>JAEOAD010000017.1:33375000-33975000 GCA_036365145.1 Orientallactaga sibirica | reverse complement strand
TAGCATCGCTCCAACCTTTGCCTCTGCCTGCACACGCCCATCTTCTCTGCCTGTGCCTCTTTTGTTTTTATAGGGCATTTCTAAGAGCACACTAATTACTGGATTTAAGAACCATCCTAGTCCACTGTAAACTCAGCTCATCTCAACTGATGATATCACCAAAAGCCCATTTCCAAATAAAGTCACATTCTGAGGGTCTAAGTGGGCATGCATTTTTGCAAGGCTCTTCGCAGCCCACCCCCCACCCCTGCACGTGGTTCTAAGCATCCAAGTAGAATAGAGCTGAGGCTGAGAGAGAAGTGCAATCATGGTGAAGGTGGATAAGCTCAGGAGGCAGCTCTGCTCTCAGCAAGAGTCCATTCACTCTCTGTTGACTCACAGGGCACTACCCAGGCAGAGGGCCAATGGCTAGTGTCGTTACGAGCTAGGCTTTGTGCTCAGCCCCGGAGACCCAGATCAACATGGCACCATCACCACACTAGCAAAATAGAATTACATTCAGTCTCTACAGGATGTGAGAGAAGGGTGATGAGGTTACATGTATATGTGTGTATACATGCTAGTATATGTGCAGGTATACATGTGTATGTAAGTGTCCATACATGTATGTACATGTGGAAGCCAGAGGACGATATCAAGTATCTTCCTTAATCTCTCTCCTTTTTTTTTTTTTTTTTTTTTTTTTTTTTTTGAGATAGGGCCTCATTGAACTTGGAGCTCACCAATTTGGCTTGGCTAGCTAGCCAACAAGACTTAAAGATCCTAGTGTGTCTACCACCCCAGTGCTGAGATCATATGCGCATGATACTACAAGCAGCCTCATGCTTTCATGGCAAGCTGACTGTTTACGGGAGCGAGGGGGCGGTGGCGGTGTCAGTGCACAGAGGCCATTTGCGGATTCCCAGGCCCCACCATGGCTACTGTCTACACTTTCAAGGCCAAAGGAGACTCCCCGGCATTCCAGATCTCTTTCATTAGAGATAGTCCGGACACTTTTAAGTGCTCACCTGATTAGAGTAGGCCCACCCTGGATCTTCTTTTGAGTAGTACAGAGCCATAAGCTTTGAGATGCTTGCTGTATCTGCAGCATCCTTCACCTTGTTGGCTAGTATAAGCCAGCAATGGAAGGGAACTGGCCTATCATAGCATATCAATAGTCCTTGCCAAATTCAGTGGGAGGGAGTCATGTATGAGACACATGAGGAGTCAGACATCTTGGAAAGCATCCTGAATCTTTTTTTTTTTTTTTTTTGAGGCAGGGTCTCACTCTAGCTCAGGCTGACCTGGAATTCACTATGTATTCTCAGGGTGTCCTTGAACTCACAGCAATCCTCCTACCTCTGCCTAGGAATAAAGGCGTGTGCCACCACACCTGGCTTGACATCCTGAATCTTATCCATCATTGTCTGTGAAATCCCCTTTACACAGATATTGCCTGTGACCTCAGTGGACAAAGCTTGGATTGGGTTCCAGTTCCACTGCCACTCAGAACCCACGATGTCAATCATCCCAGCTCCATTCCTTCCTTCTGTCCCCTGATCTACACCCTGAGGTGTTGACCTTGCTGTTGGCTGCTTCCCCGTGAGAAGTGCAGGTCTCAGCACCTGTCCCAAGCTTTGTCCTCTGGCTTCTGCCTGCATCCCAAATCCAGACTGGCCCTGAACAAGTGCCAGGCCTTTAAGAAGAGCCACATTGGTGTAAGGAGCATCACATTGCACAAAGGCAAGCTAAAAATGTCCTGACCTGCTAAATACAAGGATGCGTTGGCTGGGTGTTGAATCATCTCTACAACACTAATGCAATTATCCTAATCAGGGTGAGGTTGATTCACCATTGAACATGTTTTAACTTGATTGTAAACAAGCCTTGTATTATTTAGAGGGATCACCATGTGGCTAAGGGAGGGGGTGGTGTCAGCAGACCCTCTGTTCGGCCACACTGAATAGATGATCCCCACAGCTGCTAAAAGACCTGCCCTGTACATGGATGGTCAGAACTGTCCCTTGAACACAGGAGTGGGATTAGGGTGTCTGCACACTTGAGTTTTGTAAGTGGTCTAAGCTCCAGAGCCTATTTTTCTTTGAAGATACAGAAGCTTCTAGAATCTGTGTTCTGTGATGCTCTCGTTCCTTTTCTCTGTGTTTGAAATGGTCACACTATGCTATATGGCCAAGCTACATAAACCTAATATTAGATTTAATAGAAGCCTTTCAACTGATAGGGGTTAGGTAGTCCAACAATTGTTATCTGCGTATTTGCATGCTGGAGGGGCTGAAAAACTCAGCCTACCACGAGGCTGTGTGCCTCAGCAGTCCCACTCTGGTGCTGGAGGTCTGGAGGGTTCCTGGAGAGCCACTGGCCTTGTCTGAATTACAAAGCCAAAGACGCTGGAGTGTGATGTCAACAAAGCTTGGTGGCTGCAGCAGCAGCCACCACGATGGGATAGTCACTCTGTCTCCAGTAAATACCAAGCTGCACCACTTCTGCCTTGGACCTCTTTATATGTGGCCCACCAGTAAAAGGTGCAGTCCGCTCTGAGGAAGGGTCTTCTCTCAGTTAATACTTCCTCATAGACCTGCCCAGAGGCATGGCTGTCAGTTGATTTCAGACCCAATCAAGTTGACAACCAAGGTTACCCATCACACACTATGCACTAGGACCTGTGCTGGGGGAGAGTAGTGTGCAAAAGGAAGCCACTAGCCTGCACTCAGAAGCTTTCATGCTATAGGACAGGTTGTCATTACTTGGTTACAAACAGGGCATGCTGCACGGAAGAGACACAGGAGCTCCAGTGAACAGGGCCTTGGGAAGATACAAAGAGAAAGACCTGAGCTGAGATTGAGAACTGAGGAGTTAGGAGAGGTGCTGAAGAATCTGTCCATTCACATGTGACCTTGGGCAAATCCTTGAGCTTCTCTGAACCTCGTTGTCCTCTTCTGAACATATTGAATATTAGGCAAGCAGCTACCTCTGAAGAGGCTTACCAGCTCCCTTTGTCCATGTTTGCTTTTTCATTTTTCTCTCCTGACTTAAGAAAAATGGGGTGGGGACTGGAGCAATGGCTTACTGATTAAAGAAGCTTGCTAGCAAAGCCTGATGACCCAGATTCAAATCCCCAACATAAAAAAGTCCCACATAAAGCCAGATGCATAAAGTGGCACTGTATCTGGAGTTCACTTGTAGTGGTAAGAGGCCCTGGCATGCTCATACATTCTCTCTCTCTCTCTCTCTCTCTCTGCTTGAAAATAAATAAATAAATATTTAAAAAATTAGTTGTCATAGAGATTTATGCATCATTCATTCTGGCTCTTTCAAATATAATTTGTTTTCCTTTAAATCCTCCTTGTTTCAGAAGTACCTCACTCATGCCAAGACTTACTTGTAAAAATAGTCTGTGACACAGGGGTCTGATTCTAAGGCTTGCTTCCCCTTGAGAGTTTAGTGGATGTTTACTGAGCAACTTCTGTGAGCTAGACTGTCATAAGGAGCTAGGGACCCAGAGAGGAGAAAGGAGAGGGGCACTTAGCAGCCTATACTGAAAGAGGCTCTGCGTTGTGGACAGACAGGCCAGGGCTCTAAACTCTGCCTTCAGAGACAGAAGCAGAGCGAGAAAGATCTGATCTCCACCCTGATACCCAGGGCCCCACGTGAGTTCATCAAGTGCAGGGAGAGGACTTGTTCCCTACAAGGGAGTCCCTAGACAGTTCATGCATGACTGGGGAACTACCCCCACCCCTGAACATACCACAGTGATGGAGTGAGGTAAGTGCCCTTGCCCTGGGGAGAAGTCTAAGAAGTAAACAATTAACAAAATAAATGTGGGATCAATAATAGGCAAGAGGGTGAGGAGTTAGAAAGGAAATAAATCAGGAAGAGAGGAGAGAGAGAATTGCATAGGGCATTGGGCACTTCACCGAGTGGGCAGGTTCATTTGCCTGAGGATGAAATTGTGGTGGTGGCTGGACAGGGGTGTAAGGTCATAACAAGGGGTCCTCTCAACAGAGCAAGTGGGGACAGCAGGACCCTACAGCATAGCACACCTCTGCTTACAGAACATTTTGGTGGCTACCGTGACAGGAGCAGGGAAGATGGGGACAAAGAGCAGATGGGGCCACTTTGGGTGGGACCTCATAAGCCCTGGTGGTGCTGTGGCTTCTGCTTTCTTGGGAGAGCTTGGGCAGAGATGGGACAGCATCAAGTTTAAGGTGATCTCTAGCCTCTTGCCACGTTCATCTTTGTAAGTAAACAAATATGTTTCATCTATGGTATGTGTCTTCATATATGTATATGTGATGCCTATGTGTCTGCATCTACACACACGCACACTTATACACACACACACACATACATTTCTTATCGTTTAGCCCACAACACTCCTCAAGAATAAAGACATCGTTTTCCATAACCACTTAACACATACAATGCCACTGTCACGTCCAAGGAAACAGTGGAATTATCTAGTTTGCAGTCCCCATTCAGATTACCCCAGTGCCAGGATCACTGTGAGGACCATCTCATCCAGCATTTGTACGTGGATTCTGGGGATCAAGTGCTTGTGCTTGCACTTTACCAGCTGAACTATCTCCCCAGGCCCCAAATAGCTTTCGGTTTCTTTTGTTCATGTGCTTTGGTGCTGTTTCATCCAGAACTAGACCAGCAGTCACCCCATATCAATTTCCCATCATCTAGAACTGTCTATTGCAAGCTGTTTTCCTCCTGACCACTCTGGCATTTGTGAAGTACTCTTGGCCTGCACTTCCCAGTAGATTTTTCTTTGAGGGTGGCCATCTTTTGTGTCTACACTGTTCCCTACAGCAGCCAATGGCCATATGCAATTGCTCAGAAACTCAGTATGTGAATAATGTGATTGAACATCTCAATGTCAAATTTTATTTAATTATAATTAATTTTACCAGAAACATGAGGCTGGTACCACCATACAGATCTAGGCTGAGAGGTCTCTGTGATTAGTCAGCGAACCTCCAGACAGGATGAATGCAATATGCAGAGGGCCAGCAGTTCTGCCAGGCTGGACAGCCATCTGTACTTTTACTTTCTCGAGAGCATGCCTGCACCTGACACCCAGCAGGCGTCCAGGCCCTCACTGCTCTTCCCCCCCAGCATACCCCTTCCCACCCCAGTCTGTGATAGTCTGGGCAATTCTGGATGCCTGGCTGAAGGTGGGCATCGTAACATATATTCCACCAGGTGGACAGCAAAACCTGGTGGCCTTCCATGAAATACCTTGCCCACCGTCTCTTTCTTCCCACCCTCCCCGGTCTGGAAGTCCCAGGCTCAGATTCAGAGTGGACTGTGTATCTGAGGGGGTACACAGTGAGACTGCCACTTCAGGGCAGTTGGGAAGCAGCCTTCTTTTCAGCATCCCGGCATGGTGGTGAGAGTCGGGCACTCTCAATTCAAATGAAAGTGTGGATGCTGGTTTTCATAGGCTCTGATCTATAGTCAGGCGCTGCTGGGGAGCACAGAATCCTGCAGGGATATGTCTGACCCCAGGAGAACAGCCCTAAGCCTGCCTCATCTCTGCTTGCTTCTGATAACTCTTTCATCTTCCCTGAAGTTTCTTCTGCCCCCCCCCCCCGCCTTCCTTCTCTTTTTCTGTGCTCTCTTCAGAGAGTGAACACACTCTGAAGAAAGCCTCACGCATTCACATGTCAACAACCAGGGACACTACGTACTGTTCTGGTTGCCATCTGGACATGTCATTCTCAAGGTCCACTCATCAAGGGTTAAATCTTACTCTGACTGGTTGGATCTCCCTAGAGTTGGGCTTGCATCACGTGGATGTATTAATCTCCCCGCGTTGACTTGACGGACCAGTCTGAAGTCAGATGGGAGCAACTGGAAGCAAAGCAATTGCAGGTTCATTTGTTACTTTTATTATCTCTTTGCTTCTTCTTTTTTTTTTTTTTTTTTTAGCCAAATTGCCTCCAACACAAGGAAGGTTTGGGTCCCCCTAGTTCTTCTTTTCATTCACGGAATACATCTCTCCTAGGTGTTTATAATCACATATTTTTCATTTGGTTTCTGGGTCCAGTGACAACAATACCAGAAACATCTCCTCCCCAGAGAGGCTGGAGGATGCTCAGAGATCTGTACGGATTTTTTCTTCTTGTTCCTTTGTCAGCTGGCATGCGACGTGCCTCTCAGGCAGTAATTCAGAGACTGTCAATTTCTGAGAGCCGCTGGGGAGCTGAGCAATCGCCTACATTTCCCTGCTTGAGCCTGACTTGGGTCTTTGAGTTGGCAGGGAGCGAGATCCTTCTCTGGGAAGGGATCATTCTATTTAAGGAAGGGCCTGGGTTTTGTCAAATTTGAAAGGTTTTCAACATCTTCCAGAGATGGATCATGGGAGGGGTGGCTATGACACATCAGGCTGGCCCATATTGTGCCCAGCTTGTGACTTTTATCAAAATATACTTTTCTGGGGAGTACTCCCCCAGCAATGGGGCACGGACACATTATTAATGTTTTCCTGTTTTCTGTTGTGCCTGAGTGGAAAAACACTTTGGAGCCTTTAAATTTTCTCAAGATGCCTGTCTTCCTGCATCCTCCCTCAATTTTCCATGGTATAAAAATGCAAATGTGGCTGCACTTGGAGCCGGCAACTCTAGCAGTTCCTGAAACCCTTCTAAGGTTTTCAATTCCACAGAATCCTTTGACCTGGAGGATCTCCAGGCTTGGCAAAAGCAACCTAATTCCTCCTTGCTGATTTTTGAACATCCGCTGAATTCCCACTTCTTTGCGCTTCAAGGCAGACACAGCCGTCCCAGGTCTAGAGATGGGTCAACCAAGGAATAGAAACAAAGCTGGTTTCTCCAGCGCACGTGGCATGGTGGATGGGTGGCAGTAGTCCAGTTTGGTCTGATTCCAAGGTCACTTGTTTCACTTTTATTCTTTTCTGTTTCCTACTTTTGTTCAATGTTCATTTATGCAATTCTCTTTTCCAAGCACTTTTTCAGACATTTATTTAGTGAATGCCCAAGATTGTACCCAGAAAGGAGTGGGAATGCTGTATGCTACACAAGAGAAAGATGCATCCAAAAGACAAAGGGATCAAAGATCAAGAAGCAGGGCTAGAGAGATGGCTCAGCGTTGAAGGCACTTGCCTGCAAAGCCTAATGACCCAAGTTAGGTTCACCAATATCCACGTAAAAGCTGACACGCAAAATGGTGCAGGTGTCTGGAATTAGTTTACAGTGGCTGGGGGTCCTGGCACACCCATACTCTATCTCTGCCCTTAATCCTAGCACTCTGGAGGCAGAGGTAGGAAGAACACTGTGAATTCGAGGCCAGCCTGAGACTACATAGTGAATTCCAGTTCAGCCTGTGTTAGAGTGACATCCTACCTCAAACAAACAAACAAACAAACAAACAAACAAAGGACAAGCAGAAAACCATCACTGGGAGACTAGGATGATGGCTTAGTAAGCAAAGCACTTGCTGACCAAGCATGAGGACCTGAGATCAGATCCCCAGTGGTAGTTTAATGTGAAATGCCCTACCTAGGCTCACATATTTGTGACTGAGCCTCATACTTAATCCACTCTGGTGGAAAATTTGGGAAGTGGGACCTTGCTGGAGGAGGCTTCTCACTGGGGCCATCCAGCCCTTGGGATTTTCTAGTCCATCCCACTTGCTAGAGCTAGCCAGCTCAGTCTCATTGCTTCCTCCCAGCTGTTACAGGATGTGACCCTTCAGCTGCCGGCCATGTTCCCTCACAATGAGGAAACCTCCTTGGAAAATGCCCAAACTCCTGACCAGAAGCAGCTTATGGTGTTTTGTACCAGCAACAAGAAGGTAACTGCTACATCATGTAAACACTTCAGCTGTTGTGACCCACATCTGTATCCCACTGCTGGTGAGGCAGAGATAGGAAGATCCCTAGGGCTTACTGGCTAGCGAATCTAGCCCAGTCAGTAAACTCCAGGTTCAGCATGAGACCCTGTCTCTCAGAATCAGGTAGAGATTGACTGAAAACTATCCCCAAAATCAACCTTCAGCTTCCACACATATATACCCACACAGGTGCGTGCTCACCCCTACTAAACAAATTTGGCCCCACACATAGGAATACACATGCATACATAACACACATACATAGGAACACACACATGGTGGGGCAATAATGATGAAGAGTGGCTTGGAAGGAGATTCTTTGACTTCCCATCATCCTTAACTCTGGTCCTATAAACTGTGAGATCTTGGAGGCCACCTTAGACTTCTTTCTGTTAGTATGTAGCTTCCTATTGGCTTATTTGGGTGCTTTTCTTGAAGTTATGCCATGTTCTAATTACAGCCCTGGGCCTTTGAGAGAGACTAGTAGACATTTCACAAGGCCCTTTGACCTTGCTATGACTGTGAAGTCAAAAGGACTTTTGCTACAGCATTCTAGTCACACTATTTTTTCAGCCCTGTGATTTTCCTCCAGTTATTTGCTTTTCCTTAAGCTTGTTTTCCTCTTGTTTGCAAAATAGTAGCACTCTTCTTTAAAATGGTCATGAGAATTCAAGAACTTGAGGGTCTCCCCTCGAGTAGACTCTCAACAAACATTTACCTCCTTCCTTTGTTTGCCACCACCAGGAGGGAGCCGGGCTTACCTCAGCATCACATCTGCAGCCAGAGCTGGAAACACACCTCTGGGCTTCTCCATCTGTGCTCTAACTCCACACTCTTTTCAGTCTTCTGATTAAGCTGTTAGCTGCATCCCAGAGGCACCATGCTTCAGAAGGAAAGATATTTCTGGCAGGTTGGGAAGGTTTCTGGAATCCCTTTTTTTCCTTCCATGGAAACTGCTATCCAGCCTTACTCCCACTGACAGAGGTTGAGATGCTGTCGTGACTGGGTGCTCTGTATTCCCAGAATTCTTGGCTCACCTTGTGTTCATTGCAAGGACTTGTGCTGCTGATTTTTTTTTTCTCTTCCCCAGTCTCCAGGCTACCCTAGTCCTCCCAGCCATTCTTAGAAACTAGCCTTAGGCTGGGGAGATGGCTCCATGGATGGAGCTTGCTGAACCAGTATGAGGACCTGAGTTTAGATCTCCAGCATTTATATAAAATGCTGACTGAGGTTGTATGCACCTATAATCCCAACACTGGGGAGGCAGAGATAGGAGGATCGCTAGGGATCACTGGCTAGCTAGTCTAGGCTAACTATTGAGCTGTAGGTTCAATGCAAGACTCTGTCTCAAAAAGCGATCAAGTAAGACAGCTGACATCAACTTTTGGCCTCCTCATACACAAACATGCACATGCACCCACATATGTGATCACCCCCACATACATACATAGCACATATCACACATACATGTAGAATGCTTCACCTCCTACTATTTCAAGAAGTACCAAATTAAGGGCATACTTTAGGAATGTCCCTAATCCTTATCTCTTCCTATTTTATCTTTTCCAAATCAGCTTTTCACTTCTGATCTTGATGTATCTACCTGGTCAGTCTTCATATGTGAGCTCAGTAGACAGTTATCTTTCCTGAGGATTTTGTGTTCCCATTGATTCTCCTGCCCCAGTCACTTCTATCCCAAGGAATATGCTTCATCCTGCCTCCTTCTCAAGCAATGGACTTATCCTTTTCCCATGGAGGTTTGACATAACCAGGGCAGCTGCCCTCAGTGCCCTGAGCATGGATACACTGGTCTGCATATTTCCCTTGAACTGGCACTTTTTCTCAAAAACATGGAGTTTGGATACCCTTCATAGTGTTACTTCCAAAGTTCCAGAGTTAAATTAGGAAGATAACATGTGCACTGGCATTATAAATTGTTTCCTGTGTAGTTAGTTATCCACCCATCCCCTATCCAGGCTGCTAGCATTTGAGATGGTCCATAGTAGGGATTAACAAACAGTTTCCACAAAGAGCCACATGATAAATACTTCAGGCTTTCCAAAACTGTATGGCAGTTATAATCTATAGATATTCCAATCTGCCCTTGTACTACAAAACCAGCCATAGACAAAACACAAATCAATGGCCATAGCTATGTTCCAATAAAACTGTATTTAAGGACACCAAAAGTTGATTTAATATTCATAAAGTTATATTTCTATTTTTTTGTAAAGACATTTCAAAAAGGCCATTGAATATTTTATAATTGCAAGTTTCTGTGTTGATTCCCACCTCTCCAATTTGCATAGTAAATCATAGATTGTACAAAGATAGACTGGAGTTGCTGGGCTTCGTTTCTGGAGTACAGTTTTCTGACACCAAGCCTTGAGGGTTAAAACGCAAGAAAGAAGTTAAAGATATACAAAGGTTAAGCCAGGTTAAGGTAAAAATAAAGCACATATTTCATAAGCCACAGTATGCAAGGAGGCTATGTTTTGAGGATAAAGATTCATCTGAGTTTCCAGGGAGTCAGTGCAAAACAGGGAAACAAAGCCAGTTATAAAGCATACGGGTCAGAATAAATTGATATTAATTTCTTGGTGAGTCAGAGTTATAGCTTCCAAGAATCTTCCAAATTTCACCTGACAATGTCACTTGATTTCATAATCCACCATTGTGCCCCCACTGATTTCTTCCTCACCAATACTATTTGCAGAATATTTGTTCTACTGTATAAAATCAACAAGCAACCATTTTCTGGTCTTTGTAATAGTGTAAATTATATCTGACAGTTGTTAATTAAATACCTAGTCATGCTCTGGAGCCAAAGCCAAATAGTGCTCTGTAAACATTATGATTTGTCAGCAGTCAATGTGATTTGTGTAATTTGTGAGCAATCAGATACTTTATCCAAAAGCAGATTATTGACTTCTGTGCCTATCTGGGGAGAAATTGCCACTTGGTCTATGTCTACATAGACTCAAGAGGAGGAGAGATTTGACAATGGTCTGATTAATTGAATCAGTGGTTTGGGGGAGTGGGCTGTCTTTATTGATCCAATTAAATAGATAATCGTCAGAATTGAGGTCATGTCTATAAGACACCACCATTTCAAAGCGAAAGAGATTGTTTCAAATATATAAGACGAACCCAATCAATGGGGGCCAACTCTTCCCCATGAAACCAACCAGAAACTGATTGATTCCTGAACACCATAAACAAAGGTCTCTGTTGCTTCTCAGTAAATGGTTATGTGCTAAATACAGTGCTTTGGATTTTGGTCCCCAGTAGATGCAAGGGTCTTTGTGCAGATAGGGTGAGTGGAAGGATCCAAATCAAAAGCTGGAGAGATGCAAGACTCTTGCCATGTGGAGGGTGGGGAAACCAAAACCATATCAAGGGCAGTCGGTGTTTTCCATATGTGGGAAACAGCTTCTTGTAGGTCTTAGGTAAGCAAGGGGGACTTGGACGCTCAATTCTCTGAAAACTCCATGAAGGACAGACCACTAGTTCCTAGTTAGTGGGAGTGTGGAAAGGGCAAAAGAGCAGTGATCGTAGATATGAGTTTGATTTCTGTTTCAGATTCAGAATCCATCCTGCCATCACCCAGCTACGGATTTCAAGCCAGAGGCAACGTCTCTCATCCACAGGGTTTTCTATCTCACAAGGGTGAAAATATTTAATTCATTGGGTAATTGTATCCATACCAAGTACCCAGCGCAAAATGACCATTAGCCTCCCCATTGCCATTCTCCATTAACCCGAGCCAACATACCTCATCAGGCAGGGGGAACACTATGTCTCTTTCTTTGCTTTTTTCCCCCTGAATCTCCAGTGCAGCACACCCACCACCTGCTAGACCCATGTCTGGGGATTTTGTTGTCTCTGCCATAGTCCAGTGATGAAGGAGGAAAAGAGGGGCCGAGATCACTGTCACCCTGGAGGAGAGGTCAAAAACAGCACCAGGCCCCTCGCTGTGGGCGGAGGGCAGTGCGTGCATCAGGACACAGCCTTCATAGTTAATAGCGTGGTACCTTGTCCAACCAGTGGCTGTGAGTCCAGGATGGCCACCAGCAGGTCGTGTCTCAATGAGCTATCACTTAACCTCTTCATGCCTCAGTTTCTTCATCTTAGTAGTTCAAAGGACTAAACGCACCAAGAGTACAAGCACAACATTAAAAGATAGCATATGCAAGTGGCCTATTAATTTCAGTTGTTATTCTTGTTTCCTTTTTTAGTATATCCTTGTCAAAATTTGCTGGGTACAAAGAGAGAGATTAGACAAGGGGCATTCCAGGCAGATAGATGTAGCAATAGAATAATGAATCCACAAACAAATAAATGAACATGTAGCAAGTCACATAGGGCTATGTGGAGATATGAGGAAAGGTTGTTCATCGCAGGGGTCCTGCTTCTTCCTACACATCTGAGATATTCTTCTGTGTGTCCACCTTTATGGAATCTCCCTGAACATAAGCGGCCACTTTAAGATTTGTGGTGCTTAATTCGGCCCCAAAGTATGAAAAGCAAGAGTCCTGCTGTTTATAGATTTTTTAAAGTGAAGGACTATGTTAATGAGCTTAGCTTGACAGGGAGCTAAGGGGATTCTTGACATCAAATGGTGGGTGACTAAATAGGTCACCCAAACTTATGCCGTATGACTAGAAGATTGGGGACGGGTGGGGCAGAAACTGCAGATGGCTGTGTTCAGGCCAGACAGTAGGTGGTTCTTTGCCCCAGTGAGAGCCCTATCTGCAATGCTAGTCCAGTACCCTGCAAATGCAAGGCTTTTATTAAGGAGCTGTTGGGTGGATGGGTGGATATAGGGATGGATGAGTGAGTGAGCAATATGCCTACCAAAGCAATGAAGAGCCACCTGTGCTGTGTATAGTCAAGTAGTTTTTCAGGTGTTTTGCTGGCTTGTTTGACATATGGGATGCAAAGATGAGAGAACATGCTCCTTGCTCTGGAGAAACTCACTGTAGAGAGAGGTCTCCTCCATTGTTGTGCCACAAATCCACTCTTTAGAAACAGTGTTTCTAACAGAATAAAATAATACATGCAGGTTCACAAAGGATGCTAGCTGTGTCAGAGCATAATCAGCAACATACGGGACAAACGATCTAGTATAAAATGTTGTGTTTTCTTTTCCTCCTTTTAACCTATTAAATAGCACATTTGACTAGGGATGTAACTCAGTGATAAAATATGTACTTGGGTTCAAGAGATGGCTTAGCAATTAAAGTGCATGCCTTTGAAGCCTAAGAACCCAGGGTTAATTCCTCAGTACCCACATAAGCCAGATGCACAAGGTGGCACATGTGTCTGGAGTTCATTTACAGTGGCTACAGGCCCTGGCATGCCTATTCTCTCTCTCTCTCTCTTTCCGCGTGTGTCTTTCTGTCTCTCAAATAAATAAATATTGGGGAAAAAAACCCAATCTGCTTAGCATGTATAAGACTTTGGATTTGATTCCTAGCATCAAACAAACAAATAGCATACACACACAAACACACACATACACATACACAGAGAGAGAGAGAGAGAGAGAGAGAGAGAGAGAGAGAGAGAGGAGTCCTAAATCCATTACTATCAAAGGAGTGGGTGAAAATGACATTTTGAGATCTAACTGCTATAACTGGAACTATCCCTGATTTCAACTGTGATAAACTCATAAATGCTGCTCACACTGTATCAGTTTATGGCCTAAACAAGGGAAGTGCCAAACTTCATTTCAAAATTAGTTAAAAATAAACATGTAGGTTTAGGGAGATGGCTCAGTGCGTAAAAGTGCTCGACTCACAATGTGAGGACAAGAGTTCAGCCCTTGTACCCATGGAAAAGCTGCACAGGCCGCTTGTGCCTGTAATCTCCACACTACGGAGGTGGAGCTAGGAAGACTTCCTGGGCTTGCTGCCTAGCTAATTTAGCCAAACCAGTGAGCTTAGGTTCAGTGAGAGATTTGGTCTCAAAAAATAAGATGGGATGCTGGAGAGATGGCCCAGTGGTTAAAGGTACTTGCTTGCAAAGCCTGATGGCTCAAGTTTGATTCTCCAGTACCCATGTAAAGCCAGATGCACAAAGTAGCACATGCATCTAGAATTCCTTTGCAGTGGCAGGAGGCCCTGCACACCCATACCCATTCTCTCTGTCTGCCTTTTTTCTCCCTCAAATAAATAAATAAATAAAATTAAAAATAAGGTGGAATAGGGCTGGGGAAATGGCTTAGTGGTTAAGGCATTTGCCTGCAAAGACAAAGGATCCCGGTTCGATTCTCCAGGACCCACGTAAGCCAGATGCACGAGGGGCACATCTGGAGTTTGTTTGCAGTGGCTAGAGGCCCTGGCGCCCCATTCTCTCTGTGTCTGCCTCTATTCTCTCTCTCTCTTTCTCTCTCTCTCTGCTTGCGAATAAATAAATACAAACCTTGCAGCGCCTAGCAATACCTTCGCAAAACCCTCAAAATAGAAGAAAAAGATGATGACATCAAATTAAAAGAGAGACTAATGGAGAGAGGGAGGGGATATGATGGAGACTTGAGTTCTAAAGTGGAATAGGGGGAGGAAAGGGAAATATCAGGTGGGGTTTTTTTTTGTATGTAAGTATGAAAGTCAATAAAAAATAATAATTAAAAAAAATAAGGTGGAGAATAATTTAGTAAGACAGCCTATGTTGATCTCTGGTCTCTATATACATACACACACCCCCCACATATATATGTATACAAATATGTATACACATGCACAAATAAATTTTTTAAATATTTTTTTTATTTATTTGAGAGTGAGAGAGAAAGAGGCAGAGAGAATGGGTGTGCCAGGGCCTCTAGCCACTGCAAATGGACTCCAGACACATGTGCCACCTTGTGCTTCTGGCTTTACGTGAGTACTGGGGAATTGAAGTTGGGTCCCTAGGCTTTGCCTTAACTATCTCTCCAGCCCTGTAATTTTTTAAAAAAAGAAAAAATAAAATGAAATAAATGTAACATCTTGGCTGTCTGAGTGAACCCTCTTTCTAAGATCCACCCCTAACTCTGCTCTAGACTGTTGATTCGTTTTTTAATAAAGTGACAGAAAAGACATAGATGCCAGTTATAAGGGGCAGGAGGTTTTCTGATGCCAGTCCACCTAATCCAACCCCAGTGCCTGCATCCCTCATGCTCTGAGAGCAAATGGCCTGGGGAAACCCTCTGCATGTACACAGTACGTTATGGGCAAGCGACAGCCATTGTGATTGCCCTGATTTGTAGCAATTTTCATTTGTATGTGTGTGGCATGCATTCACGTGTGTACATGTGCTCATATCTACGTGGGCACAAGTGTGTGTGTACAATTGAAGGCCAGAGGTCAATGTCAGGAATCTCTCTCTGTGCCTGTCTACCTTATTTTTTTTTTTGAGACAGGATCTCTCTTACTGAACACAGGCTTATCAATTCAACTAGACATGCTGTCAAGTAAGGGCCGGGAATTCCTTGTGTCTGCCTCCGCAGCACTGGGATTACAGGTGCACACTACCATGGGTGCTCAGATCCAAACTCAGGCCCTCATGCTAGAGTGACAGGCATTTTCCTCATTCAGCCATATCCCCAGCTCATAAGGACCCTGCTTTGAGGGTAATGAGGAGAGGGACAGTCAAGGACAAAGAGAGCACGGGTGGCAGGCATCCTCCCAGCAGTGCAAAGACATGCGGGCCTGATCCAAGCCCACACCAAGGAGAACCTCGGGGCTGGGGACAGAGCTGTGGATAGGACCAGCTTCAGATGAACTTGATGACAGTGTCTGGAGCACATGGCTGCCAGGGAAAGCTGATGCCGAGCCCATAGAAGCAGATACAGGGGTTAAAGGACCATCTAACAATCTGTGGTAAGTGAGTCAAGTTCCCATTTGGGCTTTTCTGTTATTTCCTGGATGTGCCCCAGCAATGGGTAAATAAAGCTGTCTCCTTTAAATTTGGTGCCCATACCCTCTTACACCCCATCCTCCTAGGAGCCGAGTCCCATTATATTCCACAAGCATATGTTCCCAATGACTGTTCATTCTCTTTCCAATAATATCATTGTAGGACAAAGAGGAATGGGGAAGGGAACAGACTTCCAGGATATCAGTCCCAGTTTTAATTACAAGTGTTCGTGGCGGTGGCATTCATGTAATTGGGGGGCTAATTTATGCCAAATAATGAGCCCCTATGTAGGGGACTGGCGCCCAGGAGAGAAGGAGGCCAAGCTGAGGCTACAGCAGTTCTCCACAGCCTGGAACTGGGACGACACGTCAGCGGCTTTTCTCAGTGGCATCCACGAAGGCTGGGAGAGGCCACCGTACGACCAATTTTGGGAGCTGGAGTCTTCCTGTGCGATTGCCAGCTTGGTGCTCTTTCTACATGTGATTTCCCTTCCCTGAGCAGTGGTTCGTGCATCTGACAAGTGCATCGGATGATGGACTTTTGGAAAAGAGGATTAAACAAGAGTGTCAATAGAGCATTTAGCATAACACTGGGTCTATAGCTAGCATTCAGTTCTGTTGGCATATTGAAAATGATAATAATAAAACTTACCCTAACCACAATAACTATTGCAACAACAATCTTTTTCAACTGGGTACTCCTTTTAGGGAGGGGTAATGTGGCCCGGGGGGCTTTGTCGTTAGATATATGTGCATGCTTGACCTAATGGCAAGCTTGAAAGCAATTGATGGCAGCACAGTCCATCTTCCTGAAGTCTCCGGAGCAGTGTAATACAAGAATTACTGTTCTCTCTTTGCATTTATGCATTGCATTTCTCTGTTGAATCCTGAATGCTTTATAGACCACCACCCCCCCACCATCAGTGCCTAGCATCCTCATGGTAGTCACCATATGAGAGATGAGGGATGTGCATGATTTCCTGGAGTCATTTACTCAATGGAGCCTTGACATTAAGCAGACAGTCAGAGAGGCCAGGCTGAGAAGAAGAATGCTCATCCCACGGGACTCAGCTGCACACCCGATGTTTGCTGGCTAGGAGATAGGGCGCTCATGTAAGATATGAGCAGGCAGGGCCCAATTGGCATAGGCAAAAAAAAAAAAAAAAAAAAGGCATGTACCCAAAAGAAATGAGGTTCTGGCCATGCTACTGTGGAAGGCGCTCAGGAGAATCATTCTAAGTAAAAACAAGTGGATGTAAACGGTCACATGTTATGTGACTCTCTGTACTTGACATGTACAGAAGAGGCAAGTCCATTAAGACAGGAAGACCAGTGGTTGTCAGTGGGGAAAGTGGAGGAAGATAGGGGCTACTGAAGGAGCATAAGAGAGTAACTGGCTGGGGACATGGCTCAGTGGATGATGTGCTAACCCCATGAGGACCTGTGTTCAGATCCCTACAGCACACATAAAAAGCTAGGCTTGGTGGTGCATGCTTGGAGTTCCAGTACTGGGGAGGCAGAGGCAAGAGGACCCCTACGGTTTACTGGACAGCTAATCTAGCTTAATGTGAGAACTCCAGACCAACGAGGGAAACCTGTCTCAAAGGAAGTAGACAGAGTTCCTAGTTATATCAGAGAAAAACTTAGAGATAACCACTATCTTTCTGCATGCTTTGTTGTTTTAGTTTATCTGTTTTATTTTGAGATAAGATCTTGCTTCTTTCTTTGACTGGTGTGATACTTGCTATGTAGCTCACACTGGCCTTGCTGAACTGTGGGCAGTCTCCCTGCCTCATCCTCCGTAGTGCTAGCATTTCAAACATGTATCACCTTGGTCAGTATAGCTTTGGTTTCTCTAATTGTGGACTATTTCTTCACAGATTGAAGGGTAAGATGAAAAAAATTTCAGGGAGAAAGCAATTACTTGCATTTGTGTTTTCAAAGCATATTTAATAAATACTAAAAATTCTTCAATTTCAAAAAAAAAAAAAAAAGGAAGTAGACAGAGTTCCTAAGACTGACACCCTATTTCCACGTGCATGAATATAGACGCACATGTACACACATGTGTGCATAACCTAGACACACATGCATACTCACACACATGAACATGTACGCACATACATATACACACTTGAAAAATAGAATTAAATGCTGATGTTTGTATAACCTTGCAGACATACTGAGGACAAGTGAATTGTATACTTTCAAAAGGATGAATTTTAAATATGAATTCTATCTCAATGTTTTTTTTTAAAGAAAGCATGTGAGGGTGAGGCTTTGCTTCCATACTCTCCTAATCATGAAGAATGCCCCAAACTGGAGACTCTGAAAGTACTCAGCAAGGTCCTGAGATGGCTAGGCCATGGAGAAGTTACAAACATATGGATGTGCAGATGTATGGATGGGCCTTCTTAAAAAAATTAATTAATTTTTTTGAGACATGGCCTCACTGTGTATCCCAAGCTAGTGTGGATTTCACAGATTACAGATTACAGATGTGTGTTACCATGACCGGTGACTCGTGTTCTCCTGACAGCCAGTGGTTGCTCTGGTCTTCCCTTCTCTGTGGAAAAGGCTGTCAGTACAACTGGAGAACCTTGGTGGGTGTCCCCATGGAACCCAAAGCCACCTTCAGAGGCAGGACAGGGTGCCTGCCCTGGCACATTTGGCAGTTCAATGTTGTTTGTCGTTCTTGTGTTTTGGAGGAAGGGTCACTTACCCCATTATTTTCCAGCCTGTATCTTTTTGAACGAGATGCCACCTGAACTCAACCTTTGAAGATGAACGAGGCTCAGTCTGGGAAAGAAACATCATGAGGAATGGGGTGGGAAGGCAGTGATGCCAGGCTGGGAGGCCTATGCAGCAGAAGCAAAAGCCTGGGAACTGAGTTGCCACACCCAACTTAGCACAAGGGGAATCAAAGCAGTCAATAGAGCCGGACACAACATGCGAGGCTCTTGTATTACCACTGCGCAGTGGAGGTCCTTGCTCCACCATGTTTCTTTCTTTCCTATCAACCGTCTACTTGACATTCTATGCTCCTTCATGTGGTCCTGGTGACTGTCCATTTTCTGCTCCAAGCAGTCCTCTCCTTCAGAGAACCATACCTGCTGGGAGAGAGCACAGGGTTGGCTTTCAATAAAGACTTGACAAACTCTGAGTGACGAAGAGAGGTGATCACGGCAGAGCTGAATGAAGTGGTGTGTGCAAGAGCCTGTGCTGTCTGTACAGGTGAAAATTCCCCATAGTATCGAGCTGCTCAGTGTTTGCATCGAAGCAAGTGGCAAAGAACAAAGTCATGCTCTGTCCCTGGGACTTGCAGCCTCGCGCTGCAGGCTGCCCGTCACTAGTAGACCCTCCCACCAAATGTCCTCTGCCCTCTGCCTGTCAGCCTTGGGGACACCTGGTCCCCCTATCTAGGAGTCTCACCTTCGTGAGGACCTGTGACCTGAATTATGGAGATCTACAAATCTGTTCCTTTTGAACCTTGTGGATTTGGTACTGGCTGCCTTGAAGATATTTATCACCTTCCCCGAGGGGAGCGATGACTCATGCTTCGATGGGGAGAAGCAGCGCTTCTCAGAATGGTTTTTGTGGTTGCCTCATGTCTTCTAAGGACCCCCAAACATGGGGCAGAAACAGCATACCTCTTAGAGTTGGGAAAAGATAGCATCTCACTATTTGAATAAAGGTTTGCTTTATTTTCCTTTTTGTCCCCAGCACTTGACACACTGACTAACAAGTGGAAAGTGCCCACTGGGTGTTGTTGGGTGACATCTTTTTAGAATTGTAGCCATATCCAGTCCCACCATTCACTCACAGATACACAAGGCCAAGTGTAGAATACTCATCCATGGTATTTGATGAGCCTACTCTACTGAAGAGCTGATGAGAATGGCCCTAGTTGCCTGTTGCGCAGACCTATCATTTGTTTCAACTTCCCTGTCTCTCTCTTTTCCTTTCTGTCTGCATTTCACCAAAACTTTTTCTGATTTTTCTTTTTTACTGACTTAACATTTTTAGGAACAATGTGCTTCATTATGCATTTCTTTTGGCGTTACACATGTGCATATGCCCATGGAAAACAAATTGAATAAATCCATACTCTAAACTCCCCCCCCCAGAGTAAGTTTAGAATATATTTTCTTTACATTATCTGGATAATTACATTTGGTTTGCTTGAATAAATGCTGACAGATGGTTTTCCAATCCTAAAACTAACCTACGTCACAGGTTTTTCTGGGAGCTGGCCCCTCTGTTTCTTGAAGCACAAGGGGAAGTGTTCCGTATAAATCAACTGAAAACCTCGCTTGTGCATATGCTGCTCTCTTTGCAGTCAGGAGTGTGGAGCATGCTCACTTCTTTATCCAAAAGTGAATGCAATAAAAGTTGCATTTGAGTCAGGTGTGGTGACACATGTGTATTTCTAGGACTTGGAAGGCTGAGGCAGGAGGATTGTGAATTTGCATTCACCAAAGACTATATAGCATAACCCTGTCTCAAAATAAAATTATAATTGAGGGTGTCCTGTGAAAAGACTGATTATCTGGGAAATATATTTTAAATAGTGTATTTGGGCAAACAGACCCACCACTGAGACATCACAGTCTTACAATAAGACAAGCAGAATTGATTGATGAAGAAGGGAGTCTATGTTTAGAGCTGCGACTTTGGGGATAGATGCACAAGAGACCCTTGTCCCACTCAACACAGCTGAGTTAACTGGGTTCCATATCTTTGCATTTAGATAAGAAAAATGCACGTATCTTACATTCTCAGTATCAAGCCAGGAAGAAAGTCTCCCCTCAGCCACAGAGACAAGGATTTCCATCCTCTGGGCTTCTTTATTTCCTCCCTAGACACAGTCAACCCAGGGTCCCAAAGCACTGTGGTCAGGGCGGCTGTGAACTCTGAGAGGATTCTCATGAGTTGTCAGTTTATCTTGCTGTAACTCTTCTGAGCATGTGGTGTTTGATAGGAAATGAGCAGCTTGAACATGAAACTGGTTCCTCCTTTAAAGGGGGTAAAACCAAGTCTATGAAAACTGTTTCCTTTGGACCCTCCCATCCCCCCAAAGGTAGGTAGGGTGGAGTATATTCTTATAAAAAATTGACATTTCTACTTTAATGAGAAATTGCCATGTCCTTTAAACTTTAGCACGATGCTCTTAATTTCAACAAGATTTTGCATATTTAATATTTCCTTTTAGAGCTTTCAGGAATCTCAATTATTAATTCTACTGTGGATTTATTGGTCTGATGACTCGTCCTTTAGTAGAAAGATTGTAGATTCTTCAGACATTGTTTGCCATCTTCAAGTTTCAACAGTGCTTTAAATCAAATAGAAAAACCAAAAGGAACTATATATTCACAAGTCATTCATTGTCATGGTATAGAAGGGCTAAATCTGTGTGTTTTGTAATGTCTCCGTGATCCTGACTGTGAGTAAACTACTATGGCAATGAGCCAGGATAACTAGAAAATCGCTTCTGACACTGGATGACCAAAACCCAGCATCTGCCCAAAAGATGCTATTTTAAAAAGTAAACTGTTACAAATAGAGCTTAGTATTAACCAGAACCTTATGAATAAGTAATGAAGTCTAATTTTCCGTTATTATAGACATTGTTTAAAAATGCATGTCTGCCAGGACATTGTAATGATTTTGTATTACTTAGGAAAACTTTTGTGATTCTGCTCTTCTTACATTTTTTAAAAAATAATTATAACTAGCCGGGCATGGTGGCGCACGCCTTTAATCCCAGCACTCGGGAGGCAGAGGTAGGAGGATCACCGTGAGTTCGAGGCCACCCTGAGACTACATAGTTAATTCCAGGTCAGCCTGGGCCAGAGTGAGACCCTACCTTGAAAAACCAAAAAAATAATAATAATAATTATTATAACTTCTTCATTAGGGTTTCTCTCCTCCAGTGCCTACAGGAGATCTCTTGAAAAGCTGTCTGACAGGGCTGGGAAATGGCTTAGTGGTTAAGGCATTTGCCTGAGAAGCCTAAGGACCCCAGTTCAATTCCTCAGAACCCACCTAAGCCAGATGCACAAGGGGTCATCTGAGTCTGGAGTTTTATTAGCAGTGGCTAGAGGCCCTGGTGTGCCCCTTCTCTCTTTCTGTCTATCTGCATCTTTTTCTCTCTCTCAAATAAATAAATAAAAACAATTTTAAAAAAGAAAAGCTATCTGACAGATGTCACACCTGCATTTTTCTAAATTGCTTTTAAGACTCCCCAATACTTCCATGTCTCCCTTTTCACCAAAGTGTTCACCAAGCTGCTCTTCAGCATTTGTGGGCAATCCCATTATCTGGGATGCTCTAAGGTTCCCACACAATCTCTGTCTCAAAGGAGCTGAGACTGGACAGGAGTGGGATCCTGGGCAGTGTGCTGTAGACAGCCAGTTGTGCTAACACAGAGATGTCTCCACCCAGTTGGCTTTTGGGCTTGGCTTTCCCCCTAAAAACATTACCCTGCCACAACCTGTAGATGGCTTAGAAGGAGCCTTCCTTAGGATCTTGAAACTTGGGCTAAGCCATGCTTATTCTATGTGGTCATTATCTGATGAACATCCTGCCAACTAGATTTAAATGCAAACTCAAAGGCTTGAGAAATAGTTTAGGCAGTATACTACTTACTCTGCAAGCCTGAGGACCAGAGTATGATTCCCCACACCCACATAAAAGCCAGGTATGGTGGGGCACAGTTGTAATCCCAGCATTGAAAAGGAGGAAACAGGAGGTTCCTGGGGGCTTGCTGGCTAGCTACTCTAGCTGAATCAGTGAGCTCCAGGTTTAGGGAGAGAGTCTGTCTCAAAAACAGAGAGTGATCAAAGAATGTTGTACCTACCTTCATGTTGCTGGACAAAATACTCTACCAAAAGCACTGATAGGAGGGAAGGGTTTACTTCTGCTTACAGTCTTGAGGGGGTAGTTTTGGCATGGCAGGGAAAGGATGGTAAAGCAGAGGCTGGGTATCACTTCTTGCCATAGCGGCTGGCAGAAAGTGGCAAGAGAGTTAGCTGACTTCTGGCAAGGAGAAAGCTAGGCTAGAACATCCCAAAGTCCTTCCCCAGCAATGCATCTCTTTCTGCAAGGCTCCGGCTCTCAAATTGCCACTAGCTGGGGACCAAGTATTAAAAACACATGAGTTTATGGGAAATATCTGATTCATACTACCATGAGGAGTATACCGGATGTCAGCCTCTGGCTTTTCCTTTGACTTCTCTATTCCCTTCTTTTCCTTCTTCCCTCCTCTGTTCCTTTCCTCTTTCTTCCTCTCTTTCTTTCTTTCTTTCTTTTTTTCTTTCTTTCTTTCTTTCTTTCTTTCTTTCTTTCTTTCTTTCTTTCTTTCTTTCTTTTGATTCTTCTTTATTTTCTTGGATTTTCCCAACCTCCCTCCCCTCTTTCTTGTCTCTTTTCCTTTTAAAACTTAGACTATATTATGTATAATATAAAATTGACCATTGAACATTTCAAAATGATAAAATTATGGTTGTATTTTCTTCTAATTTTTTTAAAAAATAGAAGCACTTTTATGGTGGCTTTGAATTCTTCATAAAATTTAGTAGGTGGCTGTTGCAGTCAGGTTCAGATTGCTAGCAGAAATCACCCAACCAAGATCAGCTTTAGGGAAAAAAAAGAGTTTAGTTTGGCTTACAGACTCGAGAAGAAGCTCCATGATGGCAGGGGAAAATGATGGCATGAGCAGAGGGTGGACATCACCCTCTGGCCAACATCAAGTGGACAACAGGAACAGGAGAGTGTGCCAAACACTGGCAAGGGGATAATGGTTATAGCATCCGTATGTCTGCCCCTAACAATATACTGCCTCCAGGAGGTGTCAATTCCCAAATCTCCATTAGCTGGGAACCTAGCATTTAGAACACCTAAGTTTATGGGGGACACCTGAAACAACCACCACAGTGACACAGAGATTTCCCATATTTTGGCCTTCCACCATTGCCCATATTAATGTTGAAACGTGCTTGAGTGTAGTACCATGGCATGAAAGACTTTTCCTTTGTTGTACCATCATCATGATACCCCCAGTCCAGCCAGAATGGAAATTCAGTGCCTACTAAACGCTGGTTCTCCGTTCCCTGCCTCCCAACCCTGGATCATCTGCACTCAACTTCCTGAATCCATGTGAGGCTGCTCTAGAGATTTCATAAAGGTGCTATCCTTTTGTGGCTGGCTTCTTTGACTTGGGGTCTTCAAGGTCTATCACTTACATAAATTTGGTTTGCCTTTCACCAAGTGGCAACTGTGGCTGAAAGATTAGCCCAGTTATTGTTCAGGATGGTCCTGAGGAGCTCCAACTGGTCCAAGGGGTCACACAGGGGCCTCCAGTCCAGTCCTGGAGAAGACAAACATGGTAGAAAGCCTAGTTTCACTCACAGTATGGCTGAGGCTGTGTGGTCCACCCTAGCTGGTGAGGATAGGCAGGGATATGAGCAGAATGCCTTTTATGATGCACTCCTGACATTTTTATATTAATCTTGTTTCTCCCCATCTGTAACATCCCCCACACACTGTATGAAAGGGATATTTTAAGCATTAATTCTCCTAAAAAGCCTCATGCCCAATGTAAAAATATTTCACTGTCTCAGAGAGAGGCACTCTCTATAAATGAAAAGCACTATCATTAGTAATGACAATAATTTTCCTGACATCCATTTGGACATTCTGTATGTTTCGATAGGATTACATAAATAATGTAATTGTATGCAAACTATCAGAATGCAGACAGCGTTTTCCCTAAGGTGGGCACTCCCCGCTCTGTAGGCTGCCCTCATTTTTGTTAAACAGTTGCATGCTCTTTGGTCTCTGTTAAGACATTCTGCCCCCTAATTTCACCCAATAAGCCCAAGACTGGTATGCTTAGCATCCTGCCTTCATTCCCGGATATCTATCACACCATGGATTGATGATCATTTCCTGAGTTATCCCAGTGAATCAGAAATCTCAGATATTTCTGTGGCATTAATCTTTTTTTTCTAAAAAAAAAAAAAAAAAAAAAGAAAGAAATTTAATTATTTAAAAGAAAAACTATTTCTGTGATCAAAGCTGAAGAGATGGCTTAAGTTGTGCTTCTTGTATAAGCATGGGAGTCTGAAAGAGGTCTAAGACCACCTGAGTTTGAATTTCCAGAACCAACATAAGCAGCTGGGCATGACCACAAAGCGCCTGTAACCCCAGTACTGTCGGAGAGCAGAGACCTGGGAATAGCAGGAGCTCAGGACAAAATGGCAAACCCTGGCATCAGTAAGAGACTCCAGCTGAAACAAGAATGGGCAGAAGAGTGATGGAGTAGGATGCCAGACTTTCTGCCCCTGCCACCACAGATGAATGCCCTTCCGTAGGCCAGTGTATGGGGCCCTGCAAGGACAAATATGCATGTTTATAACACACACACACACACACACACACACACACACCCCACACCCCACACACACCCATCACAACACAACACATATGGGCATGTGCATGCGCACCCCCACACACAACACACATACACACACACTCACAAAAAGCAAACGTGCAGTGGTCAAGGCATGTGCTACAAATTATAAGAGAGAATTATTTATTGGATCACTAAACATAACTTCCACTTTCATGAGTAGTTTGTTAGGCCAGGAATGGTTTTTTAAAAGAATTATTTTAAAAATTAAAGATAATGGAATTGCCGCACTAAATACATTTTGTGAATGATCTTCTGATAGAGTATCAAAAGATAATAAAAACAAATATATAATCAGAAAGGAAGTGATTTATTTTTCTATGTTTCATCAGTGAGTGATTTTATTATAGATTATTTTAACTAGTGGGCATTTTCTGCATGAAATATTTTACTTAATATCCAGGAAAATAGCATGCATATATATATATTTGTTTTTAGGTATTTATTGGCAAGGAGAGATGGGGAGAGAGAGAATGGGCACACCAGGGCCTCTTGCCACTGCAAATGAACTCCAGACATGTGTGCCACTTTGTGCATCTGGCTTTATGTGGTACTGGGGAATTGAACCCCAGCTGTCAGGCTTTGCCAGCAAGTGCCTTAACCTCTGAGCCATGCCTGCAGCCCAGAGATTTTTTTTTTTTGTACATGTGTGTATAGTATGTGTGGTGTGGTATGTGTATGTATCACATATGCACATGTATGTACAGATATGTGCATGGCCCATGCGCACACATGCAGATGCAGAGGCCAGGGGAGAATGTGGGGTGTCCTCTTTCTTCTATCATGCTCCAGCATTGTGTTCTTGCAGTGGAGTCCTTCTCTGAACCAGACTGCCTTTTTCAGACAGACTGGCTTTTCCTGTCTCCATACTGGCAGGACTGGAATTACAGGCATGCATGGCCAGGCCTAGCATTTTAAGTGGGTGCTGGGGATTGAACTCAGTTCTTCTCAGGCCCCCACACTTGCCCGCAGGCACTCTTACCTGCTGTGTCATCTCCCAGCCCCGAGGTATTTTTTTTTAAGAAAAATACATGTTATCCCATCATAACAATACTAGTATTTCTGTTTTAATTTATTATATTTAAAAAGACTTTTTATTTTATTTGTTTGTTTGAGAAAGAGAAGCAGAGAGAGATAGAACGGGTACAACAGGGCCTTCAGCCACTGAAAACAAACTCCATATTCATGTGCCACCTAGTGCATCTGGCTTGCATGGGTCCTGGGGAATAGAACCTGGATCCTTTTTGTTTGCAGGCAAGCAAATTCTCCTGCCCTATTTTCATTTTTACATCTGTGATATGAATTTGCCTAGGCTACACCAGCTAGAGACCACAAGAAACCTTCTGAAACAAAGCCAAGGTACTTTTCTATAATCATCCTGACCATACTCCTATAAATATAAGCTTTTCCTCGGGCTGATGGTCCATGACTTACCCATAAGTGAAGGGTAGGTACTGGATGGTGTGTGTGTGTGTGTGTGTGTGTGTGTGTGTGTGTGTGTGCATGGCTGAATATGCATGGGTATGTAGGTCAGAGAATAAGTTCATGGTGTTGGTTCTTTCCTTCCAACTTGCTTGAGGCAGAGTCTCTCATTGTTTGCCACCTGGTGTTCAGACTGGCTAACCTGCAAGCTTTGGGATTCTCATGACTCTACCTCCCATTGCTGTAGAAGAGCTATTACAGGCACATGTGCCACACTGCATCCTGCTTTGAGTGAAAATGCTGGGATTCAAGCTCCTATCCTCTGGCTTGTGAAGCAAGCTCCTTTAACATTCAGCCATCTCTCTAGTCCTAGATGTTGTTTTACTGTCTTTGGATTGGAATCAAGTGGTGCCTGGGTGCAAGAGGTCACAGCTTCTGAAAGGTGCCTCCCCAGTCTGTCCCAGGGGCCTTGAAGGCCAGGATCCTTTGACTTGATCTGGCATTGAGTCTGTCTCCCTCCTCCTTTGAAAATATTTTTATCTCTTTTTTTCCAAGCAAAGAGAGAGAGACATAAAGAATGGGCACACCAGGGCCTCTAGCCACTGCAAACAAACTCCAGATGCATGCGCCACTTTGTGCATCTGGCTTTACGTGGTACTCAGGAATCGAACTCCTGTCATTAGCCTTTGTAGGCAAGCACCTTAACGGTTAAGCCATCTCCCTAAGCCCTGTCTCCATCCTCCTTGCTCATTTCCCAGCCTTCCCAGCACAGAGCTGAGAAGGAAGCCTGCTCTCTAGCCCCAAGAGTGCTACAGGTTCTTCTCCCCACCTTTCTACTTGTCTCCAATTCTCTTCCACCACATCCTTGGGCCACATGTACATCTCCTTGGCTCATACTTTTCTTTCAGCAAGTGGTCCCCCAAACACCACATCACCTAGCTTCCCCACTGCACCCCCACCAATCTACACCCATCAGTTGGCACTTCTTGTTGAAGAATCCACAAATCACCCTTCTTCCTGCATTTATCAGAGAATGCCCTTCACATTCAACTTTGCAATTTAAGTCCCAGTCTTGCCCCATAAAATTATTGCCAATTGATCTCCGTATAAATGTCTGGGGTTTCTACATTATTAATTGTATGCTCGGGTTTTGACAAGCCTTCCTTGGTGAAACTTTCTCTGAGCAGCCCCTCTGGAAGTACCAGAGTCAGCTCACTTTCTGCCTGAATTATCAGAGTGCTTGGTATTATGGGAAGAAAGATATTATGGTGAACTTTGATCTTTCCCTCTATGAGAAGCCTAACAACTCCATTAAACGGGCAGTGGTTTTCTCCAGCTATGTTTTGGGACGGATTATGAGACTGTCTCTGCACTTGTTTAAAAGAATGCTGGGATTGATTAGCAATGTCTATACTTGGTGAAGGATTAGAAAGAATCAATGTACATGGTCTGCTATTGTGGTCTGAGTTTATCCTGTATTAGAAGGGATAAACTTGAACTGTGCCCTAAAGATGTCAAATGACTTTAGACCCAAAAATTAAGGGTACAACCCAGTAAAGGTGCTAACAGTTCCATCTGGGCAAGAAGTGGTATTGAAGTCAGCTGTTCTCAGTTAGCACCATGAATGGAACTGAACATCATGACTTGTCTTTCATAGCTCCTGTGTAAGGTATAATTTATTGCCCTCTCCAGATGTGGGACAGGCCTAGGGCTTTATATCAGCGAGTTTCAGTTTGTGTCTTGTCTCAGGGTTAGGAGAGGAGCAAAAGGCTTCTGACCTACAGACTCAGAAAAATGACAGCAGTGTCTGCCTTAGAATGTGGTCAAGAGAAGCAAGCTGAAGTGCAAAGGGGTGATGGTCTGTGGTGTGCTAGATGCTCCTTAATGCATTATTATTGGGGTCCAAGAGTGCTGGGTGCAGGAGTTCACAGCTTCCCTGTAGCTTAACAACCCTCTGGCTGTGTTGTGTTCTCTGCTGCAGGTAAACAACCCTTCTCTCTACACTGCCTGATAAGTTCCTGGGACCAGATGAGACCAGACTGATTTTGAGTCCCAGTCTACCATGGAGAGGAAGGGTGAACAGTCCCACTGTCAGTTGACTGGAGATAGGAGAGGGTTGTTAGTGAAGGTGTGACATGTCAGGGCTTTTTGTTTGGATGATTATGTAGTGGAGGCTCTCCTTGGGCTTTCCGCCTCCGTCTCATGAATGCTGGATTAGATGTGATTATCATCATACCCAGCTCAAATGGGGAGCGTCCATCATCGAAAGACTGATAGATGTGGGGAATGGATGATTGTGGGGGAGACTGAGAGACTGCTGCTGTTACCTGCCAAAGGCCACATAGCTGATCAAGAGCAGAGACAAAACGGAATCCAGGTGTTTTAAAAATTGACAGCTACCCCCGAAGCTGAAGCCGGACAGAGTTACAGAGTCACTGCTGCCCCTGCAACCTTACCTTTTGGTGCAAGGTTCTTCCCCAGGCTCTACAGTCCCATGAGAGGAAAACTTGGTTATGTAAAGATGGGTTTTGTTTAATTGCATTTATGGTCAGGTTTAGTTGCTTTATCCCCTTGAAGGTCATTCAGATATATATATTTGAGAAAAAGAAAGAGGGAGAGAGAGAGAATGGGTGTGCCAGCACCTCCAGTCACTGCAAATGAATTCCACCTGGGTCCTGGAGAAGTCAAACTGGGATCCATTGGCTTTGCAGGCAAACACTGTAACTGCTAAGCCATCTCTCCAGCTCCAGACTTTTTATTTATTTTTTATCCCCAGGGTCAGTTGCTCTCTCTGCTCAAGATGGGAAGACTGTGTGGCTCCCACATACCCTCTGGGCTGCAGGCTTTGCCAACAGAGATGCCAGCTGCAGCTAGGAGGACAGGCCCTCCACCCAAGAAAAGTATGAGGCCTCAAATTCTGGAATCGCTTTTCTAGTACAGTTCCTCCCCTTCACAATGGGCAAAAGCTAATCAACACACGATGGCAAGCAAGCTGCTGTGGCTGCCAGTTCCCTTGTGAAGAAGCCTCTTTAGCATTCTCCCAGCTTCCCTCCTTGACAATGCATTCAGATGAGCCACTGAGAGGGAGCAGCTTCCAGCTACGAGGAATCTGTCCGTTCTGTGAACCCAGGATGGGGCAGGCCACCTGCATTCGGTGGCAGTGGCAGTGTGATTTTATTTTTTATATTTTTTGTCACCTAGTACCCTGTGTGCCTTTTGTAAATGTTTCCTTTTCCTAGGCCAGCATGGGCTACATAGTAAGATAGGCAGAGACAGGAGGATCATGAGTCCTGCCAGCATGGGCTACATAGTAAGATCTTGTCTCAATTCACATCAAACTAGAGGCCCGTAGCTGCAGCTCAGTTGAGAGAATGCTTACCTAATATGGCTCTCTGGGTTCAGTCTTTAGCACCAAATAAAACTGCATGTAGTGGATCACCCTTATAATCCCAGCACTTAGGAGGTAGAGGCAGGAGGATCAGAAGTTCAAGGCCATTCTCAGCTATATAACAGGTTGGAGGTCACTGTAAACTACATGGGACCCTACCTCAAAAAAAGACTTTTGTTTCTTTTTCCTTAATAAGGTATCTCTTGATGATGATAAAAATTCCTCACAGGTCATCTTGAAACATGCATATTCATTGTAATGCAAAAAGGATAAAAATATTACTGATATAACATTAGGTGAAAAGTGAAAGAAAAAAAACCCTGCATGATTCTTATTGTAAAATTCATGACTAATGCAAATGCTAACAGGGCCTAGACATGCACCCCCCCTCCAAAAAAAAAAACATGACTGGAAGGAAGGAAGGTTACTGAGAAAGAGAGAGAATGTCACACCGGGGCCTCCAGCCACTGCATATGAAATCCTGATGCATGTACCACTTTACATCTGGCTTTTACATGGGTACTGGGGAATTGAACCTGGATCTTTAGGCTTTGCAGGAAAGCACCTTAACCACTGAGCCATCTCTCCAGCCCATAATTGTAACTTAAAAATTCTGATCTTTCCTGCTAACATATAGGCAACTCCTCAAACAGAAAAAATATTTTTACTTTCTTTTTCTTTCCTTTTCTTTTTCTTTCCCTCTCTTTCTCTCTTTCTCTCTCTCTTTCTTTCTTTCTTTCTTTCTTTCTTTCTTTCTTTCTTTCTTTCTTTCTTTCTGGGACAAGGCCTCACATAGCCCAGGCTGTCTCAAACTATGTCCTCACTGTATAACCCAAGCTGGCTTGGAACTCTTTGGGTTGCATGGAGGGATTAAATTTCCTGCTTTTCTTTTTTGAAAAATACTCTTGCTCTGCTTTCTGGCCAAATTCAGGCAAATTTTGTAGAAATGCTAACCAATTAATGTGTGTCCAAGATCTGCTTCCCCACGCCTTCCTCATGTTCAGGAGCCTGGAAGAGTCCCACCATTGTTTCCCCTCCCCAAGGATCTTGTGGTTTCTTTTATAGAAATAAATGGAAAATCCTCCCTAGTTCTTTGATCAGAGTAGATGTGAAAATCTGTGCTTCTTCCATCCTGGTTATGTTTTGCAACTTTTTTTAAAAAAGTATTTTAATTAGCATATGTTAATCATAATGTGTTTTATTGTGATATTGCCATACGTGTATATAATGCATTTAAACATATTCACACCCCATTACTCTCACTTGTTTACTTCCCACTCCTACTGCCTCCTTTCCTCTACCCAACTAGCCCCCCTTCTACTTTCATAACATTTTGTTTTTAATGACCAAATGAGTTGCTTATAAGATCTTGGGTGAGGGTTTACTTATAAGAACATGGACTGTTTATTTACCAGCAATTTTATGTAGTGGTATTCCAGAACCTTTTGAAAGGAATTGATTCACCCTTCCTCTTGGTAAAGCTGCACCCTTACTTTCCCTACCTATCTTTGGATGTATTCACAGGTGGAGGCTCGGACACAGATAGTGATTGAGGGGCAGGGCCGAAACTGAAGGTTATGGTCTGTGACTATAAAGCCCATGTTGTCCTTTGCTTCCCCAAAGCCAAGTCCCCCCTCCTGCCACCTTCTGCATCATGTAATGTGCAGATTCACACTGTCTGCCTGACCACCTGGCTTGGAACATGGCCACCCGCTGACTTCATTGCCCAGCAGGGTCTCATGCTCTTCATCTCCTAATCAATGTGTATCACTTTGCAAAGAGACAGAGTCCACTGCTGGAGAGATTGATTCCCTGGTTGTTTATCTTCCTCTGCCCAGTGTAAATTGGTTAGCCCAATCCTATCCGCGTGATAAAAATCATAATGTCTCAAATTACTTACTCAATAAAATGTGGGCTTGTCTATTATTAGTGATCATTAGGGTTATAATGCAGCATGGAAATTTCGAACAAATTAACTACACATGCAAGCTGTGGGCTCATGTGCAGTTAATCATAGGCATACAGTTCCAGAGGGCAGCAGGATCTGCAAGCTTCATTTCAAGAAGACTTTGTGGGAGGGAGGGACACCCAGGTTTTCTTTTTCTTCTAATCTGGTTTTCTCAAATGCATGTTTATGTCATACATGATTGAACTGTAAAAGTATCCAAAAAACAAAACAAAAATAAGAAACCAAAGTTATAACTCAAATTAAAATAGTTTTAATGCTTTGGTTCATGTGTCCCTGGAATTTGAATGGTGACTCAAAATGTCATGTGGAACAAATGTTCACAGAGCCCCTCCTTTCTCACCCATCTTGCCGTCAGCTAAGAATCACACTCAGTTTTCTGTTGAGTCTTACTGCCTAGTGATGTCACGGGACAGCTTCTACTGTCAAAACAAGTTCCCATGATACCTGAGCACTCCCATTTCCTCTGTGGTACCTACTTCCCAGACATGTAGGCAGGTGAGAGGTGTGACTTTCAGCAGCTGGGTGTCTGGATATGAGAGAGATGAACAGTAACTTAAATTTAAAAGAAAATGAAATTTAAAAAAATCTATGTTTAACTTGTTTTCTGTGGGGGTTCCAGGAAACTTCACAAAGAATTTCATGAATTAAAGCTATCAGATAGATGTGCTGGCATGGAAGCAGTAATTAGAAATTCTTAATGGTGTTTGATTTATTTAAAGCTTGCTTCAAGGAAGCCTGTCTTATTCTTTGTGAAATGTAAGGGCAAAATCAAGACCAAGGAGGAAGAGTCTTTTGAGCTACACTTGGCTCAACTGAAACAGATTTAAGGGTAATAAAGAGAATGTATTGGATCAGGAACTGACAAGTCCTGAAGCTATACCTGACTTCCGGCATAGCTGGACCCAGATACTGAAATGATAACACAAAACTTTCTTCCCCTGCTTCTTGATCTTAATTTTTTCCGTGCTGGTTTATTCTAGGAAAGGTGAGATGGGATATACATGCAGAACTCTGCAAACAGAGTACCTCTGAACAGAACTACCAATAGTTTCAGCACCATTATACTCTCTTGTCCATGTCCCATTAATTAAACCCAGTGGGTAGAAAAAGAAAACTTCTCGTTGGTAAGGCCTGTAATGTGTGCTCATTCCTAGAGCCAGCAAGTAATATAATCCCCACCCGAACTCATAGCCCGAGAATTATAATGGAGGGTAGCTCCCAGGATTTTGGAATATTATAAGCAAAAGAAAGGGAATGGTTATTGTATTAATTTTTCTTGTTGCTATGACAAAATATCTGACAAAAGCAACTTGAGGTAAGAAAGGCTTATTTCAGCTTCCAGTTTGAGAGTAAAGTTCATCATGGCAGGGTAGTCATGGTGGCAGGAGCCCGAGGCACTTGGTTACATTGCATTTATAGTCAGGAAGCAGACAGTGATGAATCCTTTGTCTATTTATTTGTTTTTTAAAAAATATTTTATTTATTTATTTATTTGAGAGAGAGAGAGAGAGAAATAGGCACAGAGAGAGAGAGAATGGGCACTCCAGGGCCTCCAGCCACTGAAAACAAACTCCAGATGCGTGCGCCCCCTTGTATGTCTGGCTTATGTGGGTTTGTGGAATTGAACCTGGGTCCTTTGGCTTTACAGGCAAGTGCCTTAACTGCTAAGCCATCTCTACAGCCCTATTTGTTTGTTTTTTGAGGAAGGGTATCCCTCCAACCCAAGCTGACCTAGAATTCACTATGTAGTCTCAGAATGGCCTTGAATTCATGGTGAGCCTTCTGCCTCTGCCTCCCAAGTTCTGGTATTAAAGACGTTGCTAGAGTGATGAATTCCGATGTGCAGGCAGCTTTCTCTTTTGTAGGTAGTACAGCCCATGGAATGGTGCCAGCCATAGTCAGAGGGGGGTCTTCCCACCTCAACTGACCTCATATAGAAACTCCCTCACAGACATGGTGATTCAAAATGCATCCAATTGGCAAGGATCCAAACAGCAAATGTCTACTATGTTCAGAGATATGTATCCACCTGTTATCCATTCAACAACCACTTCTTGAAGAACAGTTTCATGGAAACCTGTCAGTAAAGGTTTTGGCAGCAAAGAGGGCTGATGTTGGTGAGTGGAACAGGGGAGAAGGAAGACAGGCAGACCACTACTGATGATGGCTTTGGGAGCCTGGCCAACTGGAGTTCAAGTGTCAGCACTGCCAGTTACCAATGCTGTGGCCCTGGTAAATTAAGTTACCCCCAGTAAGGCCTCCAGATTCCCATGTATACAATAAGGCTGATAACAGTGCCCTGGTGAGGTGAACACTTAGGTATGTGTGTGAGGACTTTGCTTCCATAGTAACTACTCCATGGAGAGCAGACATTCAGATTAGTTCCAGTGAGCACTGGAAAGGGAAAAGATCATCTCTACTTCTGTCAACGTGAATTTCCCCCTCAAACTCCAATATTTGGGGAGGTTAACATACCGCTCCAAAATCACGCGCCAGGATCAAGCATTCTGATGGCATGTGAACCTCATTCCAGAGAAAGCTTTGTGGGAGTATGACATTGAGTGCGCAGCCTCTGAGACCCACTGACCCCTGCTGGACATCTGACCTCAGTGGAGAGGAGAGCAGAACTCATTACCACTGCAGGGGCCAGCCTGATTATCCATCTAGAAGCTGGGAGGGTGGCCTGGCTCTCTCTCCAGAGCCTAGAATTCACTATGCTCTATGATCTGCGTGGGTGAGAGCATGCCCTCATGCCCTCCGGAAATGGGCAGAGCTGCCAGCCAACTTCTTCTGAAAGGGACCTTGTGGTTAGTGTCCCTCACTGGCCTGGGAAAGTTCTTCATCCCTCATGTCAGTTTCCCAGGAGGATGTGGAGGCGGACTGTGAAGCCACACAGTGGGTTGGAACACATAATGTGCCAGGCAGAGGATGGGCTTGAAGAAAAAAGAGTTTCACATCTCAGCTCCATCACTTCACAGCTGCCTTACCTGAGCAAGTGCTGTAACCACTTTGCCCTGTTTTCCTTTATCTATAAAGTATAAGCAATAATCCCCTCTCCCAGGACTGTGTGTGACATGTGCTCATTGCTTAATGGAAGACAGCCACAGTGCTCACTAGTGTGTATAGCGCCTTGGGTTGAATTCATCAAATGTGCCTCTTCCCTCCTCCCTTTCACTCCCTACTTTGGACTGTAAATTTCCTAACAAGGGACAGTATTGCCAGCATGGAGCAGATGATCAAGCAAAAGTCCTCCTTCTCTCTGCTTCTCACCCTCCTTCCCTTTTCTTCTGTGTCTTGTTGTTAAATCATGTTGAGCTGACCATACCATGAACTGAGTGGCTTAAACAACAAACGTTCCATGAGGCTGGAAATTCAAGGTCAAGGTGCCAACGGTTCAGAGTCTGCTGAGCACATGCTTCCTGCTTCAGAGTAGACTATCTTCTTATTGCTGTCTAATGAGGGGATAGAAGCTGGAATATCTCGGGCTCCTCTTACAAGGGCACTAATCCCGTGCACGAGGGCTCTGCTCTCAGGAATACCTTCCAAAGGCTCCACCTCGCAGTTCTGTCACACTCTGGGGTGAGACATTCCATCCGCTGCATCACCATAGGTGGCCAGTGTCATCCTGAAGTCCTTCATACTTGAACAACGGGGCATAGTAAATCATTCTTCCATAATGTTATTCCAGAGATGGCCCTAAGGTGAGAATGTGAGGAGCTCTACTTGACTGAGTAGAGAAGCCGAGGAAGTAGTAAGAAGAGAGTGAGGAAGCGTCTGGGGCAGGACAAGATGGTGCATTAATGAGCAGGTGACTGCTACATGTCATATCAAACATGCCTTGGAGTTGTCACACCCAAACGGGAAGGGAGCTGAGGTGTTGATTAGTCAGCGTCCATGTATCATTTCGCCCAGGGCTGCCCCAGAATCATGCCTCTGGCCCACTGCCATATAGGTAGTTTCTGCTATGAATGAAGCCTGTGAGCCAAGTCTGGGGGCATTGCAGGAATAAGTCAGTGGTCTGCTAGGGGACTATTAGGCTAGGGAATGTGCAGTCATCAGTGTCTGTTCTAATCATGGTAAAATGGGAGATCAAGACATGTCAGGGCCCTGGGAGAAAGCTGGCAGTGCCATTGTTCCAGATCCTATGTATCAGAGAATATAGTCATAAAGAGCAGGGACAGGATGTGAGCTCTCTGAGCCTAGAGGCCCCATGCAAGCTCCTCTTCACCTTGACACCCTTGCAGTCTCTTTCTTCTTACCAGCTGATCCCACCTTTAGATAGAGTTCCTAGAGTAGGCCACATCCCTTAGTCAGATCTGCAGAAGAATGAGGTCTATAAAGAAACTAGAGAGTGACATGTTAGTTTCAACATTGAGGGTGAGAGAAGAACCACGCACAGCACACCCTTCCCAAATTTTGTGGTCCTTCTTCTTTGAGCCATGAGCAACGACATCAAGAGTGGATATCAGAAAAGGAAACTCATTAAAAAAATAAATAAAAATCTCTTGGAAGATCTTAGAAACTGTTGTGTAAAGCTAAAAACTTGTATGAAACTGCTTTCTGTGATGGGGGTGACAGCCGCCCCCTGTCTGGCTGCTCCAGTCCCAGACTGCCAGTGCCTGTTCTAATGAAGCATGACAGTCATGCCCACAGGTGATTGAGCTAGACTCCCCATAGTGATGGTGGGGTCATGTGACCTGCAGCTGAACTCCTCCCCAGACTTTGCTTGATTTTTGGTGACTGTGGTCGACTAGGTCAGCAAAGGTGCACTGACAAGGGTGTTAACGACCCGCTGGTCTCTCCAGGGAGAAACACACCTGACTTGCCACATTGGCCTATTCTCTGGTGTAAATATTCCCACCATGGCCTGTTTCAAGCTACTGTGCATAATAGCTGAAGATGAAATAGATCATATTAGCTGATAGCCTCTTGTCATGTACAGTGGGAGAAGGGGACTTCCTAGCACATACAAAATGTCTTTATGATCCAAAGCCTCCGCTAAGGCTCAGCAGCTAAGAGCACTCGCGGCACAAGCCACGAGAACCTGAATTCAACCCTCCACACCCACATCAAAAGCCAGGCATGGCCATGCATGCCCGTGACCCTAGCAATGAGGAGGAAAGATCTAGGGGGATCTCTGAGGTTTGCTAGTCATCCAGTCTCACCAATAACAGTGAGTCCCAGGGAGACTCTGTCTCAAGGCACCAAGGTGGAAAAGCGATAGAAGGAGACACCTGATGTCCTCCTCTGGCCTCCACACACATGCACATGAGTTGTGCATATCTTCCACATGCATACGCCATACCCACACATATACACATTCACACCACACATACTGTTTACATATACCACAAAGCCTCCTGTATCAGACCTTACATATTTCATGTGTCCAATTTTAAATATTATTTATTTATTTATTTATTTATTTATTTATTTAAGAGAGAGAGGGGCAGAAAGAAAGAGAAAGAGAGAGAGAGGGAGAATGGGTGCACCAGGGCCTCCAGCCACTGCAAATGAACCCCAGACACATGTGCCACCTTGTGCATCTGGCTTGTCATGTGTGTCTTGGGGAATTGCACCTAAGTCCTTTGATTTTGTAGGCAAGCACCTTAACTGCCAAGCCATCCCTCCAGCCCATGTGTCCAATTTAATGCAATAAGTTTAGTGCATTGCAAAGCCTCAGTTGCTATATTAGGAACGAGCAAGTCTTTCTGCAAAGAGTTTTTTTTAACTCAAGTTTTTTGTTGTTGTGATTAATTTTTCAGTCTAAAACAATACAATAAAAGACAGTATCATAAAATGAAGAAATTCTATTTTTCATTGTTTTTTTTCTTTATGGCATGTTTTTCTGACATGGAAACACACTTAAGAGCCTGTTAACATTGTTGGAAGCCTGGATCCTGCCTTTACTCAGCACCTGGGCAAGACCTTTTGCAAAGGGTCCACTCTCTGCACATGGATCTAATTAAGCATGTGTAGTATCACACAACTGGGACTGGACTAGCCCACGGGGGAAGCAGCTCTCACTGCCCATCACACAGTGGTGGGAGAGGGAATACCACAGCAGGTTTCAATGGTCAGGTGTGTGCTTAACATGCCAAAGGCCCTGACTTCCATCTCAAGTACCAAGACAAAATAAAACAACCCAAAAGGACTGGAGAGATGACTCAGTGGTTAAGGCACTTGCCTTAGGACAAGCCTAAGGACCCAGGTTCAATTCCCACGTAAGCCAGACGCACAAGGTGGCACATGGGTCTGGAGTTTGTCGTGGCTGAAGGCCCTGGAGTGCCCATTCTCTCTATATATATATCTGCCTCTTTCTCTCTCTCAAATAAATAAATAAATAAATAAATAAAATGTTTTAAAAAACAACCCAGAAGCTCTTGAATTTAGTTTCTCAGAATCCATGATGTGAACTGCTCCAGGTGATCATAACAAATGGGAAGCTTAGTGATGCACATTGACACTGTAGCTTGATGGGGGTAAAAGTGAGCATGCACATGGGGACTGTTCACGCTTTCTCTCCAGGAACACAGAATTGCACCTAAGGAGACTAGTCCTGAGTGGCTTCCTGGGTCATTTTGCTCTCATCTCCCTCTCCAACAGAAACACAAGCCTAGGTAGGTGTGGTCAACTTTGTCTCCCTTCTATTGGTCCCGGGACTTAAGTATCACAGTCTTCTGCTTTCTCCTCCACTCTATTTCTATCCCTTTGCTTCCCGTACTCTCCACACACCCCACTGTGCTGCTGCTATAGGCTGCACAAATTCTTAAATAGCTCACAGCTCACCAACTTCCTTTCATTTAATGTGACCCCCCTCCCCATTGTTGGGCATTGCTAAAAACGGGCTGAGACTGTGAGGAAGCTGGCCTGAGCTGTTGGGCTGTGGGCTTTGCAGCTGGCCTTATTGTTGGGAACCCACTCTGATGGAGACTGGCCCTCCCTGCCCTCGGGCAAGGTTGTAGTGTGCCCTGTCATCGCCCAGAGTGGGCAGAACTGGCGAGGCCCTCCCCCCTTTTGATCCCAAAAGCATCTGACCATTCCATTAGTCAGGCTTTGCCCCCAACAGTTCCTGACCTGGTGGCTAGCTGCCCAAGAGACCCTTATGTGGCTGAAGTCACGCAGCTTTTCCCGCCACTTCTGTTATCTTGCTTACAGCTCCTCCCTCGCAACTCTGAAGTCACATAGCTTTTCCTGCCACTATCTCCCTTACACTTCTGCCCTTCAACCAATTAGATAGCAACCCATAAACTGTGTATCCAATCGCCATATAGTCTGTATGTGCCTTCTCAACCTTTCTCAAGTGTTTATAAACCCACTCCCCTGTTGAATAAATGAGAGCGTGCTATCCATCAGACTGCCTCCTGGGTTTTCATTGCCTGTCACACTCACCCACTCCAGGACCCTGCTTCCCCCAACTCCTCCTGCTCCCAGGACATTGGTGGCCAACGACTCCCGGGAATGGTGAGGACCCACAATCCCACCACAGCCTGAGTCTTCTGAGCCCCTGGATTAAATACTAAAGCAACGTCCCTCCATCAGAAATTTGCAAAACTGCTCGTTTCTAAGCTGCCCAGGTATTGACAAATGTTGTTTCTCCTTTCAACTAGCATGTCACCCTTCCCAGCATTCACTTATGCATTTGGTCACCTGCCCACTCTTTCATTCAGACAGTATCATTGAACATTAAACATGTACTGGTTACATAGGATGGGTGACAGAATAAGAAACATGGGTTTCTGCCCTCATAGACTTCACTGGTTGCACAGTCCAATTGAAGAAATAGTAGCATAGGAAGAAAGTCTCTTCCCTAACCTGGTCTGTTTCCTTGACTTTTGTGAATAGCAATGCCCATCAAAGTTATGGTGGTGTCTATAATGAATTAGACAAGGCCAGAAATAGATCAGATAAAGGCTGATTCATTAGTTGATATATAAGTTGCACAACATCAGCCTGGGCTAATGAAGCTTATGAGGGCTTCCGTGCACAGCCTGTCCATCTTCTCTTGACCGACCCCCCGCCCCCTTCTGGAAGCTACCATGTATGACAGATTTCTTTCATGGCTGCAATATATCCCTGACAATTTAGTGGCCAATAATAATGTGAACTTATTTCTTTACAATTATAGATACAGAGTCTCTGTATCCTCTGTTTTGCTTTTGGGGTTTTTGTTGTTATCGCTTATGGTATTTTCTATTGTTTGTTTGTTTTGTGACAGGATCACACCAAAGCCTGAGCTAGTCCCCCTGCCTCAGCCTGTCAAATTCTTGGCTTGGACAAGTATTCACCTCCACTCCCAGAACCCAGTCCTGAAATCCAGGCACTCTCAGGGCTTAAGGCTTAGGGCAGAATCCATTTCTTGCCTTTTTCAGCCATCCTTTGCTCTGTCACCCCTTCTGCAGTTTCAGGGCACATAATTCCATCCTCTACTTAGGTTATCATCATCACACTTCCTTCTCTGCTCTGCTCTGTTATCACACAGGCCCTGACTCTGACCTTCCTTTGCATCCATGTATAAGGATCCTTGTCTTACATCCATCAAGATAACCCCTCCACCTTCTCAGTAGCCTTAATCAGACTTGCAAATTCCTCCTTGCTATGTTAGATAACATCCTCACTGGTCCCAAGATTAGGGGGCGGATGTCTTAGAGGGGAAAGCATGATTCTGCCTACTACAGCATCTATGTGGAAATAAGGACACAGCTCTTGAATGTGAATCTTCCCCCAAAAGGCACATAATGGTGCTGAAGGTGTCCATCAGTAAAGACTTGGAGATATGAGGTATGGAGCAGCCCACACCTCTGACTTGATCACCTGACAGCATCTCTTTGCATCTCAGCTTCTACAATCACCAAACAGAAGTGGAGATGAAATGCTAGATGGCCCCAAACCTGTAATTCTATCAGGGTAGTATCTGAATGGCCTTGGATAGTGTCTTAGGGCTGGCATTTCAAAGGTTCACAAAGTCGGTGACTTAAAACCACAGGAATTTATTCCCTTGCTCACATACATGAAGGCCTAAGTTCACAATTAACATGGGGCATAACTATGACCTCTCTGAACAATCCAAAGAATCTTCCCTTGCTATTCCCTAGGTACTGCTGGTGGCTGGAAGTCCTTGGCGCTCCACTCTGGCTTGTAGACTCATCATTCCAACCTCTGTTTCCATCATCATATGACCCGTGTTTCCTGTTTCTGTCTGTATCTCTAATTTTCTTGCTATTGTTTTAGTTTTTATTATGTGATAGAGTCTCACTCTGTAGCCAGGCTGGCCTCAAACTCAATCCTCTGTGAAGATTGTGTGTGTCACTGTGCCTGGTTTTCTTTTCTTTTCTTTTTTTATTAAGTAGACACCTTGCATGGACACATCAAGTGTTGGTACCATCATTTTCCTTCTCCCTATCCCCATTCCACTGAGGGCCCTCCTCAGTGGGAGGGCTGGTATCCAACATGGGGTTATGGGTTAGGAGTTGTGAGAGCAGCAGTCTTGTGGGGGGTTGGGGAGCAAAGCTTCTGAATATTATCTCCCTCCCTGTGACCCTTACAATCTTTCTATCCCCTCTTCTGCAAAATTCCCTGAGCAGTGGTGGGTGTGTAAGTCTACTTTCGTGTGGAGCTCTCAGCAGGTTCTGGATTTCTGCTTTGGTATGTTTTGAGTAACCTCAGTGTCTGTCTTCATCGCCCTGGTGCAGGTTGTCAGGCTCACCATGGAAGCAGCACTGTTGCTCACCTGGTCAGTTCCTCTGTGGTTTCACGTGGGCCCTGTCTGATATGTGAGGGTGGCTCATCTCCTGCCAGGGACTCAGCTGTCTTTCCTTGTCTTGTGATAGATTTTGGTTGTCCTCAGTTCTCACCACCTTCTGATTTCACCCCTGGAGCTCTACCATGTTTACAAGTCTGCCATCTTGACTGGAAATGCACAGTCTCCTTTTTTTTTTTTTTTTTTTTTTTTTTTTTTGTTAATGAGGACAGCAGTTTTGTTGAATTTAGAGCCCACCCTACTTCAGTGTAACCTCATCTTAACTACTTTTATATCTACAAAGACCCTCTCTCTAAATCAGGTCAGATTCCGAACTTGTGGGAAGTATATGCATCTTGAGACTTCCATGAGCATCAATCCCCTGTGCGGTGTAGAGAATGTCAAGCTTAGTAAGGAGAGCTGGGACTTGGTGACTTTCTCCCAAACCTGTCCTGATTTCTCTTTGTCAGGTTGGTTTGTTTTGTGGACACAGGTAGAAAGTTGCACTACAGAACACTGTACTTAGGTATTTAGTGAGGTTTGGTTACCTTATGAGCAGTGTCTTTTAGTTTGATCGTGGCATTAGCACATTTGCAGTCCTGCACGCCAAAGGAAAAACCGAAGCCTGGTAACTCATAGATTCACATCCTCAGACGGTGATGGTTAATCTCTGTCAATTTGACAGGATTTAGAAACACCATGGAAACAAATCTCTGAGAATGTCTGAGAGTTAGGTTAACTGAGTTAGGCTATCCCATCCTAAACATGGGCAGCTTCAGTCCATGGACCGAGGATCTTGGTCTTCATGAAAAGGAGGAAGTGAGCTGAGCAGCAGCATTTGTTGCTCTCTGCTTCCTGACACAGTGTGCCCAGCTGCTGGTCCTGCCTCTCCTGCCATGATGGACTGTGTTCCCTTGAACTGAGAGCCCAAAAAACCCCTTCCTTCCTCAGCTGGCTTCTGTCAGGTATTTTCACAGCAAAGAGAGGAGTAACTAACCCAGAGGTAATGACGCTGAATAATCATCCAATTCAAGCTCTCCTCCCTACTGAAAAGTTACAGATAAGGGAACTTGCCATATTTCATAGTGCAGATGGTCTGAACTCTACAGTCTTCTGGGACCATCAGTCCTGTGGCCAGGGTGGCTAGCAACTGCCTTCCTTCCACTCCTTAAAATAACCATGAACCCATGAGGCAGTGAGTGTCAGATCACACACATGGAAAACCATATTTTATTCCACAGGGTGTGAGAGAAGCTTCCTTGGAAAATCTTATCTTCAACTCTCTAGTGTTTGAACTGAAGGGCAGGCAGGGCGGGAGTGACCTGTCCAATGCTGGGAGGGTGTCTTACAGCTGAGGAATGTGATCATGAACCTTGCCATCCTTGCAAAGCCCAGATGGAAGCCCAAGCCCCCGGGCCCCACCGCCCCACACACATGCTGCGCACCTGGCCCATGTTCTACCTGTTTACAAATGATCCCCATTTTCTGCTTGGTTCAGCAGCAACTGTTTACCCTCCCCCGTGATGTAATTAGGGCTTCAGAGTTCACGGGTGCCTATTATGAGCTCTCTTGTGTTTTGTCTTGGTGCTTCATTTCTGTAGCAGTAATCATATATATATATTAAAATTTGGTATCAATTGTTTGGCTAAATTATGCACAGTGGGCCATCCTAACCTGCCATTAACATAACGTATGCTAAACAACATGTTGTGGGCTTTTTTTTTTCTTTCTCTCTTCCTTTTTTTCCTGATAATTATACTCCAAAGCATCAATTGCTTATTTGAGGAAATTAAACTTGGAGTTTTTCTCATTTATTCAAACTTTCAAAATGTCTTGCTGGCAGCAGATGCAGACCAAGTGCTCCTTCAGCTGCCCACGGAGGTGGCTGCACTGTTTTCTTGCTGAGAAATGCAAGTGCTACATGATAGTCACCAGCACTGGAATTGTCCTTGTGCCATGCTCCAACCTGAGTTGTGGTTTGGCATACTGCCTCTCCTACCCCACACCAAGGGGTGCCGGGGCCTTGGTGTGAAGAGAAGGGCTAAACATTAGTGTCTGCTGGACTCTCTCTGTTGGTGTCATTCCTAGGGCCAGCCCAGGAGGGACGGCAGGGTCTCTGCCAAGTTGAGGGTGAGAAGCGTGGAATCACGACACAGACTCCGGGATTTGGGTGAAAGCAGGCAGAGAGCGAGCTGCAGCAAACTCGTTTATTCAAGGAAGTGTAGGGGGTTTTAAGGGGTTTGGCTGGCCAATCATTGTATGGGATGGTCTCCTTTTTGTGACCAATGACAGCCTGTCTCCGGACAGATCATCTCATATCAGGTTTCTCGCGAGCATGGGACTATAGCTGTTGTCACACCAGGCCTGTGCAGGACGCCATGTTCACAGAAGCCACTTCCTGGTTTCTTCTGATATGCGGTCTGGCTAGGGCCAGACCTTCATTGTGCCATACATATCCTCCTTTTTGTTTGTATTATTGGCAACCCTGAGAGGAATGGTTCTTTGCCAAGCCATTGTTGAACCCAGGCCCCAAGGGATCAGCACATGCGACCGTGCCTGTCTTAGGTTGCCCCATTTCATGGGGTCTTACCCGTCATTGACTACCCGCCATCCTGGTGAGAAAACCCGAGGGGTGTGGCCTGGTTTCTTCTGACATGCGGTCTGGCTAGGGCCAGACCTGCCTCTCCTACCCCACACCAAGGGGCGCCAGGGCTTTGGTGTGAAGAGAAGGGCTAAACACGAGTGTCTGCTGGACTCTGTCCCTCCACTGTCTGGACAGATATGCAGTGTGCCCCTCTTAGATGACAGGCCTTGTACTAGACACAGAAGATACAAAGTGACAAGGTGTCTGTCTTCTAACAGGTTATAATCTTATCTGAGGATGAGAAAACTTCTTTAAAGGACTACAGAGTAAATATTTCAGGCTGTATGGACTCTACAGTCTCTGTTCCCATTGTTCAACTCAGTCACTGTTACTCAGAAGCAGCCATGTGTATATAAATGAATGAGCATGCCTGTGCGCTAATAAAGCTTTATTCAGGCCATATTTTTGCAAGAGCTCGGGGTTGAAGCAGAGACTATATCAAAAGAACTTAGCTTTTTAAAGTAAAAGAGCCAGTTTGGTGTGTTCTATGAGCAAACTTTCACCTGAGATACAGCACCAATGACAGGCCAAAGCAATGATTCCACCCAAGTGCCTCCATGACTTCTAGTGTGCATGGGGGCCTCACAGGGCCAGGTTGGGCTGGGCTGGCCTTGGCTGGGCTCTCTATCTCATGTCTGTGGCCAGCTGCTTGTACCTTTGTATCAATTTTGGGTTCTCCTCCATCTCTTATCCTCATGGATTCAACAGGCCTAGACCGGGGTGAAATTTTTATGACATTAAGCAGGAAGTACAGACATGAACCCTTGGTTCCTGGGGTCTAGATTTATAACTGGCCTGCCAATCCTGCAGCACATTTTATTGTCAAAAGAAAGTCACAACCTGTGGCTGAGCTCAGTGTGAGAGGGGAAGGACACTGCACAGTTCCATACTGAAGGACAGAGATCTCTGGATAGAGAAAGAGAGAGCCCTTAGTAGGATGTTTTGTTTGCATCTGAAATGGCTAAGACATAGTGGGAGCATTTTTAGAACAGGAATGATGTGATTTACATTGCAATTATTTTAGAGATAGTAATCTGGCAAAACGCACAAGTCCGCAGAGGTTGGGCAAAGATGGCAAGATTTGGAAATGAGGAGAGGGTGGGTTGAACCTCTCAAAGGGCCAGGGCATGGCTGGGTTTGTTCTCTGGTTCTGCCTTCAGGAAACACAAGTTGCATGGTCACACTTCTTGGGCTAGTCTTCTCTAGGTGAGCTGACAGTTATCACTGCATTCATCAAGATAAGCTTCATCAAAAGTGAAGCAGTTGAGGAGAGATGAGGAATTACAGCCTAGATTAGCAGCCTTGAGTGTTCCTCCTGATCCAATCACACATCACATCCTTTCATCCACTTAATGCTAATAGCAGGATTATTCCCAAGGAAGCTCTTGACATTGTGTTTGTTATCATCACAATAAAATAAATAGATGTGAATCCCAGCCCTGCTCATTGAGTTGTACATATGATCAGTTAATATGCACGTGGCTTAAAGCTTGATCCTGTTGGGAGAATTACTTTAGTAGAATAAATACTGACTTACAGTGAAAAATTTCTTTTCCTTGGAAAATGGATTCACAAATTATTTCTGTATTATACCAGAGAAGTTGTTTTTTTAAAAACTAAATGTGCAATATCTTAAGTACAGTGGAAATTTATTTATCACTAACATAAAATCTAAAAGAGGTCTTGGGGTTAGCAGTGTGTTCACATTCAATTGGTGGTCCAGGCACCAAGGCTTCCTGCTTTCTATGGCTTCATTATGATCACCAAAGATGCTCTGCGGTGTTTGCTACAATCTACTTCATGGAAATTTGTGGGCTAACTTGGCCTTGAATGAAGTGACACACCTTATTTCCACTCAAGTTTCATTAACTACTGCTAGCTGGCAACCATGCTTAACTGTAAGGCAGACTGGGAAATGTAGTTTGCTAGAGAGTGGTGGGGTAAATGAGCAGCTGTTCACAGATTCTACCAGAAACTCCTTTAGTGCCATCTTTTCATTTGGACAATGGCATGATCTGCACCATGTTTCACTTCTAAATAGACAGATGATCATAACAAGATTGATGTTCATGAGCTAGATGCTGAGCACATATCAAATAAGCATCCCAGAAACTATAAAAAAAAAAACTACATTATTCTCATTCCGTAATTGAGGAATAGAAGTTTCAAGGTTAATTTTCTTTTTAACCATCTGTAAAATGTAGACGTCAACTAGCATAAGAAGTCAAACACATGGCCCTCTTAGCATCTAAACTCAGAACTGGCAAACCACTTCAACACATTCTATTGCCTGATGAAACCTTATAGGTTAGACCTAGGATGCTGAGTCTACCAGGATCAACGAGGTCTGCTGAGGTAACCAGTGGCATCCCAAATATTGGGACTTGAAATCACTGAGTTGTATTTCTTGCAGATACTCATTATCCATCGTGAGTCATTTTCATGTCATTTCATGTCATTTGGTACAAGAAAGAATAGCTTTCCTCCATGCCAGAGGAAAAAGAACCACACAAAACATAGATTGATCCTTGAAACATCTGCCTCTAAGCAACCATTGCCATTTCCACCCACAGTGTGTCAGAGAGTAAGCTAGCCACTTCAAGTTAGCAAGAAATGAATTCGTATCATGTGCCCAAAAAGAGAGAGATGGAAGATTGGAGCCTATTCTAATCTTACTTTAATTTACTTAATGTGTTTAAATAACTAACAACTTAGGAATGCAACACACTGCTAGAAATTAAGAAGTGTGTGAATATAATAGCCATGTAATTTCATGAGAGCTGCAAGACAAGAAGAGAGATACTGGTGTGTCTAGACTTGACCCAGAAGATATACAAGGCAGCCTTGTGATTCAGGAAGACGCTGGGAGTGTGTTTGTGTACTTGAGGTGTGAGGGAAGGGGAGACGCTGGAAGTGTGTTTGTGTACTTGAGGTGTGAGGGAAGGGGAGACGCTGGAAATGTGTTTGTGTACTTGAGGTGTGAGGGAAGGGGAGACACTGGAAGTGTGTTTGTGTACTTGAGGTGTGAGGGAAGGGGAGACACTGGAAGTGTGTTTGTGTACTTGAGGTGTGAGGGAAGGGGAGACACTGGAAGTGTGTTTGTGTACTTGAGGTGTGAGGGAAGGGGAGACACTGGAAGTGTGTTTGTGTACTTGAGGTGTGAGGGAAGGGGAGACACTGGAAGTGTGTTTGTGTACTTGAGGTGTGAGGGAAGGGGAGACACTGGAAGTGTGTTTGTGTAGTTGAGGTGTGAGGGAAGGGGAGATACTGGAAGTGTGTTTGTGTAGTTGAGGTGTGAGGGAAGGGGAGATGCTGGGAGTGTGTTTGTGTAGTTGAGGTGTGAGGGAAGGGGAGATGCTGGGAGTGTGTTTTGTGTAGTTGAGGTGTGAGGGAAGGGGAGACACTGGAAGTGTTTTGTGTAGTTGAGGTGTGAGGGAAGGGGAGATGCTGGGAATGTGTTTGTGTACTTGAAGTATAGGGAAGGGGAGACACTGGAAGTGTTTTGTGTACTTGAGGTGTGAGGGAAGGGGAGACACTAGAAGTGTGTTTGTGTACTTGAGGTGTGAGGGAAGGGGGAGACGCTGGAAGTGTTTTATGTACTTGAGGTGTGAGGGAAGGGGAGACACTGGAAGTGTGTTTGTGTACTTGAAGTATAGGGAAGGGGAGACGCTGGGAGTGTGTTTGTGTACTTGAGGTGTGAGGGAAGGGGAGATACTGGAAGTGTTTTGTGTACTTGAGGTGTGAGGGAAGGGGAGATGCTGGAAGTGTTTTGTGTACTTGAGGTGTGAGGGAAGGGGAGACGCTGGGAGTGTGTTTGTGTACTTGAAGTATAGGGAAGGGGAGAAGCAGGTGAGGACATAGGTGCCAAGCAGAGCTACTAGATGGTGTCAATTATGAGTCATGAAAACAAGGATGAAACCTTTTAATCATGTTTTTCTCTGTGTGTGTGTTGCAATATAAAGGGCCAAACAGAAACTCAAAGTTTTTTCAGAAGAAGTAACTGGATTATTTTATCTACTGTAGCTGCAACAGCTCAATGGGGAGGCCAGGATGTTTTATTATTGCATATATACATAATTACACAGCCTTTGGTTTTGTCCCGTATGTAAATTTATGTTGAGATTTAATTTCCACCAATTAGAACCCAGAATGAAGCTATTCTAATGTGATTCCTACATCACAGCAACATGGTCCTACTTCTCTGTACAAGTGTAAGGGTATAATACCAGAGGAAAATTTAAGGACCTAAAGTTATGTTAGACTGTGAATGAATATCCAATTCAATTTGTAGGAAACTTTAGATTAATTAGGTTTATAATTTGCACAGTAAGGTAATGTAAATGTGTTGCTAGTGCTTGACTTTTTGCTTAATCCTCTGAGTGGATATTTAATCTTTTTAATATTAGAATTAAAGCAACTTGGAAGATATGAATATTAACCTAATTATATTCCAATCACTTTAATTTCTTTAATGTTTTAAATAACAAAACAACCTTACAAATTGGTTTAGGTTGGGGAACCCTTTTAGAAGATTTTACATCTCATCAGTAAGTGCAATTTAGAGGAGGCAGTCTTGGGCAGAACTACCTTAAGTTTATAGTTATGCAAATGTAAACCATTAATCCTGCAGCTCAGTGATGGGACTTGCAAGGTGTGCTTCAGAAATTTGCTGCTTCTCTTTAGGCAGGAAGAGTTTGCCAGCAGGAAAATCCAAGTAAATAAACAGCTTTATGGTACCCCAGCCATACCCAGTCTGAGCTTTTGAGGAAGAATCAATGCTAAGTTAAAACTTGGAGGATTTGACTTCTTTTGCTGCTGTTATTATCTCAGAGGGGGGAGGAAATCAGAGTAGGACATGAATAGTGCTTGCAACTTTTATTGCCTCATTATAATTGATACCTGCTCTCTGAGCCAATAAAAGAAGCTGTAATCGGCACTAGCAGTATAAAACCTTTAATGTTTTAGGCTGTCAGAGTTGGCCATGGCTAGGCTGACATAATTATCAGCCACCCGTACCAATATATAGCTCTTTACCCCCAAAAGCATGCCGCAACCCGGAATTTTTCGGAGATGATAAAAGGATTCACCCAAGTGTCTGTATGATCGCTCTTTAAATCACTATTGTTTCAGTTAGGCCTGCAAAACATATCCCCTGGCAATTACAGTTCCCTAGCTTTCTTTTGGCAGCTCAGGAATCTAAGGCTTGGGGACAGATTTTTCCCTGCTTCCTAAACAAAGAGGTGAATTGTTTTGGATGATAACTTCCAATTCAGAGTGACAATGTGGAGAAGCCTTTCCAAATGGTGCTTGCTGGGATTTCAGATTTGATATGCGGAACACGTCACTTTCTGGAACTAATTACAGAATTTTAAAAGGGTGATGGAAAATTAGCCACATAAACTATGTTATAAAACCTATTAGTAATTTGGAAAATGAGAATTCCCATAAATATCATGTGAGAATGTCTGTAGTTTGAATGCTTATGTGTACCATGTTTCCTCTTACAAAGCAGCATTATGAACCACCTTGGTGATGAGTTTATCTATGCTGAGACCCAAAATGGCATATTTGCTCAACAGTAGACAGGGACTCTGAAGAGGAAAACATCAGGTCAGTATGAGACACAACAGAAGAAAACAAAATCTCTTCTCAGATGTGCACCTATTAATTGAATAAAACAAGCAATAAGAAAGATACCTGGGGCTGGAGAGATGGCATAATGGTTAAGGCACTTGCCTGCAAAGCCTAAGGACCCAGATTTGATTCCCCAGTACCCACATAAGCCAGATGTACAAGGTGGCATAAGCGTCTGGAGTTTAGAGGTCAGAGGCCCTGGTGTGCTCATTCTCTCTCCCAGTATCGGCTTCTCCCTCTCTCTCTCTCTCTCTCAAATAAATAAATAAATAAATAAAATATATTTCTTTTTAAAAAATGAAAGATATGTGGACATTGGCTAATTTCTGATACTTCGGTTTAGGCTGAATGTTCATGAACTGTATATGTTAGCTAATACTGTTATACATTGAACATGAATGCAGCCTCTTGTTACTCCCCACATTGAGAGATGAAGTCAAATTCATCTCCTTTTGGATCTAGACTGTTCTTGCTGCCTTGCTTCACCAAAATAACGGGGCAGAAATGATGGTCTGAGACTTCTAAGGCTGCACCATAAGCAGGTTTGCCACTAGTGCCAAGCTATCTTGCAATACATATTTGGAGAACAGAGACACCATGTAAAACTCCTGACTACCCCACAGCCACCATACTGGAGGAAGCCCAACCAGCCATGTAGAATACAAGATGCCTAGCTAGCCTCATCCCACTTCTTGCCCCAAGTATTGGGGAGCAGAAATGAGTTACATTGGATCCTACATCCCCAGTTTCTGTCCAAAGCAAACATTCATACCAAATATTAAATTACTGTTCTTCAAAGATACTGTATTTGGGGCTGAAGAGATAGCTCACTGGATAAAGTTCTTGTTGGACGAGCATGAGGATCTGAGCTTAACCGAGAACCCTTGTGAAATAAACTGGGTGTGATGGCACACACCTGTAATCCCAGTGCTGGGCAGGTGGAGACAGACAGGTAGATCCACGGGGCTCCCTGGTCAGACAGTCTAGCTTAATTAGGTGAGTTGCAGACCGATGAGATACCACACCTCCATGAAAGTTGGAAGGCATGATCTCGTGGCCTCCACATGCATGTGCACACACATGTACATATATCTTCCCCCACACCTATTTATGTTTTGGTTTGTTTCTTAAAGAAGAATAAATAGGGCCTGGGAAGATGACTCAGTGGGAAAAGTGTTTGCCACAAAAGAATGAGGAACTGAGTTCAGATCGCCAGCACCCATGTAAAATGCCAGGTATCTTATAATGCCAGCTAAGGAGGCTGAGATGGGGAAGCCCTCACTGGCTAGCTAATCTAGCAGAATCAGTAAATCAGTGAGCTCTGGGGTTACTGAGGGCCTCTTTCTCAAAGAATAAGATGGAAAGCAGCTGAAGATCCCTAACTTCAACCTCTGACCTCCACGTGCACACAGACATTCACACCCTCACACGTGCATATGGACCAACACACACACACACACACACACACACACACACATATACACAAACAAAAGAAGAGGAAATAACCAGGACAAGTACACTCACAGGTAAGTAATTAGAGCCAGCGAATGAAATTTCTCTGTGGCCTATGGAATAGTCTCTTTAAGTTATTGCATAGTATAGAGAGCAGCCCAAAGATTACTTTCTTCCTAAAACTCAAAGTGAGTCAAACTGCTCACACATGATATGCTGAGGACTAAACAGCACACTTCATCTTCCCTTGACTGCATTCACTTTGGAAGCAAGGATCAGATGAAGCAGGCCTCCCAAATGTGCGTTCCTCATAAATATTTGAGCTCCATTTGAGTAATTCTTCCATTCTCTGATCTGTTGAGTAATCGTCTGTTTAGTAAGTGTTTTCTATGAAATAGAAGGCTTTAATTGGTGGAAGCACTAGGTTTAATAGCATAGCTTAGCACAGTAAGCTTGTAAAAAAAAAACTCACCACCCCTATTAAATTATCTTCCTATAAAGCTATCCATCAGCACCTACCCATCCTTTAACCAATATTATCCATTCTTTTTCTCCTTTTTTTTTTTTTTTTTTTTTTTTGAGTCAGGGTCTCACTCTATGGTTTAGACTGGCTGAAATTTACAATCCTCCTGCCATAGCCTCCAAGGGCTGGGATTACCAGCGTGTGCCAATTAAGCTGGACTTCCTGCCTCTATTCTTGCAGAGCTGATGAACAAAACTCTCCTTGGACCCACAGAATCCACACCTCTTTCTTTTGGGGGGTTACCTCAGAACTCTCTGACTTAGGAGTGGGAACTAGGTAAAGGGAATTCCCCAGCACACTGGAATGCTGGTGCAGTCATTGAAGAATGAGTGTAGGCAGGAAGGAGTCATGTCAGACCTGTGGGCACAATGCCATAAATGAGCTCTGTGTCCTATCCATGGCTTAAGTTAAGGAACTTTTATTTGGGGCTGAGGGTTACACGGGACAAAAGTATCACGTGCTTGGTTGGTTCACCTGAATGTAGGGTTCTCAACCTTGATAATCCCAAACTTTGAGCCTAGAAAGTTCTTTGTAGTGGAGATTATCTTGTATTTTGTGAGAAATTTAGCAGCCTCCCTGGCCTTTACTCTGTAGATGCCAGTGAGATAGTAAACAATGTATCGAAACATGATGAGGACCCCTCCCTTGAGAGTCATTCTCACCTCATCTTTTTTTTAAACATATCTTATTTATTTATTTATTTATTTATTTATTTATTTATTTACAAGCAGAGAGAAAGATAGAAGAGAGGCAGACAGAGACAGAATGGGCACACCAGGACCTCTAGCCCCTGCAAACGAACTCCAGATGCATGTACCCCTTGTGCATCTGGCTTACGTGGTTCCTGGAGAATCGAACCGAGATCCTTTGGCTTCGCAGGCAAACGCCTTAACCACTAAGCCATTCTCCAGCCCACCTCATCCTTTTGACTCATCCACTCTTCATTGCTTGTGTTGGTATTATCTTGAAACTGTTAGAAATTTGACTTTCTTTGTTGCCATTTATTTATTTTTGTTAATTTTTTTGCAATCATATGTGTGTATGTACTTATATGTATGTGGGGACACTTGTGATTCCATGTTTGTGTACACATGTGAAGGCTAGAGGACAACCTTAGGTGTCATCTTTTGGTATACTGTCCGCCACTTTTTCAGACAGGGTTTCTCAATGGGATGGAGTTCACTTATTAGGCTAGACTGAATATCCAGTAAGCTCCAAAGATGTGCCTGTCTCTACCTCCTAGTGCAGTAATTACAGAGCTGTCCCATCAATTTCTGTGATGTGGGTCCTGGGGATCAAACTCTGGTCCTCTTGAGAAATAAGCATTTTACTGATTGAGCTATCTATCTCCCAGTCCTGAACTTGATTTTTTTTTTTTTAAGGAGTAAACTATACCTGCCTTTTCCAAATTGCCATGCAAATAATTCATAGCTTTTATGTGGGTCAAGGACTTCAGCCCTACAGAACATTGTACAAAGATAAAGAATGGAATAGTCTTGTGATTCAGGAGCTGGACATTGCTTATGTACCACTTTTGAAAATGGGATTATCAATATTATCATTCACCTTTACAAATATGAAGGAGTTCTAAAAAGTGCCAGAAGTGGTTTTGCAACCATGGCACAGAATGGAAGAGCTTAACCCACTAATCTGTTATGGCTGCTTGGGGAGTGCTAGTGCCGGCTCTCTGCCGCTCTGAGAGCACTTTGGAGGGTAGTGTGGAGCGGAGTTACAGTTCTGCTTTAATGGTGGAGGCAGAATTGCCTGGGCTTCAGAGTACATTGCCAGTCTTCCAATGGCAAACTCATGTGTATGCCAGCTGACTCGCCCCAGCATGGGGGCACGAATTGGAGTGGAAATCAATGGACTAGCATTCCAATGCAATTGCCCCAAATTATCAAAGAGAAAAGAAGACCACTGTAATTCACTGGCCATAGCATTTTTACCAACTGTTTTTGCTAAGCATTAGTTTAGCGTGATCGGCTCCATTCTCGGGCCCTTCTCATCAGAGCTTTTCTGTAAACACCATTATTATTGCCGCTGTGAGTCCTGTGGCTGAGCTGAACCTGAATTCTGGGACTTGATCCACATTAACTCCTTCATTGCTATCAGATTTTTGAGGACTCTTTGGCTGGCCCTAGTGAAAGTTCTTTGATCCTTCAAAGACAATTTGGATTTTTCCCCCGATGTGTTTGCTAAATGGAAAACAGAAGAACCAGCCTGCTGAGTATTCCAGACTAGCCTGTATTTTGCTGTCCCAGGGATCCCAGAGAAGGCAAAGTAGGAGAACTGGGTGGCCAAAAAGACTAAACACCCAGAGCTGACTTTAAATCCCAGCTTGGCCATGTTACTTGGATGCACTGATCCCCCATTTCCTTGCCCGCGTTGACCTCCAAATGCTTTCCGTGCCCTTTCCATGGCATGGATACTTACTTCCCTGTGTTATTGAAAGTACAGGTGCATCGTCCATGCAAATGCCAGGTCATGCAAAGCATTGTCTGCATGATCTCTCTCTCTCTCTCTCTCTCTCTCTCTCTCTGTCTGTCTGCCTGTCCCTTTCAAATAAGTAAAAAAAAAAAAAATTAGAAAGAAAGTGTTTTGTTTTGTTTTTTAAGTTTCTCTTTCTTCAGTTGGTAAAACTCTCAGATAAATACCTCAGCCTAGAGAATCAGAAAGACATAGGTGCTGTCCCCTTACATGTGTATTTTCAGCATATAAAATGGGAGGGAAGGCCTTGGGAGATGACTCAGTAGATAGAGGGTTTGCCACACAAGCATACAGACCTGAGCTTCCATCCCCAGAGTGCACATAAAAGCTGAGCATGACAGAGTATGCCTATAATCCCAGCAATAGGGAGAAGGAGGCAGGGAGATACTGGGGCTAGTTGACTAGCTCATTTCACCAAATTCAAGTTCAGGGAGAGACTTTTGCTTGAAAACACTGATATGAACCTCTGGCTTCCACACACACATGCACACCCAAACAAGCACAACCCCCCACACACACATATTCACCCTTACATTACATATGTAAATACACATACACATACAAAAGAATTATAAAAACAAAACAAGAGAGAAACATTTAGTTACTACTACTATGAAGATAAAGTAAGTTAACCTACCTGTTGTGTTTGGCATGAGTTCAATGATTGATGAACACAGATTCCTGTGAGTAGTGCGATGATTGTGATGTTTATTATTCATTAAAAGTGAGTGAAAGGATGGGGGCTGAGGATGCTAATGAATCCTGATGTCCAGAATTAAAAAGATATTCACATCTCTTTGTGGGTAGTTGAAAATAACTTGACCTTTATGAAGTTGGTGTGGTGTCTGGAAAGCAAAATGGTTTTCTTGGGGATAAGATTTATATAATCAGTTGGCTAAATTTTCTTTTGGGTTTACTCACCAGTATCTTTGTGCATACTGGCAATGTATGGTACATACTTAGGCTAAACTTACTTCACTCATAAAACAAATTTTACCGGGGTTCTTGTGGGATATGATATTGTTGTTTTGTTTTGGAAAATGCTGGGATTGAACCCAAGGCTTTACACATACTAGGCAAGCAATCTTGTACTACATTATTCACTCACTCTGTTAATCCTGTTACAAAATTTCCAGGAAAGAGCTTATACTTCACACATACTCTTTGGACCTATGGAAATCCAGAAACACTGAGCCATCTCAAAGCTGATTTAAAAGTCAAACAATGACTTGCAAACAGATTCACAGTTTTTTGTCAATTAACACTGATTTCTGGAATTCATTATCAGTGTTTAGCTTCATAAGAAATGCCTCCTTTTGAAAATGACATTTTAAATTAATGTGAAATTATGTTTTAATTTAATTTACAAGGAGTCATAAACAGGTGGGAGAATTATGTAACAATAATTGTGTTTGTAAGAAATTGATTCATCCTAAAATCACATGAATATGCTATTATAGTTTGTTGTCATCCTGAAACGCACTGTTTAACCATAAAACACAGCATTAAGACATCTGATGTTGAAGACCTTAATCTAGTGTGTAATTGCATAAGTGAGTACATTAACTATACTGTCAACTACCTGTTCTCAAACACACTAACTACCTGGAAGGGTTTGACACTCGCAGTGTACAAAGTAGAAACCCAGCCTTGGTTACAAATTGGCTGCTATACATCAGTCTTTCCCTATCTAGGGGAAGATATGGAGACCTTGAGAAATGAGTAAGCTTGAAACATTCTACCCAGTCCTTTTCTTAATAATCCGACCACATTTGAGGAAGATAACATTACCTTTGTGCTACTTAAACATACCTCAAACTGATTTTCACACATATACACACAACATAGCTTTATTAATAACGTCAGTCATGTATCATAGCCAGGTTCTTGGGTTTTTTTTGTTTTTGTTTTTCTTCCCCTGAGTGTTACTTTTGGTACATGGAGAGTTCATTTATTCAAACTTGTCCTTGGCAATATTTTATCAAACAAGTTCCATTTTCTTTTCCTTTTTAAATACAAAGCTGATAAATAACAGACCAAAGAGGCTCACACTGATTATATTTCTGGATATAAACCAGATGTGCAGTTAATCCGTCATTGTTCCTGCATCAGTTACCCTCGTCCTCACCTGCACTTGGACAAAAACCATACTAAGCCTAATTTTTTTCTGCTGTTCATTTCCTTGAACTTGGTGAGATTTGATCCACAGTTATTTCCAAAGACAGTTTGGAAAATGCAGGTTGTACAACGCTAGTTCTGCCAGACACATTGGGAGGGCAGACTGGCAAGCGTTTTATAGTACATTCCACTCTCCGAGGAGATATTTGGCCACAGGCTATGGATTGGTGAGAATCTTGAATAGTTAGGTGAAGTATGAGGTATGGGTGCCCGAGTTTTCTGATGCTGCTGCCAACAGAGGAAAGGTTTGGGCTATGGCCTGTGCCCCTGGATCTTTTGCAACTTATACTCAGTCGAATCTCTTTATGCCTGACCAGCACTTACAGAGAATAAATAGCAGGATCGCTCCCAACTATCTCAGGGCTTGGCAAACAAAGAAGAATGCCTTGAAATGGAGCTTACCTCTCAGATGCCACTGGGCATTTGCAGGGCATTTCCTGGTCTTATTTTGTAACCTAAATTGCAAATTGAGTGGCTGGTTTTATATTTAATATAAGCAATAAATTTATTGGTGTTTCATGGAAAATAGCTTTAGGGGCTGGGGATGTGGCTTAGTTGATAAAATGCTTGTTTAGCATGCATGAGGCCCTGGGTTCAGTCTCTAGCACTGCAGAAAACTAGGCATAGTGTTGCATGCTTGCAATGCTATCAGTTGGGAGTCAAGGAAGAAGGATTAGTTCAAGGTCATCCTCAGCTACATAGTGAGTAGGAGACCAGCCTGGGAAATGTAGAAATATTGTCTCAAAAAAATAGGAGGGGGCCTGGGGAGATGGCTTAGCAGTTAAGCGCTTGCCTGTGAAGCCTAAGGACCCTGGTTCGAGACTTGATTCCCCAGGACCCATGTAAGCCAAATGCCCAAGGTGGTGCATACATCTGGAGTTTGTTTTAGTGCCTGGAGGCCCTGGCACGCCCATTCTCTATCTATCTGCCTCTTTCTCTCTCTGTCACTCTCAAATATATATGTATGGTAAGTAAAGAGGAGGGACGAGAGATGGCACACCTTTAAAGATACTTGCTTGCAAAATCTGACAGTCTGGTTTGATTCCCAAGCACCCATATAAAGCAAGATGTACAAAGTGGTGCATGCATCTGGAGTTCAGGAGTTCAGGGCAGGAGACCCTGGAGCACCCATACTCATACACTCTCTTTCTTTGTCTGTCTGTCTGTATCTCTATTTTAATATTTTATTGGATATAATATTTATTTGCAATTTATTTAATATTATATTAGGTGTCATACCAAAATTTATTTATTTGAGAGAGGCAGATAGAGAGAGAATGGGTGCACCAGGGCACCTGAAGCCAATGCAAACAAACTCCAGATGCATACGCCACCTTGTGCAACTGGCTTATGTGGGTACTGGAGAATCAAACCTGTGTCCTTAGGCTTTGCAGGCAAATGCATTAGCCACTAAGCCATCTCTCCAGCCCTGTCTCTCTTAAATAAATAAATAATGGGATGATGGCTTAGTGAATAACATACCACATATATGAAAAGGCCTAAGAGCACTCTATGGCATACTTAAGCAGGGGCTTATAAATAGGTATGTCTGTAACCCAAGTCCTTTGCACAATCCTGGTGCTCACCAAACTGATATTTCCACTCCAAGAGAGTCTCCATCTCAAAGAAATACTTGTATGAGCAATACAAGTTCTCTGGCCTCCCTGTACCAGCAAGTGCATTGTACACACATACACATGCACAACACACACACACACACACCCTACTACATGTACTACAATGTAAGGAAACAAAACAGTTGAATTGTTTCTGTTCCTTGAGAGTCCTGGTATCTCAGTAGATTCTTTAGATTGCTGGGTGAGGCACTGTAGCTTGATAGATAATGGCCTATCACTATTGTAACTAACAGTGGTTGATCCAAGTTTATTGTATGTCAGTGACACTTCTAAGGACTCCCCTTCATCACCAAACACTATGAATAGATAATATTGGAGTGATGGCAGACAAGGAGAGTTGTGAAGAAACATGCTGAAGGTCACATAGGTAGTAAATGATAGACCAATTAAACTGGATTTCAGACTTGCAAACTCATAATCGTTCTAGGGCTCTCTCAGGGACACGTCCTTTAGATGCCAGGAAGCATACCAAGTTGCCATGGGACTAAGTACTGCCCATTATTTGTGGTTAAGACAGAAATGATAAGAAGATATTATTTTGGGTGTCATTGCCTAAAATGTTAAGAGGGGTGTGAAGCAGTGTTTGTAGATGCTAAAAAGAATTCCTGGAGTGTGGCAAAGGGATATGCTGGTACATGGACCATGGCTTTGCCATCCCATTTTTGTTTTGTTTTTGGAACAGAGACTTCTGTAGTCCAAGATGGCCTCTAGCTCGCTGTGTAACTGAGCAAGACGTTGAACTCTTGATCCTCCTTCTGCTACCTCAGGTCACCACCCCCAGTTTATGCAGTGTTGCGATCAAACCCTGGGCTTCGTGCATGCTATAAAACCATTCTGCTAACTGAGTACACCCCCAGCCCTTCCATTCCTGCCTGCTGACTCTTACACCGGAGTGTGTCAGTTAATAAAGATGCCAGGACCCGAGACTGGTATGTTCAGAGGCTGTGTGGGCACTCCTCCCTTCTCCCACTTCTTCCCAGAGCCACTTCTCTTGGGATGGTTATGGGCGTGTGAATGGCAGTAGAGATCCTAGCTAATGTGCTCTCTGGAAGACACTGTAGTGAGTCTTTGGGTTTATTCACCACCTCCTGTGAAGTTCAGAGCAGCTTTACATGGTTGCTGCTGTTATTCCCATTGCTCAGAGGGAATGTACTGTCCTGTTGGCAAAGCTGGAGTTCAGTTGCCAGTCTCAATTTCTAATGCAGCATCCAACTACTCAAAACCTTTCATCCTGAGGATCATTTTCTCCAAGAGAAGAATACCTTTGTGAGACACAGAGAGTCAGGATTTTAGATGAAGGTGAAGTGTGCTTTCCCCAGGCTGTTTGATTTCAGAACCCAGAATGGCTGGCTGCGCCTAACTCAAGGAAGGGAAGGATGGGGAGAAAGAAACTCAGCAAAGAGCGTCAGCACATCTCATGCTTTAAAGCTATAATGAAACCGATCATTTTCTTGCTTCTCCATTTATTAATAAAATGCCCAATACCTTCTGTCGTGTGCTTTGAACTGCTTTTAATTATCTCCAGTTGGATGGAGAAAAGGTAATGGGGGACCTCATAATAGTCATGAAGGGAACGATTGGAATTTTATTTCCATGGGGAAAGCAGAGACTGTTTGCCAGGGACCCAAGGCCTTTCAAAGTTGAGGACACTTACTTCCCAGTGCCATGCAGTGTAAATCACAGCACAAACTATGCGATTATCCCCTGCAGAGGAATCAGTGTGCCTTTATGGGATTCTTCACCAAGCACTTAGGAATAATCTGATATAAAGCAGCAGGGGGGGAGAGTAATGACAACTTCAAATTAGTTTAATGAATGTTTACATTTTTTTTTAAAAAAAGAGGGCTTTTCTACAAACCTGAAAATACAAAATGACAGCTTCCATTCCTGTTTCTTCCTACTTGGCCTTTCTTTCAGTTTTTCAGAGAGGTAGTGGGAAGAAAGGTGGCTTGCCTTAACCCTTTCAGTCCCAGTGGCCTCTCCCAAAGGGCTTTTGTTTGTTCAGCCTGATTTGGAGCAATCCTCAAACAGTACTCCATAGTATTTGCATGCTAAGCATAGGATCTGCTTTGGGGAACATCTGTTTTAGGTCAACTTCGACTCAATCCAAGAAAAAATAAATATCTGGCTCTCCACCTGCTCCAAGGTCAATCACCCACCCAAATCAGGCAGAGATGGATGATGGGCTACAGACGTCCAGAGTATTTTTAGCTGCATTTTGGCAGGTACTTTGCTTGTTGAATGCGGCAGAGAAGCAGGAGGTTGATAAACCATCATAGTATTTAAAAACGGTTGTGGTGCCAAAAGCCTCACTGCTGGGCTATTTCACCCATTTCTGATGAAGAAGGATTTGATTTGGCAAAGGAAACAGGGTAGGAAATGTTCACATTACTCACATTATGTTGAGTGGAGCTCAAGGTATTTTGTCCAAGAAACATTTGCGTTTCAGATCTAGTTACCCAACCTGAGCAGCCTGTGCCCTTTAAAGTGTTCTTAGCTATGTTTCAAAATGTGGGTATTTCCTGGCGTGCTTGTCTTGGTGCCCTCCCATCCCAAAGGGCTGATTTCTGTCCACAGGTCGCCAATCTGGATATGGAATGTGAGTTGAAAGTATGCCGTTTTAATTAGGGCTATAGGAGGAATAGTAAGGACAAAAATCAAAGCAAGAAATAAAACAAAAGCAAACAAATGCCTGGAGGGTTTGGATCCCTCTCAGAGATGTCTGGAAAATCCAATGGAGAATTCCAAGCATTGATTTAGAAGCAAGTTCAGGACTAGTTTGGCCCTTAAGCCTTGGCTAGAAAAGGCAAGCTTGCCCACTGCAGTGCTGTGCACCCTCCCTCCCTCACTAACATGCTAACGCCTTGAAAAACCTCAGTGAAAAATGCACAGCTTTAGAAGCCAGCTGAAAAACTGAATCAAGACTAGTTCTTCAATGAAACAAAGTTGAATTTCCATGGAATCAAGGAGGTGGAAATCCTAAAAACAGATAAATCATAGCCGAAATCAATTTTGAAATGGGATTTGTCAGAAGGTAATGAGATTAATACAGAGCAAAGGATTGGCAATTTTCAGTTAAATAGAATGTTGGGTGGATCCAAAGCCTCATTTTCCTGGAGATGACTCTAGCCAAGCTGTTGCAGAAGTTGCCAAATATTTGTGGATTTTAGAAGTCTCAGAAGTGGCAGAATCTTCTATTCTCCACCAAGCACCACAACGACTTGTCTAGTGTTTATGGAAATGGTGTTTACAAATGCTCTAGCTGATAGGTGTGGTCTTCCATCAGAGGCAGAAGTATAGGGCAAGATGCACTTGGTAAAAGGTGGGGATGCTGGTACAAGGCAAAAAGACTCGGCAGAGCTGCGGAGCTGCTGAGTAAAGTGCTCGCTGCACAAGCATGAGGATCTGAGTGTGGATCCGCAGAACCCACATAAAAGCCAGAATCATGGGGCATGCCTATAATGCCAGGGCTGGAGAGGCAGAAAAAGGAAAATTTCTAGGACTTGCTGGCTAGCTAATGTAGTCAAATCAGTGGGTTTCTAGTTCCCTGAAAGCCCCTGTTTCAAAAAACAAAAAATAAGGTGGAGAATGAGTGAGTAAGACACCCAACATTGACCTCTGGCCTCCACACCCACATGCATACATGCACACACTCACCCAAACACATGTGCACCTGCATACAAAGGAACACACATGGACCTGCACATATACCACACATATACAACATACATAGGTTCACAGGCTAAAAGAAAGTGACAAGACAACCACTGTTTAGAAAGCTAACAGGCTTGAGGGGCAAAATTAAGCTTATAGTTCAAGGTGTAGGATAGAGGAGGTGGTGAGTTCCCCTCTGACGCTCAGTTATCTTGTCTGTAAAAGTATACAGAACACCTCATCCTAAAGATAGTTTTGAAGAATGAATGAGATAGCATGCAAAAATCACTTGCCTAACTCCTACAGCAATAGCACTGTTCTTGCCATCAGGTTTGTGACAGGTCAGAGGTATGCCTGGGGACACATGCACAGAGACATGTGGGACCTCTTTGGAAGTTGTCACTACTAATTCTTATGTGACTTGCCATGCACAGAAACTAGATTTCCTGGAAAGGGTTAGAGGGAAGCAGTTACTTGGCCATCCTCTCAGTACTGTCTGCGTCTTGGTAGTCCCATGAGGGCTAAATGAGAGATGGTGACTGCAGAAAGTCAGCCCTGAGCAAGGAGGGCGCAGCACATAGACAGACCACTGTTATGTCAGAAGTCAGCAAATGAAGGGAATAATAACGGTGACTTTAACTTATTTATGAATTGTGTGCTCTGGAATGGCTTTCTAATGGTTGGGTAGAGAGACAAGAATGTACAGATAGAGATACTGAATTTATGATGGAGGGTGGAACTGTGAGTTGTTTTTTGTTGTTGTTCTTGTTCATTTGTTTTTGATAGCTAATGAGAAAGGCATTAGGGATCTGTGTTTTTATACATGGAGGAAGCATGTAGCATGTATATTTGTGCTTGCACACATTTGTGCGTATGTGCAAAGGGTGAAGGAGCTGACGAGATGTACACTTGGGGTGTACATAGACTTGGTTCTGTGTCTCTCCAGTTGCAACCTTACTTTTTATAAGACATTTTGTTTCTTTTTGCTGTGGCATTGTGTAAACAATCTGTAAAATCCCAACAGACTCATAAAGCTTCCAGAATCTCCCTTAGTTCTCATGACCATTGTTCCAGAGACAAGTCTTCAGTCCCTTAAAATACTTCCCTAGATCTCCTTTTGATCATTTCTACCATCTTCTGACATTTCCCTCCTTCACTGGACATCTAATACTATCTTTCCAGTAAGATCTGTGGAATATTTGACAATCCATCCAGCTTCAACTTCAGGCCTATCTCCTGCCTTCTTTTTTCATGGTTGGCCAATGTTCCCTCCACCTGCCAACCTTTGAACTTTCCCTTCTCCCATTCTGGACCCCACAGTATCACATGACTGGTTTCCTCTGATTATTTTCAATCTCTCCACACTATTTCCAATGCCACACTTAGCAGGCCAGTAATTGCTCTAATTACTTTTTGTTTATTGTGTCATTCAGTGGAACATAATAGGTTCCATCAGGGTTGGGAAACGAGCTGTGAGATCCACATAGGACTGGCTTAATGAATGGATGAATGAATGAGTGACTGAATGAGTGATTTATAGGAAGTCTCTTTGGATTTATTTTCCCCTTATGCCTGACGGGTCACTTCTCTACAACTGCCCAGGCCCTTTGAGCTGAACAAGAGAGTTATATTAGCAACCTTGTAGGTACCCATTCATTTGAATAGGGAACTTTAATTTGCCTTCCTGAAGTTCTGCGCCATAAGTGGCCAGCTACCGCTAGGGACCACTTGCTTACCACTAGAAGGACTTTGCTTTTGGGGAACAGACTAGATCAAACAAAGAACCATGGGATCCATATAAGTGTGGCTTGTCATCACTGTCTAACTTACCTCCCCCAGGCCTTTGCCACCTTGATTTAATTTGAGACAACAGTCACAGCTGTAAAGTAGCCATATTGACACCGACTATAATCTGCCATTGGGACTGCTGGATGATGGGCTGGCTGGTAGCAAAGTTGTGGGCTGGAAGTGCTTTGCTCTGCTTGGGTGCTCTCCTGGTGTCCTGCCAGTGAAGCTGCCCTCACTGAGAAGTCCCTGATCACTTATTTCCTTGCTAGGTAAACTCTTCTTCTTCTTCACCTGCATGTTATGCTCTCTGTCCTGGCTTGCTTTCTTCTTCCTGCTGCTTATTGCCACCTCACAGTCTGCATTCTGTTTGTTTGGAGCCAGTCTTCTCCTCTAGCAGCTAAACTCCTTCAAACTGTTTTCCTCATGCCTACACAGAGCCTGGGAAACACACCCAAGTGTTTAGTCAATACTGGGTTGGCTGAATGGAGTGAATGAGCTGCTAACAATGTTCCAGGTTATCCTCATATGCCACGCCTTCCCTTCTCTTCCCTATCAGTGTTTTCCAATGAAGCCAGCCTAACCAGATGGTATCTCCTGGAAGTACCTATGATCTAGGCAAAATGTCTTAAGTGAACCAATAAATAATTTGCCTTAAGGCAGAAAACTACCCAAGAACACAATTCTCACATTTTTAACCCATCTTAGAGTTGGTCACTGGCCATATATAGGGTTGTCAGCTACATATACAAGTACTCAGGGCATTGAGCTAGAGGTGGAAGAGGATTCCTAACCCTGCAGGCAAACTGTTAATGTTAGTGGAATCTGATCAGGGTGCCTGAGGAAAGAGCATTGGTGCACAACTGTGACCCTTACAAAAATAGCAATGGCCACAAGTGATATTTGTATCACTAAGATGCCAGAACAATGCCAAGTGAAGTGCTTTCCATAGCTTTGCTCACAGGAAACATGTGAACATCTTAAGAGATGGGTACCTAGTTACCCTTATGGTGCATATAGGGATAGAGCCAGGGGTCGCATCTGTATTACTGGAATCCTTCAGCACCAGGTAGTACAGCCCATATTATGGAGATTAGCTCTTCACTTCCTTTGTCTTCTCCGAACTCTTGAATGCAGCATCACTATAGGCCTTATGCCCATCGTCCTGTGTGATGGGGAGAAATTGCCTGGGCCCCTAATAAGGCACATTTTTTAAAGAGAGAGGGAACACTTCCAAAGAAAATTGTGGAAGGAAACCTACCCTGCTTATGGACTGAATAATCCCATGGGCTAGGGGCCTAAGCTGAATACAAGGGGACAAAAGTAATGAGTGCCAGCATTCCCCACCCTCTGCTTCCTGATCCCTGAGGTGTGAGGAATCCCATCTGCATGCTCCCCAGACAGGAACTCCACCATGATCAGCTCTTAAACCATAAGCCAAAAGAAATCCTTCTTCCATTAAGTTGCTGTCAGAATTTTGTTACAGCAGAGAAAAGTGATTGGCATTCTGGAGGCACCTCATGCATAGGAGGCTTGAGAAAAGAACTCAGACAAGATGCTGAAATGTGAGCCAGGTGTGGTGGCTCATGCCTGTGATCCCAGAGTTTTGGGAAGCTGAGGCAGGAGGATATCTGTGAGTTAGAGGCCAGCCTAGGATTCAGAACGATGCTGAGAACTTTCTTGGAGCAGATGCCCACATATAACCCAGCCCTGTCCAAACATTTTCCAGTTGTTTGGCTCCCAGGCATAGGGTCCATGTTTATCTGGAAGCACAGTCCCACAGCAGTTCTTTATAAATGTCACAACACTCCTTGTTAGGTTTCACAGTTGTTCGATCAGTGAGACTTAGAACAGATAAACTAGTGAAAAGAAACAGTGCCCAGGTCCTCAACGTGTGACACACTACTTCTGAGAGAGAGAAAGAGAGAGAGAAAGAGAGAGAGAGAGGAGGAGAAGGTGTTCTCTCAGTGCGGTTCTGGGGCAAGGTGGAAGCAGCCATGTAACCCTGTGACCTGGGATGAGGAGAATAAAGATAACTTGAGCATGCGGCACCTGCCCAGTCATGAGTATGATGAATGTCATTTGGAGTTGCCAGTTCTTGTACGCACTCAGCAAAGGCTGTGCGCGCCTCGCATTAATCACCAGCAAGCAAACACAGGCTTCCAGCAAAGAGCCAGATGATTGGGAGCAAATTCAAAACAGCTTTATTTCATTGACAGACAGGACCTTTCTGTGAAACTCTGCTTTACAAACCTTTTACATTTCTGTCTCATTCACACATTACTGTAGCCATTCTTATTTATGTAAACCTGGGAATGGGGGGGGTGCATTTATCACAACCTATCCACACGGGAAGGGTCACATAAAAAGAATCTTTATTTGAAATATTTCTTTAAAACTATTAAACAGTGCTAATGGGAATTATGCCATCATCAACCATTCCGAAGTAAATGGGCTTCTGAGCTTGCAAACGTTTAAGAAAACTTTGAAATGTCATCATGCAAATAGAAAACAGCAGTTAATTACCCTAGGCAGTGTGTGATCAGCAAAGACAGCAGTGTTTCTGCTGTCCAAGAGCAGAAGGGGGAAGAAGTACCTGCGGACAATCTATGCTTAGGTAAGTGGCACTAGTTACTCATAGGTGCCAGCTAACAGGTAAACCAGCCTTGGCTCAAGTTATCGGATGGATTCTTTGAAAACTCCTTCAATTCATTCTTATGCCACTTCTTACATGAGCAGAAAGTTTCCCAAACCTTTATAATACCTAGTCAAGACACTCTATCAGTTAATTAGAATTCCAAGATATAGAATCAAAACACCTATGAGGGCCTGGAGAGACGGCTTAGTGGTTAAGTTCTTGCCTCTGAAGCCTAAGGACCCCGGTTTGAGGCTCGATTCCCCAGGACCCACGTAAGCCAGATGCATAAGGTGGCACATGTATCTGGAGTTTGTTTGCAGTGGCTGGAGGCCCTGACATGCCCATTCTCTATGTATCTATCTATCTGCCTCTTTCTCTTTCTGTCTCTCTGTCACTCTCAAATAAATAAATAAACAAAAAATTTTTTTTTTTTTTTTTTTTTTTTGCAAGGTAGGGTCTCACTCTGGTCCAGGCTGACCTGGAATTAACTATGTAGTCTCAGGGTGGCCTCGAACTCTCGGCGATCCTCCTACCTCTGCCTCCCGAGTGCTGGGATTAAAGGCGTGCACCACCACGCCTGGCTACAAAAAATTTTTAAAAGACATCTATGAAAAGATTCTGGTTCCTCTCCTATGATACTTTGTTTACTTTTTGTTGTTATTGTTGCTGTTGTTTGTTTCTGAGATGAGGTTTGTATAGTCAAGCTGGCCTCACACTCACTATGTAGTTAGTGGAAGATGACCTTGAACTACTGATCACCCTTTATGTACCTCACAAGTGCTATGATCTCAGGCCTGCTCCACTAAATCTGATTTATGATGTACCAAGGATCAAACCTAGGGTTTCATATATCATAGGCAAGCACTGTACCAACTGAGCTACATGCCAGCCCTGGTTCTAATATCATTTGATTATTCTTTCTTCCGAATTACTATTCTAAGCCAAGCATGATGGCTCATGCCTGTAATAGCAACACTGGGCAGCCCAAGACAGAAAGATTGCTGTGAGTTTGAGAGCAGCCTGGGCTACATAGTAAGTTCCAGACCAGCCTGAGCTGCAAAGGGAGGCCCTCGCCCTGTGTCAAAATGAACAAGAGAGAAAAAAAGGGGGAAGGAGGGAGAAGAAAGATAGAAAGAAAACAAAAAAATTAAAGGAATAAGTAAATTGTCTCCATAGAGCAGAGCTGGGGTCAGCTGCAGTGCCTTTAGTCTATAAAATTAATGGCCACTTAAATACACTTTAACTCCAAAAAAAAGTAGGCTTTTTTTCTCTTTCTTTTTTTCTTTTTTTTTTTTTTTTTTTTTTTTTTTTTTTTTAGTAGGATTTCATTGTAGCCTCAGTATCCAAGGCTGACCTGGAATTCACTATGTAGTCTCAGAGTAGCTTCGCACTGGTGGCAATCCTCCGACCTCAGCCTCCAGAGTACTGGGATTAAAGGCATTCACCACCACGCCAACACGAGTTTTTTTCAGGAATATGTATTAGTTCTTTTTGTTGTTTGATTTTAATTTAGAGATGTATCCAAGTGGGAAGGGCTGTGCATGAGTCAGGGTAACTTGGGAAAAGCAGAGCAGCTCTCTTGGCTCTCTGTAGAAATGACATGTCAATCTGGAAGCTTTAAAGGTGTGCCATCTTGATGCCAGTAGAATTTTAATTGCCACCAATGGAAAATTCCCCTCGTCTGGAAGGACAGTGCTTCTGATCCCAATCCTAGTGGGACTCAGATGAGCAAACACTCTGGCACATGACTGAGGCCACATGCAGAGGCCTTTGGAGGAGTGCAGCTATAAAGCTGAGGCTGTGGAGGAAGGAAGAAACAAAGAAGTTAGAGTCATGAGAGAGAAAGCAAAAGATGCTGCTGGTCCAGGGAGCTCACTTAGTCAATAGTATGATATTCAAACACAAAATTCAAACCTATTGGTTATTTACTTATATGTTTGTTTGTTTGTTTTCTGAGACAGGGTATCACTTTGTAGCCCAGGCTGGCTTTGAACTACTGGTAGTCCTCCTGTCTCAGCCTCCTACATGATGGAATTACAGTCAGGGATCACCACACTTGCTATTATTTTAATTGGCCTCTATAATAGTTCACTGTATAGGGCTGGGCATAGCAATATACAATTGTAACTTATGCACTTAGGAAGCTGAGCAAAGGGGACTGAGAATTCAAGGTCAACTTAAGATACATAATAAGACCCTGTCATAAAATAAATTGATTAATTTCAATTAGCTCATGTCTATAATCTTAGTGCTGGGGTGGCAGAGATAGAAGGATCCTTGGGACTTGCTGGTTAGCCCTACCATGGAAAACCAAAAAAAAAAAAAAAAAAAAAAAAAAGATAAAGAGCAATCGAAGAAGGATCCAGTGATGACCTTTTTAGCCTCCACCTGCACACCACGAGCACAAGTATGTATATCTATCTGCACACACACATGCACACACATGATGCTGAAACCAAGGAGCTCCCTGAAGAGTACTGGTGTTGAATCCACACTGAAAGGGAACGAAGCTGAAGTTTAATGTCTGTGGGTGATGGGAGCAGAGAACCAGCACATATGCTCAGGGACAATGGCTGTTGCATGCATTCACTGGCTTCCTGTTTCTTCCAGCCTGTTTTCCACTGCTCCCCCACCTGACTGGATGGTGCTGCTCATATTCAGGGTGGGTCTTTCCTCCTCGTTTACTGCCAGACATGTTAATTCTCTCTGGAAACATCTCCATAGACACATCTAGTAATACACTTGTCTAATCCTAGGCATCTCTCAAGCCAGTCAAATTGACAGCCATGGTCAACTGTGGTACAGCACTTGTTAAAGGACACCAGAAAAAAATCATTTCCACCCCAATAGGGTGTACAATGCAGAACAGGCATACAGTCCTCTCTCACTCCTCATCTCCCTCTTAACCAAAGGGGCCCGCTAGTTACCCAAAGCATGTTTCACTGTGTTCTCTATCATTCTAACTGGCATTGTTGCTTTAGTTCTCCTTATCTGTTCTAAGTGACCTAAGTCTGGCCCCTGAAGTCCTAAGAAATCCCTCCCTAACCCACTGCCAGACCAGACTTGAGGTCAATAGCTCTACTGCTTTTCTCTGTACTGGCCTTGTGTCCTTCTAGGCCTCCAGCTTCATAGTCTCCTTCATAAGTAAATGTAGCTCTTAAGCTTGTCCCTCTATTGCTCAAGTCCTTATCTGGCTTGCCACATGGTTTAATTGCATGGTGAAGTGGCCAGCCATCATTTGTGTTGGTTTGTGTGTACATTTAATCATTCATTCATTCATGCAAGCAGTCACTTATTTATTTATTTATTTATTTATTTATTTATTTCTATTTATTTATCTATCTATCTATCTATCTATCTATTTATTTGAGGCAGGGTCTCAATATGTAAATCAGACTTGCCTGGAACTTTCTATGTAGCCTAGACCAGCTTCAAATTCAGGATCCTCATGCCTCTGCCTTCTGCATGTGGGGATCCCAGGCATGTATCACCACTCCTGACTCATTCATTCTTCTCTTAATTCTCAAAATTATCACATTTATTCCCCACTCTGTGGTGGTACAAGGCCATATGGCCTGCAAATTTGCTCTGGCTTCTGTAGAAACAGTGCCTCTTCAGGGATGGCATTTATAGGTGTACACCTTCGTTGTTGCTATACAGACCCTAGGATTCACACAGGTACTATGGTAACAGACTTTTTCAGGGCCAAGCAAGGCTGCATGTCAGTTCTCTCTACAGACATGCAAATGACACTTCTGGTGTGTACCTCAATCATCTTAGACATCTCTCCATCCAATCAAATTGACAGTCATGACCAACTGTGGCACTGTACTTTACTGAAATTGCCAGAAAAACTCTAGATGTTTTAAACGATCATTTGAACATGGTTTTTTTTTCCTGCAGTTGGCCATTTTTATAGTGTTTTATAGATATTAAATATTTTTATTATTGAAACTATGGTAATTAATGATAAAAATCAGCAGGGCTTTTGTTCATCCTCAATATCATCCTTGGGCCAGCAAGAGCCTGCTACCTACCTCCAAGCCACACGTGATCTTAGTATTGAGTTCATGCTGAGTCTTTGGTTTCTTGTTTTTAAAGGCACAGCTTTAGAACCAGCACATGGGTAGCTGTTTTGCATACGGATTTGGGCTGAGATGAGAAGAGTAGTTACTGCTTCTAGCTCAGTCTAACAAGTACAACCCTAGGGCTAATGGTGGCCTCTCACTTAGCACTAGAAAAGGCAAAGTAACCCACTCACCCACCACCATCTTTCATGTGTGTGTGTGTGAATGACATATTTGTGTGTGCTTGTGTGTGAGTGTGGGCATGAGCATGCCATGTCACACATGGGGAACTCAAATGGCAATGCTGAGCATCAGTCCTTGCCTGGCACCTTGTTTGAGGCAAGGTCTCTTGTATATATCATGTATGCCAGGCTAACTTCCCAGGATTCTCCTGTCTCCGCCTCCCATCTGAATTCAGGTTATCATGCTTGCTCTACAAACACTTTGACCCACTGAGCAGCCTCACTACTTCCTGCTACTGTCATCTTTGAAATCCATTTATCTTAAGTTTCTTAATAAGAAGCAAAGAACGTTGATAATTGGCAAGATGATGGTTTTTGTTTGTCCTTTTACAGAAATCTAAGCCAAAGAATCACTTTTTCCTAGTAACGGGGTGACCTGATTTCTCACCATCTAGCTGGCCCTCTTGGAAACCCCACAATGTCACCTTTTTATCTTAATTCATAGTGTTCTTTCTCACTCTTCTCCTGCATCATAGTCCCAAGATACTAGCGTAAGTCTATGAAGGGCTGACGATAATACACTTTTTAGAGAATTCAAAGCCCAGTGGCTGTCTCACTGCTGACCACTCCATTCTGCAGACAACCACAGGTACCAGAGCTGGCTCAGCTACCTCAGCTGTGGCTGCTGGCTCCCAGCCTGTCGATGCTTTTTCATGGCCCTGGCCCCATTGACTCTGTGTATACATCTGACTAATGAGGTCATATGAAAAGAACACAAACTTTAGAGTCCAATAAATCTGATCACATCCTTAGGACTTATCACAAAGGGTTGTTATGAAATTGAGATTCTTTTATGTATGTAAATAATAACAACAGTGGCTAAATGTAGTGGGTATTTATGTGCCAAACTCAGTGTTGGTCAGTTGATGAATAGATACTGTTTCTTTCTCATCATGATCCTTAGAAATAGTGGTTTCATTGTCACTCTCAATGTAGAAATAAGGATTCAAGAGGTGAACTACTATGTTCAACTGTATGAAATTTAAGGACTTTCCTTCTTAAGAAACAAATTTCCACCCAGTGGAAGAGACCCAGGATAAGAAGAGTGCTAGGAAATTGAGAACAATCTTATCCACACAGGCAAAAACTATAGGCTATCATCAATTTCATATGGTCCAACCTCATCATTGTCCCAGGTCTCATAGCAAAAAATAGTAGAATCAGGAGTTTTACCTACTGCTATCCAAAACTTAAATCCATGGTTCTCAATATTAAACTCTGATCACCCTCGGGAACAGTGTCTGGCTCTCATCAAAGACTTAAATCCCGTTACTTCTTTTGCTTGTATTTGTGTGTTTGAATGTATATACATATGTATGTGTGTGTGTTTGTATGAATGTTCATGTGTGTGTGTGTGTGCATGTGTAGGTGAGTATGCATGTGTGTGCATATAGAGGCCAGAGGTTGACACCAGGTGTCTTCCTCTACTGCTCTCTACCTTATTATTATGAGATAGGGTCTTTTATTAAACCCAAACTTCCTTGATGTAGCTAGACTAGCCAGCAAGCCCCAGGGTCCTACTGTCTCTGCTCTCCCAATCCTGGGATTTCAGTAGCATGCTGCCTTGCCCAGCTTTTGCTTGGGTGCTTGGGGTCCAAACTCAGATCCTTATGCTTGTGTGCCAAGCGTTTTATCCATCAAGCCAATTTCCCAGCCCCCTTTGTGTTTTGGCCCACCCTTGCCCACTACAGACTGTACCTGAGTCATTACCTCAAACAGGGTCCTTGTGTTTTGACAAATATCAGATTCTGAGTCTCATCATGGAACAGGGAATCCAGAGCAAACACAATGAAAAAATTGCCGTGGCCAGCCCTGACAATGTGTGGACTGACAAAAAAAAAAAAAAAAAAAAAAAAAAAAAGCAGGCACACACAGAGACCTGATTTGAATGGTATTTCTGAGTGGAAGCTAAGTAGGAGCTGAAAATGGCCTTTTAAAATACAGAACATAAGGATGCAATTCACAGCGATGGTCTCCTCTATAAACAAGCAGCTGTAGGGTTTGTGAGGCTCAATGAGCACATACCCACAGCATACAAATTGTCAAGCACTTAAAGTTCTATTGTTGCAGAAAGGGCCTTACCCAGTGTCCTGAAATGGTCCCAGTTTTTTTTTTTTTTTTTTTAACCACAAGATTCCTATCTCTGATAGCATACCAATAAGAATTGCAGGCTAGGGAGGTAATGATGATTTTCACATTCTTTGGTTTTATCTTCATTTGCTAAGAGGATTCTTTATAGATAAAAAACAATCAAATATTGAAATTTGCCTTTCCCTAGACCCCTGCAGAGCATCCCTGTGCAAAGACTGTTCACTTACAAAGCCTGTAAGAGGTGTAGACATCTACTCAGGGTGTTTTGTGGCACCTGTCACTCACACTCTTCTGTGGACACGTTATTCTTAAGTACTCTCCTTGTGGCTGCCTTAGGAGATCATTTGTGTGCGATAAGTACATTTATTATTATTTTATGCATGCATGTGTGTATGCATGTGTGTGGGTATGCTTACGTGTGTGTGTGTGTGTGTGTGTGTGTGTGTGTGCACAGGTGGAGGCTAAAGGACAACTTCAGGTGGCATTCCTCAGAGATGCCATCCACCTTCTTTGATACAGGGTCTCTCATTGGCCCGAATAGGCTAGACTAGCTAGCCAGTGGGCCCCAAGGATCCACCAGTCTCTGCCTTCCCAGCACTAGGATTAAATGCATGCCTCCATGCCTGGCATTTGTTAGGAATTCTAGAAATAAAATTCAAATCCTCCTGGTAGTAAGGTAAGTAATTTACTGACTGAACCATCTCCCCAGTCCTCTACCCCTAATGAATACATTTAAACACTTACCCACAACGGGGAGGATGCAAGCACCCTCCCAGAACTTTGGAAGTGGAGTTTTCAGTCTCTTCCCACTGGAGGAAGTTTTAGGATGTAACACTTAGGAGCTGTCAGCCTTGAGGTTTTCCACAAAGTAAAAAAAGCCATCTACATCAGACAGTCAGCACTTCCTGGTTCAGGTATTTCTTCTTGTCTAACCTTTCCACTTCCTGCTTTCTGAACTCTCCCTTGAATTCCATAGGTTGACACATTCCTGTAAGGTTGGTTGGGTTTTTAGCCCTAACCAGCCATCACAGGTCTGCTCAGACTACAAGTAGCCTTTGAACAACCTCCCTGAGTTTCATGGCTTAGGAAGGAGAAAATGCAATGTGCTTTGTGGAGACAGTGAAGCCATGACTTCCTCTAGGCTCCCTTTACACTGCCCAAAGCTTCAATTTTTTTTAAATTTATTTATTTTTATTTATTTTAGAGAGATAGAGAGAAAGAGGCAGAGAGAGGGAAAAAGAGAATGGGTGCACCGTGGCATACAGCTACTACAAATGAACTACACATGCATGCACCACCTTGTACACCTGGCTTGTGTGGGTACTGGGGAATGGAACCTGGGCCCCTAGGCTTTGTAGGCAAGCACCTTAACCACTAAGCTATATCTCCAGCCCCGAAGCTTCAGTTTTCACCTTGACTATATAGTACAATGTATATCCAATTTTCATCTCATATCACCAAGACTGAGTTCCTTGGAAGATATGACTTGCCTTCTTAAGAAGCAAATTTCACCCTAGAGTGGTGGCTATACTTATCATCCCAGCACTTGAGAGAGCCAGGAAAGAATGCTATGGAATTTGAGGACAACCTCAGCTACATAGCAAGTACCAAGCTAATTAGAGCTTCTTAGCAAGACCCTGACTCCAAACAAAACAAAACAAAGGAGCTGGAGAGATGGCTTAGTGGTTAAGGTACTTGCCTGCAAAACCCAGGGACTCAGGTTCAGTTCCCCAGGATGCATATAAGCCAGATGCACTAGGTGGTACATACATCTACAGTTCATTTGTAGCACCACTAGAGGCCCTGGCATGCCCATCATTCTCTTTTCTCTGTCTCTTTCTCTTTCAAATAAATAAATAAATAATACTTAAAAAAAAAAAGGATAAACAAAACCAAAAAATAAATATGAAGCAAATTTCCTAGCATTCTACCCTTGAGTAAAACCATCATAAGCATTTATTGGATCAAACTGATTTTGTTGAAAGTACTTAAAGGACTTTATGGATGAAGGGGGATTTAACAGTTTACAGTCTAGTTGGACCCAACAACGATGATTCCTGGAATTGAACTTTAATTTGGTTCTTTCGTCCTACATGGAAGTTGTTCTGTTTCAGCCATGCTCTTTAAACCTCTGCCACTGAGTTGGGAGAACTCAAGCAAGTAGCTAAACTTCAAGTTTTCATTTTCCAAGTGGTGATGATGAGACCCACCCCCAAGAGTTAGGTACTGAATGTTTATTACAATGTCAAGTACATAGTACTCAGTACACATTGTTCTGTTAGTTCCCATATTAAACTGCTCTCAGTCAGAAATTAAAGAAGATTGGCTCCAGAGTTATCTTTTCCATCAAAATTTGACAAGGAAATCAGTAGAGATGATCGACTATAACATATTTGAATTGTACTAAGGTAGGTAATATAAAAACTTGTAAATTAATGTCTTAAAGTACTATTGGTATAATGTTATTTCTTGCTCATCTAATGTCCTGTGTAGATATACCCCGACTGGGAAGCTCTCTTCCAAATTGAAATTTGGTGACACAGGTTACTTCCAGCTTTGATCACTGCAGACTATATATTCTACTTGTCAGCAGCTGAAAGAATTGTTCATACTGTTTGGAAGGCATGATCACAGCAAACCCCAAGTTCATGGAGGAAACTTGACCTTGGTGGTCTAGTAGTCATCTCTGACATAGAAGATGACTTGAAAATGTTTGACAGTATATTCAACCCTATCTTATAGATAAGACATTCTTTTCATTAACTATACTTTGGCCCTGCCAATCATTTTGTGAATATAAGCCCATAAGTACTGAAAAATGGTCATTGGGTACATCAGATTCAGTAGTCATTTTTCTCTTACACACATTACCTAAATCTACATCATGAAAGACTCCTTCTAGTAGCCTAACCCAATCTACTTATTTCCTCTCACTTTTATGCCTTGGGCTGTCTAGAAAAGCGTAACAGAAGTACCACCCATCTATTCATCATGCATCCATTCCAGGTAACTCATCTCTGACACATGAAGACAGTCCTCTCTATGGGTTGAGCTCCTTCTGTGGCTGAATTCTTGAAACATATGGTCCTCATTGCCCCCTACTTCCTCTTGTCACCTGGTGCTCTAGTTTTGCCTGTAACCATCTGAAATCCTCCTTAAATGCCTGGCCTTGACTTCTCATTCCCTTGTCCTTTCACCATCCATCACTCGTCTTACTTTCATATTTTGTGACATTTCATAAATTTAATGGTTGTAATTATGACTTCAACATATTTCTTTATGTCTAACCCAGGCTTTCCAACTGGGAACTATATCATTATTTTACAGACACAACAAATTTTGCAAGCACATGTCTTTGGAATGAAGTAGTGGGGGTTGGACACAAATGTAATTACAACATATGTCTCTCTGGGCATAGCTTTGCCCCATTACATGAATACAGAACATTCAGAAGGATGAACACAAGCAGAAACGGATACACAATCTGTTTCTTCCACCCACTGGGATGTTGATTGAGTTAAGAAGCCTGATCTTATTTCTCCCACAGGTATTTGTTGTGTTTATTCCTGACTGTCACATGCACTGTTCTAGGCACGGGGATCATAGCAGGGTTGAAAACATGAAAGTCACTGCCCCCATGGTTCCAACTACTAGAAGCCTTTCAATCTAACTTAATTTAAAAAAAAAAAAAGCTTGGGGGCATGGAGGTGAGAAATGATGGCACATCAATATTCAGGAGAGCCCTATAGAATTTTGTGGTGATATGCCAGGTCTCCTCTGTGCTCATAGCATAAGATTCAGAATTTTCATATTGTTAATACACAGTGTTACCCACAGCCAAGCCATCTACCATTCTGTCCCAAGTTCACATTCTTGAGAGGCTCTGATAGGTGAGACCTTTGACCAGTGTGGTAATTTCAATGGCTAGCCCTCAATATATTCAGAATTGTATTAAAGTTTGTAATTTAGATCTGCAGCCTCCTGGCTGGAGGTGATACCACTGTAGGTGGATCCTAGGGTCCAGCCCTAAGGTGTGGGGGTGGATCTGCAATTCCAGTCTAAAGATATGCAGAGCACTTGAGTTCTACCTGGAGTTCCTGAAGTATGCTTGCTTCTGCTGGTGATGGTGTTGGTTTCTTTCTCTGCCCTGGCCTGTGAAAGTGGGCCAGCTTCTTCTGCCATTATAGAACTCCCCAGATCTGTAAGCTTCAATAAATATCCCTTCCTCCATAACTGTACCTGATTTGGAAGTTCATCCCAGTGACCTGAGGCTGTCTGCTACAATCAGGTTCTCTTTATCTGGGGTCAGAGTCTTCTTGGACAATTGTAGCTTGAATTTCAAGAGAAAGGAGAGTTGTGAAACCTAAATGAGGGTGTCATGAATTACCTTGAATTAAGATAATTTATTTAAGCTGGATTCAAGCATCTACAATCTCAACACTTGAGAAGCTGAGGTAGGAGGGTCTCTAGTTTGAGGCCAGCTTGGACTACATAATGAGACCTTGTATCTAAAGCCAAAATAACAACAACAATAATAATTATTATTATTTATTTGGCAATTTAACTCTTCCAGTAGAGTTATAGTGATGAAAAGGATTGTTATATCTCAAAACATGTAGCACACCACACACATACATTACACACATTCACACACGCAGTACACATATACACAGACACACAGAGACTTATTTTTTAGTTCTCATTCACAGATATGTCTATGATTCTATGTCATAGGAGTGTTTGGTACAATTCCCAAGGTCTTGGTTTCTACCCCTTGGTATGAGAATTAAAAAAAAAAAAAAAAAAAGGAACGCCCAGAGGAGTTCTGAGTAAGACCATGCTATATCTTCTAAGGTAATTGTCACCTTCAAGTTCCCTGGATCTTAGTGGTCATTTCCGTGATGGTGTGATATAGTGAGATGGACCTTGTACTCTGAAATCATGCCCAAATCTGTCATCTATTTGTGAGTCTGGGCAAACATTCTGATTGCTGAGCCATATAGTTTGCTCATTGTTTCAGGCCTTTTCACTATATTCCACGTGAATGGATCTGTATGAATGGATGGAGGTCCTCAGAAACCTCAGGCTAGAACTGCCAAGTGACGAAGCTACCGGAATTTAGGCCATGTCATGTTCAAACTCCAAGTAGCAGGGGCTTTATTTCTCACACTCAGTTTCTGTGGAGCCTCTCTGCTTCTGGGCTAAAGCAGACACCTTGCTCTGCTTGAGTGACAAAGCAGATTGCTTCCTCCCACTTCTGTGGCTTAGGACCCCTTTCTCTAGCCTGGTTTCACTCTGATTGGCAACTTCACTCAGAGTGAAACCGTAGCAAAACCTCAAGATTTGGCTTAACTGCAAAGGGATAATTGATATTAGACTCAAAGCCCAGCACCAAAAGTCAACTCGTGAGAAATTCTGTAAGCACAAGAGTGTGGTTTATGTCACAGTCTGTCTGTTGGAATGCAGCCATGTAGACCAGGTGGAAATATAGCATTGTCAACTCTTGCCTCAGGCCTCGGGACCTCTTAACTCACTATTAGCTCGTGGGTTAAACACCAGGGAGATTATGACACATCTGATTCCCTGACAATCATCTGAAAGAAATATTGAGAACAACTGAAAGTAGTATTCAAGTATGGCAGCTCAGGAAGTGGGAGGGAGAGAAACAGAGACAAGAGTTACGTGGACTTGTGCTTCAACCCCATTTCTGCTGCTAATGTGGGAGATGAAGGCCTCCACCATGGTCTAGTGCCTCCATCATTTTATTTATATAATACAGACAATACAAAGTGCATGGATTTGCTGTAAGAACTAAATCAAGGGAGGGCCATAAGGTCCTCCTATACAAGGCTGGGCCCATCTTCATAGGATTCATCAGGAGGGAACTTAGAAGGGTAGATGAACCCCAGCCAAGGCAAGGTCTCTTCATTTTGCTAAGTGTAAGCATGAGCCATTTAAGATGCATACCTTGAGGTTCTGCAGTTCTGCCACCCATATGAACAATGCTGCATCAATATGATAAGCCCAGAATTCTTCATATGATGCACACTTTTGAGGAAGGCAGTGTGGGGAGAGAGGAGGCCATATTTATTGCTTTCTTTGTGTTTTCAGCTCTGTATAACCCCTACATTGAGGTTCACAGAGATTATGGCTTGTCCACCACTTTTTGCATAATTGGTGGCAGATGTGCATACTAAGTTCAGAAGAGGTTCATTTCTGGAGACCAGATATACTACTGTCTTCATTGCTATGACAAGAAACTTGACAAGAAGCAGCTTAAGGGAGGAAGAATTTATTTTGGCTTAATACAGTCCACCATGATAGGGAAGACAGGGGGCAAAACCTGAGGGCAGCCAGTCACCCTCACTGACAGTCAAGAAGCAGGGATGGATGAATGCTGGGGCTCAGCTTGCTTTCTCCTTATGCTTTTCAGGACCCCAGCTATCCCCATTAGTGTGGGCCTTCCTTCCTCAATTAATCAAATCTAGAAAATCCAACAGATATGACTAGAGACTTCTTCCTGTGGTGATTCTATGTCTTGTCATGTTCAACATCAAGATTAACTATCTGACCAGGAATACTAGAAGACAGCTCTAAAGTTCTGAATTCCTTATCAGACAGCTATGTGAGTGACTTCCAGAACCCTCATCTGGCACTTGAATAAGACAGGACACCTTTCCATTTCACCATTTTCATCTCCATTATGAGTTTAGGCAACGCCGTGACTGAAGAGCCAGGAGAGAAGAGGCCACCTGTATCTGGGAGCCTGTTGAGTCAGGACAGATAATGTTAATACCAGGGTTTTCTCACTCCAGGGCACAGGTAGGTACTTCCCTGCTGCCTTTGACAACAGGCAGTGACATGTGATTTTCTTTAGCCAATGAATTTATTTATTTATTTACTGTGTGTGTGTGTGTGTGTGTGTGTGTGTGAGAGAGAGAGAGAGAGAGAGAGAGAGAGAGAGAGAGAGAGAGAGAGAGAGAGAGAATTAGTATACCAGGGCCTCCAGCCAACAAACTTCAGATGCATGTACCACTATGTGCACCTGGCTTACATGGAGACTGGGGAATTGAACCTGGATCCTTAAAGTTCACAGGCAAGCACCTTAACCACTAACCCATCTCTATAGCCCTGGCCAGTGAATTTTGATAGATAGTGATGGGTGTCACTTCCCAGAAGAACACTTAAAGAGCCAAAGTGAGGTGTGCTTTGCCCCCTTTTCATGCCCCAGCATTCAGGGAAGCAAGGCCTGAGTCTCTGAGTGGCCATAGTCCCCCCCTCCCCGCCAGCTTCCTTTGCAGAGGTGAGAAGAAGCCTGTGCTACAATCATTGAGATTTTGGAAATGTTAGGTACTGAAACAAAATTTAACTTCAGTGTTGTTTTATTCATCCACTTCCGTGTGCTTATGACTCCAGCCCCCTTCCAAATGTGTTATAAGCACTAATGCATGATGAGACAATTAAGTTCAAAGCCAAACAGAGACAACTACGTGGTGCACAGGGAATATGCTGCTATGAAAAAACCCACTGGTAATGCCCGGCCCCAAATTTGCTCATCCTTTTGACTCAGGCACAAAGGGAGCCATGTGGAGTTCAGTAATTCTCATCTGAGGCCTCGTCTAACTCCTTGGCAACTTTTATGTGTTCGCATAGGAGGGTCTTTGGCCAGATGGTTGAAAGGTTCATCCTCCTAGTTTGTTTTAATGCAAACTGACATTTCTTCATCTTCCTGGGCTGGGTTTCTTTTCTGAGGTCGTGCTTTGCATTTTCATAGAAAGAATTTCTGCCTCCCTCTCCGGGAGCCCACCCTTGCAGTTTCTGTGGGGGCTGTGTTGGTTAACCACTCGCATGGGTTTGAAGGCGCCACAAGCAGAGCCAGATAATCAGGAGCTTCTTGATTTACACTGTGGTGGGGAGAACGTGAGGAGCCAGAGAGAGACAGGAAGGAGCGGGTGCAGAAGCCCAAACAAGCGCTGGCTTGGTGTGTCCTGCATGTAGAAGGCCATGTTGAGGAAGAGAAAGGTTTGCCTATTTGCAAGTGGGCCTTTTGTTCCAGTGAAGCTTTTGGAAGAGCACTGACTCTGCTGGGTGCTGTACAGACAGAGGGAGAAAGCTGGATCTGGGTAATGTGTGAAGATTAATGTAGAATGTCAAAGATGACTAATAAGGATAAAACCAAGAAAAATAAAGTTAAACAAATTATCCCTGCCAGGTGTACACCTGTCTTCCCAGTGATTCAGAAAACAGAGGCAGGAGGGTTGGAAGTTTGAAGTCAGACTGGACAACTTAATGAGACTCTATCTCAAGAAAACATTAAAAGAGCTAGGGGCATAGCTTAATGGTAGAGTGTTCACCTAAGGAAAATGACCCTGGGGTTCAATCCCCAGTAAAACACACACACACATGTGCATACATACATACATAATGTAATTTCAACAATTCCTATCTCGACTAATTATATTAGCAATACAAACATGCATGAAAAATTTTAAGTACTATTCTCTCTTTTAATCTTTACCATAACCCTATGAAGTATGGTATGTTGCCTTTTATATAAAGAAGAAAGGAGTAGAGGTGGGTATATAACTTAGTATTAGATCAGTGGCCTGTATGTGTGAGGCCCTGGGTTCAATTCCTAGTATCACATAGAAAAAGAACAAGAACAAAATAAAAGAAAGAAAAAACTGAAAGAAGAAAGGGGTATGTTTTAAGCGATAGAAGGCAATGTGGCTGAGGATATAACAGTTGGCAAAGTGTTACCTACCATACGTGATGCCATGATTTTGATCCCTAGCACCTTACAAAACTGGGACTGTTGCTGCACACCTGCAATCCTGGCAATGGGAGGTAGAGGCAGGAGGACTAGAACTTCAAGTCATCCTGAGCTATGTATGGAGTTGGATGTGAACCTCTACTATATGTAACTCTGTCTCAACCCCCTAAAAAGAAAAACCTAAACATGTATTTATTTATGCATTTAGCCAGTCACTGCATAGGCTGACCTGTGACATGTCTGGATGTGTATATTTAAGAAGACGAACACAGCAGTGCCACCTTTCTCTCTTGGTACCCCTTCGAGCTATGTTGGCTTTCTTTTTTCTAGCCACAATCTAAAGTACTCTGAGTCCAGTGACCAGTCAACAAGCCACTGTCTGCACCACTATGATTCCAGCATAAAAAAAAAAATGAGGGAGCTGGAGAAATGGCATAGCAGTTAAGGTGTTTGCCTGTGAAGCCAAAGGACCCAGGTTCAATTCTCCAGGACCCACGTAAGCCAGAAGCACAAGGGGCACATACATTTGGAGTTCGTTTGCAGTGTCTAGAGGCCCTGACATGCCCATTCTCTCTGTCTGCCTCTCTTCTATCTCTATCTCTAACTCTGCTTGCAAACAAATAATTTTTTTTTTAAAGTGATACTGGGTAGAACTGGGTCTTAGTAGACAAATGATGCTCTCGGCTGTCCTGAGAAGTTCTCACCTGGGTTCTGTTTTACTGAACTTTAAGAAGGAGCTCCTCCATTTTGCACTTTACTGGGCTGATGAGATTGTAGCTTAGGGTCTTGTGTTTCCCTCCTCTGCTGCCCTATTGGCGGGACAGCCAACTCACTATGATGGATGTCCCATTGCATCTGCAGTATTTCCAATAAATTGAGCCAATGTAAAGACATAGTAGATAAAAGTGATGCAAATACAGAAAGACTTTTTTCATTTTTCATTTCAAAATTATATCATCTTTATAACAACTACTCCCTGGAAGAATGTATTGTGTCCTATAATTTATTACTTAGTAGCTGAGCTACAGTTCCCCAATAGTTAAAGGCGACTCAGAAGTATCAGCAGAAATATGGTCAGAAAGAAAGAAACTAACATGTTACATTCTGGCTATTTTCAAGATTTTTTTAAATGATCAATTTGCCATGAATTTGAAAATCCCCACCACAAAATAGAAGCTCAAAAGTTTTAGTATCTTTGTTTAAGAAGTTAACACTCTCCTATTTTTATTTGTAAAATTTCAAAAGCAAGTGTGTGGGTCTTAGTTTCCTATTACAATTTATTGTTATTCTTTTGTCATGACTGGTATACAGAGGTCAAGCTTGTGCAAGGAGATGCAAGCTGAGAGGCAGGGAGGAGTGTCCGCTTGTGTGCTTCTTGATATATTCTGAGGATATGGAGTGCACTGTCCCTAACCATCTGTTGTCAGAAAACTCATTCATCAGGATCTGTGGCAGAAGCAAGATGTGTTGTTGGTTCTACCCAGATTCTAAACTGATGAGCACCTCTTTCCTCTGTGGGTAGGAGCCTGCTAAGGGTACAGATGCAGAATTTAATGGGACTTTAAGAGCGAGATCACAGTCTTCTCCAGACCCTTTATAGCCCTGGGGGCCTCATGTTGGAAAGGGGTATGGCAAGAGAAGCAGTGAGGAAAGGAGACCTGGGCTGGGCTAACCTCTTGCAGATCAGATAGGCAGAGACCCTCTACTTTCCTCTTTAAAGGAAAGAAGGCAGGTGGAGTGCTTTAGGAGTGAATTTATTTGCTTTCCTCATAACGATATGAGGCCAGGTATGGTAACATATACCTGCAGTACTATGGAGACTATGACAGAAAGCCTGAGGATTCTAGGGTATGTAGTGAGTTGCAGGCCAGTCTGAACTGCATAACAAGAACCTATCTCAAAAAAAAAAAAAAAAGTGCCATGGGTGGTACTTCTGTTACACTCCAAAGGTGTGTGAAGAACCTGCTTTTCCCTTTGTAAAGAGGAGTGGGGTAGGAAAGATGCTAGAATGAGCAGAGGAGAAGAATGCCATGGATCAGAGAGTTTATCTCATCCACATGATGCTCCTTCAGTCACATAAACTGCTGGTAAACTCTCTCAGTTTTCAGAGCAGGTCAGGTCAAGCCTGGAATAACTTGTCTAAGATTTCTAATCTCACTCATAGACTAGAAGAACAAGGTTAGAAGAAGGTGGCCAAGAAGGTGGAAGCCAGAATAAGACCCTTTACGTGCATTAAGTGTGGATGAAGTCTGAGATATGCAGTTTCACTTCCTGCTTGGTTGAGAGGACTACGTGCACATGGCCATTGGCCCAAGGTGGGGTAATCACATCACTAAATTTGTGGTCCCGTGGAAAGGGGAGACTTATTATTGGTGCTGGCAACACCCTTCTTGGAATTTGGATTTTCTCTGCTCTTGTTCAAATAATTCCAAGCATGTGACATTATGTATATCTCTATGTAAATAGCCTGACCTCGGAAAGGAGAAAGGACAGGATGTTGATGAACATTCTAGACTCAAGAAGTAGGTGGTGTGCTTGGATATTGAGTCCAGGGTTCCACTGTAGTGCGGCCTACCTGAATTTCTCTCCTCCATCTGAGATACTGTAGTTTACCTATTATGTCTGCTTCCCCAGCAGACATCCTGATCTTAGCACCTTTCGACCTTTACTAGCTTATGAGCTCATTGGGTACCACTGACACACTCTGATTCTGAAAAGAACTCTGATAGGAGGATCTCATCTTCCCTGGCCATGCCAATGGGTGGCATGTTGCAAGGGGAAAGTAAGCATGCCATGGCAGTTCATTGGTGTTTACTTTAGCATTGCCCCTGGAGTTTCAGGTCAAGGTGTAAAGAGTGCCCATGGTCTGGCCTAGCATTGATGTGCTGTGTCACCTTCCTTTGGTGAATGGTACAAAGGCTGACCTCAAGGTCATGAGCATCCTCTGAGCTTCTGCAGATAAGAGAGTCAGACCAAGGGAAGCCCAAAGAAACAGCATTGCTATTGGGGGTTCCTTCTTGAAACTGAAAGGGGTTTTCTAACCCAGCACTGTGGAGACCACTTTAGTCTCTGTTTCTCTCAGTTGATTCCATCTGTAGAGGGGCTCCTTCTGTGGTACATCAGTTCTGAAATATGTGGTGCATGTTTAGAACCACATAATACTTATTAACTACCACAATTTCGTGCCTGTGGTGGGCTGCTAAGTCTACCTCAGTTATGCTCCAAATATTCAGAGAATTCATCCCCCCAGCGGTGACATCAGTGGTAGCCTGCCCTCCTTTCTTTACTACTGAATTGCTATATCAATCACTTTTTCCCTAAAGCATACTTCCTGTTGGTGTATACATTTTCAGTTTGTTTATTTTTTTGTCCTAATGTTTAATGTGATGAGAGAGTAAGATGAACTCAGTATATCTTGAGCATAACTGTTGTCAGCAAGAGGGCTAATTCCATTTATCCTGAGTCAGGGCACTTTGACATCCTCTGGAAATATAATGCCTATAATTGCTGGGACGCTAAGATGCTACCTACCAAAAGTGTGGATAAAATGTTATCTGGAGAGCAAAGATGGGACCTGGCTCTGTCAGTTTTGAACTGCAAAATGCATCTATTAACATTTTTTTTAGTGCATGTGTGTGCATGTTCACGTGTGTGGATGTACATGTGTATGTGATGCATGTGGAGGTCAGAGGACATCTTTGGGTGTCATCCTCTGGAATACTGCCCACTTTTTCTTGAGGCAGTGTCTCTCATTAGCCTAGACCTCACCAATAATGTTATACTGGCTGGCCAGCATGCTCCAGGGAGTCTCTGATCTCTCTCTTTTTAAAATGGGTCTCTTTATTCACATTTTTTAAAGGTGGTAGCTATCCATCCTTTGGCATTTTTTTTTTTTGTTCACAACTGAAAATAGTTACAAAGTTTCTGCCAAATGGTCAGTAATAAGTCACATCAGCACCCATATTCAAAGTGCCAGTCTGTTATAACTAAAGCCAGGAGCGGCCTCTTCAAAATGGTGAACTAAATAAACTCTGTCTTAGTTCCTCAGCCTTTCAGGCATGATACACAAATCGCCGTTTTAGGCATGGGGACCTTGCACAACTTCACAGCCTCTGCTTGTTTTCCCTCCGAGGTATGTTTTGAGAAGGACACCTCCAAGCAGTCAGGTTATAGTTTCTGCCCTGGCCCTGTTGACATGCTGGATATAGGGGCCATTCAGTTCAGTGGGGACTTGAGTGCCTGAGAAATGGAGTGAAAAACCCAACCGAGAAAACCCAAGAGAAACCGAAAGACTTTGCACACTGGAACAAAAGGGAGGGGGCAGCGAGCCTCAGGACGAAAGCGGTTAAGGAACTGGCTTCGACAGGAAGTGGGCAGGAGGCTGTTTTCAGTACGCTCATGGGAACTGAGTTGGAAAGTGCTGTGGTGAGTGTGTGTGGAAAAAAAGGGTTCTAATCAAGCTATAAATATCTTTTTCTTTGAAGTTTTATGACCAACAATTAATGTTACTGGAAGGCACATAAAAATCCATTGCCTGACTTGGTGGGCCTGAGTGGGATAGAGTCAGGGTGAAGTCTTGGGATGCTGTCCTCACCCATTCCCTTTTCTCTTTCTCTCTCCATGCACGCAAGAGGGTAAGAAGAGAGAGAGAGATCTAATATGCCCAGATGTTTAGAGGCATCATGATACATGGCCATAGAGCTCATGCTTTGACTCATTCATTCATTCATCCATCTATTCAGTCTTTTATCACGTGTTGACTGTGTTTTACCTTCCTTGTACAGTCCCTGGTGATTCAGCACTAAATAAACAAATGAATTCCCTATCCTGAGGGCTGGGAAAACAGCTACACTGGTCAAAATACTTGCCTCACAAGCATGAGGACCTGAGTTTGGGTCCCTAGCACCCACATAAAAGCTGTACATGATGGTGTGTGCCTGTAATCCAGGTGCTGGGAAACAAAGACAGGCGAATCCCTAGAGCTCCTGCGCCAGCCAGCCTAGCCTAATCAGTGAGCTCCAGGTCAACAAAAGACCCTGTCTGGAAAAGAGGTGGACAGTGGACCCTAGGATGACACCCAAGCTTGTCTTCTGGCCTCCGTATGCACACTCATCCTTGTACACATGCAAGTCTACACACACTTGCACCCATGCACATACAAACATGCATACACACATACTACCCATCCAAACAGTTAGGCAAAAACAAAAAGAAAAACTCAATAACAAAGCGAAATCCCTGTCCTTGTAGGGCTTTCATTTCAGTTGAGGAAACATGAACCAAATCAAGACATGCCCTGATAAGAGAGGTGCTGTCCATTGCTAAGAAGTCAAGATCAGAGGCTGTGTAACCCAAGGGGTTGTCTTTAAAGATTTTTAATTTTTATTTATTTATTTATTTATTTATTAGAGAAAGAGAAAGAGTGAGAATGGGAGTGTCAGGGCCTCTAGCTACTGCAAATGAACTCCAGATGCATGCACCCCCTTGTGTATCTGGCTCACATGGGACCTGGAGAATCGAACTGGGGTCCTTAGGCTTCACAGGCATGTGCCTTAACCACTAAGTCATCTCTCTAGCCCAGGAGTTGTCTTTAAATGGAGGTCTTCATAAAGAGGCAGAGGGAGAGGAAAGAGGGACTCACAAGTACCAGGGTCCCGAGGAAGGACCGTCAGGGGGACCCCACTAGGATGCAGGGGGACCCCACTGGGAAACCAAGGAGGCTTGATCACTACCTGCCTTTGGAAGGACTGTGGATTTAGGTCAGATTGACATGGAGGAGTCTTTGGGGTTCCATTTGGTTCTGCAAAATGTCCAGCCACCCATTTTCTAACAACACCCTTCCCCTAGGCTTTAATTTTCTTCTTCTAAATCAAAACTAACAATACAAAAAACACCCAGAGAAGAGTACACAGGCCTCCTCCCACACGCACTCCACCCCCTGCCCCCCACACCTCTCACACATACATGCTGACAGCCTATTTCTGGAATCTCATTCCTGCTTGCAGCCCATTGGTTGCCTTGGTGAGCACAAATGAACTTGAGGGCTAGCAGTCAGGAGCATTGCATAGTGGCTTTCCCTCAGGTTTCCCACTCTATTCCATCTTAACGAATATAGACTTGAGGCATCTGGAATCTGGGAACTTTGGACGTAGAACCTGTGTAGTCACTGTAGAGAAAGGGTTTACCTGGGCAAGAATGCAAATAACAATCAAGGTAGATGTTTGTCCCTTCCGAGGGAGCATTTCAATGCGCCCTTGGGAAATTGAGAAGCACTGATTTAAAAATGTTCTCACCTGTTTGATTAAGCAATTACCTAAAACTTTGCTATATCAAACAACATTTTTAAAATTTATTTATTTTTCGTGTGTGAGTGTGTGTGTGATGTACCCATGCTACAGCATCGTGTGGAGGTCAGTGAATGATGTTTGAGGCGATACTCACCTTCCAACTCCATTGAAGCAGGGTCTCTCATTGTTGTTCAGGCTTCATTTGCCAGGAATCTCTCCTGTCTCTGCCTCCTTTATTGACTTGGGCACACTGGGATTACAGAAGCCCATCACAGCTTCCAGCTTCTTTTATTTATTTTTTTTTTTTTTTTTTTTTTTTAGGTTTTTCAAGGTAGAGACTCTAGGCAGACCTAGAATTCAATATGCAATCTCAGACTGGCCTCGAACTCACAGCAGTCCTCCTATCTCTGCCTCCCAAGTGCTGGGATTAAAGTCACGTGCCACTGCACCCACTTGGCTTCCAGCTTTTACATGGGATCCAAACTCAGCATTGCTAAGGAAGTGGCTTATCCACTGACCATCTCCCCAGCCCCGAAAATCTGCTTTCTAAAGACAGCTTCCGCATATACTTAAGAGCATCTTTCTTTTAAGAAATGCATACATCAGATCATGTTTACTTTCAGGGAGTCTGAATTAGGGAAGTCAGTCTTTGTGCCAGAAGTTTTCCTTCATGGTTTCCTTGGGTGCAAGGAACTGTTTATGACTAATAGGATTCATTACGTGTGTGTTTCGTCTTCCCATTATTAAGGCTTTAACAATATTAAAATCTAAATAGATACAGAGAGGGCAGCCTTTGGGAGCTAGCAATCAGTTGCATTGGCTTGCTTAAAATTAGCCACAAAATGGCAGCCTGCTGGCCTTTTCTCAGGGTCATAAAGCCATAGGCCATGTCATTAAGTTGTCCCTCCATGACCAGTTCATCATCTGATTGAGATGTGAGCTCTGTTCAAAACAATCTCCCTGCCACACAGACACCCTCTGCATCTCCCAGGGGCCCTAGCTCTCTGTCCCCTGCAACTGTCAAAGGTATGGTCAGAGGAAAGACCTGCTGCCTGGTAACTATACTGGGTAATTTCTCTTCAGCTGGATCTAATTCATTCAACCAGATGATATTCTTTTTCCAGTAAAAGAAAGGGTTGGAAAGTAATGAATTGTGGGGGAAAGAGAGAGAGGTTTATAGACCTTGTGGGGGAAGAATTTGCTCGGGCCTGGACATAGAGATGAGGGAGTTTGGAGAGATTTCCAGAACCAGTGCTGATGTTCCTCAACACATGTTTCAATGGGGTTCCATAAATGTGAGCCATTTGGGGTGCTATCTTACCCAGGTCCTTCCACCTCTATCTCAGGACTAGGGTCTGGGTTTAGTCCCAGTATAGCCCCATTCTGATGATTGATTATGAGACTTTTAAGTCCACATACATAACACTACCTTCTACTTTGTAGTTAGTAGTACATCAGTCATAAAGAAAGATATGAAGGTTGATTAACCACCATGATATAGTTATTTGATAGACGATTGTACATCTATGCAAATGTTGTGTATTAATATCTATGATAAATAAATGAATTGCATTCTATGGTTGGGAAGGGTGAGGGGAGGTAGATATTATAGTGAAAATTCAAAGGCACTAAATACCAATTAATTCATAATAGTTTTATTTGAACGACGGGGCTCTGCATGTGTTTTTCTTTGTATTTTCTCATTAAAAACAAAACCAAGTACCTTCAATTATGAGATCAAAAAGAAATGTTCAGTGGCTTATTCTGACCCAATATTTTTCTGTTTCATTAAAATGAAGCTTTTATTTGCATGAAAGTTGTACGTACAATGTACAAGATGACAGTTTGTTTTAACAAAAGAGAATCATTTTACCATGACAGTGGCTCAGCCACCACCCCACCTGGAGTAGAAGCCCAGCTTATCTTCCGAGCACTCTCTATTCTCCTGAGCTCAGTATCATGGCGGCCCAGCAACACCCACAAGAAACATCAAGACATTAATTTTACCACAGACTTCCCGTCAGAGGCCAATAGGGCACCTGGTAACTTGAACAAACATCCAAAGGATGATCATATGTTTGTCAATCCAGTTCCTCTTTCTTGGACCATTGATATTTTTCCTCCTGCATCTCTTCTTCTAGCACTTTAGCAGCTAGAGAGGGTGACAGGCTTGAAGCAGACAGGAAAAAGAGTGATTCAGGCAAGAGAATGCCTTACCACAGCTTCCTGGCCACCTGTCTGGTCCCCTCATTCCAAGATAGATAGGGCAGAAAACCCAGAGCATGCCAGTGATTTAATATCAGAAGAACATCACCAAATGCTATGAACGAATGAATGCCCCAGGACTCACTCAGAAGTGGACACACAGTTTACACAGATTGTCCAATCTTACCTGCTTACCGCTTGTTATGGTGTAGGTGCACAAAGTTCTGCACAGGCTCGTGTGTTTGAACACTTGCCCCGCAGCTAGTGGCACTGTTTTTAGAGGTTGTGAAACATCTGAAGCAAGAGGGATGGCCGGGGATAGTGGGTCAATAGGGGTTAATGTTGAATATTATACATCAAGCTTGCTTTCTGCCCAGTCAGCACCACATGAAAAACCTCTTCTGATGGCTCCTATCACTATGGGCCAACCCATTCCTGCCACATGCTGTCCCTGCTATGACGGACTGGTCCCTCTGAACTGTGAGCCTAAATAAGCCTTTCCTCCCTGAAGTTGTTTCTGTCAGGTATTTTGTCACAACAGTGAGGAAAGTAAGAACACTTCTTAATGCTGAAACCTTGATGCTGAAAACTCCCCAGCAGAGTTGCTTGCTTTCAGAAGCTCATAATGGGTTAGCAATTTGTTATTGTTTTTACTGATCTATATTTCTTGAATTTTAAAGAAAAAAATACATAGTACACCTAAAAAAAATCATTTGTAAAAAATAAGCTAACATTTCCTAGAAGTTTTGGTCTCACATGTGTGCAAAGTTAAATATATAGTCCTGCTGGTCACCTGAAGCTATGTCTTGAATATGAACTCACACAACTGTCTTTCACTTAAGAAATCCCCCAGTAGACAAGAAGGAAAGTGACAAGAGAACAAGAGTGTTTCTTTCATTAAAAGTGTCCAGTATATATTGACCAGGCAAGTTGACACTTTGTCTACCCACTAAGGTCATTGACTCAAACTGGATGGGTGTCTGCAACAATTTTTTCTTGAATTACTGCTGAGGGATTTGTCCACATAAGCTTGTATCGTGGCTCCTGCACTCTTGGGGCTCAGGAGAAGGGTCACATGTTTCTGACTCATTTTTATGCCCTTCTGAGGAGATTTCTGGTTCCCATATTGAGACTCACTAACCTTCAGTTTCTTGGCCTCACGGAGCCTACTTCTCTTGCTGAGGGGTCTCCTGAGAGTATACTCAAGGAGACCCTTGCTTGAAGCAGGCCCCTGTGTTTGTGTGCCCTGCATTTCCCTTGACACTCCAACAGGGTTTACTTCCTCTTACGGTTTTTATTCAGAGGGAGAGGCCAGAAGAGATGGGGGAAAATGCATCCCTATTTCATAGCTGTTTCTTCAAGGAGCGTAAACTGCTTTCAGGCATGTCCTTATTACCTCATTAATCCTCGTAATGTTCCCTCAGCAGTATTCTTCTTATTTCCGGATGGAGAAATTGAGGCACAGATGAAACAAATGGCAGGTAGGTCAGAGAGCCAGGCAACAGACAAGGCAGAGGGGGAGGGAAGGGCTCTGTCATCTTGGCCTATGGTCAGACTTCTTTTTCAGATGAGGAGCAGAGCAGAAGAGGCTGGAGGAGAGAATGAGAGAGGATGGAGAGAAAAGGAGAAAGAAAGGAGCAGAGAAAGAGAGGGAGGAGGAGGGGAGGGAGGGAAGCTGTGCTGCATAGATAATAAAATAAGAGGATTCAGATGTAGTCATGGCTCACCTGACACAATTTTCTCTTCTTGGTGAAGGAGTGGATCATTCATCGGCAGCAGGGTTGTCAGAATGGGGCTGTTACTTTCTGCCTGTGTCGGTGTGCCAGACACTGTGCTGGCTCTCAGGATGCCAAAGTTAATATGACAGCCCTAGGGCTTTTCTCTGTGGGATTTGTAAGTGGGAGCAGCAAGGGACAGACCTCACCAATAGGAATGTACCCCTGAGAAAGCCTCCTCTTTCACACCACCCTCCCATCCCACCTGGGTCACCACCGTGACTTCATCTAAAGGGTTTCATGGTATCATTCTCCAGCTCAGTCCTTTCCATCTTCAGTCCTCTCTCAATAGAAAGCCAGTATGCCCATTCAAAGCATATTTGATCTCATCTTTCCAATGCTGGGTAGAACATTGCAAAGGCTTCCCTGCTGCTCAGAGTGGAAGCCATGGTCTTGCCTTGGCCTATGGGGACCTCATCCTCTCTCTCTCTCTCTGTCTTGAACTCTCAAACTCTGTTCTTACCTCCTAGGTGCTCCGCTTCACACACCCTGTTCTAGGTACCATTCTGCTGTTCCAGAACACTATCTACCAGGCCACTGCCCTTCCAAATGCCAGCTCTCGGAGTGCCTCCATAACCACAGGGCCTGCTCACCCTTCCCTCATAAGAGGCTTTCTCTAGGATTCTCTCGTGTTTAAAATTGCCATCTGCCTTTTCTATTCCCACCAGTGCTTGAACCTCTTATTTTACCTGCTTTGTTTCTCCACACCCTCATTCCCATGGAACAGAGCATTCTGACAGCCTATCTACTTGTGTTCTTTCCTCTCCTTTCCCAGTCAGGAAAGCAGGTAATCCATCCACTTCCCAGTACCCCGGTCATCTAGAAGATGCCCAGGCCACACTGGAACTTGTTTGTGTGTGTCTGCATGCATGTATGTGTGTAGGTGTACATATTCATGAAGACTAGAGGACAGCACCATGTTGTCCTTAGTAATGCCATCTTCTTCCTTTGAGATGGAGTCTCTCATTGGCCTGGAGCTCACCAATTACACGAGACTGGCTGACCAGTAAGCCCTAGGGTTCCTCCTGTCTCTGCCTCCCCAGCACTGGAGTTACAGGCACTCACCACAACACCTGACATTTTTCATGGGTTCTGGGGATCAAACTCAGGCCCTCATACTTACAAGGCAAACACGTTACCCACTAAGCTATCTCCCTTGCTCCACATCTAAATTTTTAAAGACATAACTTGACTTTCACAGAATAATGGGATTTCTGCTCTGGTTTCCTGACTTCTCCACAATTCCAAGATAACAAAGGATAAGAGTACGATTGGGAAGGGGACCAGGAAGAAGCCCAGAGTAACCCCCTGGCTTCTGTGGGGTTTGCACTTCTGTGGCATAGAAGTACCATCATTCAAAGAGTCAGGTTACAGGCCCCTCCTTTTCTTTCAACTTTATAAAAACTTTAGCGCATGTTAACCTACCTGGTGAGGTCATGCCCTGGAGGTATCAATTATCTACAGGGATATTTGTATGGTGGAGGCTGCCCCAGGTCAGTGGATTCACATAGAAGTCAGAATTCTCTTTCATAAGGAGCCTGCTTTTCTCAATAATTGCATAATGACATCTTTGATTCCCAGGCCCTCATCCCCAGCTGTTTCCTTAGGCATTTATTCAAGTTCCGAGACACCATTCACAGTCCAGCAGGATGCATATTTGTATCTTGCTTCAAAACTTTTTTTTTTTTTTTTTGGCCCACATTATTGAAGCCCATGGCAGAAGATTCTAGCAATTAGCAGGAACCAAAAGTGATAATTTATTGCAACCAACACTGTGATCTAATAGTCACACATTATAAAAGCAAAATCCATATATATTTTTTTTTTCTGCTGTGGAATGCCATGCTATCATAGGCTCCACATGCTTTCTAATGTCTTTTGTTTGCATTAGGAAAAAAAAAGCATAACCCTCTCCCACTGAGAACCAGAAAGAGCCCCTCAGGTTCTGAGAAAGATAGCATTCAAAAACGTGTTCTAAAGGGGGTTTGGTTTGTGTGCTAGGGGTGGTGGAGCATTGCATAGTTTAATTCTGTTTTTGAATGATTGTTTAGTCTTGTAATAAGGAGAGATGTCATGTGTCCCATTTTCACTGTCCTAGCATGAGCTGTTGGTACTGGAAGAAAAGCATAGAGGCTCAGAAGGGGAACTGAGTCAGTGACCACCATTCTGACCTATCAATGTTGACTATTGCATCTTGCAACACACCTGAACTTTGGGTGAATGTGCAAACCACCAGGTCACATAAATTACAAGCAAAATGATAAGTCAGATGCTGCCAGGTGACTGAAGCAGTGTGGCAATGCCTCAAGTCTTTAAAACCCTATCCCAGTATCCCCAAAGAATTAATACATTTGGAACATTGCCTATTCACCATCTAGAAAGATGCCTGCACAACCTGATTCCTAGGCACATGGAGTTTTGGAACTGGAGAAACTTGAGACGCTTTCTAGTCCAGCAAATTCCAAACCTGGCTACTCATCAGAATTACCTGGGCTGGCTTCATCTTCCAGAAAGACTCATTCATTCTGTGGGAGGGATTGGATTCTGAGTACTCAAATCCAGGCACATCCGGGACCCCCACTAGTTTCAGCGAGGAGGAAACTGAGTGTCAGTGCCCTCCATGGAGAGAGTGGGGGTTGAACCCAAAGCCCTGCATTTGCTGTGTGCAGCTCTTTCTCCTGGACCACATCTCCCTGCTTCTTCACCAGGAAAAAGCTCATGAGCCAGTTCGTCAAGGGTCACCAGGGCAGAAGGCTGTACACAAGGACTTCCTGCTTTGGGATCTCCTGTGCGCCCTTCCTTGATCCCTTGGTGACATCTCAGTAAATGTCTCCTAAAACAATTATTATAGTGTTCCTACATGTTGAACAAACTCCTCCCCCGACCCCAGTGATCACCTTAGGATTTTCTTTGGTTAAAGAGAAAAGAAAATTGTTTCATAGTGAATTTTTCCTAAAATATGCAAGATGTAAGAAGAAATTGTAAATGATATATGCCCATCTGAGAAGTTATATACATGAGCAAGGTGGGTGATAATCTACCAGATATACCATACTGAGCAACTTTGCGCGGAGAAATAATCTTTGTTCCTGCAAGAAACATGATTAAACCTTTCCAGCTATCTTTTTAAATTTCTACCTTTGCCAAAATAAGGGATATGTCCATCTTTGCATTTCTCTTTACAGTAAGAAAACAACGTACATAGGCTCCTTGCTGGGGAGACAAGAGGATGGGTAGAGATAAGAATTAAGTGCAGAGCTCATGTTTGTCAAAGGTGAAGTCACTTGCCATTCTAGCCAGTTGTCACCATAGGGGAATAGAGATGTAGGCTAGCCAAGGCCTCTGATTATTTTCCTATCTCTTCTAAGAACTAGAAGTGTGTGTGTGTGTGTGTGTGTGTGTGTGTGTGTGTGTGTGTGTGTGTGAGAGAGAGAGAGAGATTTTGAGGTGTTTTAAATGTTGGCAACGAATTTGGCTTATTTTTCTTTTTTAACAGATTGCACCAAATGCATGGGTATGGGCCAACACTTTCTTGAATGTTTTGGAGTTCGAAAATTTCCAATTTGAGAATTCCAATTAAACAATGTTTGGTTGAAGTATGAGACAAGGGATGATATGGTGACATGGGACATCTTGTGTCAGTCAGAGAAACAGCCAGTAGCAGAGAGCTGCTAGGAGATTCAGTGCAAGGAACTGGCTTATAGAAGTGTGGACTGCCAAGGAAACCAGTTCTATGCAGAAAGTCCAGAGCTCCCAACATGCTCTGGGCTGAAGCTGCTGTCTGTAGGTGGAGTTTCTTCCTCTCTTAAAACATTGCAACCAATAGGTTCAGGCCCTTTAAGATTGTCTAGGACAATATCCTTTATGGAAAGGACAGTGACTCTGGGCTTGGATCACATCTACAAAATACCTTCCCAGCAACACTTTGATTCATATTTGATGGGACAACTGGGAACTATAGCCTAGCCATGATGGACCATAAATTTGACCATGTCAAGATAGATGCTAAAAAAAAAAAAAAAAAAAAAAAAAAACAGAAAAGATAAACAATGTCAAGAACACAGTGTCACCCTTTGATGGGAGTCTTAATTTTTTCCTATTCTTTTCTTAATAAAAACGAGATTGTTTCAAAGAATCTATGACATAAGACCTTGGTGACCCGATTTAGAAAAGCACCCCTGGGCTTTAGCCAATACAAGATGGGCTTGTATCTTTAAGTGGCTTTTATTACCATAGTAATAAACAGCAAACGGGCCCAAATCTTACAGGCTTGTGTTGGCTTTGACCAATGAAGTAGAACAAGACCTCTGAATACCCCATTAGTTCCAGGCTGCGCTTTGATGGCTCTGCACAGGCAGCTCTTTTTCTCCACAAGTCACCAGCCTCACCCGTGTCTCTTAACAAATGCTGTTGACAGGCCGCGTTGCAATTTTTCTGCATGTTCTGACAGTTTAATTCAGTACCTCCGAGCTAAGCACTCTGCCTAAGGGGGTGCTTCAGCACCTTGGCACCACTGGGCTGCAATTAAAATAATTCAGGGACTGGGGCTGGGCTTGCAGAAATAGTCCTTATTCCCTTTGGAACACACAGTGCATTTTCCGGTCCCCCATGGAGTAGACAAGATCTTCCTTTTAGAGTGGAGGGCAGTGAAATTTATTAACAAGATGCCTACTGGCCAGAGGCAGCTCCGTTTACATGTCACACCCAACGAGCTTTCTGAATAGGACTTGGGCATAATGTCCTCAATAAACCTCGCACCTGTAGTAAGGTGTGGGGACAGAGAAAGAAGAGTGAGGACACCTAGAATGGGAGCTTGGCAAAGATCAATTTTATAAGCCATCTTCCCAAACAGTGACTCAGAAGTATTCTTTATTCTGAATTCCACACAGGAAAAAAAATAATAAATGAACAGGAATATCTAGAAATTGGCCTCATTTCATTGATCCCATGTGAAAATAGATCCTTGGAGATGCTTTCGGAAGGTTTTTATTCCGACACCATCAGATTAAGTGTGTGGTAGCGCAGTGTTATAAAATGAACTTCTTCTGTTTATCCACCTGCCTCAACTCAGACAATCTCAAACATTACTCCCAAGGCTTAGAGACTGGAATTGGCAGGTAGGGGACTTTCAGAAGTGGAAATTTGATAAATTTTCCCAAATTACTTTCCAACAAGGGTCACATGTGGGGGAGGGGAATTCTTCTAAAAATGTAAACTTAGAGGCTCCAGCTGGAGAAATAATTGTGTCACTGTACCATGGGACCAAGAGATTGGGGGACTCGTGTCTTACCAAGTGTCCCCGAGGATGTTTTGCATTTAGATAAATGCAGGTAGTACCATTCTGAAACAAATTTCCACAGAACTCTGGGCTTTGTAGAAAAACAACCAGTAAAACTTTTCAGTCGTGAGGTGGTTTCCTAGCTGCGCTCTCTTTCCCCATGTTTCTTGCCCTGCTATAAATGAAAAGGCTGATATTCAGTCACTGTCCTTGCCTCTGCTTTCTAGATACTTCCTTCTAGAGGAAGAGGTGCACAGAGAAATGGTTTAAGGGTTTTTGTTTTCAGGAAGTTGAACTCTTTGGAGGGAATAGAAGACGTGTGTATGGGGCACTCAGGGAAGTAAGAGAGTGAAGCTGGATGATTCAGGGGGAGTTGAGTTGCAATCAACATCTGTCTCAAGGAAGCACCAAACCCCTCCACTGAATGGAAGGACGTCAAAGAATAATTTTTTTAAAAGTGATCAAGCAGACGCATGTCCTGGAATGCTTATATTGTTTGAGGAATTTGTAACAAACACTACAACCCAGTGTGAACATCTCATCTAAATCCCTTCGAGGGAAAAAAAAAGTGTCAAATGTATGTATGAAAAATGTATGTGTACAGTTACCTTCTAGTGGCTGGAACAAAACACTCAACTAGAAGCAGCTTATACAAGGACAGGATTTCTTTTGGCTTATAAGTTTGAGGGGAAGTTTCATTATGATGAGGAAGGCACGGCAAAATAGACAGCCTGAGTGTCACATCTTGGCACAGAAGTTGGGAGGAAGCAGAAAGAGTGCGCTAGCACAGAACACCTAGTGGGTTGACTAATAAACCTCTAGTCCCCAGTAACACATCTCTTCCTGCAAGGCTCTACCTACCAGAGACTTCACAACTTTCCCAAATTGCCATCATCTGGGAATCAAGCATTCAAAACATATGAGGTTATAGGGGACATTTTACACTCAATTCATCACAGCATGCCACCTGCCACATTCAGTCATTTAGCAAGCATCTTATGATTATGAATAAGAGTTGTGTTACTCTTGGACTGGAGAGATGGCTTAGCAGTTAAGGCACTTGCCTGGGAAGCATAAGGACCTTGGTTCAACTCCCCAGAACCCACGTGGCCCATACATCTAGAGTTTGTTTGAACTGGCTGGAGGTCCTGATGCACCCATTTTTCTCTCTCTCTCTCTCTCTTAAATAATAAATAAATAAATAAATAAAATATTTTAAAAAGAGGTGTTTTTCTCTAGGGCTTAGCTAGCTCACCTGTAAAATGCGCCAGAAAATGGGTGTTTGTTAGCATCTGGGGTCTCCTTCCCCTTAGGACCATTACCACTGAGCTGCTGTGAACTGGATGTTCTGCCCCGGTATAGCAGATCAGAAATATGTAGTTAGCTGTCAGCAGGAGTTGCAAGCTTTCTAAGAGTTACTGAAGCCCTTCTTTCAAGGATGTCACCCTGCAGCTCAGTCCATAAAACAGAAAAAAAAATTACTCAGAACTTGAAAATGGCCCCCTTTTATAATAAACCTGTGTGCAATGCCTACGAGAAGAGAGAGAGAGAGAGAGAGAGAGAGACTGAGCATACTGTAGCTGCTCAGTAAAGGTCTGGAGCCTTGGGAAGAGAACTCTGTACTCTCAGAGTCTAGATCTAAAAAGGCACACGTGTAAATGCATTTGCTCATTAAGCACCAAGGAACTTTCTAGTTCACGCGTGGCACCAAGGAACTTTCTAGTGCACGTGTTTCAAAAGCATGCTCGGTAAATGGCATTCTTTTCTGATCTTTGAAGAGTGCAGGTGAAGGACAGAACATTGCCTTGGTATTGGTACACTGTATTTGTTACTTCTTTCATAGCTATGAACAAATACCTGCCATGAAGCAGCTTGAGGAAGGAAGAACTTATTTTGGCTCATGATGGTGGGAATAGCTGTGGGCTATGGGAGCAGGAGCCTGAGGCTTCTTACATCTGGATGGACTAGGAACACTCAGCTGGCTTTCTCCTTTTCCCCTTTTCATTCAGTCTGGGTCCCAGCAAATGGTATGGTGCCATCCACCTCCATAGACACTCTCAGAGCTGTGCCTCCTAGGTGATTCTAAATCCAGTCAAGTTAACAAGGAAGATTAACCAATTCTTGGTGTTTGCATTCAGTTCTAATTCAGCTAACATTTCCTTTTCTTTCTCTGTTATCCTCTTATTCCTCCTTTCTTTTCTTTTCCTGCTTCTGAACTGATCACCCCAGCCCTTGTCCAAGAGCACAGGCAGAAGGCAAGACTTGTTTCCCTTTGCTTCTTGGCCTTGGCCAGTACTCAGTGTACCACTCATAGGCATTTTCTGACAAAGGCACCTAAGCGGTTAAATCTGCACATGTAATTGTTGAACTGTACTAAATCTCTCGGACCATTTTAATACCTGCTCTGTCTTTCCCTATACATTAACCAAGGCCTTGACCTATTGACTGCAAAGTCCCCGAAGCAGCTGGACTCCCTGTTTGAAAGGCTTTCTGAAGAGGCATCTATTAATTTATGTATTTAATTTCTGTATGAAGTGACCGTTCTCCTCCCAGCACAGGTATTAAAGTACCTTTAGGGCAATCTAGCAGCTCAAATCCTCAGTGAGAAAAAATGCTTAGAGTATCACAAAGCAAAAGCATTAGTGGGAAATGTTCAGAGGCTCAGTGGAAAACCACCAGGACTCCTTCCCTCTTCCGATCATCTCCCCACTTTCCTGAGATCCCCATCTGTGAGCCCTCAGCTGGAAACCACCATTTCCATTATGGCACAGAGGGAAGGATGATAGCCAAGTTCCAACTCATGCTTTCCTCTTTGGCTTGGTGTATAGTTTGGTTTTGCTCACCAAGTTAATTTTTTTTTAAAAATGTATTTTATTTATTAGAGAGAGAGAAAGAGAATGGGCACACCAGGGCCTCTAGCCACTGCAAACAAACTCCAGATGCACGTGCCACCTTGTGCATCTGGCTTATGTGGGTCCTGGGGAATTGAACCCGGATCCTTAGGCTTTGCAGACAAATGCCTTAACCACTAAGCCATCTCTCCAGCCCCAAGTTAATTTTTAAGATCTTAACAAACCCATTCACATTTAAAATAACCCACCTAATACTTAGCAGTTAACGGGCTTGCCTGCGAAGCCTAAGGGTCCATGTGTGACTCCCCAGATCGCACATAAGCCAAATGCACAAGTTGATGCATGCACAAAATCACGCATGTGCACAAGGTGGCACATGTGTTTGGAATTTGAGTGCAGTGGCTGGAGGCCCTGATGTACCAATTCTCTCTGTCCCTCTCTCTCTCTCTCTCTCTATTTCTGTGTCTCACTCTCTGTCTCTTATAAAAAGGATAAAATGGCCTGTCTGGTACAGCTACAGCTACAGTTAGCTATTCAAGCATTATTAATACTAAGTGTGTTACTTAGTTAGGTATATCCATCAAAAGCTTTCCATGTCTGTATCATCAGGGTGGTGAGGAGAGTTGAAAGTCCCCATTCCTTAGGCAAGCACAGACATCTGAGTGAGCCTCCACAAGTGTCTACACATCTCCTTGCAGGTGGGATGGACCAGGTGGCTCTGTCCTTTAGGTAAACACTTCCTGCCTTTAGAAATTTCAAAGAGAGAAGTCCAATGGTGGGGTGATATAGGCACCAAAGCCAGTAGCTTGTCCTGAGAAAGGGGAGCAACCTTGTGGTGACAGCATCTTTTCTGGGAAAACTCATTAAGGATCTTGCCTGTGATAATCAATAGTCCTTCTATTTCACTCCTGAGGGACTGTCAAAGTATAGGCAAAGGAAGTCCCAAACACACAAATGTGAGCTACTCTATGGCAGTCATTTTCAAACCTTGAAATGGCATGACATTTTTGAGAATGGGGTAATATAGAATGCTTGCATCTTCTGTTGTTAAATAAGATCATTCATAATTCTGGTAAAATCTCAAGTAGCATCTCAGTAACCATTATTTTATTTCATAAGAAGACCAACTTTTTCAGAAAAAAATGTTGAAAATTTAGAGACATATATCACAGTTGAAAAAGCTGTACAATGAAGTATTTTTCTATAGTTGCTTTATCATATATCCATCCACATATCTATCCACCCATCCATTCCCCCATACATCCATCATCCATTGCATTATAAAACAAATATTTAAATGTCAAAAGTTAGGTAGGACATAATATCAATTATTTCCAAGAAAGGTCAATTGATAATTCAATGTAAATTCATATTCATTTAATGACTTATGCATATGTACCTCCATACATATTAAAATTAATATAATGATTTTCATAACTATTCTTCTGTTGAGCAGTGAAAACAAATATGAGTGCATCTCATGATCATTTGGGGACCAACCAAACAAAAGCCAAGAATACAAGCTGTGAAATCATTACAAAATTTTAGGATGTTGAAGTACTATGTGAGTTTGCAATCCCACTTTACCAAAGCTATCATGAGACAGCACTGGGGAGGGCTACCACAGAGCTGCTTATACACCCAGGAAACTGGATGGTCAGGACAAGGAGAAGCAACTCCCCCTGCCATGGGCTCAGTGTCTTCCCCACAGACGAGGGTTGTCTGGTACAACACCAGGTGACTGTAATGTTTTCTGTAATAAAGGTGGAGAGGGTGGTATGACAAGCTGGAAGCTTCGCAGGGGTGATTTCCATGGGATGTGCTCATCTTCATGGTAGAGGTCCTTAGGTCAGTCTTTTATCTTCTTCTCCTCTTTTGGGTCTCTTTGTGTGGGCCTGGAACAGGACTTGAGCAAGCACTTACTAAACAGGATGGGGACAGATGATCTCTAAGTAATGGAAGTCTGCTATCATTTGCAACAATCAAAAATAACTGTCATTTTTTTAAATAATGAAACTAATGTATGCTCAGTGGTAAAAAGGTAGAAAATATAGATGAGCAAAACTAACAGAAGCAGAAGATGCATAACCTCAGACCTCAGAGAAAAGGATGCTAACTCGATGCTCATATCCTTACACATAGCCAGATCCATGCCCTAATCCTCATCCATACCTTTGCTGGTCCTCATATTATTATCTACACCTGTTCCCAGGCCCATATCTCTATTCAAGCTCATGTTAGATTCTTACATAAATGCACATACACATACTTGTGCTTTTATTTTAAAAACCACAGAAAGAAAAATATTATGTATAATCCTATATGATTTATTCTTTTTTATTTATAAGATATTGTGGCCATGTTCCTTTTCAATGTTATGGTACATAATTTTCAGTGGTCTATAGTGTCCCCTGTTATGATTTTCAGTAGTAAGTTTAAACTGTTCATCCCCAAAGTTTTCTTCCTGGACCAGAAGCTCCAGCATGACTTGGGATCTTATAAGAAATATGAATTCTTGCCAGGTGTGGTGGCACACGCCTTTAATCACAGCACTCAGGAAGGAGAGGTAGGAATGAATTCCAGGTCAGCGTGGGCTAGAGTGAGACCCTACCTCAAAAAAAACAAAACAACAACAAAAAAGAAATATGGAGATATGAGTTAAGTCTCTCCCCAGACCTGCTTAGCCTGTGGGCAAGTTCTCCATCTGATTTTTACAAACATTTGAATAAATTCTAATGCCTGCTAGAGTTTGGGTTCCACTTCTTTAAATGAATTTGGGAGTCTCTTTTCTATAATCCCCAGGGCAGCATATTATGAATTTTTTATCTCAAATTTCCTTCTTCTGTTCACTAAGCCCAGTGAAGGAATCCTCAGAATTCCAACTTTTGTGGTCACTCAAATCCAACATTCTGTTCTTCATCACCTCTAAACTATACTGAATTAAAGATCAAACAATTCTAGAATGAACTTGAAGCATCTGTGAAGTTGTTGGAATTATATACTAAATTTGGAAAATAGTATATTTGGAGTATAAACATAATGATCACATTTCCAAATGATCCATGCCCCTGCCCCTAAGATGAGGTTTTATTTGTTATTCTTGTTCCTCTCTTTGCTGTTAGGTTCGCTACAACTATTTTAATGAAACAAAAGTTTTTTGAAAGTGATCTATAGATATATAGCCTGAGCTCACTGTGAATAGCCGCCCTCTTCATTTTCATCTTTTAGACACCCCCAAACTAACCCTGCTTGTCTTTTCGGGGGCAAGTAGTCCACATTCTGCAACTCTCCAGTGAAGCTTCACCTTGGTCCCTCTTTGTAGGTGGCATGCTCATTTTAAGAAGATAATTCAAAATGAAAAAGCTCCTGAAATGTCCACATCCCTCTCCTAGATCTATGAGTTGATCCCAAGGAACTAATCATATACATGAAAGTAGTAAAGTGACAATCATCTGATTATTTACAGTCAAAAATTAAAATAGCCTAAATGCTTAATACAAAGACATTAGTCACAGAGATTGTCCAAATGTCATCAAGTAGAATAGTATACATGGAATATTTGAGGAAGGGTTTGAGATATGGTAATTACAAAATAATATTCAATGAACCGGTATATAATTTATAGCATATTGTGGTGGTTTGATTCAGGTATCCCCCATAAACGTAAGTGTTCTGACTGCTAGGTTCCCAGATGATGGCGATTTGAGAACTAATGCCTCCTGGAGGCAGAGCATTGCTGTGGGCGGTCTTATGGGTGTTATAGTCAGCTTCCTCTTGCCAGTGTTTGGCACACTCTCCTGTTGCTATGGTTCACCTTATGTTGGCCAGGGGGTGATGTCCACCCTCTGCTCATGCCATCGTTTTCCCTGCCATCATGGAGCTTCCCCCTTGAGCCTGTGAGCCAAAATAAACCTCTTTTTTCCCCACAAGCTGCTCTTGGTCAGGTGATTTTTTACTAGCAATGTGAACCTGACTGCAACACATATTTACTCCAATTCACAGTGTGTATGAGAAATACCTAGGAAAAGAGAGACTGCATGTTGACACCTTCCTATTCTTCTTTATTCTCTTCTGTATTACAAAATTTTTCTACAATGAACTTTTATTTGTTTATGATCATGACAACACAGATTAATAAACTAGGTACCTTTTAGGGAGACTGAAGCAACCCTGTAATTCTGTTTTTAAAATTTTTTTATTTATTGTTTTTTATAAAAGGATTGTCTCTTGGGCTGGAGAGTGTTTAAGCACTTGCCTGTGAAGCCTAAGGACCCCAGTTCAAGGCTCTATTCCCCAGTACCCACGTAAGTCAGATGCACAAGGTAGCGCGTGCATCTTGAGTTTGTTTGCATTGGCTGGAGGCCCTGATGTGCCCACTCTCTCTCTCTATTTATCTGCCTCTTTCTCTGTCTGACTGTCTGTCTGTCTGTCTGTCACTCTCAAATAAACAAAACATTTAAAAAAAGAAGATTGTCTCTTATAACCCCTCAACCCCACCCCAGTTCTGCTGAGGGTCTTCTTTTGTGGGGTTATTGTAGTCAGTCTCTGTGAGGGAGCCTGAAAATGGTACCTCCTGCTATTCTCACCCACCCTGAGGCTCTTAGTTCTGCCTCTTCTTTCATAATGTTCCCTGGGCCTTGGCAGGCAAGATAGAGATCTGATTTAGTTTTGCATTCTCTGTAGCCTCTGGATCTCTGTTAATTCTGGTTTTAAGTAGAGCCTCTTATAAGCAAGATCATTTTCTCTGCAAAAGCACCCACAAGGGTGTACAGAATCTTCTTGACACACAGTTGCAGATGTATCAAGTCCTGTCTACTGGGGGAGACAAGATAAGCTTTGTTCATGGCAGATATTCCAGAGACTTCTCTAGAGACAAGAACATGATAGAGAATAAACAGATATGGGTGGTACACTGGTTTTCATTTTTTTATATTTAAATATTTTTATTTATATTATTCTGATTTTACATTCATAGTATTGGATCCATTGTCCTCCTCCCTCTCCTCCCACTTTCAAAGGGACCCTCATCAATGGGGAATGTGGGTTGTGCATTGTGAGGTTAGTCAAGAGTTCTGGGGGGTAGGCCTCAATCTCTGTGCATAATGCCCCAACTTGTGACTCTAATAATCTTTCCGCCTCCTCTTCCGTGAGTTTCCCTGAGCCACATTGGGGTCACTCTTCTGTGCTCTGGAATGTTCCATGTTTATGAGCTCCCTTTAGGTTTTTCCTGTGGTATGATTGGGTTGCAAAATGCCCCCCATAGGCTCACGTTTGTTCACTTGGTCCTGAGGTAGTACTGTTTTGTGGAATCTGTAGTTGGTGAAGCCCAGCTGGAGGAAGTGAGTTGCTGGGTATTTAGTTACCTTCTTATTGCTGAGACAAAGCACATGACCAAAATCAACCAATGAGAGGAAGATTTTTATTTTGGCTTATAGTCTTGAGGGGAAGCTTCATGATGGCAGGGTAAAGCGTGGCACAGTACAGGTTGGCCATCACCTGTGCCATAGCAGATAGAGAGTGCACTGACCACACACTGGCTAACTAGTGCTAATAAACCTCAGCTTGCCCCCAGCAACACACTTTTCTAGCAAAGCTTTACCTACCAAGTTGCCATAAGCTGGAGACCAAGCATTCAAAACACATGACTTTATGGGGGACCTCTTATTCAAACCACCATAGAGGGAGATGTTCATTGAGGCATCTAGCCTGGCCCCCTTCCTTTCTGCTTCTGCTTTCTCATCCAGCAAGATGTGAGCAACTAACCTCATGGTCCTGCAGCCACAGATCTAAGCCATGGCCTCTGCCATGCCTTCCCTGCCATGAAGAACTTTGAGCCAAAATATACCATCTCTGCTTAAGTTGCACACAGCCATGAGGAGAGAAATTATTATAGCACTCCTGCAAATGGAAATCATTGACATGGCCAAGAAGGTCACAGATCTCCCTCCTAAGGGATAACAAGAAATCTGAAACAAAGTTGCCACCAGCCACGCCTATGGAACTGTCTACTTGCTTTATGTCATGCCTCTGGCCTGATCTGTTTCTAGGGCAAACTTTATCTATCCTGTCCTCAAAATTTTTTTCGAAGTAGGGTCTCACTGTAGTCCAGCCTTACCTGAATTCACTATGCAGTCTCAGGATGGTCTCCAACTCACAGTGATCCTCCTGAGTGCTGGGATTAAATGTGTGCACCACTATGGCTAGCTCTTCCTCAACATTTTTATCATACTAGCCTTATGATAACATCACTGTCACTTCCTTTTGTTTCCCCTAATCAAGCACAGTTACATACTGGGATTCAGAGATCCTATGAGCAGTGGCACTCCTTTAGAGGCGAGCCAATATTATCCATTGTATGTGTTGAGGCAGAAAACAAGAGTCAGGAGACATGAATAATGCCAGAAAATATTCCTTCTTGGTTGCCAATTCTAGGGTTGTCACACATGACAAATAGCTTCGGATCTCTAAAGATTACACGTTCTCTTCTGTGGAATAGGACAGTAACTCTTACCTTGCAAGGTGGTTGTGAAAACTATTAATGTAATATAAGTGCTGAAGAAATTCAAATACTCAGAACCCTTTAGTGCCCTGGATTATTTCTCAATAAGAGTCAAGACTGACCTTTCAATATCTAGTAACCGTGCCAACTTTTTCCATGTGGAAAGAGACTCAGTAGTGTTGAAGGCCCAAGACAGATATTTGGTTATTCATCATTATTATTATTGTCTTATCATTCGGTCTGTGTTCCTTTTTAAGACCTCATGTGTTTAACAAATGTATAAGAGCACCTATTGTGCCTCAGGCAAAATTCAGGTGGGAAGTGGCAGAAGATGAATAAGACAGTCTCTCTTCTTCCCATGCCACTGAGTGCAGACTCCAAAAGACAACTCGTGGAGAATGTACCATGGCATGGAGACCAGGAAGGGGAGTGGCTTGGGAGATGACTCAGTTAGTAAAGCACTTGCCACAAAGGCAGAGGGCCTGATTTCAGATCCCCAGCACCTGCAGAAAATCCAGGCACAGTGACGCTTGCCTGTAATCCCTGCTAGGGAGGCAAAGACACGAAGATTCCTGGGACGTGGTGGCTACTTGTCTTGCCAAATCAGTGAGCTCCAGGGTCAGTGAGTGACACTGTCTCCAAAATGAGCCAGAGAGATAGTAAAGCATCTGATGTTGGGCTGGGGAGATCGCTCAGTGGTTGTGTGCACTTCCTGCACAGCACGAGGGCCTGATACTGCCAGAGTTCAAATCTCCAGAACCCATATAAACAGCTGGACATGGCCACACATCACTGTAACTCCAGTCCTGGGGGGAGCAGAGACCAGAGAATCACTGGGGTTTGTGAGGGACAAGTTCTGGAATCAGTAGGACATTCTTTTACATGGGAAAATGGACAAGGGAGATGCTGAGGGGGACATCTGATGTTCTCCTCTGGCCACTGCAGGCACATGTATTTGATGCTTCATTAGCACACACACACATATACAACACACACGCACACATGCACACACACATATGCACACACATACACAAATCTGACACCAACTTCTAGCCTCCACACATATGCACACATAAACATACCCTCATACACATGTGCCCATGTACATATGTATATGTATTCACATCCACACATCCAGAACACACCCGCACATGTGCTTATAAACAAGACCAGGAAGGGATGTCACAGAAAAATAAGGTCCAGGCTTTGGACTGGGACCCCAGGATTAAATGGCCATGCAAAGGCTCAGAAAGCAGTGAGACTGAAGGCACCAATGAAAGAAACCCAGTGATGACCCTTCTATTGCACATCAAGGTGCTTTGCGTGCCTTCTGCACAACTGAGCAGTATGTTGAAGATTATTGTTGTGTACCCATGTGTTCTGGAAAGTTTAGCCTTAGCCATCCTGGCCCAAGCTACAGTGAAGCATGGGGGGAGAGGAGAACATGGAGGCAAATGTCTGTAGGTTGCATGTGTGTCTTTGGATGGAGAAACTATCTGAACACAGTCTTGGAAGAGCCGCTCACTGAGAACTTTGCACAACACTCATACTTGAGAAGAGCTCACCAGTTTTATTACCTGCAAAACTAATGCTTTCAACTTGGCCAATGCTTTGTCAATTGTTTTACTAATTGAGTTGAAAGACCTTTGAAAACTTTCTACAATTGAGAATCTGTGGATTCCATCATCTTTTTTTTTTTTTTTTTTTTTTTTTTTTGGCTTTTTGAGGTACGGTATGGTCTCACTCTAGCCTAGCCCAGGCTGACCTGGAATTTACTCTGTATTCTCAGGATGGCCTTGAACTCATGTCAATCCTCCTACCTCTGCCTCCTGAGTGCTGGGATTAAAGGCATGCACCACCACGCCTGGCTCCATCATCTTTTTTAAAACTTAGATTCTACACCACATGTCCACAAGTTCAGCATTTTCATATGACTTGTCCTATTACCATACCATGGTATTTTTGTACTTGTTAAGCTGATATACAAACTTTAGATCATCATACATCAGGACCAAACATAATGGTTAAATGGATGTCACCAGAAATCCCTTACAAAGGAAAATGGGCTTTTTAATCCATTTTCTTTGGTTAGAATAATACAAACAGAAATAATTTTTAAAAATATATCATTTATTTATTTAAGAGAGAAAGAGAAAAAGAAAGAGAAAGAGAGAGAGAGAGTGTGTGTGTGTGTGTGTGTGTGTGTGTGTGTGTGTGTGAATAGGCATGCCGGGGCCTCTAGCCACTGCAAATTCACTCCAGATGCATGCACCACCTTGTACATCTAACTTTATGTGGGTACTGGGGAATCAAACCTGGGTCCCTTGGCTTTGCAGGCAAGCACTTTAACTGCTAAGCCATCTCTCCAGCTTCAGATATAATTTATTCCACACTATTTAAACAAATCTTATACTGATTAGCTACACATTAGGGCCCTATTTTCTGCTGGTATTTTTCTGTGCTTAAATTTGTCTACATGAAAATTATGTCAAATATTTGATCCTCTGAGCTATATTATCCCAACCAGACTGGTACAAACTTAGTGTGGCTTTGTGCATATTGCTTATGTGTCCCTGAGTATGTGCACATGAGTGCCATGTGCATCTTCCAAGTATTTTGGGGCTCTTGACAATGGCATGCACAGTATAGTCAGGGTACAGTTTTCATCTCAGCCCAGTGTCTGGACCCTAAGACTAAGCCAAAATGTAGTCCTTCGTCTCCTTTTGTACCCTCCTCTTAGTCCCTGTCCCAGCTGCCAGGCAGTGTGCTCCATGGCTAGGTGTTGACACAGATCCTTGTTTGTCCCCCTGCCATTCCCAGTTCCCATCAAGCTACTGTAACTTTAAAAAGATTTAACAAAGACTACCTCCACTAGCTAAGCTGAAATAAGAATGTCTCCGGAGTTTAATGGATCAAGTAGCGGTGATAGGTTTTATGGCTCTTTTTTACTTTAGGGCATAGGGAAGAGAGAGCTGGGCAGGTTGGTTTTAAATTCAAGGATTTATGTTGTTAATCCTCTGGGCTAATTATAATTTATGGGATCTTGGCAAATTAATATGCGGGTGCTATTCAAAAGTGGAGGGCAATGTGAGGCAGGCATAAACAAGCCTTGTTCATTTTTAATTTATTTCCACCAATGGAGAATATTAAATAAAATGAACACTAGGGTATTTCCCTCCAAGTTTGGTGTTCATTATTTATCTCTAAATTATGAAATTCATATAAAAACTCTTTGCTTTTTCACCAAGAACCCAGAATCAAGAAGCTATAGCATCAGATAACTGGGAAGCAATCAGGAATTGTCTTTCTACTACATGCACGAGGGATCGGTGTGGAAGTGTAGCCAGTTTACAAACAAGCATCGTGCATACAGGGACTGTTTGGAAGTGGAACTTGTGGGTGGCATATGAACTTAAAACCCTAGCTCTCCAACGGGAGATAGATTCATGTGTAAAGTGTTTTGCATGCAGGCACGAGGACCTGAGTTCTCAGCCTCAGCACCCACCTAAAAGCTGGGTGTGGTAGCCCATGCCTGTATTCCTAGCACTGGGCCAGCAGACACAGGAGGATGCCTGGGGCTTGTTGCTTAGTTGGTCTAGCCAAGTCAGGGATCTCCAGGTTCAGTGAGAGCCTCTGTCTCAGAAACTAAGCTGGAGAGTGACTGAGGTAGATACCTGATGGTGACATCTTGCCTCCGCACACATGTGCATACACGCTACACACCTATACACAGCTCCATGGGAAATAAAAGTTCAGATCTTCCAAAAGAAGAGTCCCAGTGCTTTCTGCCTGCAGGTCGTTGATAAAGCCCAGTCTAATCCTAGGCTGTCAGAATGTTACTCTGTAGTTGGACTTTCATACCTTAGCAGAACAAACCCATCTCACCCACCACACTTGCCCCATTGCATCTGCATTCCCCATGGCTGCTTTGAGGTTTTCTTTTAAATAATTCAGCCTCTCACCCACCAACATCTGGCAGAAAATGTTCACGATTGTCGGCTGTGAGGTAGGTAGTTTTGACTCACAGGATACTTGCTTGTAACACTAGAAATGAGGATGCTCCTCTCGCTCTACCTCCTCCGCTCTCCTCCCTCATTCTCTCTTCTTCCTTCCAGCTGGGAGAAGCCATCAAATGCAGCTTGAAGAATACTTGAGCTCTGAGCACAAGGAGCAAGTTGGAGTCCCCTCCCCCAGCTGTGTAGCTCAGATAACAGCTGGAGCAGAGAACAAGATGGTCTCTCTGCTAGAATATCTGACCCAATTCTGACTGGGAAAGAGATTTCATAGTTTGTCCCTCAGGTTATCACTCCCTGCTGCCCCCACACAGCCCCACTGTGCGCCTGTGCCATGCCACTTGGTTGTGCTGGAAGGCTCTCCTTTGGTCCTCTTGTCAGCAGGACAATGAAGGGCCCCTTTTGATGATTCTAAAGAAATGGGTGTTTGGCTTCTGGATAGAAGCTGGAGAGGAAAGAACAGGGAGTCCCAGGGTCTACCAGCCAACACCCCCCCCATGCCATGTGATATCCCAGCTCTACCTTTTATCAGCTCCGTGTTGGACACCTAGCTACATTCTCTGAGTTTTCCTATCATAAGAACAGGAATAAGGTACTATAAGATGAGAATAAGTTTTCCTGTTATGAGAATAGAGTCAGAATGTGCTCCTTGATTTTTGGGGAACTTTTGTGAGAAATAAGATATTGTGAAGCACCCCTATACTTTCCAACTTTTAAATTTATGGTGAAAAGAAGGAGGGGAGGGGAGAGGAGGGGGGAGGGGAGTGGAGTTGAGAAGGAGAGAAAGAAAAGAAAGTTTTGAGCTGGGCCTGGTGGTGCATGCATGTTATACTAGCACTCAAGAGGCCAAGGGTCAAAAATCCAAGTTCTGTCTGGGCTGCAGAGTGAGTTCAAGGCCAGCCTGGGCAATATAATGAGAGCCTATCTCAAAATAAAAACTAAAAAGCAGGCTGAGGAGATAGTTCGGTGGTAGGATGCTTACGGAGCATGTGTGTGGCCCTGGGTTTAGTCTCCAGTACAGGAAAAGAAAAGGTAGTTCAGAGCCAGGTGTAGTGGTTCACATGTGTAATCCCAGCATTTGGGAGGCTAAGACAGGAGAATCATGAGTGTGAGACCAGCCTTCAAACAAAGAGAATGGTAGTTCTGTCATCTTCTACTCTCACCCATGTGTATAACAGATTCTGAACAAATATTGGTAGATTGAATTGACTGAAAGTCATTGTTCATACTGTTATGCTCACAGCTTTGGCTACAGAGCATTCCAAGGCAAAATGGTCAAGTCATGTCAATACTGCCCAGGACCAAAAGGAGTGAACATAGCTTTGTGACATTAACTGAGTTCATGATTTTCAAGCAGCTCAGACATGAGATGCAGGGCAGAGGGGAGTCAGTGTGGGGATTGTTTACCTGGCCATTGTTCCTTTCTTTTGCTTTGTTTTTTTTGTTGTTGTTGTTTTAATTTTCGTTTTTGAAACTTTATTTTATTTATTTACTTGAGGAGAGTGGTAGAGATAAAGGGAGAGAGAGAAAAAATTGGCATGCCAGATCCTCTTGCCACTCCAGACACATGTGCCATTTTGTGCATCTGGCTTTACTTGGGTACTAGGGAATAAAACACAGTCTGTCAAAACCAGAACTTTTGACTGTTGAACAGAGTCTTATTTGAGGATCTTTTGCTTTACTGGCAAAGAGATTCTGGTGTCCCTTTCATTCAGGAATGAAAACTCAAGTCTAATTGGAATTATATACTCATCATCCTATATTATTTTTAGTTCAGTCAAAATTGATCACTACACTTTCGCTGTTTCATGCTTTCCTCCAGGGGTGATGGGGAAATGAAAGCCAAAAGGGTTTCTTTAATTAATTTTTGCTTGTTTTGTGTTTTTATTTTTATTAAGAATATGTTCTGTGTGGACACATCATGTGTTAGTGTACCATCATTTCCCTCCTCCCTGCACCCAATCCTCTGAGGGTTCACCTCAGTGGGGTTGCTGGTATTCACCATGGGGTTGTGGGTTATTCATCGTGAGAGCAGCAGTCAGTCATTGGGGGCTGGGGGCTTGTGTTTTATTTAGAGCAGCAACTGGCAAGTAAATGAAAACTCCCCAAAGAAAGAGAGTGGGTAATTTGGCCACAAATTGGGATGAATTATGGCTAGGCACTGAGAGAGTAAAGTAGACCAGGAGTCCCTGTGGGTCATGTGTTTAAGCTGATTCTGTTGGAGTTTCACCCAAAGAATAACTTGTTCTGACTTACCAGACCACAGCATTCTCTGCACTCACTTGTGGTGCCGTCTACCAGCCCTGGTAAAGGAAGGAGCTCACTAAGCCTGAATCCTGAGTTTCGTCAGAGGGTGAAGCTCAGCCGGCTCTCTCCTCAGTGGACAGCTATGTCACAAGCATGATTACTGCTGTTGGACTCCCCAGCTAGCCCCCAGCCATACCTTGCTGCCCAGACTTCTTCCCAGGCTTGCTTCTCTTTTCAACAGGTGAATGCTGGTAGTTCTCAGGCTAAATATTTAGTTATATGTCTTCTTAACTACTTGCATTTGTCAAAGTCAAGATTCCTAGCTTGGACCTTCTCACCAGCACAACGGTCCTACCCTTGATAGGCAGGTAGTAGATCTCCATGATAAGCGCACGCACCAGCCAGGTGTCAGGTCACCATTCTTTTGTGCTCGGTATTGTTGGGGTTCCTGACAGATCCCAGGAGTTAGAGATATGTAGCACGTGGAGTCCTGTTATCAGAGCCCCGTCACTCAGCCCCAACCCTTTTCCAGGAATATCCAGACCTGCAGCATCCTTCCAATTGGGGCCTCTGGCTTCTCCAGAACCCTGCATTGCTTTTGACCATTTCCCTCTGGAGCTATGTAATGAATTGCCTTTTATAAACCCTTCCCAGACAGGAGCAAGGCATCAGCTTTCCACTGATGGAGACTTTTTCTATCCTTTGGATCTCATCCTTATTCCTTATTCTCTCACTCCATAAAAGACTAAGGAAGCACTTGCATGAATGTTTGCACATCATTTAAATATTCATTTTCATTAATTTATTCATAGCCATAAAGTTTATTACCTAGAATATAGAGTCATAGAATTTTAGAGCCAGAAGACACAAGAGAAATCATCTGATTCCAGCCCCTCATTTTACAGGTGAAGAAACTGAGGTGAAGTGTTTAGGAGACAGACCAAGGTCAAATTCTGGAGTGTCACCACAAATCCCCAAAGCCAAGTGCAGACAGCGTGGCTGGCTCCGTAAGATGCAATGTGCACAGTCGAAAACCCTCCTGCTCTTTGCTGGTGTAGACAGCTTATTTCTACTCAGCATTGCTTTCCCGCTCTTCATTTAGCCAGCTCCTTCGAAAGTGCCAATTCAGGGCAAGACACTAGAGAACAATGATGGATGATCCAGTCATAGCTATGGAACTATGGGCAGAGAGGCTGGTAAACAGACAAATGTATACATTTGTAATTACCCCCCATGTGATAAAGGTTCTGAGGTATCCACACACCAACTAAGCCATGGAGCATAGTGGCTAGCAGACAGCACACACAGACTTTCTGCTATGACTTCTCAGGAAGCAGAAACAAGCCTTTGCAGTGTGTGTTAGTGAATGATTCCTGCAGGGCACACTCAGTAAAGAACCCAGCTGTGAAATTCAGCAGGATGGTGTAGAAGATGCCACCAATGGAGGCAAAACACTGGAGTATCAACCCACCCACTCCCCATTCTTCATTGCATGAGCACTTCTGCCAGGGCACTCATTTCTGAAACTGTGAGCCATATTTTGGGGCAATTATTGCCATGTGTTTATCTGAAGAAAATCATTCGTTATTTATGAAGCTCAAGTCTAGTTGGGTAGCGTGTCCTGTATTTAATGGAACAGCTCAGGCACCCACGGTGGTGAACAGAGCCATCTGTAGCCAGAGCGATCCCAGCCAATGCTTTCTGGAAGAAGGGCTGAGCTTTCAGCAGGCTGACTGGAAGATCTTTGGAGATAGGTATTAATAAAGGCTGGAAATGATCAGATTGTCACAGGAGGGTTTGAACAGGAATGGGGAAGGCAGAAGAAAGGCTTTTAGCGAGGCAAACATAAAGTATTTTATGCCAAGAGCTTGGTTTTTGCTCTATTAACCTGAACTCCAGAACTCTTAAGAGTTTGGTAATGACTGGGATGGCCCAAGCATAAAACACTCCTGTTTTTTTATTTACAATGTTCATGCAAGAACACAGTGTAATTTGATGATAATGCCTTCATAGTCCCTTTGCCTCCTATCCCACCCCTTCCACTGAGCCTCTTCTTTTTCCCAACTGGTTCCTCTTCTATTTGGTGATATTTATTTATTTATTTATTTATTTATTTATTTATTTATTTGCCCTCCTCTCTCATCCATGTCGAAATGGTGATGAGCTCAATATTGTGCAAGACTCATGGAGGTAACAACAGCCTATGTGAGGATCAGGAAGTAATGACTACTTCCTGTCTGGAAGATAGTGTCCCAAGCAGCTCCTTCCATCCACTGTCTCGTACGTTCTCTCCCTGCTTTCTTTCACGATGTCTTCCTCCTGAGCCTGTGAGGGTGTGATAGAGACGTCTCATTTAGTGCTGAACACTCAACGGTTACTTATTCTCAGCACTTTGATGAATTTTGAGTCTCCCCAGTACTCACTGCCATCTGTAAAAGAAGCTTTCCTAATTAACCTATGGTCATAAAACAATATAAATATTATAGGGCAATTTTATGGGCACAACACATTCTTTTAGTTAAACAATAGTAGTAACTCCTTCCTCCCATACCCAGGGTCTATGACCTTCCTAATCATAGGCTTTTGACGTGTGTGTGTGTGTGTGTGTGTGTGTGTGTGTGTGTGTGTGTAATTTCTACATGCATAGCAGTGAGCTTGACTATCTCTTGATCCCATCTGATCTTCCCCACAGCTCCAGGAGATAACTGCTGAGATTTAGCATGTGTGAGGCTAAGTACATAATAGTCAGAAACAAAGCCAGAATTTGAACCTACGCCACTCCAAATTGACACTATTAGTTACTGTTTAACTGGCAAATTAATCTATTATTGGGTGAATCATGTACTTTCCAAAATTCCCAAAAGATATGTTGAAGTCCTAAATTTGAATTTTCAGAAATGAAGAATAGGGCTGGAGAGATGGCTTAGTGGTTAAAACGTTTGCCTGCAAAGCCAAAAGACCCCAGTTCAATTCCCCAGAATCCATGTAAGCCAGATGTTCAAGGGGGCACATGCCTCTGGAGTTCCTTTGCAGTGGCTGGAGGCCCTGGTGTGCCCATTCTCTCTTTCTCTCCCTCTCTCTCTCTTTCTCTCAAATAAATAAATAAATAAAATATATTTAAAAAAGAAATGAAGAGGGCTGGAGAGATGGTTTAGTGGTTAAGGCGCTTGCCTGTGAATCCTAAGGATCCCGGTTCAATTCTCCAGGTCCCACATAAGCCAGACGCACAAGGGAACACGTGCATCTGGAGTTTGTTTGCAGTGGCTAGAGGCCCTGGCATGCCCATTCTGACTCTCCCTCTCTCTCTTTCCCTCTCTCTGTCTCTACTAACTAACTAACTAACTAACTAACTAAATGAATGGAAATGAAGAATAACTGTCTTAGCATAAGTATATTGCAGATGCTTCTCTGAAACATGGATCAGAGCAGAAGAGAACGCCCTGGGGGGGGGCAATCCTTTGCACCTGTGAAGGCAAATGTGCTCTGCCAAAGTGTTTTCAGTGTAACCAAAGAGGAGGACATCCTGGACTATAGTGACCCCCATCCCCATTTCAACGTCAGGTGTCTTTATAGGGGAAAGGTGAGAGAGGTTAGGAGAAATGCAAGCCCATGTTTATGTGTGCACGCAGGCATGCATGTGTACACATGGAAAGGAACCATGAAGATGAAAGCAGAGTAGAAGTCAGGCTGCCACAAACCAAGGAATGCCAACGAGTACCACCCATCACCAGAAGGTGTAAAAGTCCTGGAACAATGCACCCTTGAGCCTTTGGTGGGAGCCAGCCCTATGGACACATTTGATTTTAGATTGCTGGGCCTCTGAATTGAGAGAGAACTCATGTCTATGGATGTAATCAACCCAGTTTGTGGTGTTTTGTTACACAGTGGTAGGAAACGAATATAGCAGCCTTTCTCAACTTACCAAAAGGCATCTGAAGTTGGGTCCTTTGACCAAATGAACCAACCAGTCCAGACAAGATCATGGCAACCAGTTACTGAGTGACCATAGCTAGAGGTGAGAGGTAGTCTATTTCCCCCTTTATGAAGTGTAGATGCTTGTTTATTAGCCCATTGATGGTGATACAGGGGAAGGTTCTGGTCGCAGGCAGGGTTAGCTATGTCTTGAGGGCAGTTATACAATTAGCTGGCCACAGGATTACTGCAAAGTGTACAGTATTTGCATTCCTAGCAAAGCCAACAGCCAGTTCCTGCCTGATCTAATGACCCTGTGTGCCTCCCATGCAGGAAGGGACCACCACCCACAGTGCTATGCCCGTCTCTGTCCCTACTACTTTATAATTAACTCCTCCTATTCCTTAGGATCCAAGATACCCAGTGTAGCAGAGAGCTTCAGGTTCGCTGAGATGAACTTCCAGACCAGGCACAGTTATGGAGGAAGGGATATTATTTATTGAAGCTCTACAGATCCAGGGGAAGTTCCATAATGGCAGAAGAAGCTGGCCTGCCTTCACAGGACCAAGCAAGAGAGAAAAACCAACCAGGCACACAGCACACAGAGCAAAACTACAGCCCAAAAGCCCAGCACACTTCAGGAACTCCTGCTAGGCACACTTTGCATATCTTTACAATGGAATCTCAAACCCACCACCAACACCTTAAGACCGGCCCCCAGTGACATTGCCTCTAGCAAGGTGATTGCAGATGCAAACTATAACTAATAAAACACTGAATATATTGGGGGCCATATATTCAAACTACCACACCCAGGTACTCAAATGGTGCAACATACATTTGAGTGGGGCCTTTCTCTTGGTTGGGGTCTTACATTTCCTGGTTTTCTCCAATAATCAATAGAAGTACAATTCCTAGCAGTGCAGGTAACCCATTTTACAAGTTAGAAAAGTGACAGGTAATTTATTCGTATGTGATACAGGGTGACCGGTTAAACAAGGACAGATACTCATGATACAGGAATGAGCTGGAAGTCCACAGGGAGACAGCAACCTGAGAGCACAGGTACTTTTGTTACTAGGAAGCAACCTGGGGAAAGTTCAGGGCTTCTCACAAAGACGTAACAGTGCGCTGAGAGGGTGTGTTCGGAGACTGTCCCTCCACTGCCTGTGAGAAAGCATGGAGCACAGGGAAGACAGGGTAGGCTCAAGGCTCTACTGACCTGGGTAGGGAATTTTTAGGCTACAAAGGAAAGGCAGCATAAACTCCAAATTGTCAGTGATGAATGGAACATGTATAATAGAATATCTTAATATCTTTTTAAAAAATCACTTATAATTCAGCATGCCATAAGAAACAGCCGTTAGCATGTGCGGTGCTTGCGTTCTAGTCAGGGTCTGTTTGTACCACATTCTCCACCATATTCTCATTTAGTATCCTGCTTCACATTTTCCTAACATATATTTTGTCATATTCCAAAGCCTTCCTAAATGCAGTTCCGAGTGGTTGCTTGGTAGTCCAAAGAGGGAATATATCTCTGTTTATCCACTTCTGTACCATTGGGCATTTAAATGGTTTTAAATACTTTTGCTGTCAGAAAGAGTGTATCTGATAAACATCTTTGTGCATAAAGCAGTTTCCATAGTTCGCATTATGCCTTTAGGATAGATTCCCAGAAATGGAATTACTAGGTCAAAGGTTGAGCACATTTTTTTAAAGGTTCCTGAAACATCTTGCCAAATTGCTCTCCAAAAGGTCCGTAGCAATTTAAATGATCAAAAGCAGTATTTGAGCATCCAGTTTCTTTGCATCAGTATTGAGTGCATATTCTGAAAAAAAAATCATTACTAATACAATAAACAAATAAATGGAGTGTTATTGTTGGTTTGGCATCTTATTTTTAATGCTTGAAAGAGCGGAATTTGAAGAACCCAGAGAAACAGCAGAAATTTAATTTTTACATTGCATTAACCTGAAAGTTTGGATCAGATGGCTTCTAAAGAGATTTTGATATATTCATGGATGATAAGTGGGTACTGAAGAGAAATCTGGGTCTAAGGAACTTTGCAAGAGAACCTGCTGGACATGGTGCCCTCCCTCAAAGTCAGAGCACCTCCTGCCAACCAAGACATGGAATCTTTGCAGATGCTTTATAACTATGTAGTGAAACAAACAAACTCCATTCATGGGGACTTTGCAGTTTTTAAAAATGTGTTCTCATCAAGAATCCCACTTTGCTGACAGTGAACTAGCAGGTTGAATGACTTTCCAAAGATGTACATACAGAAAACAGTCCAGCCAGAATGAGAATTGGACCAGCAGGGAGAACACTATACTGTCCACTTCCCTATGTCCCCATCTCTGACACTTGCTTGGTACAACTCACAGTGGCTAATTTCACAATGACATTGAACTACTGCGTCCTTGGTGTGTAGCCAGATGGGCAGTCGGGAGCTGGTGTGGCATTCCTCCTCTGGGCCAGCCCTTTCAGGAGTTCCCTATTAATAGGATCATCTACCCAACATAGTACTCCAAGCAAAAGACCCTACGTTCATTTCCTGTGAAAGCCATAATGATTTCCCACAGGCTGGAGTAGCTGAAAACAGCAGGTATTTATTTACTCACAGACTTGACACTCCAGGACTGAAACTGACATTCTCTCAGGAGCTTCTAGAGAAGAATCCATTCTCGTGCTAGCTTCCGGTACTTGCCAGTCCTTGATTTGTGGGGGCACCACTGCCTCTCTGCCTCCACGGTCACAGCTTCCCATTCCTTCTCTTTGTGTCAGATCTCCTTTAGCCCTCTTCTAAGAACACTTGTCATTGAATTTAGTCCTCAAATATGAAATCTATAGTTATGTTATCTCAAGATCCTAAACTGGTTCTCAAGTGACACACCGCACTTGTATCCCATTATTAGGGAGGTAGAGGCAGGAGGATAATAAGTTTGAGGCCAGCCTGGGCTGCGTGTTAAGTTCAATGACAGCTTTAGTTATGTAGTGAGACTCTGTCTCAAAATTCTTTCTTAAATTAATTATATCTGCATAGGCCCTTTATACAGGTAAGGGATTTGATGTGAACATGTTTGCAATTACTTTCCCCCACTCATGGTATAAAATATTGACCAGACAACAGTGCCTAAGGGAATCCAGGAAGCTTAGATTGATGAATGCTAAAGCTCAGCTTGCCCTCTCCTCTCTCCTTTCTCCTTCTCCTTTCTCCTTTGTGTGTGTGTGTGTGTGTGTGTGTGTGTGTGTGTGTGTGTGTGGTTTTTTGTTTTGTTTTTTTTTTTGAGGTAGGATTTCACTCTAGCCCAGGCTGACCTGGAATTCAGTATGTGCTCTCAGTCTGTCTTCAAACTCCAACCTCTGCCTCCTAAGTGCTGGGAATTAAAGGTGTATGTTACCTTTTTAATTCAGTCCTGGAGTCTAGCCAATGGGATGGTGTCACCCACATTTAGGGTTGGACTTCCTACTTCATTTAACCTAATCTAGACATTTCCTCACATACATGCTCAGAGATTTGTCCCGTAGGTGATACTGGGCTCCTGGACCCAATCAAGTTGACAATGTAGATAAGTCATTACAATATTTTTTGGGGGGCATTTTTTTCCTACCACATAGCCTGGAGCTCTTGGCTGTCTACATAAGTTTGACATGATATCTGCTTCCTGGTGGTAATCAGCCAGTAACTACCCCTGGAACCACCCCTTCACAGTGTGTTTGCAGCTGAACATAGAGCAAACGTGTTTGTTTCCAGACAGCTGACTGAGTTCCAAAGCTATGCTTGGTTATTCGTTGACTTGAGCAGTGGTGTCTTTAAACTGTGTTTTCAAGACAATGCCGTGAACATATAGATTATCTCCTTGCTTTAGGTCCAGGGAAGTCCCCAGAAACACAAGACGGTGTTTGTGAGAGGTTGAGCTGCAATCATATTGAAAAGATGGCATTAAGAGTCCCCAAGGTGGGAGGTGTGCTTTGGGATGTGAGCCTAAGCAAGCTGGAACTGGAAGGTTATTGAGAGGAAAGCCTCTCTGTGGCTGGCCGGCTTTCCACAGTGCTGGGATTCTGAGACAGATTCAATTGGGAAAACTAGGTTAGTGCTGGGAAAAAGTCTATTACTCTTCAGAAGCGGCCCCTCATCTCCAATAATAAATAAACCAAACATTGGGATATTAAAACAATTTGTTCTCAGCATCAGAAAAGAGGTCATATGTGTGCATGTGTTTGTGTGTCTGTGTGTGTGTGTGCGTGTGCGTGCGTATGTGTGTTTTAATATCTCATCCAGCCTAGCAAGCCCCCCGCCCCCAGTAACTCTAAGATTGAACAAAATCCAAGTGATATACTACAGATTTAATATAGCATCAGGCTCCTCCAGGTACAATAAAATACCAAGTTAAGAGTATTAATTCCTCGCCAGCCTGATGGGTCCCAGCTGTGCACACGCGTGTGGGGTGTGAGGGTGTGTGCTCAGCGGGTGCAGGTGCTGACGGGGCTGTTCCACCTCGGAGCATGTGGGCTGGGAACACAGCTGTTTCTCAAATCCTCCGCCACTCGCCTAAACCCCTCTATGAAGTTGTACTGCCTCTGGGTACAATTAAAAGCTGTATACTACATTTCATCAGGTAGTGTTAGAAATTTAGGCTGAGCCAAAAAATGAAAAGGGAGAAGGTGGGAGGGAGAAAGAAATGACTCCCTTGTTAAGGCTGGCATTAACCTCCTTACCCTGGCTATTGAAACAATAAAGTTTCTAAATGCCACACAGTCCCCAGTATTAAGGACAGAGAGTCAGAGTGTGAGGTGGTGTGACAAAACAGGACCTCCCTCCACCTATCCCTCCCTTTTTCCTTCCCCTTTCTTATTGCTTTTTATCCCCTTTCTCCTTTCCTTTCCTCTGTCTTTTGCATTCTTCCTCATTCTTTCTTTCCCTCTCTCTTCTTTCTCTTTTCTTCCCTGCCTTCTCCCATCAGTCTCCTCCTTTTCTTTTCTCACATTCTCATTTCTCATGTAGCCCTCAGGTCTGTCTGTGGGGGAAACACTATGGGGTAGGGAAAACTTCAAAGGGCCAAGCTGAATGGCCAAAGGCTTACATTTAGGTTTCTTCTCAGGAAAAGGGATGAGGACTCCTGGCCCATTCTTACCTTGGGCACTGAGCTAACTAACCTTTCAGCAGAGTGGTTATGTGGATTAGTTTGTTTGTGACCATGACAACCCTGAGCATTAAACCCGCTAAAACCCATCTCCAGAAGAAGCAGCTGAGTCAATGATGAGCCCTTCCCATTGCCTCCCTACCCACATGGGCACTGATTCATACTTCAGTGTCCACATGCCTCATGTTTTTCTCCCTCTTTTGAAAAATAGGAACAAAATGTAAACTTCTAAAAGTCGTGCCCTCTTAGCAGAGAGAAACAAATCCTATCACTTCTTGCCTGTGCCTGTCCATTGGCATAAAGGAGATCCCTGCTATGGAAGAAAAGGGGTAAGACAGGAAAGCAGTGATGTGCCCACTAGCAAGAAGACTTGCTGGTTCATTGCACTTCCCTGACAGTGGGGCGGACACCAGGGTACGAGGCATGATGGGAATTTCTGGCCCTTGGACTTGCTGGGGGTTAGCACAGCTATGAATGAGTATCTGAATATCAATACTGTCCCAGATTTATCAAGGAAGGTGTGGGGTGGGAACCATAAAGTACTACACAGTGTAACCTCTTACCCTTAAAAAGGATCCCAAGCCCCCTTCCCCCCAGCTATGGAAATAAGGGCAGGTAGGCAGTGAAAATTTGCTGAGGTTCTTTGGTCCTGTTTGCCAGGCACTGTGGTATGCTCGCTCAGACACCAGCCAACTCATTAATCCTCACAATAGCTCTGTGACCATAAATTCTTGTCCCAATTTAATGATGAAGGACATTGAGACCCACAGGGAATTAGTAGTTTGTCCGTGGTCTCGTCTAATCAGTGGTAGAGTCAGCAATCAAAATAACCTGGCCCAGGAACTCCAGGCTTAATTTTTTTTTTTTTTTTTTTTTACCTGACATTCCTTTCTCACTCACAGTGGTCTGGAATCAACCCCTCACCTGTCAGCCTCAGGAACATGAAATAATGTGCACAGGGTAAAGTAATGCCATTTAAAAGCAGGAACATTATAAAGAATTATGTCAGCCCAATTCCTGAAACCTGTGAAAATTCATATCCCCGTGAATCAAGTGAAATTGATTGATATATGGCAACAGTAGTTGAGAAACAGACAGCGTGGATGGTTTGATTAAACCAATACTCGGGTCTCTTGCTGCGAGACATTAGGATAAATTACTACAAGAAGCCCAGTAAAGCCAAGCTAAATAAACGCAGCCTTTTTGAGCCCTATGATTGTCTTATTAAATAATTTTGTTGCCTCTTAAGTGTGGACTTGCAGCTCTTGTGGTCTGAAAGCCCTCCTGATTAACTATAGCCTTGGCCTCAAGTTGATTTTATAAACTTTGAATGGTGCCCCAGAGGGTGAAGCTTCCTGTTGTCAATTCTGCCTGTTGCTATAGATACTGAATTCCACAATCAGTAATTAGAGCATGCCCCCTGCCCCAGAACTGGTCAAACAGTGCAGAGCGCTTGGCAAATGGTTTTAAAAGCATTTACACTGGCGTGGAAGTGCATCTCCAATGGTGATGGGATTTGTTTTATTCATGGATTTTTTAGTTTATTTATTTATTAGAAAGCATAGTGAAATAATAAATAATTATGCATTTTAAAACACAACTAAATTTTCTTATCACGCTACGTTAAGGCAGAACAGGTGTGTGGTATGATACAAAGACAGCTCTGTCTGACCTGCCAATATAGGGTCAAGTTCATTCTTCCTCACATTTCATATCTTTTATATTAAGTCCCTAGGATGGGCCACTGACCTCCCTCAGCCCCAGAGAGAAATCCCTTCATTTGCAAGTGAGACGCTTTGTGGCTTGATGAGTAAGTCAGTGACAACTGTTGGTGGCCAGAAAGGAAAGGTGATAGTTGGGTTTATGTTATCCAGTGGAGCAAAACAGATGTGAAACATTTGTGTCTTAGGCATTGTGGTCAAGAGAGGACTAAATTGGTTAGAAAATGTGCAATTTTGTAGGTGTTATAAAAATAGAAACCAACGAGTCCTACTCGGTTCCCCGAAGGGATGAGGAATGAGAGCGAAGGTTCACACAGACACTCTCCTGAACGCTTACGTAGTTTAATTTAAGATGGCATGACTGACCTCATTTTGAAACTAGAGAAAACAAGCCATTGGACAGTAAATGTTTTCTCCCAAATGACTCAGTTTTTGTCACACAGCTGGGATTATAATCCAATTTCTTTCTAACTCTAAAAATCTGTTTTTTCATGTATATATATTTTTTTCAGGGGAAAAATCCTCCCAAGTATTTAGCTATCTTACTGGAGAATTCCCCCTGTTCTCTCTATTTCTCAGTTTAAAAACAAATTATGAATTTCAGGATGTGAAATATTGATTATCATCTTAAAATTTCCTTCTGAATGTACATAACACCTATGGTTTGCCAGGCTGAAAACTCTACTGATATTTCCAAAGTGCTGCTGATTGTATTTTTGACTCCTTTAAAACTGCATTAATTGCCCTGTTGGTTTCAAACACTGTGAGAACCATTCCTAAATGCTTACAGCATCTAATATTGGGGGTGGGGGGATACATGGTTGGCAAGGATGATTTGATATATGCAAATGAAGCTTTTAAAGAGAGTATGTTAGCTAAAGTCCAGCATTGCAACAGTTAGGAAATCCTGCCGAGTGGGATGGATAACACCAAGCCCAAGACTGTCTAGATTTCAACCTGCATCCAAGTGCAAGGAGTCTGGCTTTTACTGAGATTCAGTTCATCACTATAACAGGCTGGCCCAGAGGCAGATGTGCTGCAATGTGTCCTTCCAAGGAATCTGGTTCTGGGCAAGAACTCCACAGGCAAGAATGAGGATGTTTACCATTCCACAAGTGTAACTCTAATGCTAGTCTAGTCTAATGCTAGTCTACACTAGCATTGAACAGCCATCATGTCTATCCTTCTAGGAGCAGAGAGAAAGTTTGCCACATGCATGCTATTATTGTTTTGATAGCAGCACTAATAAGCATTTTAAGCTCACTTCAGTGCACGTGTATAAATGTGTGTGTGGAAGACAGAGAACCATCGCTGTGATTCCTCAGGAATGCTGTTCTCTTCTTTTGATCAGGATGTCTCATTGGCCTGGAGCTTGTCCATCAGGCTAGAATGGCTGTCCAACAAGCTGCAGGGATCCTGCCTCTGCTTCCCCAGCACTGGGATTACAGGGGCATACCATGGTTTTTTTTTGTGTGTGTGTGTGTGTGTGTGTGTGTGTGTGTGTGTGTGTGTGTGTTTGTGGGTTCTGGTGACTCTCAGATCCTCATGCTTGCAAAGTAAACATTTTACTGATTGAGCTGTCTCCCCAGTCTACTAATTGCATTTTTATGTGCATACTTCCTACTTTAAAATTCTCAGCAAGGTGGTATAAAGTTTATCTTTGCTATATTAGTTTCTCATTTTTTTCAAATATTTAGTGAGTTTTCTTAGAAATATTTAAGCATCAAAAATAAAGGATGCTCAGAAACGTTAAGAAATTTTCCTAGAGCAGCAGTTCTCAAAAGAAGGAGATTTTGGGCTAGAGAGATGGCTTAGCGGTTAAGGCGCCTGCCTCCTAAGCCTATGAATGCTGGTTCCAATCTCCAGCGGTTCCAATCTCCAGGTCCCACGTTTAGTCAGATGCAAAGTGACGCAAGGGTGCAATGCCACACTTGACCAAAAGGGGGCGCGCACATCTGGATTTCATTTGCGGCAGCTGAGAGACTGCTGGCGCGCCCATCTCTGTCTTCCTCTCCCTCTCTGTCTCTCTCTCCAAAAAAGAGAGAGAGAGAGATTTTTGCCAGGGGATATTTGGTAATGAGCAGAGGATGCTGTTAGTACCTAGTGGGTGGAGGCAGGGATACTGCTAAGCATCCTATAACATGCAAGGCTTCCATCATAAAGAATGAGCCATGTGCAAGTGCTAAGAGGGCTGAGGTTGAAGAATACTGACCTGGAGTCTTATAGTTTCAGGGCAGTGTCAGAAATCAAAACGGTCTGTTAAATCTATAGAGTCCCACATTCTTAACTGCCACTTTGTAGTGTTGGCTTAGGCAAACAAATGACATTTGGACAGAGAATTTTGCTTCTGCACATTGAAATTATAAGAAATGATCACCAAAGGTTCTTGTTTTCTGCCCATCTCTCCCAGGAGACACACGTTGATGTGAGAGCAGGGATCCCCCCTCACTGCTTATTGTTGCAGCTTTTTTGGTACATGGCATACAATAGGTGTTCAGCAAATGTTTATTTTATGAATGGATAAATATATAAGAAGTTAGCCATGATCTCCTGGAAAGTAATAGAGTCTACAAAGGGTTAACACAAGTATTCTCTGGCATTTCAAAGAAGAGTGTTTGTTCCAGCGTGGGAGAGAGGTGGGTGGTGGTTCTTCATGGGATGACAGGGAAGAAGGTTTGAGCTAAGATTGACATCAGGTTAACCTTGGCTTTGGGGAAGCAAGAGAAGCATGTGAGTAGAAGAACAAAATAACAGCTTCAGAGGTGGGAAGGATGAGCAAGTGGACACCATTAGGTGATTGAACTTTGGGAAGTTTGCCCAGAAAGGCTTGTGGATTGGGTGGGTGGGGAAGCTGAGCTGGGAGGTTGGTGGAAGATCCTGATCACGAGACTAAGAAACTTGGACTTCATGTGATAAGACTGTAGAACCCTTGAAGATTTGGGGGAAAATGTGTTCTCTGTGGATAAGAGAAAGAAGAAGAGCTGGGGCTAGCCAAGTGCCTGGTTTATATGACAATCTTTTCTTTAAAAAATAAAAACTTGTTTCTTTTTAAATTAAGAAATACATGTAATTAAAATATTTACTTTTGAATTGGAATGCCCTTGCATGATTAAAGTCAAAACTAGGGGCTAAGGAGATGGCTCAGTATATAAAGCTGTTTGCTACACAAGCATGAGGACCTGAGTTTGGATCCTCAGAAACCAGGCAAAAGTCAGGCATGGTGGTTCATGCCTGCAATCCCAGCTCTGGGGAGACATAGACAGGGGATCTCTGGGGCTCACTGGCCAGATAGTCCTTTTGAATCAGTGAGCTCTCCATTTAGCATCACAAAGAATGTGGTGGAGAGGAGAGAACACCACCAATGTCCACCTCTGACACATATAACATACATACACATGTGTATGCACACTCTTAGAAGCACATGTACCCCACACAAACAAGCATACATACACGAACACATCCTACTCCCATACATATGCCAAAAAAAAAATCAAAAGTAGAAGATATAAAATAGAATGTGTGTAGATGTGTTTATGTGTCTATGTATATATCGTGTACACACACATGTACTTTGCTTTATATCTTCTAAAATGTCCTGAACCAATGTTATCATTTTCCTATGCATCCTCGTAGACATCTTTGTGCATTTATAAGACAAGACAATGTGTTTATGTATTCTCTTACCTTTTCTCTCTCTGTTATACTGAATATATATATGTATATATATATTCTTTGTATATATATATGTATATATATTCTTTGTATAAATATATGTGTATATATATATATATATATATATATGTTCTTTGTATATATATTCTTTTCACTTGACAACATATCTTGCAGATGGTTCCAAATCAGCATATAAATGATTTCTTCACTTTTTAACAACTGTCAAGTATACCTCTGTGTGGATGTTTCATAATTCATTGAGTCAATTCCCTGCTGGTAGACATTTGGGTTGTTCCCAATGTACTGCTATTGCAAATAGTGCTGCCACATGTAACCTTGTGTTGACATTATTTTTTTCCACACCCCTGAATGTATATAGAGGATGATGTCCTGAAAGTCTCAGCATTGGCTTATACTTGCATGTGTTGGTCACTTTAATAGATATGGCCCGATTTCCCTGTTCAAGGAATGTTCTGACATCCTGTCCTGAGTGGAGCCGGACCATGAGGATGGCACTTTATGGCTTCTTGCCTTGGTGCTGGGTGGGGAGGAGGAGAGTGGAATGCATGCCTCCAAAATGTGCTTTGAGGAGATAGCTACTGGAGGGCCACAGCAGATGTCACCAGAAAAGAGGAAGACTGGACTGAGGGTCACACATTTAAATGTACAATGTGCAATTATCCGGGGGATGATAGGTCCTGAGCTGATATAGAAGCAAGAGAGGGAGACATAGGAAGAAGAGAGGCTGGGCATGAGGAATGAGGCAGGGGGTTGCTGACAAGTATTTTGTCACTCTGCAAAGGTGGGGGGTAGAGAGCTGCCGGAAGAAGCCCTTGCTTTGGCTTAATGAAATGCCCCCACTCACAAGCAGGACAAGCTCATTCTTCTTTACTACTGTCCTGTTCCCTGATTCCCTCCACAAATCTTTCTGTTTTTTGTTTTTTTTTTTTTTGTTTTTTTGATTTGTTTTTTATTGGCAGCTTCCATAATTATAGATAATAAACCATGGTAATTTCCTTCCCCCCACTTTCCCGTTGCAAGTCCACTCTCCATCATATCCCTTCCCCCTCTCAATCAGTCTCTCTTTTCAGTTTGATGTCATCATCTTTCCTCCTATTATGATGGTCTTGTGCAGGCAGTGTCAGGCACTGTGAGGTCATGGACTTCCAGGCCATTTTGTGTCTGGAGGAGCATGTTGTAAGCAGTCCTACTCTTCCTTTGGCTCTTACATTCTTTCTGCCCTCTCTTCCACAATGGACCCTGAGCCTTGGAAGGTGTGTTAGAGATGTTTCAGTGCTGAGCACTCCTCTGTCCCTTCTTCTCAGCACCATGGTGCCTTCTGTGTCATCCCAAGGTCACCACTATTTGAAAAGAGAAGCTTTTCTAACCAAAAGTGAGAGTAGCATTAATACATGGATATGAACATTAAGAGAAGTACTTATCAGGCAGTTTGGTGAGCATAGTATATACATTTAGCCAGACACCAGCAGACGTTACACCCCTAGGGCTCATGACTTCCCCTGTCGTAGGTTTTCAGTATCAGGCATGTATTCCCTCTCATGGAGCAGGCTTCCAGTCCAATTAGCGAGTGGTTTGTTTCCCCATACCAGACATGCCACAATTGCACCCATTGGCTCATTTGGCCTTACTGGCCAATTTTAAGGCTTGAAGTGTCCATTGTTGTTTATCTCCACTGGTGAATTCTGTCTCTTCCATGGAACTGCATGCAATGTAGTTTTCTCCAGCTTTCTGTCAACTGGTTTACACAGAGGAGGTTTTCAGCTCATCTCCATCAGGATTTCTCAGTGACATTGCAGAAGTATGTGGAGTCTTCAGCAATAGGGTCTTATCTATTCCTGTTGGGAAAACCAAGAGCCTTGGCAATGGCCTGTAATGTTTTGAGGGCACAAGGGACCTCCCTAGCCAACAACTCACTGGAAGGTATCCCATCCCAGGCACTGAAAATTTTCTAGTAACAATCTATGGTTTCTGGATTTCCATTGTCCAAAAAAGGTAGGTTTCCATATGACTTATTCATACCCTCTTAGATTTTGATTAGCCCTCCCCCCACCTTTCCTTTACTCAATCTCGTCCCCTGACCTCACTTAGGCCACTCCTACTCCATGTGGGTTTGGGCCAGCACCCAATTTGTTAGTCTTAAATGTCCTAGTAGCCAAAAAAAAGTTGGAAAAAGGAAATTTAGAATCTTAAAAAATTTAAACATACCTTCTTTTAAATATACCTAACAATCTTATAGAGCCATTTTTATTCCTGTTACAGGGAAGAAATCTATGGCTCAAGAGGTTAAATAGTTGGGCCGAGGTCAGGCAGCTATTGTAATAGTGCAAAGACTGGACCAGTGTTTCCTTTAACTCTTGAGCTGTGTGACTAGTTGACTGTGACAACAATGGGAATGGAAGGGTCTGGGTGTTTATTCCCAAAAGCTGATCTCACTTGACTGGGAAATTCTAATCTCTTAACAGCATCCTACTTGTTTCTAAAGTGTTGGAGTGGGGCTGGAGAGATGGCTTAAAAGTTAAGCACTTGCCTAACTTGCCTGAAGCCTCAGGACCCCAGTTTGAGGCTCCATTCCCCAGTACCCACATAAGCTAGATGCAAAAGGTGGCTCATGCATCTGGAATTGGTTTGCAGTGGCTAGAAGCCCTGGTACACCATTCTCTCTGCCTCTTTCTCTCTCTGTCTTCCTGTCACTCTCAAATAAATAAATAAATAAATATATAAATAAATAAACAAACAAACAAACAATTTTAAGGTGTTGGAGTTGATGTGCCAAATTTTGAAAAGTGCATTTGTGAGTCAGCAGGGTTTGATTTGAGAGCTGACTGGTGAGGCTGGATTACAATGTGACTGGGAAAAGAAATAAAACAAAAGTATGAAGGTTGTGATTCAACTACCTGGCCAGGAAGGCCTAGATGGCAGCACGGTCTCATGACCCACCCAAAGGCACCATTGTCAGCCAGTGTGAGGAGATCCTAGGCATCACCCGTGGGCACTGAGTGACCCTTCTTAAGGTGAGAAATGTTGTTTTTCATTTGCTAGCAAATAGCAATCAACAGTGAAAGTTCCTTGTCCTGAAACAGAATGTTGGCTCTTCTCTGCAGAGAGCTTGCAAGGTAAAATTTTGATTGGAATGGCTTCAAAGACCAGGAGCCATAAGACGTTGTGTAACATATCCCAGCAGCACCGGGCCTGGAATTCACCCTCTCTAAGCACCCAAACAAGGCTAATAAATGGCGAGGAGAAATGAGCAGATGCAAAGCTGAGATTTAGTTGTAAGGTGCTCTTCCACGGTAAGGCCTATTTAATTAGAGGTGCAATGTTGAGGTGTGCAAATAGGTGCACACCTTGCAAGACTTAAACTCCTATTACTGTGCAGCCTATGGTGTGACCAGACCTCACAGAGGAGAAAACCATGTCGTGTGTGTGAGAGAGAGACACACAGACAGACATTAGGGGTGAATCCAGTCTCATGCATGCTGAGCAGGTGATCTGCCAGTAAGCTATACCCCCAATCACCTGACTTAAAAAATAATAATAAAAGAAGTATAAGACTGCATTTGAAAACTGCAGACATAGTGAAAAATGGAGGTTTATTTTTAAAGACTGCCAGATTGATACTTAAAAAAAATTAAGATGACCTACACCTGGAAAATTTTCAGGACTACCTTAAAGCTTCCCTTCATAAGTTCTTAAATGAAACTCACTTCACATCAGTTGTGCCCAGCATTCCTTCTGGGTTGCCTTCTATGTCTGGAACCCAGAGTCTTTCCAAATTAAGTGAATTATTCTTGCTATTTATCCAGATTTCAAGCCATTCAGAAATAAATGAATTATCCAATTAATGAATTCAATCTGGTGGCTCTTTGAACATTGTGGGGGTCATAGTTCAAAGTCCTCAAAGAGCTAATGGCCCATCTGAAGAAGAAGGAAGGGTCAGATTGGTGTACACTCAGAGAGATTGGAGCCCAGGAGTGAGAGGGGAGATTCCCTGACCACTGGCTGTGTCATCTGGGGACAATCAGTCTCTCAAATTCTGTTTCCTCATCTGTAGCATAGAAGCGCCTTATTTATGGAGTGCTTACTCAGTGTTAGTACTTGTCATGAGTTAATTGACAAGTGTTCTTCACTATTGCCTTGTAAGGCTGCTGCCATGTTTATTTCCACTCCCTTTCACAGAAGAGCAATAGACAGAGAATTTGCCTAAGGCATGGTCCAAGGCTGAAGGACCCAAGATCAAGCCAGAGTATCTGAGGAAGCCCTGCTCTCACCTATTTTCCCAGTAATATCTACAGTAGAGGCAAATGCACAAGTCACATGATGTGTTTGACATAGTGACTGCCATGCAACCTTCAAAAGATGCTATTTCTTTGAACATTAAACTATTAAGGAATATATAGCATTATGGTTAGTATAGCATATTCATGATGTAGGTACAAAAGATGGGATAACTCAGCCCTCGGTCATGGTCGGTGTCATTTATTCCTAGATGTCCTTCTGGTCAATGCAACCAAGAGGTCAGTCAGGTCAGCAAGGCACTCACCTGTCCTATCCTGGTGTTCTGTCCACACTGCGAACACACAGAGGACATTGATACTGCCATGATGGAGTTTGTAATCAGTGGCTGGTCATTCAGGAAGCCAAACACAAACTGACAGGGAACCAGAAAGTAAAGAAATGTTCCAGGCCTGGGGTTCTTCCAAATCAGACTTGAATGCCTACAGTGTAGACGCAAACTTTCTCTTGTGGCTGGGATCGAATCCATATGCTCCCTGGCAGGTCTGATTGATTTCCACATTCTCTGCATGGTGATGAGTTACTGCTGCTGGGTTAGCAGGGAGGACCTGCTGCCCTTGCAGCAGAAAGGTAAGAGGGTTGTGTGCCAACCAAAGAGACCACCATGTGCTTGGCCATCATTGAAACCACTGAGATACATAGAGCATCATAAAAAGGACTTCGGCATAATCCTTGTTTGGAAGAAGCTAGAGCTTAACCAGCACACACAGCAGCCTGCAGGCTTGTCTTTCTATTTGATCTCACTCCTGAAAAACGAGCATGGAACAAACTCCAAGCCTCCCCTGCCTTCTGAGTCATCCTTCCATCAAGAGGGATGCCGTCTCTTGTTAAATAACGGGAACTCTGTGACTGCTGCTGGTCGCTCCCTTCCTGAAAGGAGTCACAAAGGAAGAAGCTGCCCTCGAGAGAAAGGGATGTGAATCTTTGAGTGAGATACGTACTTGGTACAGACTTTACTTGTAAATGAACAACCAAAGAAAGACTCAAACCAAGAGGCTTTGAGATGCTTTGCTTTTGTTTTTGAGACAGGAACTTATGATACATGCCTGGCTGCCTTGGATCTTGCTATGTAGATAAGACTAGCTTTAAACTTGCAGTGATCCTTCTGTCTCTGCCTCCTTAGTACTGGGGTTTTATGCACTAGCCATCACACTTCACGCTACAGGTTGCATTATTTTTTTCTAAGCTAAAAATGCACTGTGGGACTAAAGAGATGGCTCAGTCTATAAAGTTGCCCAGCAAACATAAAAACCTGAGTTCAGGTTCCCAGAACCCACATAAAAGGTGGGCGTGGTGATGTGTACCTGTAATCCCAGGGTTGGGGAGGCAGAGACACAAAGATCCCTGGGGCTGGCTGACTAGCTTATCTAGCCAAATTGGTGAGTTCCAGGTTCAGTGGGCAAGATCATATCTCCAAAAGTAAGCTGGAGAATGGTTGAGGAAGACTGTGACCCAGACTTCTGACACATGAATGCGTGTTCACCAGCACATACACTTACCTATGCCAAAAACAAAGAAAGAAAAGGAAAAGGCAGCGTATATGAAAGAGCATACGTGGGCTTTTTGTCAGGCAGGGTTAGGTTGGGAACCCAGAGTTGGAATTTGTAGTTGATGCATCCTGACCCTCAGCGGTCGTCTCCTTGCAGGACTGCTCAGGAGAAACAATCATAGATCTTAAAAAGGGGTGTTCAATCATCAGAACTGTGGAGTTCATTCTCGATGTGATGTGCTGCATTGCCCATGGCTGGGAGGGGGGACAGGGTCTTTTCAGCAATGTTCTCAGTTTGAGTGTCATTCTAGCCCCCTTGCCACTTGCTCTCTGTGTTGTTCCTCTGTCTCTTTGTCCCTCAAACACCCCCATTCCTTCAAAAGCAGATAATTCACTTACAATCTTACTAAGCTGTTACTTATATTATCATTAAAAGAAAAAAAAAAATACCTTTGGAAGGAGGATCTGCCATGCTTTAAAGCTGTTAAGCACATTTAGCCTCTAATCTAAATTCAGTGAATGTGCCCCTTGTCTGAATGTTTAGTGGCCTTCCAAAGGAGAGTATCCCAATTGCTACAGTAGCCAAGAGAAACAGCTCTACTCTTTATCACAGAAATGTTTCCCACTTCGATGTAAACCAGATGGATGGGGAACAGGATTTGTTCACAGTGGGTCTGCTGGCTGGTCCTGAGTTTCAGCTTCCTGGGTATTGCCTGGGTTTCTCCTTCTGCTCCAATCTCACCATCCTGTCAGGACAAGGCTCAGTGAGGTTCTTCCTGCCTCTCATGAAGCTTTTACACAGAAATCCACACATGTGAGTGACCTTTCTCTCATGCTTCTGGTTCCTAACTCTTCCAAAAGCCCTTGCTCGTGTAGCATGGTGCATGCCCAAGTTTATTTTCTTCTTAACAGCTTTATTTATGTAATTAAGTGTGTGAAGTCATACATTTTACTGAGCTAATGAAACGCATTTCATGGTTTCTACTGCCCTTCATCTTTAGACCGCACCCTTCGTGTTTTCAAACCTAGAAGACCATTTAAAAACTTTGCACCTTCCAAAATATGAAGTCCCCCGCCGGTGTCAGAGGGAACCCCAACATCTGTTTCTTGAATGAGTGCACAGTTTACATTGATGCAGAACATTGACCCCAGCTCATTCTGTGAGAGGGAAAAGAAATCCTTGCAAAGAAGGGGCATGCTTTGTAAAGATGGGGCAGGGAACAGGTTGTTTTCATTTTACTGTATTTAAGCTTCAGCTCCTTAAATGGGTCTTTTTTTCCTACTTTCTATTTTTTTATTATTTTAATGGAGTGCGAGATGCCGTCTTTTTGATGATGTAGAATGTGGGCTTATAAAAGCTAAGCACTACTATATATTTCTACTGTCCTTGCCCGAGGCCTGCACTGGGGAGCTGTATATTGTATCAGTAATTTTAAAAGCCTGCAAATGTTCTAGTAGTTGATGACATGTTCCTTACAAGAGCTAGTCAAACATATCACTTAACCAGGCATGTAGGATTGGGTAAAAACATAGAAAGTGACATTGGTCAGTCCTCAACAAATGTTTATTTCTGAAGTCTTGACACGAAAAAGTTGTACCAAACCAGAGTTGGTTTCTTCTGGCATTTTCCAGACAAAAGATTAATATACAACTTGATGAACTGAGGCTAGTGTTAAAGGGGGAAAATATTGGGAGCACACATGGGTATAGAAACCAGGGGCTTCTGCTCTTTCTAAGCAAGCTTGGAGGAAGAGTCTGTTCTGTCCTGAGTATGTCTGCCACAGCCACAAAGATTTCAAAGGGCTGGCCTATGCCAAGACTGGGGTTATAGCTCAGTAGTAGAATGCTTGCCTAGTATGCCTAAGGCTCTGGGCTCAATCTTTAGCACTATGAAAAGAAAAGGAGAAAAAGGAGGAGGAAAAAAAAAAAAGGGCCAAGGCTGATCAGTGCAAAGCCACATCCTGCCCCTCTCAGCAAGGGAAACCGTGAGGAGTGATTTACATTTGGCTCACTGAGTAAAATGCTTGCCTTCCAAGTGTGAGGACCTGAGTTCAGACCCACAGACCCCACATAAATGCTACATGTGGTGGCTTGCATGTGTAGTCCTAGCTCTGGGAAGGCAGAGACGGGGGATCTTTGATACTCACTGCCTAGCCAGTCTAACCAGCTCTAGGTTCAGTGTGAGACAATGCATGATAAACATTCCCCATTGATGAGGGCCCCTTTGAAAGTGGGAGGAAGGGGAGGAGGACAATGGAACCAATACTATGAATGTAAAATCAGAATAATATAAATAAAAAATATATATTGATTAAAAAAAAAAAAAAGTAAGATGGACATAGAGGAATGCAGGGGAAGGGCAAGAATACAGCGTTCTTGGGGATCACGACACCAGAAAAAGGCTGAAGGAGATAAACACAGAGAACATCCAGCTCCTACTAAGCCAGATATACAGAGACGCAGAGGCTCCCAAAACCTCACCACTGAAGTAGAACTAAAATGACCCTAATGTGGCTCAGGGACACTCGCGGAAGAGGGGGCGGAAAGATTGTTAGAGTCACAAGTTGGGGCATTATGCACAGAGACTTGGGCCTACCCCCCAGAACTCTTGACTACCCCCACAATGCATGACCCACATTCCCCATTGATGAGGGTCCCTTTGGAAGAGGGAGGACAGGGAGGAGGATAATGGAGTCGCCATTATGAATGTAAAATCAGAATAATATAAATAAAAAATAAATTATGATAATAATAAAAAAAAAGTAAGGTGGAGAGCATTTGAAGAATACACCCAACACTGACCTCTGGCCTCCACATGCACATGCCCATGCACACACATGTGTCGACATACATAGAAACATGCATATGCACACACTCACAACATACACACACAAAGGTGGGGGGGAGAAAGCATACCATTTCATAAAACACCTCCTGGTGTGTATGTTTACATAAACAACCACATGCATACACAGACATACACATGGAGGCGAATCATTTCCTCACCACCAGATTCTTACTGGCATTTCATAAGGAACCTGGGTTCAGAGAGGTGAAGGATCTCCACGGAGTTCACCCAGGCCTTAGTTTGGGGTCTCAGCATCACAGGCTCAGGGATGTCTCCGGGTACTTGTTTCTGTTCATTTGATATGTGTAAACGTTAGCTGGTTTCTATCAGGATCAACTTGGAATGTGGAAAATAAGTGAGTTCAAGCTGGAAGTTAGTCAGTAGCAAGTTGATCAAATGTCCTCAGTGTGTGTTCAAACCTGAGCCTATATGTAGATAGGAGCTGCAAACATATGAAAACTAAGGGGATTTGAAATGGGACAGAGAGCTTATGCTAAATAAATTGTATAATTAAAAATTTATACAATTAATGCATAATGTTTCTTAGAAAATTCGAGCCATGCTGACAACAAAAAGAAAAAAAAAAGTATTTACTTCTTCTTGGGAAATTTTACCTTCTAATGCCTGTTGACAGCATGTTGGTAACCTAGCTGTAAAATAAATACATGTATACTTCTGTGTATGCATATACCTTTTAATCGACCTATATGATTTCATTTGAATACATCATTCCTGTATCTTTCATTTCCTTTCATATGATAAATCTGAAGATTGTTTAATATCCCATTGCCTATCTTTACTGTCCTTTATTTACCTGGTCATCTATTAAAGGTGTAAGTTATATATAAGTGTTGCCTATGGTAAATTATGCTTCATTAAATATCTTTCACATTTGTGCTGGTCTAATTTGGCAGGCATATCAGTAGATAAATTCCGAGTAGCCCTCTTTCGGGATCAATATTATGAGCTTTCATTCTTTTTTATTTATTTGTGTTCAAGCATGTGCTGCTGTAAATGAGTGTCCCATCCAACTCTACATGGATGATTAGGGAACTGAACCAGGGCTAGCAGGCATTGCAAGCAAGTACCTTTAATCACTGAGTCATCTCCCCAGTCCTGGCTTTACATTTTTGATAGAGAGTTCAAAGTTAGCCTCCTAAAATGCTTTCATACACATTTAGTTATCTGTAGCCAGTATACATGCTGACTGCGGGGGTACTGCAATTAAGAAAATAACGAGTCATATAAGAAATCTACCAAATTTCTTAATTTCATCTTGTAATTATGAGAGAGGTTGGGTAGATTTTTAATTTTTCTATCATTTTCTTTCCTTCTAGTCTAAACTGTCTTTCCATATGCTTTATATAGGCTCCTAATAGATTCTTTTCATTTATTGACAAGAGTTCTGTGTATATTAAGTAGACTAGTCCCTTGCCACCTGTTGTACATGGCTTTCTGTTCATCTTTTATTTTCAACTTTGTTGCTTTTTTCCATGCAACAACTCTAATCTTATGTATTTAAATGTAGTTTGACAACATGAAATGAGTTTGAGAGAATGCCATTAAAATCTTGTATTTTCAAAAACAACTGCCAACTTTGCCTGACCATGAACATTTGTACCTGACATGTCCTGCTGAGAGTCAGGAAAGCCTTATGAGAGTACTGTCACACTTGTCTTCTCTGACATCCTTATGAAATTGTTGTAGGAGAGCAGGTAGTGGGAACCCAGGGCCAGCAATGAACACTGACCTTCTGTCATCAAAGCATCAAAGAGACCTGCAGGGCCACTTCCTCCTGGGTGCTGTCCAGTGGTATGACCCAAGAATGTAGTCACCACGCCAGACCTCAGCTTCCTTAAGGACAATTGAAGTATTGGTATCCTGCAATGCAGATAGTCCCACAGGTATATGCCAGGACTTCCTGGCCTTTCTGGAAAGTATGTAATCGTATTTGTCATATTTCACATGAAATTACATATGTAATTGTTCAAACTGGAAGATATGTGTAATAAATCAATTGAATTAGGAGATTCCATCTCCCTATTTTAAAGAAACTAAAAGGGGAAACATATCCCTGAGGAGAAGCGGGGAGGGGACCGAGTGGAGGTTACTGAGATTTTATTACTATAAACCACCAAAGGTTGCTTTCAACTCTCATCTACCAGCTAATTCCAATTTCATTAGTATGAATATCCTCCAGCTTCAGGAAGGAAATTCCTCGAATTTTATGGATCTCGGTGGCAGGCACATGCAAGTCTAATGCATGCCTTCTTGTAATGTGGCACTTTTATTCTGCATCCCACCACATTAATACTCACGGTCTGTATTTCCTCGACAGGCCTAATAAAAATCACCACCTTTCCCTTCAGAAAGGAACAAGGACATTACTTAGTGTGTGTTAAGAAATCAATCTTGGCAAGACTCATCAAAAGGAAATTCATAGGTGTTAGTCTGAAATCAACATGGATTTTATCCAGGTGGACTATTTTGATTGCCAACTTGATTGGATTAAGAAGTGTCCAGGGTGGGGCGTGGTGGCGCATGCCTTTAGTCCCCGCACTTGTGAGGCAGAGGTAGGAGGATTGCGGAGAGTTCAAGGCCACCCTGAGACTAAAAAGTGAATTCCAGGTCAGCCTGAGCTAGAGTGATACCCTGCCTCAAAAAACAACGCAAAACAAAAAGAAAAGAAAGAAAGAGAAAGAAAGAAAGGGAGGGAGGGAGGGAGGGAGGGAGGGAGGGAGGGAAATATCTAGGGTATTAATGACCCACACCAGAGAATGATTCCATAGAGGTTTAACAGGAAGGAAGTTCTACCCTGATTGTGGGAATACCATCTCATGGCTTAGCATCCAGACTGAATAAAAAATAAAGAAGGACAGGAGAGATGGCTCAGCTGGTAATGTGCTGCCCATGCAAGCATGAGGACCTGAATTCAGATCCTGCTGTGTGCCTGTAATCCCAGCTCCTGGGATACAAAAACAGTAAGATCCCTAAGGCTTGTGGCTTGTGTAAATGAATCAGAGAGTTCCACATTCAGTGAGAACTATCTCAATGCAATAAGGTAGAAAGGAACACAACCAGCATTGATCTCTGGCCTTCACATGCACACATGTGTCCACACATACATGCATACATACTCATTACACACACACACATGGAGAAAGAGAGAGAGAGAGAGAGAGAGAGAGTGAGAGAAAACTAAAATGAAAATAAAAGGAAAAAGGGAGAAAGTGAGGTGAATGCCAGCATTTCTCTCTCTCTGCTTCCAGGCCGGATGCAATGAGACCAGCTAACCTCCGCCTCCTCCCACCATGCCTCCCCTAACATGATGGACTGGACCTTCAAATTGAGCCATAGTAAACCATTCCTTCCTTAGTTTGTTTTTGTGAGGCATTTTGTCACAATGATGAGAAAAGTAACTAACTCAGTTAGCTCTGGTAACTTGGGAATGGTGAGGTAATGGCATTTACTGACTGAAAACACTGTGTGAGTCAAGCACAGTATTATACATGTGTGAAACTGGGGGCTAACTAAAGATATAATAAAAAGAATGTTCTAGAATACCAGCGGGTTTAGGATGGACACTCTTCAGACTGCGTTCTTTCTCTAGATCAGTGTGTTTCATTGGACCCTGACATTTTCCTGAGGCAGCATTGCAGAATGTTCAGAAAGTGTTTGTTCACTGTTTGTTTTCACCATTTTAAACTTTGGCTCAGACTCATCATCATGGAAAAAGATTGTTAGTGTCTTGGGAAAGAAATGGGATTCTTCTCTGACCCATCCTCTTCCTCTTGTCGCCTCTTCTTTCTTCTTCCTCCTCCCTTTTCCCCTCCTTCCCTTCCCACCCCCCAGTATTCTTAATGACTTCCAGGTGAGACTGCAGGAACTGGCTCCTGGCCCCCATCCGAGGGGTGCTTGGGTCCATGCCTCCACAAATACAAGACCAAGTCTGCGGGGGGGGGGGGCAACCCAAGTACAACATCAGGGAAGAGAAAAAAAAAACTTTGAAGTTTTGAGGATGAAATTGGTAAAAATAATAATAATAATTCTAGATGAAGACTGACCCGTTTACATTCCAAGAAAGTCAAATGGTTTTATGTGAACTGTTTCTCTGAACCTCGTGGGTTCTTGTTAATGCCTTTCAACCTTGTGATTGAAAGCCCAAGGCCTGTGATCCATGGCAGGGGCCACAGCCAGAAATAATTCCCCAGGAATACTGCCTGGGCCTTCAAATGGCCCTTGATTGTTTTTCTTGGATGCCCCACTTTCAAAAGGACAGAAATTGTTTCAGGGAGCCATGAAAATCTGGTAAAGTTTTATGTTCTAAGAGCAAGGTATTGCACTCATAGGAAAATGAATAATTAGTCAAGATCATTTTGCCTGGAAAGAGTGACACCCATTGGACTACTTCTCAGCTTAGGGGGTTTGTAGTGATTCAACAAGAGAACTCTTTGATCATGTGTCCAAAGCCTTCCCTTTCCCAGAGTGCCATTCACCAGCTGACTTGGCTTTTTGGCCCATGCTCCCTGTACCATGACTGTTACCCTGACACTCCCCTGCTCCTTCCTGGGAATACTTCAAGGTGGTCGCCAAATCCAGCCACCATCCCAGTGTTCCGTTGACTTGAGCGCAGATACTTGGTTAGATGCCTCTGTCAATTACCATGAACTCTGGATCCGAGCTCATTTGTCTTTGAATTTTCAAAGAGAGCAGAGATTATGGCACACAGTAGGTACCAAGCAAACATAGTAGGGAGTGTCTGTTCCACTGATGTCTTGAATATAGTCAGTTCATAGGAGCTGTGAGCAAAAGCACTGAAGGCCAAGGATAATTCAAGCAGGACAAGGCTCCCAGGCAATCTATTCACAGCTAAGTCTGCCCCCACCTGCATGCTAACTCTCTGTAGTATTGCTGACCTTTCTCTCTTGAAATATTACCGAAACTGCCCTGAACAGAGATAAATATCCACCCCCCTCAACATTCCTACCCAGTTCTATCTTATCCATCCTATGCCCTGTTCCCTCTGTCTCTGGAAAGCAATAATAGTAACTCATAATAGTAGATCAAAATAATAATAATCATATCTGGGATTTATATATCAGAGCACCTCCTAAAAGGGCAAATAAACCATTTTACACAATGCACAGAGAAAGACACATATTCTTTGCACCACTGCAGATCATGCTAAGGCCGGAAAGATTTATAGGCAAATTGCAGCTCAGGAAGAGAAGCTATGGTACCCCACTGGCATATGGGGTGCTGGTTTAATATTGCTATCTTGGTTTTACATGAACTGCCAAGTGAATTACTGTAACACACTTGGCTTGCAATTAATGTCACATCAAGTGCCAGAGAAACACTTTGTATATTTTTCAAAGCAAACTGTTAAGGTACAACTTTTGCTAAAAAGATTTCTCCATCATTTCTGTGGATGTCCAAACATGGTCTCTTTCACTGGTTTTGGAATTGAGCTATGGACCTTTTTTTCCTTCTTTTAAAGATCATAAGAAGAACTGTTTCCAAGTTCTCAGAATAATAGAGTCACTCATGATGCTTGCTTATTAGAACCTCCTTTCCACCAAAGACTGACAGTATGGGCAAGGAGTAGTAAAATAAAAAGAGGTAGAAATGGCCCTTGGAAAAATATACCTGAAGGATAGGCCTAAATGACTTTTAGAATGGCATCTAAAACTGAAATGCATTTTGTTGCATACCATGGCACATACCTAAGACCCTCTTCATGAACTATTTGAAAGAAAGTTGTAATTTCCCAAATAGGGACTTTTATATTGCTGATCCTTTTTGCACCAACATTGATTCCAGCCCTGGCAGCTGACCACAGCTCTAGCCGAGCTTGGCTGCACCACTGACACCATGGGGCCTGATAAAGCACTTTTGCATTTTTTTTTTTTTTTGCTCACAATGTCCCATGGTCTTAACACTGCTGGAAATATTAAGCTTCTTGCCTCTTTTCTTTTCTTTTTTTTTTTTTTCTTGTAAAGGACTTAATCTGCAGTCCTTAGAAATTGACAAAGTAGGGTTACAGAGATGGCTTAGTGGTTAAGGCACTTTCCTACAAAGCCAAAGAACCTGGGTTCAATTCCCCAGGACAACACATTAGCCAGATGCACAAGGTAGCCCATGTCCCTGGAGGTTGTTTGCAGTGGCTAGAGGCCCTGGTGCGCCCATTTTCTCTCTTCTCTCCCTGCCTCTTTCCTGTCTCTCAAATAAATAAGTAAAAATTTAAATAATTTATCAGTCTTGCCCAACAGCATTGTAACTCAGCAGTTAAACCAAAATAAAAATAACTAACTACTAACTAACTAAATAAATAAATAAACAAAATAAACAGGATTGGAGACATGTCCCTAAAATGTACACTCCAAGCAATCTATCAAATGGAGTGCAGTGACCACTGGATTCTTGGCCCTGCTGTATTTATTGACCATCAACATGCATGATGTTGTTTTGGGCTCCTGTTTTCATTTGTAAAGAAGGAATAGGGATGGAGGCTGGAGGGATGGCTTAGAGGTTAAGGCATTTACCTACAAAGCCGAAGGACACAGGTTCGATTCCCCAGGACCCACATTAGCCAGATGCACAAGGGGCCTCATGCATCTGGGGTTCGTTTGCAGTAGCTGGAGGTCCTGGCGGGCCCTCTCTCTCCCTCCTCTGTTAAATAAGTAAATAGACAAAAAAGTTTAAAGAAAAGACGGAATAGGGATGGAAGTCCCAGTCCGGCCTTTCCCAGTCCTTCTCCTCATTTTTCCGCTAATGATGGTAGGTGTTTATCTGCCCTTTTTTGTACCCTGCAGCATTGACACTTTCTGGAATTCAGCAGGTTCTTGCTCTCTGGGAAATCAGCAGGCAATAATGCAGACTCAACTTGATTTTCACCCAAACTTCACAAATCTCTCTGCTTGGTTCCTGTATGAAGAGAGTGCAGGAGCAGGGTGTGGCCAGCAGACTGCCGCACAGTAATTAAGAAACACCACCAACGTGTTCCGAAGTAGACTTATAGGCTATCCAGCCTCACAGAACATCTCATGCACATGCAGTGGGCTGTTATCTTGCGTATGGGAAACGAGCTTTCTGAATGAGTGGGGCAGGTCTGCTTGTGATGCTCAACTGACTTTGATACTTTGGTCTAAGAGAAGAGTCTCCAACACACCCTCCGAAATGAGCAAATTCGTATTTTGCATCACTCAAGTGGTTTCCATATGTCATTTTTGTGCAGCTCTTCTGCATTTATCCATCAGGAAGGGTGCTGACCTAACACCTTGGATTTAGAAAAGAGCTGGTTGGACCTCTGGCATTCAACAATGGGAAATAAAAATTGAAAGTTAAAAAAAATGGGGCTGGGGAGATGGATCAGTGGGAAAGGTGCTTGCCATGGATCTGGGTTTATTTATTTATTTATTGGTTATTTTAGATAGGGTCTTGCTGTCACCCAGGCTGACTTAGAGTTCACTATGTAGTCTCAGGCTGATCTCGAACTCCCAACAACCCTTCTACTTCAGCGTCCTGAGTGCTGGGATCAAAGGTGTGCACCACCACTCTCAGCCCTGGACCTGGGTTCTTATCCTGAGAACCCACAAAAATTCCAGGCATGGTGGTATGTGCTTATAAACACAGTGCTTGGAAGGCAGACACAGGAAGACCCCAGGGTCTTTCTGGCTAGCTAGTTTAACTAAATTGGTGAGCTTCAGATTCAGTGAGACCCTGTTTCAAAAAATAAGTAGAGTGACTGAGGAAGATACCCAGTGTTGTCTTCTGGCCTCTACACACACATACACGTGCACTTACACTCAGCACATATGAACATGCATACACACATGCATAGCACATATACAAAAAAAGGAACACACTTCTAAATGACCTGGATGTTCCTGGTGGGAACAAAAGTTTTCAATAATCTCATTTCAATCAGAATGCAGTTTTAACAGATGTTTTGAATTTTAAAAGTCTCTACAAGGCACCAAAAAGTTAGGGAGCAAAATAAAATCAGGTGACATTTTCTTATGCATATTTAAAATAGAAGGAAGAAGGACCTCAATGCATCTTGGTTGTTCTAGTGGGCCTGTCTAGTGAAGAAGAGATGGTCACACGGTGGTGCTCCAACTGCTGAAAAAAAGAGTGACACAGATAGGATTTGTCTCAGTTGACATGTGAATATCTGTGCATATTATCTCTTCCTTCCTTTTCTCCAGCTGCTTTCACCTCTTTTTAAAAATATTTTCTTTTGGGCTGGAGAGATGGCTTAGAAGTTAAAGCGTTTGCCTGCAAAGCCAGAGGACCCCGGTTCAATTCCCCAGGACCCACATAAGCCAGATGCACAAGGGGGCACACACATCTGTAGTTCATTTGTAGTGGCTGGAGGCCCTGGCATACCCATTCTCTCTCCCTCTCTCTCTCTCTCTCTACCTGTTTCTGTATAACTCTCTCAAATAAATAAATAAAAATCAATAAAATGTTAAAAAATGTTTTCTTTCTTTTGTTGCAAGGAGAGAAAGAGAAAGAAAGAGTATGTATATGCCAGGACCATTTGCCACTGCAAACAAACTCCAGGTACATGTGCCTCTTTGTGCCTCTCACTTCATGTGGATACTGGGGAATCAAACCCAGGCCAGCAGGTGTTGTAAGTAGACATCTTTAACTCCTAATCCATTTCCCCAGACCCCCTCTCTTTAAAAGAAAATGTGTATGTGTCTGTGTGTATTTGCACAGTCCTTTTCTTTCCTCTATTCTTCCTCATCACCATCTCTCTCTTTCCTCCCCTACTCTGCTCCTGCTTTCTTTCATCTCCTCTCATGTCATCTCATCAGACTAACCTCAAACTCACAATCCTCCTGTCTCAACCTCCTGAGGCTGACCAGGTAATTTTAATAGCATATTGGAGGAAAAACAAAGGAGAGTAAACATGTACAGAGTTAAGGGACCATTTTTCATTTGCCTGGCCTTCAGAATTAAGTGCACAGTTCCACTAAGCAGCTACAAGTTTTATGATTTCCCTTAAAGAACATCGTCAGACCCATTCTCTCCACCTGCTTCACTACCAGAAATGAAGCTTTTCTCTACACTTTTTTTTTTTGGGGGGGGAGCTTCCCAAATCTGTCAGTATATATTACAAAACTATTACCGCCAAATATATTAAATGTATTTAAATTATTTGTTCTATTAAAATGTCAGTATATTTCTTGAATTTTAATTGTGCCTGAGGATCAATCATTGTAACAACTGCAGGGAAGACTTTATGCCTTACCTGAACAGTGGTGTGCTCTGTGGCTGGGCTAAATGGGTGCTTCTGGTTTAAAAGTCTTATTAGCTAGTGAGAGTCATTTGAGTAATTTCTTTGGAGTTTTGTTTTTGACCCCAATGATGGATTACTCAGAGCCGTTAGGAAATGGATTCAATGACAATAAAAATTGTGATAATATTGGCAACAAACAGAATACTTAGCTAGCGTGTACTGAGTATCTTACTATGTTCCACGTCCTAGGCTTTGTGTTTGATGTGTCATGTGAACCTCAGAAAGGCCCATGACGGTGATGCTATGTTGTCTGAATTGTGCTCATGAAACCTGGGGCACAGAAGGGATAAGCGACTAGCTCAGGAGAACATAGCTAGCAGTGGCCTTCGCTAGAAATCAGAACCCTCTCTGCCTGTATAAACTGTGATGGTTTGTACTGATGGTTAACGTTATAGGACCTAGAATCCCACAAGGGATTATCTAGATTAGGTTAGCCCATGGGCATGCCTGTGAGTGACTATTTTGCTTTCGTTAAGTGAGGTTGGAAGACCCACCGATCCTATGGGTGACACCATGCCACTGGCTGGGGGTTTAGACTATATAGAAAAGGAACACCAGCATTTTTTTTTTCTCTCTGTTTTCTCGCTAAGGACTGAACATGACCAGCTGCCTCAAGCTCCTGCCACCATTGCCTTCCCTGGCATGATAGACTCTATCTTGGATTTATAAGCCCTTCCTCCCTTAAACTGATTTTTGTCAGGAATTTTGTCTCAACAAGGACAAGGTAACTAATACATAAACCTATGCATCTACTCCACCATGTGCTACCACCTGTATTCATCCAGACAGGGATAATTGTCCGACTTGGACACACCAGGACTTGCATTCCAGCTTTGTCATTTACCAGCTGTGTGGGCTTGGGTAATATGTTTTATATTTCTAATGTTCAGTTCCCTTTGCCTGGAATGACTACGGGGGTAACCCTGGAGTTGTGGGCACTCACCACTTCTCACCGTCTGGCTCCTCATATGCATGTAGAAGGAACCTGGAGCATTCTGAGGATCAAAGGAGAGAATGGGGACATGGTTTATCCAGTACAGTGCTTGCTGCACAAGCCCGAGGACCTGACTTCAGATCCCCAGTAGCCATGTAAAACCTGGGTGGTCCTAGTGCCTCCTCCCCTGTAATCCCAGTGCGGAGCAGGTGGAGACTGAAGATCACCTGGGCAAGTGGGCTTGCTGGACTAGCTAAATCAACAAGCTCTGGCATGAAGCAAGACCCTGCCTCAGTAAATAAGGTGGGGAGTGACTGAGGAAGATACCAGACATTAACTTCTGGCCTTTAAATGTGTGTGCGACCATACGTATTCACACCAGACACACATTCACATGAAAAGAAGGAGAGAATTCACATACAAGAGCCTTGTGTCATGCTTGCCACTTAGGAGCCCATAGATGCTAACGTTTCTGCTGCTCTATTTCCATTTCTTGTAGTATGACAAGCCAGGCTCCAGAATTTTCAAAAGCATGTGAGCAAAAAAAGGCTGTTTCTTATAGTTAAATGGATGCCTTTGACTTTATAATATCAAGTTCATTCATCACATCTCTTAGATTTTTATAAAAGTCTCATTGCCTTACATAATTCGGATATATATATTCACCTATAAGCAAGAACTTTTCTAGATTTTGTTGAAGGTTGCCACTTATTATGGGTTGAAGCTTGTTCAAAGGGTATTAATACATTATTTACTAGAATGAATTAAATTTTCATGTCATTTCTTTATTTACTGACTGTTTTTATTCTCTATCACTATAATTTATTACAGCAACAAATGAAAACATAACTTTATGGTTCTATCAATGATGCCACAAAGCCATGCGCCCCGTGCGGCAGACAGTGTGAGAACAGCATGGCAACAGCATCTCTAGGGAAGTGGGAAGGGAAACAAGTTTTCCCAACAGGATCAGGGGTTGATAGAACTGCAGAATGAGAACTGCAAGAGGGTGAAATGCTTTCCATTTGAATCAGGAACTAGACATGAATATTTACTATTTTCATCAGTAATTACATGTTTTATAAGTTTAAATAGATACAGTTAAGACAAATAATGAAAAAAAAGAGAAATAATGGGGAAAAGAAATGTTTTTTATTTCAAAATTATGTAATGATAACCCTAGAGAAGCTAAAAAATTCTAGTAAAAATCAGCAATAACAATTTGAAGAGTTGGCTAGACGTAAGGTAAATGCACACAAATCAATGGATTTTCTTCTATTCTGGCTGTAATTGATTAAAGATGGAAATAATGGGAAAAAACACTCAAAATATTAACAGAACCATAAATTATTTAAGTGTTAATCCATAAGGGTAATTGAGCCAAGATATGTAATTTATTGAAGGGCATTAAAACATAGCCCACTTCTACAATTATATGATATAATTTTACCAAAAATATCTGCTCAAACAAGGATAAGTTAGCAAAAGCTAAACTTGGAAGAATAGCTTCCAATCCATAATTCCTTTTCAAAATAAATACTAATTGAACTTGGAATTTTTGAGCTAGACTAACATCCTATGTTATTGTATTATATATTCATGGTGGCTATATTTCCCAGGAAGTAGAAAGGTCTATAACAGGAAGTAGGCTCAAATTTAGTTGGATGTGTGCTTTAACATAACACAGAGGGGGAATCTTTGGAGTTTTCCTATGTCACTGAGTTTCTTTTGTTTGGTGTGCCAGCCTAGTTCTGGAAGATGCTAGTCTACCGACTGCAGCCTCCTATGATACACCACGTTCATGCTTCCCTTCTCTGCAGCCTCCAATACAGGTGTGATTCCTCTGGCTCTAACCGTACAAGGGCCTGATTTGTATGGCAAAGCAGAAAGAACTTGAGATTTGGTGAACTCAACTACCTCATACTTTGAGCAAGTCGTTTAACCTGTCTGAACCTTAATTTCCTCCTCTCTATAGGTCAAAACAGGCACCATAGCAAGTTCAGAGTTTGTATTAAGATTACAATGAGATACTCAATTATCACTGGCTCAGTGTTTGGTCTGCATCATAAGAAGTTATGACGGGAATTAGAATCTCAGGAAGAAGGGTACAGTCCCTACCCTCACAGTTCAAAGACACCCACCCAAAGACAATTGGGCAAGGGTGATCATACAATTGGACAAGCTATCAGAATACCTAGCAGAAGCCCCAAGTGTTGTAGGAGGTTTAGCGGCACCACAGGCACCATATAACTTGCTATCCTGGGCGTCTCCTCCAGGCTCGGTTGCATATTGGTTTATTTTTAATTAAAAGTTTACTTAAAGCAATTGAAGACTTACATGCAATTATAGGACACAATACAGAGAGATTCCCCTGATCCTTTATGTAGTTCCCCCCAAAGATTATAACCAAGACATTAACATTACTAGATTCCACAATCTTATTCTTTATTAAGGGCAAGGATGTATGCATAGTGTGTATATTTAGTTTAATACAATGCCATCCAATGTGTCAACTCCACTAGCAACAACAGTGCAATACCACAAGGTCCCTTTGTGTTGTAGACCATCTTTCTCATTGCTGTGACAAAATACCTGACAGAAGCAACTTAGAGGAGGAAGAACTTAGTTTGCTTTGAGAGGATGAGAAGGCATGGTAGTTCATGGTAGCTCACAGCTGTGGCAGCAGGCGTGGGAGGTTGCTGGATTCTATCTTGGGTGACCATTAAGTGGAGAGACTGGGGCTGGACATATGACTGGGGTATACATAGCTCTCTAGGCCTGTCCTCAGCAACTCCCTTCATCTGGGCCCCAACCTCCTGAAGGTTCCACTACTTCCCCATACAGTGCCATCTGTTGGGGACCAAATGTTCCAATACATGAACCTATGGGTGCATTTATACCCCAACTAACTACTCACAAGGGGTTAACCTTGTGTTGCTCTTTCAAATGCACCCATGTCTGTCCAGATCCCCTCCCATCCTCCCCTTTGTGCCTCACCCCGTCCCCTCCCCCATGAAGCCAAATGCAATTTAATTTGCATTTTCCTGACAGCTAAGGATGACAAGAATGTTTTCATGTTTGTCACCTGTGTATCCTTTGCATGGAAGTATCAACTGATAATTTTTTCATTTTCTAATTAAATTGTTTGATTACTGTTGCATGTTGAGAGATCTTTATTAGTTCTTTGTGGGAAATATGAGGTGCAAATGTGTTCTCCCAGTGTGGAACTTGTCTTTCTGTCTTTCACATCAACTTTTCCAGGGAAGGCTTTTAATTTTGATGAGGTCTAATTTGTCAAAAGAAAAAAGAAATGTAGAAGATTTATTGAAAAAAGATATCACCCTGTAGCTCAGGCTGGCATGGAACTCATGATGATCCTCCTGCCTCAGATTCCTGGGTGCTGGGATTACAGGTGAGCCACAGAGCTGGATTCAGTTTGTGCATTTTTGTCTTTCATGGATTGAATTTTCATTACCAAGTCTAAAATACTCTCTGCCCATCCAGTAATCACATCCAGCTTATTTTTACTTTTTCTATTTTTTGTAGTTTACTTGTATGTCCCTGGTACAGTTTGAGTTTCTTTTTATATAAGGTATTGAGGTTAAAGTTCATTATGTTGCCTGTGGCTATCAATTGCGTTAGCACCATTTGTTAAGTAGATATTGCCTGTGAATATCAATTGCTTTAGCACCATTTGTTGAATAGATATTTTGCTATATTGAATTTCTTTTTCACCTTTATCAAACATCAATTGAGCATGCTTGTGTGGGTCTAGTTCTGGGTTTTCTGCTCTACTCAGTAGATCTGCGTGTGTATCTCTGCCACATACCATCTTGATCACAGTAGCTACATAGGAAGATTTGACATGAACTAGAACAAATCTCACTTTATTGTTTTTTTTTAAATATTTTATTTTTTTTATGAGTGGTAAAGAGGTAGAGAGAGAACGGGCATGCCAAGGCCTCTAGCCACTGCAAATGAACTGCAGATGCATGTGCCCCCTTGTGCATCTGGGAATTGAATCCATGTGCTTAGGCTCTGCACGCAAGCCACTTCAGGGCTGAGCCATCTCTCCAACCCACTTGATTCTTCTTTTTTTAATCAATATTGTTTTGGTTTTCTACATTCTGTACGTTTCATACAAATTTTAGAATAAGACTGTACAGATTTACTAAAAAACCTCACTGTGATTTTAATAGGGTTTAAATCCTTAGGTTTAATATTAACCCTGCAGATGAAGTTGGGGAAGACTGACATCCCTACCATGTTGAGCACTCCAGTTCATGGACATAGTATGTTATTTCATTTACTTATTGCATGTCTTATTTATTTATTTTTATTTTTGGTATTTTAAGGTAGAGTCTCACTCTAGCCCAGGCTGATCTGGAATTCATTATGTATTCTGAGGGTGGACTTGAACTCATGGCAATCCTCCTACCTCTGCTTCCCAAGTGCTGGGATTAAAGGCGTGTGCCACCACGCCCAGCTCACTTATAGTATATCTTAAATCTACGACTAACTACTTCATTTTCTTTGGAATATGCTGCGTTATGTTTTTAATTTTAGTTTCCACATCACGTGATTGAGTTTTATGTATTGATCTTTACCGTATAACCTTGCTGGACTCATGATTTGTTCTGGCACTTTTGTCTATGTGTTTGCTTGGGACTCCTTGGGATCTATGTAGCCACTCATGTCATACAAATAGTTTTATTTCTTGTTTTCCAGTGTGAATGGTTTCTATTTCTTTAACTTACTGCAATGGCCAGAACTTCCTGTACTGCATTGAAAAAAAAAATGTGGTGATGGGCTAGAGAGATGGCTTAGTGGTTAAGGTACTTGCCTGAAAAGTCTAAGGACCTAGGTTTGATTCACCAGTACCTACATAAGCCAGATGCACAAGGTGGCACATGCATCTGCAGCTCATTTGCAGCAGCTGGAGGCCCTGGTATTCATTGCTTATCCACTGTCTGCCTCTGTCTCTCTCACTCTCTCTCTTAAATAAATAAAATTTAAAAATTTAAATAAATACATATGGTAATCACATCCTTGCCTTGGTTCTGAGTTTTGAAGGGGAGTTAGTATTTTAACACTAAATATGAGTGGCTATGAGGTTTTTAAAGATGCTTTTCATTAAGTGATTCTCTTCTATTTCTAAGAGCTGGAAGTTTTGTTGTATAAATCATAAATGAGGACTCAGTTTTGCTAACTGCTTCTCTTCTGACAGTTTATACCATCATATGATATTTTGGTACATGATGTGGTAGACTAAGTTGACTGACTTGTTTTTAAAACTTTCATTTATTTATGTGTGTGAGAGAGAAAGAGGCAAATAGAGAGAGGGGGGGAAAAAAGGACATGTGCGGGCCCCTAGCCACTGCAAAAGAACTCCAGTCACATGCGCCACTTTGTGCATTTGGCTTATGTGGGTACTGGGGAACCACACCTGGGTCCTTAGGCTTCACAGGAAACACCTTAACTCCTAAGCTATCTCTCCAGATCATTTTTTAAACATTTATTTATTTGAGAGAGAGGCAGATATAGAGAGATTGGTTGACTTTTGAAGCAGCTTTGGATCTTTGGCATTCATTCATACTACTCAGTCATGGTATGTATGAGTTTATGCTTTGTTGTTATACACCTGGGTCATGGCGGCTGTGTGTTTATGCACTGTTGGACTCACTTTGCCAACATACTGTGGATATTCCACTGACTTTTGTTCAGCAATATTTCTCCTCAGTCTGTCGCCTTACCAGGGGACGCAACTTTCTGCACCCTTTTGTGGATAGAAGGTGTCCAAGAAGAACAGCACTGCCTGTCTATGCACTGTTCTCACGGACTCTTCATCAGCCACTGAACACTCAGCTTGAGTTGCACACAAAGCAATGAGCATTTAGTTTCATGCCTCATAAATAATCTGCCTGCCTATATTTTGGTTTGTACTTCTCTCGCCGCTGGCATTCAGCCACCGACTGCATTTAGGCCCACAGCCAGTGGGTGGGGGCAGAAGGCCAGACTCTAGGTCCTGGCCTCACTTTGCTTAGTATGCATCACTCCATTCTGTCAGCACAGATGCTCCATCCTCACTCAGTCAGCCATCTTTCAACGTGAATGTCATGGATCACATAAGGATTCAGATGTGAGGTTCAGCTCCATCTTCCCATCTACCCAGCCTTCTGCATTGCTAGAACAGGGGCCTTCACATACCAATGACAAGCAACACTATATCTGTGGGCAAAAAAGAACACAAAAAAGCCCATTTTAGTGTGCCATGAGAACCTAAAAAGAAAATGAGTCCTTGGTCAAGGGCTTCTATGCTCAGGTCTCACCTATTTTTAACAAAATACTTTATTTATTAATTTACAAGTAGAGAGTGAGACAGAGAGAAGAGAGAGAGAATGAGCATGCCAGGTCCTCTGACCACTGCAAATGAATTCCAGATGTATGTGCCACCCTGTGCATCTGGCTTTACATGGATGCTAGGGGATTGAACCTAGGTCCTTGGGCTCTGTAGGCAAGCTCCTTAACTGCTAAGCCATCTCTCTAGCCCAGGTCTCTTCTTTTAATACAAGTGAGCAGACAGCTCTTCTCAGTCTATAGCTGAGGATTCAACACAAAAACTCTCGTTATTCTGGTGAGAGAGCCTGCCTAATCCTGGGCCCATGGAATTGCCAGAGAGCAACTTAAGTATGTCCGTTGGAACCTTCCTTCCTTTGTTCAGATGACAAAATTCACACCCACTGTAGCATCAGATATGTAGAGATACAATCCTGAGAGTAACTGATAATTATATAATATAGAATAAGACTATTGCAGACTCCTATAGATACTAGACAATTAGGAAAAGATAAATGCCATTGCCTATATGTAAAGTGATATAGGACATTGGTCCTGCATTCTCAGTAAAGGGAAGACAAGAACAGATAATAAAGACAGTGACCGTGCCTGATGGCTAAGAAGCACCTACTGCTAACCTCCAGATAAATAAATGTTGCCATGTAGAATTTGATTCAATCTTGCCTAAACCTCCAGTTTTTCTAGAGAAACTATATACATATATATATATATATATATATATATATATATATATATATATATAAAAATTGTCCCATTTAAGAATATTAACAATGGATGTCTTACATAAGCCAATTTGGACTGGTTCAAATAAAATACAGCCAATTGGTAGACTCCATCTGCAGGCCCCTACTTTGCTATCACTGCTATAGAGGTTTTCGACCTTGTTTGTCAGCTCTTCATTTCTCCCTGATACAAGCCTTATTACACACAATAAGAATTATCCCTCCCTTATAACGTCAGTGTAGAGTTCATTTGGTGACATGCTAACTATGCAAGCATGAGGACCTGAATTTTGGCCCTAGAACCTATGTTTTCAAAAAAAAAAATACTATGTTTGGTGATACATGCTTGTAATTGCAGCAGGCAGATCCCTAAGGCTTGTGGCCAACCAGTCTAACCTAATCACTGAGCTTCAGGCCATGAGAGATAAGCAAATATGGTGACGTGACACCTGGCCTTTATATACGAGCACACCTGTGATCTGCACCACACACAAACATGCACATACACTCACTTATACATGCATGTGTGCACACACAAAAAAAAAAAAAAAAAAAAGCTCTGCTAGGTGGGTGTGGTGGCACACACCTTTAATTCTAGCACTTGGGAGGCAGAGGTAGGAAGATGACTGTGAATTCAAGGCCACCCTGAGACTACATAGTGAATTCCAGGTCAGCCTGGGCTACTGCAAGACCATACCTCGAAAAACCAAAAAAAAAAAAAAAAAAAATCAACGCTGCTATCAGAATATCTTTTACATGTAAATTTATCACTTTCATACTAGAGAGGAATGTCTCATTTTCCCAGAAGAGGTGCCCAAATCCTCTTTCTCTATGTTGTACAGTTAAATGTAGAAGTCATACCACCTTCTACATACCCAACTGCTCCGATCGTTCAAAGTCGGGAACATTCTGTCCCACAGTTGTTGCCATGCCTTTGAGGTTTCTTCCAAGTGAAGGCCCTGTTGTTTGCCATAAGGGCCCGGAGGTGACTAACACACCCAGCCAAGCAGCTGTGCTGTGGTCACCCCCATAGTTTAATTTCTCATTTCTCCCAGACATGAGCACACCCTCCCTCTCTTTGGTTACCATGGGACAGACACTGCCCAACACTGGCAGAAGATGGGGAAAGGAAAAGCAGCCGTCACCGTTGCCCCTTCCGCCTGATCAGCTGGAGACAACTGGCTTTGCACAGAGCCGTGTTTGCTTGAGACTCATGATGGACAAAGGACACTCACAATGCTGACATTTAGAAGGCAGAGGGCCTGGCTACATGTTTCTGTTTATGAACTAACACAGAGCAAGGAGGCCATACCAGTACTTCAAAGGATGCCAGGTAATGGGCAGGAAGAAGATGGTCACAGTATTTGGTGGCAAGGGTTTGCTGGTCTTAGAACACCTTGGCAGCACTCTGATGACAGCCACTAATAAACTCTGATGCTTGAGTTCTGTCTCCCCATATGTGTATATAGTATTCGTGTGTGTGCGCACGTGTGCACGCAGTGTATGTTCATTTATGTGTATGTAGAGGCCAGAGGTCTATATCTGGCATCTTTCTCTATCATTCACGACATTAATATTTGAGTCAAGGTCTGTCACTGAACCTGGAGCTCCTTGATTTAGCTAGCCTAACTAGCCAGAAATTCCTAGGGATCCTCCTGTATGTACCTCCCCAGTGCTGGGATTACAGGTGCATACTAATGCACCCAGCTTTTCTGTGGGTGCTCAGCATCCAAACTCAGGTCCCAATGTATGCATGTTACCCCTTGAACCATCTCCTCTAATCATGTACTTGTTTTTTCTTTTAAATTTTATTTATTTTTATGAGAGAGAGAGAATGGGTGCATCAGAGACTCTAGCTATTGCATATGAACTCCAGATGCATGCCCTACCATAAGCATCTGGCTTTATGTGGGTACTGGGAAATCAAACTGGGGTCCTTGGACTTTGAAGGCAAGCCCCTTAAATACTGAGCCATCTCTCCAGCCCCTGATGGTGGAGTTTTATAACTGCCAAGAAAAACCCTGGCTTCTTCCTACTTGCAAAACTTGCAGCTCTCGTGAGATTATGATTCTCTTTCTGTGAGAGCAATGGTGGCTTTGTCTTTGTTGTTCTTTTATCCACCACAGCTGAGGAAATTGAGGTTCCGAGTCTTACAAAGGTGATAGCAAGCCTGTATTCTGGGTTGGGAACATATAAAACCTTCATCTTACCATACCTCTTGTTTGATTTTTCTCCAATACCATTAAGAAATTTGCCCTTTACTCTGTCCTATGGAATAAAAGATGGTTTGCAGTTTTATTTTTCTCAGCACTGCCTTGGAACTTCTGTTTACATCCGTGCATAGCATAAGGCCAGAGGCCCCGAGGAGGAGCAGGATTCACTGACCCATGCTGACAGAAAGGGTGATGGATGAGACAGAGCAGAGCATAGGCCAGCTGGGCCAAAAGCAAGTGTGGGCTGAGCAGAGCCCCCCTACACCCTGAATCAAGAGCAAAAGAGGGGTCTGAGACAAAGCCAAAAGGCAGAGAGAGTCAAGCTTTCAAAAACAACTACCCAGCCATGCCCAAAAACCTGTCGACAGCCAGTTTATGGCCCATAGAGCACAGGGCACTACACAGGTTAGCCACCTCTAACACCTTGCATGTATTATGTGAGCCAGCAGGGTGGGAACAATCCTTGTGGGCTCACTCTCAGGGAGACAGGTCTGTGAAGAGTTGAAGAGGCACCTAGGATAGGAGTGGGCCCTGGGCTCATTACATGCTAGAGAGAGAGGATCGTTATAGCCTGGAATATCTTGACGCTTACTGGAGATGGAACTGCTGAAAAGGAGGAGGATGCAAGCTGCTAGGCTATGGCCCAGAAAGGATGATGTTGGGAAGAATGAGTAAGTGCATACCTTCTGGGAAGTCTGATAGAGAATGCCTGAAATCCACTAAACACAAACTCTACTGTCTCCCACTGAGTGCCCTCAAAGTTCCGGCAGGCAGGCCTACTCTCCCTCCATGTGGGGGAAGAAGCTGAGACAGAGACATCTAGAGGTTGGTCCAGGCTTGCCCTCACTGGCTTCCTGTTCCGTCTTGAGGTACCCTGTTCAAATCTCCAGGAGTTTCTAAGCTGTCATCTCAGCCACCCTGAGTAGCTATTTCAGTGAGAAAGAGCCAAGAAGAGTCCTCTTCTCCATGGGTGTATTTATTTAGGGGATTCAGAGTATCCTCAGGCGTGAGGACCTTCCCAGCTCAGAAGTGCATTTACTGTGCTGTCTATGCAGATCTGTAGGGAGTAGTCCATTGCAGTACATTTGAGTAAATTCATTGCAACACAGCCTGAGTAACAATACTAACCCTGTACAGTTAGCCACTCAGGTCTCATTGACGGTGTTGTTGTTGCCTATTAATCATCAGTTAGAGACCATAGAATGCCTTAATCTCCTAACACATATATTTTTGTGCATGTATGTTTGTGTGGTATACACATATATGTGTATGCGTGTTTGTATATGTGTGGGCACATGTGTATGTTTGTTTGATTCCCCACCACTGCAAAAATTGTATTAATTTGGAAAAATTGAACCATGCAACACTATAAAATGCACAATTTTACAGATGAATGGGTGAACACTATCAAATAACCTTTGGTTTGTGGTAAGCATTGTCATAGTGTGCTGAGACAGAATCTTCTGGAGCACTTTTATGTTCTCTGGGTTCTTCTGGGTCAGACATAACTGGCTTTTAGATCCTGGTGTGTCTCTGAATATAAGCTATGAAATTCATCTTACACTTGTAGCTTTTCAATATTTCATCCAAGCCTGAGGCAGAAACTGCCGATTCATCTGTTGAATGTATGCCATGATTTTATTAAAAAAATAAATATGATTTATGTGTGTGTACACATGTGTATATATGTTTGTGTTTGAATGCAGTGTGCATGTGCTATGGTACACATATGGAGGTCAAAGGATAGTGTCTGGGTCCAGCCTCATCTCATTTGAGGCAGAGGTTCTCTAGATCTCACTCTGCTGTTGTTCTTTTTGCTTTGCATCCCAAGAGCTTCTGGAAAATTCTCCTGTCTCCACCTCCCATCTCACTATCAGAGTGCTAGGATGATAGAAGCCCCCCATGCTGCAGGATTTTTAGATGGGGTCTGAGGATTGAACTCAGGCTTGAGCAGTGAGCACTTGTCCATTGAGCCATCATCCCTCTAATGCCTGCCGTGGTTTCGTGAAGGAAAGCAATAACAGGAATAACAGCTTTTCCTTTGGCAGGTTTTTTCAGTGGATCGTATGTCAGGCTGTCATGTGTATGTCAAATGACAGACAACAGCCATGCCTTCGTGGTAACACGTAGGTTCTAGATTCATTTGTGCTCTAGAGAAAGGGCTCATCAACTTTTGCTTTAAAAATCCAAATTGAATCTGTTTCAGACTTTGTAGTTGAAGAGCTGAAATTAAGGTTCTCATATATGTGTTCATCTAGCCATTTAAAAATAATTATTCAAAAGGCAGACGTTACTCTTGAATTGCAATCAAAAACAAAACAGAAAACAAACAAGCCAGAACAGCAAAAACAAAAACAAAAACCAACGAGGTGCCTGGCTGGGTCTAGCCAACTTGTCAGACCATGAACCGGATGAGCAACTAATAAACTGTAATTTACACAAAAATCACTGGGGGATCATGTTACATCTTTGAATCTGGGTACATGAGGGTCAGGGTCTGGCTTGATTTCTTCTATATTCCTAACAAGCTACCAAGGGATGCTAATGTGGTCTGTTCATGGGCCATATTTTGAATGGAAAGGATCATACTGAAACACAGAACTTCTTTTTCCTGTCTTATATCATTGGTAGTTTTGTATCTTGTTCATCAGAGACTCATGCCAAAAAAAAAAAAAAAAAAAAAAAAAAACAAAAAAACCAACAAGCTTAAAAAAGAAGTCTATGCAAAAAAAAAAAAAAAAAAAAAAAGTCTGTGATGATTTCAGACACTAGTAAGACACATAATCAAATGTGTATTAAAAGAGTGTAATATTGAGTGTACAGTTTGGAGGAAATCAGGCAGGTTGGCACTTCTCCATCAATCAACATGTGCATACTTTTGCTTCTGACTTTATCTGTTACTCCTCATAGGCACTACAAGTGGAATTTCTTTTAAAGCAGGAAATATTTTAATTACACAGGTGGGTCTTTGCACACCACATGGAAGGCGTTGGAAGGAAAATTACAAATTCTTAAGCATGAGAAGATTTTCATAGTCAGAGTTAACAACCTGACAATTAACAAGTTATAAAAAAAAAGTGTGAATCACACATGGATGTTATTTTCCAGAAACACTGCTTACAAAGGTAATTGCTCACAAATTTCTGGGTTTGCAGCCAGTATCATAGGATTCATATTTAAAGGGGGAAAAGACTATGTTCAGTGTCTGAAACAGATCCAAGAGGATGTATGTTTTACCTGAAGCTGAAGCTACTGTAGTTTAAACATTTGAAAGAACTTTGATTTCATTTGCTCTCTGGGTTGGTTGCTCGTGGGGAGATGATCAACAGCAATGGAAAAACCTTTAATATTGAATATGAAAACTTGAAAAATGTGAATTGTCATTAAAAGTATGAAGCCCTTTGATAATGTTGCCCATACTTGCAGGAATTGAGCCTCATTCTAGAAGAATGGCACAGGGCACCTGATAAAATGGCCCTGGACATGTCTATAGATATTTTCTTGATATTTATATTATTTCTAACTCTAGAGAAGATTGTGAAAAACCCAAAGAATTCTGCACAAAATGCTGGGATGAGCCATAAGGCAGAGCAGAGAGAAGGCAAGTGAGGAGAAAAAGAATTTTTAAAAGAATGACTTGAATCCCATATTAGGCAAAATGAGCCACAGTAAAAACAAGATTATTCAAGAGTCTGACAAGAAATGACTTTTGTTTATTTCAATAGTAAGAAAACTTTTTTTTCTAAATTTATGAACTATACCATTTCTATTCTAGGGTTACTTCCCTGCTTAGAATCAGGATTAAGTCTCACAAATTCTATCTCAGTTTTCCTATCTGTCAGAAGTCAGAAGAGGCTGGAGAGATAGCTCAGTCAATAAAGAACTTGCCTTGCAAACATGAAGATCTGAGTTCAATCCTAAGAACCCATTAGAAAAGCCTCCTCTGCTCCTAGGTACTATTCCTTCGGAGCAGTGCACAGTGTCTGCTTTGTGGAATGCGCACACTCACAGTGATACTTCTTCCTCAGCCTCCTGAATGCGGAGATTAAAAGCATGTACCACCACACCCAGAGAAATATCAATTTTTAATGTTTTTTTTTTTTTTTTGTGTGTGTGTGTGTGTGTGTGTGCTTATGATTCGGGTATGAACGTGCTGCAGCCTGTTGTGGAGATCAGAGGTCAACCTCTGGTGACAGTCCTCACCTTTCACTTTTTTTTTGTTTGTTTGTTTGTTTTTCATTCTAGTCCAGGCTGACCTAGAATTTACTATGTAGTCCCAGGGTGGCCTTGAACTCACGGTGATCCTTTCACCTCTGCCTCCAGAGTGCTGGGATTCAAGGCGTGCACTGCCATGCCCGGCCTTTCACTTTGTTTTGAGGCATAGTCTCTTTGTTGTCCACTGCTGTTTACACTAAACTAGCTGGCTTGGGAGCTTCCAGGGATTTTCCTGTCTCTACCTACCACCTCAGTGTACTTGCACACTATAATGTCTGACTTTACATGGTTTTAGAGACCAGAACTCAGGTCCTCAACACTGTATCCACTGATCTCTCTCTCCAGCCCCTGCAGATCTTTAAAGAAAACTTTTCTGCCAGGTGTGGTGGCGCATGCCTTTAATCCCAGCACTGGGCAGGCAGAAGTACTAGGATCGCCGTGAGTTTGAGGCCACCCTGAGACTACATAGTGAATTCTAGGTCAACCTGAGCTAGAGTGAGACCTTACCTCAACTCCCCCCCCCAAATAAAACAAAAAACAAGAAGAAAAGAAAACTTTTCCTTAACCCCCCATTCTGCAGAAATTGTGTGCCCTGTTTTATTTTGTTATTTACTTATTTCCTTCTCATCTGTTTTATTTTTTTCCCAATACAATATAGGGTTTAGGAGAACAGAGAACTGGATTATGATCACAGGTCCATTGACAGTCCCAAGTCTCACCAGGAAGTCAGCATTTATTGAACAAGTGAATGAATGAATGAATGAATGAACAAATGAACTGTCTGAAAACACACCACTCATCACTGTGTCTTCAGCTAACTCAAGAACAATTTCCTAAAGAGGCTCTGAGAATTACGGGAGAAATACTACATGGACTCCCGCCCCCATAGGCTTCTAGGCTTGGTGTTTCTTTAATTTCATGTAAATTTCTCTAAGTAAATATTCCTTAAAAGTGAATAAAATTTTATTTCACTTTAACAAGAGAATATAAAAGTTAAAAAGGTCACTGTAGTAATAGACTAATCTCAATTACCAGGGCAGCCTCCGAAACCCTCACTCCCACCTAATCTCATTCGGTGCATACGCAGCTCACCGTGTGATTTCCAACACAGCTAAATGAAATTATAAAGCAGTGTTAAATTTATTAATCATTTAATTAGCTAAATGTTCCTGCAAGTACTGGTGAGATGAATGGCATGTCATTTTCTAATGCAATTTGCCTCTCAGGCAGCCAGGGTCAGAAAGGGAAGCGCCTGGCATCTCGAATGAGTTTTTTATATCACACCTTCTATTAAGAGACCATCATGATACCAGGATAGGATCTGAGATTGGTACACAGGCTTGGGGTGCTCAGATGCAGGCCTGAAAACATGCTTTCCACCCTCACCTGAGTTTTGAAGAGGAGGGGCAGGATCATAGCTGATGAGCCCCTTGGAGACGGCTGCTCCCCGTGCCTCTTTGCAGGGCAAATCTTTTCATATTTAACAAGCCACTGAACAGAGCAGAGCAAAAGATAGCAGCCAGTATTAAACGCATGCTCAATCTAGTTTTATTTCTTTAAATTTACTCAGTCGAGAAAAATTTGTGGAGTGCGAATTCTCCTCATGCTAGGTGACTTTTTAATCCTCCTCGTTGAGCTAGGATTTATTTCTTCCTTCCAGCCTTGCAGCTCTTTCTTGAAATCTTGGGGTATAAGCCACACTTGCTCGTTAAAGAGGGTGTTCCTGTGGAGAGCTGTGACTCCCAGCCCTCCCCGTACATATCATGTGAGTCCATACGTGGGGAGCTTTGGAATTTGCAGCTGCCTTTGACTTATAATTATTTCCCACTGAAAACTGTGACAAGTGGCTGCTGCCAGGTACTTTGTGACTCTGTTCCTATTTGCAGCAAGAGCACTGGCATCAAGCACATTGTCCAAATTCACCTGGTGAGGAGATGTTGGAGAGAGTGCTGCATGAGGTCGTGAACAACCCAATGAACACAACTCTGTTCGTTCAAGATGGAAGCTGTTTGGTTCTGAGAACTTCAGCATAACAAAGTGTTTTGATGTGTGGATGTCCCTGCTTCACAGAGCCACCACACAGATGCAAGCTGTTCTGACTTGAGGACAGTAAATATCATGAAACACCACGTATAGCACTGAGTTCAAATGTGAGTACTGGTGTCTGATTCCAGCTTCTCCTGCTGTTTGCCACAGACCCCTAGACAAGTCACAGGTACTCTGGACCCTGAATATTATCTTCTATACAGCAGACATCACACACCCATACACACACACACACACACACACACACACACACACACTCTGATAGCTGAGTATAAGACTGCTGGGAGACCCATCAATGAAATGATGGGTCAGAGTCTTACACACATTTGAAAATGAAACAGGTGTGATAGAAATGCTTTCTTTATTTTATCTCTCAGCAGCAAAAGCTTTGAGTCAACCAGGTCTGCATCCCAAATTTGACTCCCCTCTTACTTCCTATCGACCCTGAGCATGATATTGAGACCAGCTTCAATTTACTGGTGATGATATAGATTAGAGAAAAAAGTGTGTGTATGTCTCTGTGTGGGCATAGATACAGATCTGTATACACACATATATAAAATGAAATGTGCACTTAAATGCATACATTTACACACACACAATTGTGCTCAGTCCCTAGCACTTAGGTTGGCTTCTGGAGGATGACTGCTGCTATTATTGCTACCGTGGCTACTATTTCTATCACCATTCTATGTCATCCCTGCAGAGAGAGGAGGCTGCTCCTCCCCTCCAAAATCCCTCTGAGTGATGTTCAACATACACTTCCTTAGACATGTGCACCACACGTTAGACAAAGGCAATTCTGGACTCACATCCAGGATATGAGGAAGAACAGCTCCCATGTCTGATAAATCTGTGATATGGTGTTTCATAGCACTACTGCTGGGGTCAAGCCAAAATAGTTTCCAGTCCTCCCTCCACATTTTACTAGCTAAATGACCTGGAACTTGTTATCTTTCGAGGCCTGGGTTTCTTTATTTTCAAGATGGAGGTGATTATAGGCCCTTCTCCTACCTAAGGTGATTGTAAGGATTAAATAATAACCACAGTACACGCTTGGCCCATAAAATAATAGTACAATGTAAACTGGCCAAGGGGAGGAGCCATAGAAGGGGAAAATGACAGAATGACAGAGGAAGGAGAAGTGAATGTGTTCCTCAATGAGTTATCTCTAGAATCTTCTCTTTCACAAATGCTTCTATCTCCTGCCTAGGTTGTCTTGTGATAGTCCCTTTAAGGGGAAACACTAAGTCTTAACCCCTTGCTTCCCAGTCCTCGAAAAGAAGCTGGAAGATATGGATCCACCTGTGCAAGGTGTCTCAGGAAGTTGACAGTGGCTGGGACCAGACCAGGGCACCTGCCTTTTCTTGGGCTGCTGTATGCAGACCATTGGTGGTTATGGAATTAGTCTCTGGTTGACCCTTCAGCCATCCTGATCTCTTACTTTATATGCTCAGTGATGAACAAATATGCTGGTTTACACAGTTGTTTCTATGGGTTAGATGGAGCATTGTGTCTTTGGATTGAGAAAATGCTGGCGCAGTTCTCCTCGTTGGGTCTCTAAGTCCTCCCCCAAACCTGCCAATCATGTCTCTCCAGAGAGCTGCAAAGTGGAAGCAAAGGGAGCACTTCCTGTGCTTGTGAGAAGAATGGGTTATGGCTCATGGATCAACACCTTTAAATAGTCACATGAAAGTATTCTTTAGGAAATTCGCCTCTCTCCAAAACCAGTGCTTGTTGATAAAAATTATAGCGTGGGTGCATAGGACCGTCACTGTGTGCATTTCCTTGGAGCTGGTATGTGTATTCCAGTGAGGTGCAGTGTACAGGCATGGGAGGGAGAGAGGAAGGAAGGAAGTGAGCAAAAGGGATGGCAAGAAGGAGATCAGAGATAGAGAATAAAGGACCGTGGCAGAGCTGTTGCATATCCGAGTATCTGCTTGGAAACAGGAGAACCTGGGTGAGAGCCGCAGCCTCTCTGAGCCTCGGTTTGTTCATTTGTCAAAATGGAAACAATCATTAAAGCACCTGCTTTATAGAGTTGCCTTGAGCACTGCAAGAGATACAGATAACTTTGGACAATGCCTAGTGCACAGTCAGTAATCTCCACGGATTCACCATGCCTTTAAAGAGTAGAAGAGGAGAGGGGTCAGGAAAGAAAGGAAAATGAAAATGAGGCTACAGCGTGAGAACATAGGAAATGGAAAGAGACTTTGTGGGAAAGACAAGAGGTAGTTCCCTCTCTCTGTTGTCGAGAGGCGCGGTTCACATATGAACAGTGAGCGGTGCAAGCTGAGCACAGAGTTTAGCCATACACACAATAGGCAGGCATGAGAACAGTCACACATTCATCTTGCCTAATAAAAGCTTTGCTGGTGCAACTTTGCGGTTCAAAACCTGCCAAACAAAACTATAATACCACTACCTTATTTTATAGAAGAATATGCACCAACCCTGTTTAGTCTCTTTCCTAGGTTTGAGAGCCATGGTCAGGGTGACAAGCCAGTCTGGACATTCCCACCCCTTAACTCCAGAGGTTTTTTTTTTTTTTCTTCTTCTTCTTCTTTTCCTTTTTCTTTTGTCTTCCACCAGCTAAAACGGGGAGATGGACATGATCACTTTTAGATTGCCACTTCTACATCGAGTGGATTTTATAATAAGAAGCCATTTTTCCCCCCGACAGGCTGCCCTTGTGCCCGCCTCTCTGACTTTGAGGGCCTCATTATTGTGGGTTTAAATGAAGGATGTTCATTCAGGCAGGGATGGGGGGGGGGAGGCCACCAGGCATCAGAGGTGTTATCAGGCCCTTCTATCAGGCCAAGTGACAGGCGTCCAGAGCAAGAATGCAGAGCTCATGGTGGAGACCTCCGGCTGACACCAAAGGTGACCCCCTCACTCTCAACCTTGAAAGGGAAAGTTCCCACTTTATTAAAATGAATTTCGAAAGGGCCGCTCTGACAGCTGCATAATTAAATATTGGAGTGTCAGCGATAATTTATTCTACTCGCATGTGGTGGTCAGATCCCTTTCACTAGAGGGTCAGCAAGAGCAGTGACAGAGGCAAGGAGACAAGGGATTCTGGCCCTTTGTCATTACGTAGCCCCGGTGGTGAAATCGGAGTCTTAGAAAACGCACAACTCTGAGTTCCCGTGCAAACATACACACACCCCAGGAAGAAAACAGTGCATGGCACTATTCACCAGGTACCACTCTCTCTACCTTGTGTGGCAGACATTCTTTACGAATAGTAATTAGTGAAGTTCTACACATAGACTTTTCACCTGCATTTGAGCGCTCCAAGCTGCCACAAGTTTTTCCTAAGCATCACACATTCCGTGCTCCACTGAGAAGTCTTGCTAGGGTGACCTGGATGACAAAGGTCACCCTGGGCAAGAGAGGAGCTAGACATCCCAAAGATGAACTTTTTTATACATACAGTTCCAAAGCTCCACTCTGCAAAGGGTCTTGAGGTACCCATTGACCCTACTTAATGGACAACCACAGAAGAGATCATCGCTGAGGCCAAGTTCATGTGCGTGTCCATGTGTTATGGAGATCCTTACCTATTTTAAGCAGGTGTCCTGTGAACAACACGGGCTTTGGAGCCAGACTTTGGATCCTTTCTTATGATTGATGCAGCTAAATTTCCCACCGCAGCCAGAGGCATATTGCTTCATAAATGTCTATAAAAACACGAAAAACAGAGCCAGGGAGAATTCAGCATAGACCCACTCAGATGTTTATTCTTTGTGGATGTTGGTGTTTTGCTTTGTTTTGTTTCAGCTGGGGAGCCGTTGAGTTCAGTTCCCTCCTCAGCAATTCAGAATCAATGAGTTAATGCTGCTCAGGGCTCATTGTCAGTAAGGCTCTGCCCATAGCTTGCCCACACAGAGACCCTGTGCAGGAGCCCAGTCCATCATTTCTTAGTTGACCCTGCCCTATTTACTCCGGTAGGGTAAAAGCACCGGCTAAGCTCTGCTAGTCAGTGTATTACTTTGTCAGAGGCAGGCTTGGCCACTTCGAGTCAGGCTGAACAAATTACATCCTTCACTTCGTCGCCGAACCGGGAACAGGGTTATAACTCAGTCTAAGCACCGGTCCCTCTTCTATTACCTTCATAACCAAGGTCATACTAATCAACTCAATTACCAGCCCTCTTGGACATTTTCATAATGTTTTCTGTTAGTTGCTCTCCTGTGAAAATCTCTGGGTCTAAGCAAATTAATGCCATTTTTATAAGTATCTACATTTCAGGGGCAGTGATCTCCTCTGGAAAAGATGGTATTCCCCGCCACATAAACTAGCTCTACCTCCCAGCACAGTGCGAGAATGAACTGGGGTATTGCTGTACACAACAAATCATCTTGCTTTTGGGAAAACACGATATTACAAGGAAAATGACTTTAGTCCCTTCCCAAAGGAGTGTGCTGCATTCTTCCTTCCTGCGTTCTTTTCCCAACTCAGCAAGCTAAGCTAAACCTTTCAGTGTGCACCATCCCAGGCACACGGAGACAAGGAGGATGGTACAATTTCACAGTTTCTCCACCAAGGGTGTGTTTTCACTCCTGACTTGTTCACAGATGTGTGCCCTTTGCCTCCTCATCACCTCATCTCCATTATGGATCTCCTTTGTTATAAAAGCACTGCATGATTCAAACACTGTTCCATTTTTTCGTCAAGGTTCAGAATTGCATCATATGGACAGTAGCTCACATTTTCAAAAATTCCCTTATGCATAAATGCTGAGTAGCTAGTCCTGAAGATGTCAGATTGGCGTGCTACCTAATAGAACTCCACGTTTAGAAAGCAAAATAGCCATTTTATCTAAGGCAGCGAGCTAGTCAAGGCACATGGTGACTTGTTGAATTCCACAATGCCCAGACTGCTACTTGCAATGTGTACATACAGTTTTAAGTAAAAAGAAAGTCCACATGTCAGATGTATGTCAGTTATGCATGCTTATAGCACATCAGTTCACATACTCACGTACTCATAGCACACCAGCTCACAATACTCACGTGCTCATAGCACACTAGTTCACAAAGCTCACATATTCATAGCACACCAGCTCACAATACTCACGTGCTCATAGCACACCAGTTCACAAAGCTCACAGACTCATAGCACATCAGTTCACAATACTCACATGCTCATAGCACACCAGTTCACAATACTCACATGCTCATAGCACACTAGTTTACACTCACATGCTCACAGCACACCAGTTCACTACATTCACATGCTCATAGCTCACCAGTTCACAAAGCTGATGAACTCATAGCACAATGTTCATGTGCTCCTAGCACACCAGTTCAATGAGTAATGATTTTTCCATGTATACTTTTATTCTTGTTGGTGTTCAAGGCAGAATCTAACTCTATCCCAGCCTGCTCTGGAGCTCACTTTGTCGCCCAGAGTGTCCTCAAACTCACAGCTATCCTCCCTCCTCAGTCTCCTGAGTACTGGGATTAATGGTGTGAGATACCATGCCTGGTCCATATATACATTCTTTACTGGAATTTTTTTTTTGGGGGGGGCGGGTGCATGTATGTGTGTTCCCATATGAGTGGGCACGTGTGTATATGTGTGCACGTACCCATGGAGGCCAAGATCGATATCAAGTATCTGACTCGTTGCTATCTACTTTGTTGTTAGACACAGGGCCTCTCACTGGACCTAGAGCTGTCCTACCTCCCCAGCTCTGGGCTCACAGGCTATCATGCACAGCATTTTCCAGGGGCACCAGGGATTAGAACTCAGTCCTTCAGCTTGTGAGCTATCTCTCCAGTTCCTGGACTTGGTTTTTGCTCAAAAGAGATACTGAGATGAGTACAGAGGACACAATGCACCCAACTTCATTGAATGTTTGATTTCATTAAAAAGGAAGTGAGGAAGCAAAGGTGACAAGTGCCAACAATTCCACCTGGGAGTGTGAGTGCCACAATACACTTCCATCCACCTTATCTGCAATTAGTAGCTCTTCCAAGAAATGTTCATCAGGTGACAGGAAGGGGCACTGGCAGGCCTGAGCTGGCTGTTTTGTTTGTGGCATCTCCAGGACTCTCATGTGCTCTGCAGAGTATCATCCCCCCACCCCATTCAAACTCAGACAGAGTTAACACCAAGGTGATCCAGTCGCTTTTCAAGGTCACACGAGTCCAGTGAAACCATGATGAGATTCTAATTCAATGACTAATATAATGCCTTGAAAACACCTGGATTTATGGGCATGGGGTGCACATCTGTAATCCCAGCACTAGGGAGTCTGAGGCATGAGTTTTAGACCAGTCTAGCCAAGGCTCTGTCTCATCCCCTTTCACTAAAAAGAAAAACCAAATCCGTGTGTTACTGAATAATTGAATGATTGATTGATCTTTTTTTCTATAAGTTTTTTAACTGAGGCAAAATTCACATAACATATGATTGTCTTAAAGTGCATGAATTTAAAAAAAATTATTTATTTATATTTGCAAGCAGAGGGAGATAGAAAGAAGAGAAACAGGTAGAGAGAATGGATACACCAGGACTTCTAGCCACTGCAAACGAACTCCAGATGCATGCATCCCTTTGTGCATCTGGCTGTATGTGGGTACTGGGAAATCAAACTGGGGTCATTCATTAGGCTTTGCAGGCAAACACAACCACTGAGACATCTCTCCAGCCCAAAGTGCATGGTTTTAAAGTGACTCCATTGCATTTAATGCTATGCAGCTACCAGCTTTCCCTCACTGTAAAATCTGTTCATCATTCCAGAAAAACACTCCATACTCCTTAAGTAACCACTCTCCACTCCCTTCTCCCACCATATATGCTTTCCATTTCCACAAGGTTGCTTACTCTAGGCACCCCATGTAAGGAAGTACATCATGTGAATTGTGTCTAGCTTTCTAGCTTCGGGGATTAGCAGGGTGTTCCCAAGATACATCTTGGTAGCATGTGTCAGCACTTCATTCCTTTTTTAAAAAAATATTTTATGTATTTATTTTCAAGCAGAGATAGATAAAGAGAGAGACAGACAGACAGAATGGGATTGCCAGGGCCTCCAGCCACTGCAAAGGAACTCCAGATGCATGTGCCATTTTGTGCATCTGTCTTTACGTGGGTATTGAGGAATCAGACCCAGATTGTTAGGCTTTGCAGACAAGCGCATTAATGGCTGAGCCATCTCTCTGAGCCCTCATTCCCTTTTATATAGATGAATAATATTCTTTTGCTTGATATCTGTTTTTAATCTATTTATCTATTGATGGACATATAATGCTATTTCTCCCTTTGGGTAATTCTGAATGATACTGTAAGCATTTATAGCTAAGTGTCTAAGTAAACATGGTGTTTTCATATACTGAGGCGTGGAATTGTTGGGTTTTAGGTTAACTGTACTCTTCACTTCATGAGAAACTACCAAACTGTTTTCCACAGTGGCTGTACCACTTTACATAAAACCCTTATTTTTGAAAGTTCCCCATGTTTTGGAAGGCACAAGACTTTTCATTAAGTTCATCTCTGCAGAAAGAGTTCAGGAGTCTTCTCAAGTAACTCTAATCACCCCCCAGGGACTTGCTTACCGAGCCTGTATGTGTGAAACCGAAATAGCCACAGGCATCTCGGAGCTCTGTTATTTCAGTCTCTTCCCATCCCTGCCCGCTGAACTCCAGCTCCGTATTACCCAAGAATGGAGGCTTGTGGCCTAGAAAAATGGAAGGAAAGTGGTGAGTCTTAATTAGCCATCTCCAGTGTCAATTAGCTTTTCCAGAGTTTTCCTGGAAGAAATGGAGCCCCAGCCCTCTTTCAGCTTGCCCAGCCTCTGGGTCCAGGTTCTGTGTGGCTTGATTCAGTGGCCTCACATTTCTTTTAGCTTCTTTGTCATTTATAAAATTAAAAACATGTACGTGAAAGAGAAAGAGTCGGGCTTAGGAAGAGGCTCATTTTGGTATAATACTTGCCTAACATGCCCAAAGCCCTGGTCTCCATCCCCAGCAATGTATAAAACCTGGACATGGTAAAACACACCTGGCACTACGAATGGAGAAACAAAAGTTTAAGGTCATCCTTGGCTACATAGTGAATTCAAGGCTAGCCTGTGCTATACGAGAATACTACATCAAAAAAAAGTGAAAGTTTTTCATTATATAAGCTGACCAATTTTGACAAGTGCAAAATCCTAGCTGGGTGTGGAACTGCATGCCTTTAATTCCAGCTCTCAGAAGGCAGAGGTGGGAGGATCACTGTGAGTTTGAGGCCAGCCTGAGACTACATAGTGAATTCCAGGTTAGTCTGGGCTAGAGTGAGACCCTACCTAGAAAAAAAAGTCCTGATCTCTTAGAAAGACACTATATAGGATATGTAATCTGTGCATGGATGCGGGCAAAGCACGAGCTTGCTCTTTGGTAAATGTGATCCTATTTAATGGTTCACCTTTCAACTCTGCAAAGTCTAAACCCCCAGGGTACAGAGGAGGAAGCTAAGACCCAGAGGCATTAACTAACACAGGCCAAGTTTCCCCTTTAGTTTCCCCTTTGCAGCCACAAAATGCAGTTTGTTTCTGGCACATCAAACTCTGATACTTGTCATGCATCAGACAGCACAAGGCCAAGCCCCCCCGTCCCCCAAACCGTGACTGTAGGAGCTGGAGCAATTTACTGAGCAGGGCTGAGATTCCTACCTCCATCCCAAAGGTACATACAGAAATGTAATGAATCCCTTCACCTGAAGAGTCTCAAGAAGTACCATTCCTGGGGTTCAACTGGGCCTTCGAGCTCCCCTTTCCATGTTCTTTCACCATTTCTGGTTGTTCTGTGAAGGCAGGCAACAGCTTCTACCTTAGCCCAGAATCAATAATGAGAAAAAGAAATCTGGAGTGTGCCCTTCCTGCATTACATAAATAGCTAAACTTTCTTAAGTTCTAATGGACCACTAGAAAGTTGTCAGTCCAAGCTCGGTGTGGACCTGCTGAATTAAAAGGCCAGAAGTCCTTAGTGAGACTTTGCCATGGACCACTTCTGGAACCACGGAGAATTCCCTTTCCTTTCTGGATCCTTTCTATAAACCATGAGAGGGCTCGAGATGGTTCTGCTGTCTTCCAGAGAAAGAATTAGAAATCAAACAATAAAACAAGGGTGGGATCCCTCTGCCCCACACACAGTGGACCAGAGTAAATGGCTCTATGATCAGCACTCCAGTGCATGGTACTCCCTTTACAAGGCATGACATCCTTACGGACATATATACCCTACTTCTAAAAGAAGATGTTGGAATGAGCTGAGTGACCACGGGCTAATCACATAACCTCTCTGGTCCCCTAGTTTTTCAACTATAAATAAAGAGGGTAACAACACCGTTAGTATTAAATGAGATAATGTTTATTAACAAAGAGAAATATGTGAAAGAAAATGGGCATTCAACAGGGAATTACACCTTTGGGAAATCATGGTTGCATTGAGTTTTTAATGGTTCCTGAGAAGAAAGAGAGAGAGAGCAACAGCTATTGAATGGGCACGCCAGGGCCTCCAGCCACTGCAAACAAACTCCAGACACATGTGCCACCTTGTGCATCTGGCTTACGTGGGTCCTGGGGAATTGAACCTGGGTCCTTAGGCTTCCCAGGCAAGTGCCTTAACTGCCAAGCCATTGCTCCAGCACATTTTTGATTCATTTATTATGTTAAGAAATGTAAACAGGAGATAGGAGGTAGGTCCTTTCCAGGTTTATGGTGATGGTTCATAATTCTTTAATGACTCTGGCCAAGATTTTGCAGATACTTGTGGGTTGATGGCTATCTGTGTCTTGCCTACAGATTGCAAATACATTGACTTATCAAAATATTCCTCCCCCTGCCCACACACTCCTCAATTTACAAAAAATTGTGAAACGTTGGGAAATGTTTCCAAGAATAGACTAAAGGATTAACTGGTCTGGAGGAGTCAAGTTAAAGAGGAAATGGAATATATTCACAACAATCATGATAGTTTGCTGACCGCTGGCTCAGAAAACACCTATCCCAAAAGATAATGACAATATGGGTGTGTGTACTAATGGCAATGCAGACCACATTCAGGGCTTCTCAGAGGGAGGGACTAACTCTACAAGTGTTTCCGCCATGACTTTCAATTAGAGCACACGCCTAATAATAGGATCACCCACTTGTTAAGCAGTGTAGCTTTCTAGTTCTCATCACTACAGTGATTATAGGGATCCATGCCAGTAGCCTCTCTCTGTGTCTCATGAAACCAGTGGTTGGTGGTTCATAGGAAAGCTTCTTTTGTGATCTTTCACATAGGTTTTCTACTCAGAATTTAAATTTCTTTGTTGTAGTTTTGTCTTGTTTGGAGGTTTGTGGTATTCTCTCTTATCATGTATCTAAGTGGTACCCCCAGGTGCCCTGATGTTGATGCACAGTGGGCCAATAAATGCCCACATGCTGATCAATGCAGGTTGGAGTCCACCCAGAGGGAAGCTGGTTCTCCTGTTCCTCATGGCCTAGTAATGCCACAGTGCTTTTTATCAGCCAACCAGCAGATTTCCCCCCCTCCATCAGATGGGAAAGCACTCTCCACTGCAGAAACCAGTTAAGTTCATTATCTCATTTTTTTCTTGTTATTTTGTTTTCTGAAGTCCTGGCAGCAGAACCAATCTTCACAATACTTTATGAGAGAGAGAGAGAGAAAGAAAGAAAGACTGAAGCAAATTTGATCACAGAAGCTTTAAAATCTGAAATCCCAGGATGCTAATTAGTGCATCCTTTTAAGATGGCTTCTTGCATTTTGAGACACACATGGGCTTGGGATAAATGTAGTTGGCGGCTTGCCATGTGTCAGGGAGGTCATCCTGACTCTTAGGAACACGGAGCTCCTGCAGAAGCCTGTGGAAAGAGGACAGACACTGACCATCCCCCCAGTCAGCGCAAGACTACTCTGTCACCAAGTACCAGGTGGAAGCCAAAGGCTGCTCCCGATGGTTTCTTATACACCCCGTGAACTTCTCCTGTTGCCCTAATGATGTCCTTATTTTGCTCTTTCCTCACTTGACATTGAGCCGTAAGTGAACAGGAACTGCCTGTATCTCTGAGCTTTGCATGGTACTTGGCACACAGGAGATTCCTAATAACTGCAGCTGCCGTGGTGCAGAAAGCTTTACAGCTGGGCAAAGGAATGTGTGGCTTGGGGGCAAGTGGCTCTCCTGAACTTGTGTCTGAACACCCTCCAGGCTTTGCATTTCTGGAGGTGGGTGCAGCTGGCTCATGCCTGTTATCCTTTCACTAAGAAGGCTGCAGAAGGAGGATTGCCTTGAGTTGAAGGCCAGCCTGGGCTACAGAGTGAAATCTTGTCTCAAAAATACCAAAAACACAGCTTCTATTTCTGCTTTGGACTGTAAAGCACCTGAGAGTAGAAATCCTTTACCATGACCTGGAGTGGTATCTGGAGGGAATAGATCCTCTGTGGACATCTGTTCCTTCCCAGTGACTATATGCACAGTGTCTAGCATGTCTGCTCTGGGATAAGCCTATGTAACTTCTTTAGACCTGTGTTATAGTTGAGTGTGGTATGTGCCTTTGTAATCCCAGTGCTTGAGAAGCAGAGACAGATGGAGCCCTGGTGCACCCTGGACAGTCTGCCTTAATTGACAAGCTCCAAGTAGTGAGAAACCCTGTCTCAAAAAAAGGTGTATGGCAACACCTGAAGTTGTCCTCCAGCCCCATACTTGCACACATGTGCACATGCATCTGCACACACACAGACACATGCACACATAATAAGAAATGTGCCAGGTGTGGTGGCACAGGCAGAGGTAGGAGGATCGCCATGAGTTTGAGGCCACCCTGAGACTACATCGTGAATTCCAGGTCAGCCTGGGCTAGAGTGAGAGCCTACCTCGAAAAACCAAAATAAACAAATAAATAAATAGAAGAACAAAAACTGTGCTGTTGGCCCTCCTGGAACATAGCAGTTTCACTCCCAATGACAAAGATGGATTATGAGAGATGGTGTGTGTGTGTGTGTGTGTGTGTGTGTGTGTGTGTGTGTGTGTGTGTAGGCCATACAAGTATAAAATTATAGCTCAAACACTTTGCTGAATCCATCTCATTATGTTGGAAAGACAGCCAGAATTCTCTCCAGAAAAGTATTTCCTGGCATAGAAACCATTGTTAATCACATTTGAAACACATGTGTGTCTATGTCTCCAGGCCCATGTCCATATGCATCTACGTCACTGCAGAATGAACCCTATTGGTACATACCGTCTGCTCCCCTCCTGGGCCTCCTGAGGACCGTGGGAGTGGTACATTCCACATTCAGGGACCATGCACTACCCACCCATTTTAGAAGCATGAAATGCTTGGCATGTTTGGGGCTCCATGGAGTAACTTGCTGTTAAGATATTTGATTGTTGAGATGGTCCACATAGCCTCTCACCCATCCTCACACATGAAGCACAGAGGCTAACCAGCACAGGCTGGGATCAGAGGTCAGTGTAGTGCTCAGAAAATGATTGAATGTTACATGTTGGATGGCACTCCCTAAGGCTACACAAAGAGGCTCCTTCACTGAGTTCTTAAGACACAAAGAGACTCTAGCTCCTGGATATTAATGGTTAAAGCCATGGAAAAAGATTATTTCATACACACAGTCCTCTTCTATCACTGTTTGAGAAATCTATCCCATGAGAGCTTAAAATCAACTAGAAGGTTCACCAATAGGGAAATGATTCCATAAGTCCTAGTAGATCCACTAGGTGAAATATTATGCAGCCACTAGCTTAAAATGCCAATTGAAAAAAATCCTCATGATAAATGTTAAGTGACAACAGGTAGGTTCAAAGTGATTAGAAGATGATTAAAAGGTAGGGTTGGTGGTGCAGGCCTGTAATTCCAGCGCTCAGGAAGCTGAAGCAGAAGGGTCACTATTAATCTCAAGGGCAGCCTGGTCTCCTTAGTAAGTTTCTGACCAGCCTAGGCTACAGCATGAGCTTTTGTCTCAACAAACAAACAGACAAAATGGAACAATGACAAACAAACAAAAGAAACAGACTTAAAGAAAGCTGAGTAAGGACAGAACATGATGATGTATTATATGCATAGGTACGGCCTTTCACTTTTCAAAGTGTTCAATGTTCTTCATTGCCTTTATGATTTGTAAATGTCACATTGGAAATGCCTTGCCGGGAAAATAGTGCTGCAATCTATAAACTGGCAAGATACCATATTTTTAGGGTATCTACTGGTCAGCAGTGCTTACACGGAGCCAGGACGTTGTTCTGAACTTGGTTTTGTGAGAGGTCAGATCCCAGAACTGTAGAAGGAAAGATTGTTCAAGGCAGAGCAGGAGCAGTACTGATACAGGGGCTTGTGGCTCCTAGGCAAAGGAAGCATCCTCATCGCAGTGCAGTGTCAGGTGTCCGGGCTTGTCAATGCTGTGCACCTTTCTCTGTTGCCTCCAGGGCCTGGCGGTTACCAAAATCTGATCTGTCAAGCACACAATGCTTGCCTGACCCAGAGGACCTGGACCAATCCTTCAAGATGAAGAGTGGATGAGTGTCTGGTGCACTTCTGCTCTCGAAGCACTCGGGGTTGGGGAGGGTGAAGTTTGGGTATGTTCTTTTACATTAGTGGACATCACTGGGTTAACTTTAGACGCTAATAACTAATTCATGTGAGAACTTTACCAGAAAACATGACACTAATTAATGAGAATCAAAAGAAGAGCTGGGAGATAGATGGCTCAGTCAGTAAAGTGCTTGGCTTGTAAGCATGAGAACCTCGGTTCGATCCCCAGTATCCATGTAAAAATACCAGCCATGATGGTGCATACCTGTAATCCCAGTGCCAAGAGGATCCCTGGGACTCTCTGGCCAACCAGGGGAGCCAAACTGGTTAGCTCCAGGATAATGAGAAACGCTGTCTACAATGAGGTGGTCAACATTCCTCACGGTGACAACCGACATTGTACTCTGGCCTTCACATGTACACACCCTCAGGTGTATGCACACCTGTGCACACACACATGCACCCTCTTGCATGCAAGCACACACATTACAAAAGAAAGAAAAGAAAAAAAATAGGATGATATTTGAGATACTTTTCATTTATTGAGGCTTTAGTAATGACATTTGGCATCAATACTTCCATCTTGAATAATTTATCCTGCTTAATATTAGCAATAGTCAGCAATGACCCCAAAAAACTGGTCTTATTACCTGAATCTGTCTAGTATCACCGTGTACGTCTTTTCCCTCTCAGCACTCTGTTTCTTGTTAACTTCTACCCCCCACCCTTCTGCCTCCCATCATCTCTGACAACACCTGCCCATCTGCTGTGTGCATCTCTGCTGCACTATCTGGGATTTGGGGCATCCTGTGGAGTACAACTGTACCCCAGAAATATTGGTCAACTCTGACTTAACGGTTCTCATGCTCACCAGGCCTCACTATTCTTGCCCAAATAAGCAGAAGAAGTTAGACACTTGCTAAAGAGCTTCTCTCTCATTAGAAGCTGCCAATCAGCTGGAACTCTACCTTTGTGGAGTATACCAAAGCTTAGCTCCTCTGCAGACTAAAGATAGACATTTCCCTTTCTGCACAGTGTCTTAGAATTCTGTGTGTGGGTTTTTAAATTTATTTTGGGTGGGCTTTGCCTATGTTTCTGTGTGACCACCAGGCCAGCCACAAAACTGTGGTTCTGGGCAGTCTGATCCCTTTCTGTATGAATCATGTGACAACCTGCCTCTATTATTAGTGCCATGGATTTTGACCTGATAAAGTGCTCACTTGTCCTTGGTTTGATCTTCACCCTTGGCTGGAAGTGTCTTAGGGCACTCATTCTTAGAGTCCATGGTCTTCCATGGACCATATCTGACTCAGCGGTGGCCCCCACCTGAAGGTGATATACTCTGATTTTGAACAAAGATAGCTAGCTAACGTTAGGGGCTGTGTGTGTGGAGACCAGAAGTTCACACTGGTATCTTCCTCAATGGGTTCGCTACCTTATTCTTTGAGACAGAGTCTCGTGATGAACCTAAAGCTCACAGATTCTGCTAGACTAGCTAGCCAGTGAGCCCCAGGGATCCCTTGTCTCTGCCTCTCAAACACTGAGCTGACAGGCATGTGCCACCAGGCCTGCCATCTTACATGATTTCTGGGGATCCAGACTCAGGTCTTCATGCTTGTACAGCTAACACTTTATCTACTCAGCTATCTCCTCAGCCCCAATCTTGCTTTCCCTGGGAAGAAAACAAATGGATCCTCATTATTATCATCATCATCATCATCATCATTATTTGGTGGGGAGAGCTGGCAGTCTGTCACAGTGAGCTACTTGAGGACAGACTATTTCCACTCTCACAGAATCTCTCTTCTCTGACATCAGCTTGGATCCCCTAAGCTTGTGTCCCCAGTAGGGATATGTGGAATGACAGAACAGCACATTAGCTTTATTTCCACTTGCCATCCTGTTGTTGAACTTTGAATCAAGTAATAGACCTACCCTGCTCCCCGCCCCAACACACACACCTGGAATTGTAGGGAGGCCTTCATTTTATGATTGCATACCAAAACACCAAGGGCTTTTAAGAAGGTACTGTGATGTCTTCAGCTATATTTTCTCATCACAGTCATGAAACCAGAGCCTTGGCATTTTGCAAGGTGAAAACACTGTGGTGAAGAGTCACCCAGTAATTCATGTTTATGTTACAAGTGTATCCTCACCCATTCATTTCCCCATTGGCATCATCCTGGCCGACTTTGGCTCCCCTTCCTGCCTAATGCATCCTTTCTCTCTCATCAGTTTCCGTTCCTCCCGCCTAACCTGGAATACAATGAAGAGACGTATAATAAAATCTTTTAATTGTCTTAGCATATGTTGCTTTTATTAGGTGGGCATAATTGCATTCATGGGATCACCTACAAAGTCCTTTCGAATATAAAATCGAAATGGCTTCACACTCTGTGCACAAGTCCTTCTCAGCCGCTGTTTTCCCCTTCGCTGCCTCCTGTCCCCCTTTTGCAGTAAAGTTCACATTGAAGTGTGAAAAGGGAGACGTGGGCAGATATGGGATGGGTCTTATCAGCCCGCAAGTGCAGCTGTAGCCCCACTGAAGACTGAAGAGCAACTGTCATTTCTACACCATTTATTCCTCGCCTGGCCTCATTGCCTGCTTCCTTTAGGAGGAAATTCTCCCCTGTTAAAGTACTGCACTTGTCATTTATTTCCTTTTTTTTTTCCTGCTCTCCCTCCCTTGGGCGGGTTCTGATATGCATTTATCCCAAAGGCGAGCCTTTTACACACTTCCGCTGACCTTTGAGGGTCAGGCTCCTCCGAGCTGATTCAGGCTCGTAAAAGCAACCCAGCAAAGCTTTTATGGTGTCATTACAGCTCCCTAGAACCCCTCTCTTTCCAGCCGCCAATCATTTCATTGCCTCCGATCACTTTGCTTGCTCTGTTATTTGAAAGTGGGAGTAGGAGAGAAGAGAATCAGCTAGAACCTTTGGCTGGGACCAGGCTTTGACAGCTATTGTAGTCCAACCTCCCTGGTGATGCTGGGTCTCACTGAGCATGCTCAGCCCCCGTTGTTATTTTAGAACAGGGATCTGCTAACTTTTTGAATAAAGGGTCAGGTTAATAACTATTTTAGTCCATAGGTACTATGTGAAAACTACTCAACTTTACCATTTTCCTTGGCCATGAAGTCTAGAGTTCATTTGTAAAGGCATGCCCCTTCTCTCTCTCTCCATTTCATAAATAAGGAAGAATATTTTTCAAAAAGCTTGAGCTGTGATCATAAAATACCATAAGCTCCACAGTTTTGGAGTTAGGATTCTCAAGGTCAAGCAGCTAGCTGCTTCAGTGTCTGGGGAGGACCCCTGGTTTGTAGATGGCCTCTGGGTCTGCCCTCACATGTGGGAGGGCATAAAGCAGCGCTCTTTTATAAGGGCACTAATCTCATTCAGAAGAGTCACTGTCAAAATATAATTGCCTCCCCATATTATCACATTCAAGAGATTCATTTTCAATATATGAATTTAATAGGGGCACTACTATTCACATCCTAGCACCATCATAGCACAAAGCAATCATGGACAATGTATAAATGTATGATTGTGTTTTTTTCCAATGAAATTGTGGGTAGGACTTGGTTTCTGGCCTGTATTTTGCTGACCTGTTTTAGATATTTAAAAAAAAAAAAATCCATTTATTTTCCACAAATTTTCCCAGTCTAATTTTAAACAATTCTAGCTTTCCAAAGACATGGGGTATGCATCTCTAATGTTCCACTTGGATGGTAGAATGTTATTACCAAATAAAAATTTGGTTGAATGATTTTCCAAGCACATTTTTTTCTCTTTCCATGTTTTCTTTTGGATAATAGGAATTTATTTTTAAAATCTATCTTGAAATAATCTCACGGTGCCATACAGGGCTATCTATGTAGGATCCTTTAGGAAAAAAATGTGTATGCTCATTTCCTTGAGAGTTACAGTGAATACAGTGAGTTGAGGGCAAGGGAACTGTACTAGTTACTCTTCTTATTGCTGTGACCAAATACCTGAAAGGAGGCAACTTAAAGGTGGAAAAGTTTATTTGGCTGACAGTTCAAGTCCATCATGGTGAGGAAGGCAGGGCTGGCCACCGCAGCAGGCAGTGTCCGTCATATTAGGTCTACCGCAGTTAAGAAGCAGAGAGAGGTGAATGCTGATGCTCTGTTCAAGGCACTCCAAGGGATGGCTGCCACAATTAAGCTAATCCACAAACTCCCTCAGGTAGTCCTGAATCCGATCATGTTAACAATCAGGATTAACCTTCATAGGGATCAATAAGTTTTGGAAAAAATAAGTGTGGGAAGCACACACACACACACAATCAAAATCTCACTTTAATCTTGAAGGAAATGTGTGAGGAACATAGAAAGAAAGCCGTATCCCAAAGGTACAAGATTAAATTGGGAGATGTAAAGGAACCTGTCTAAAGGGCCAAGTAAGCATGCTTACCTGGCTTGGATCAGGGTGGTGAATACGGAATAGTTAAGCCCATCACAACATTCTCAGCCTTCTTTGCTTAACCATTGCCAAAGGGGACAGCTAATGTCAGCAGTCATCTGTAGCTCCTGAGTGCATTTCTCAGGTACTCTTCCCATCCTCCCCAGAAGTAATTTCTACCCAAGGATGCCATTCAAGGCAGTGAAGTACACGTGAAGTGATTCCCATCAGCCCCAGCTTGGACCACTGGAAAAATCGAACATGTGATCCTCCATGTTTTGATTTTGTGCCTGTGAGTTTGACCAAAAATAGACTCAAGATGCTGGAAGCACCTGCACCTCTGGTTGCTCAAATAGTGGTGTCTTCTAAGCTGCTGTTTCATTGTATTCATGTGATTACAAATCTAGGAGTTGGTGCTTCTTTGGCTTGCAAGGGTACTGATGTGGCTGGGCTCAGTGAATCAGGTAGACATGTAAACGTCATAGACCCAGAAGATCACAGTCCTAGGGAATGGACTCTTGGAGATCTGCCATGAGAATGCAACAAGTATTTCCAAACGTTTTAGCAAGTGTCATGGGAGATAACTGAATGGGTGTGTGTGTGTGTGTGTGTGTGTGTGTGTGTGTGTGCAGGCCAGAAAAATGGTATTTATTTATTTATCTGAGAGAGAGTGAGAGAGAAAGAGGCAGAAGACAGAGAGAGAGAGAAGATGGGCATGCCAAACACATTTTGATTTGAGCAGGAATTATAACGTAGATGCTAAGCGACCTGTCCAAGGTCACAGAGGTGATGGATTTCAGGTCAAGGATAAAAGTTCACGGCTCTGGGATCCTAGATTGGGTTTGTTTTCCACCTCCCTTTAGAAGATGATCCAGTCCTGTGGTTATCAATGAATTTTTCGCAAAGAAATGGGATTCTGTTATGCTGCTATACTCAGTTGAGGAGGAAGAATCTCACTGTATTACAAGAGATTAAGAGATCTTAAGACGTGGGCAAAGGATGAATAAAAATAGATGTTGGAGACTCAACCACCATTGCAGGAGGAGAGAGATCAGTAATTTATAGGTTGACATTTTCCTTGAGCCCTCATAATACTTGTTTATTAGAGATAATTTGCTTAAGTATACTCAGGATAGAAGGTCATGCAAGGAATGTTTTCATTAGTTGTGTACTGAATGGATCAATAGTAATTTGAATACTATAAATCTGCCCTGTTAATAGGTTTACTTCTTCATCAGATACTGATTCTATAGCATTTCAGCCCTTATAGAATGAACATGAACCATGGCACAGATATAGCTGCCTCTGTCGTCAGGTTGAGGGTGTGTCTCCCACATCTCCACGTGGCCTCTCAGCTGTGGGGCTGCAGAAAGGGACAGGCAAAACTGGCCAAACAGGAACCTGGAGCTGCTGAAGGAGAGACAAAAAATGGAAAATATCACCTTATTCACTTAATGTTCATACTTTGCTGTATTTCCTTTTCCTTGTTCCCTCTCTTTATACCTTCTCCCATCTTTCCTTCATTTTATGTATTCCCTGTTCTTTTTCTCTGTGCACATCCATCCACTTGCCCATCTATTTGTTCTGATCAAAAGAAAATATAAATATCAAAAGTGTAAAATTTTTGTTTATTTTTTTAAAATTTGAGAGTGACAGAGAAAGAGACAGAAAGAGAGAGAGAATGGACGCATCAGGGCCTCCAGCCACTGCAAATGAACTCCAGACACATGCGTCACCTTGTGCATCTGGCTTATGTGGGTACTGGAGAATCAAGCCTCGAACTGGGGTCCTTAGGCTTCACAGGCAAGCACTTAACCACTAAGCCATCTCTCCAGCCTGTGAAAAACTTTTAAAAATGTATAAAACCTTAATAAAATAGCAACCACTCCTAATTACAATAATAAATAATAAGTCAGGGTACACATATGGATATTTCTTTCTAGTCTTTCCCCTACCCCAGGCATTTACATCTTAACATAGCTAAGATGGTATTATGCATCTGACTGTGAAAACATTAGAATTTTTGCTTTGTTTTGCTTTTGATTTTTCGAGGTAGGGTTTTGCTCTAGCCCAGGCTGACCTGGAACTCACTATGTAGTCTCAGACTGGCCTTAAACTCATGGTGATCCTCTAACTCTGCCTCCTGATTACTGGGATTAAAGACATGCGCTACCATGCCCTGCTGAAACATTAGAAATTTTACATTGTTAGGTTAATTATGGTTATTTAAACAATTCTAACAATGTGAAGTGGGCATCCCTAGCTCAGACCCATGTGGAGATTGCCAGCATAGGATGCTCAGCACCTAGGTTGCCCAGCCCAGACCCATGTGGAGGGAGGGAGATTGCCCATGCACTGAGTAGGCTGTTCAGCTTCCAGTGTGCCCTGCCCACACCTGTGGATAGATTGCTAGCCCATGCCAGCCCAGATCAAGGCTGACCAGGTTACTCAACATAGGTGCCACTAGAATTGGCTGTTGATCATTCTCAGCAAGACAAAGGGAATATCTTCCAAGGAACAAACCTCAATGCAAAACAAATAACACAAGAAACCAAGGCAAGACATCCCCACCAAGAATGCCTAGTCCCATAGTGGAAACCTCCAATGAAAATGACTTAGAGGAACCTCCAGACAAGGAATGGCAAAATGCAATTACAATAAGCATATTCAACAGTATGAAGATAGAAGAAGGAAAGTTATCATCTATAGCATACCCTTCTCTTTTGCTCCATGGCATGTGTAGACCTTTTGTGACAAAGCAAACATTCAGAGCCTTTGTGATATGTGTGGGAAGAAGGCATATGGTTAACAGGATACACTTTCCTATTACTTATAACTGTCTCTTGTTGGTTAACAATATATAGAATACACACACACACACACACACACACACACACACACACATATATATATATAAACTTTAATGGTTGCATAGTACTATCCAATAAGTGAAATATCCCCCTATCAATAAACACTCCATCATTGTTCAATTTTGTTGTTACCATCACTTAAGCTCTAAATAACACAACAACACTAAATATTCTTATGAATTTGTCCTAAGATATCTCTGGTTTTAATTTTGTAGGCTAGATCTCAAAGTGGAATTTCTGGGTCAAAGATCAGATGACATCATTTGATATCTTGTGTTTTTACTTAACCTTATATCCAAGCAAGCATTTCTTGTATTATTGAAAGCTCTTTGCAAAGGATTTTTTAATTGACTGCCAAGTACTCCATCGTGTAGTTCTGAAGTTTACTCAACATTTCCTTATCACTGTGCCTTTGGGTGGCATCCAGTTCTTTGCTTTTACAAATACTGCTGAGATGAACATCTTTGTGCATGGATCATTGTCCTCCCTTTGACTTGATGTCCTGAAGCTGGGATTATGAGCCAGAGATCACAGATGGGTGGAGAGACCTTTTAAGTCACAAACTGCAGACAATCCCAGGGCAGTTGACCTGTAGGTTCCACGTAAAGGCAGCTAAAGTGCTTTACAAAATATAGGGGAAACTCTCAGAATCATTCTATCCTCTACCACACTGAGCAACCGACATCATTCTTTTGAAAGCTTTGTCTATCCTGACCAGAGCCCATTGGTGACCTTTCTCACAATCCCAATGCAGTTGGTGGAGTTTGCAGCTGAGGAATTAAGGACATTGGGGCACCTTTTACTCACCCCATCCAAGATGATCCCTGTCCACAGCAGCCAGCTGGAGACATTAGCACTTTACTCCTAGCTTGTCAGGGCAAGTTTCTTTTGTTCCTTCTTTTTCTTGGGAGTGTGTGTGTGTGTGTGTGTGTGTGTGCAGGCCAGAAAAATGGTATTTATTTATTTATCTGAGAGAGAGTGAGAGAGAAAGTGTGTGTGTGTGTGTGTGAGAGAGAGAGAGAGAGAGAGAGAGAGAGAGAGAGAAGATGGGCATGCCAAACACATTTTGATTTGAGCAGGAATTATAACGTAGATGCTAAGCGACCTGTCCAAGGTCACAGAGGTGATGGATTTCAGGTCAAGGATAAAAGTTCACGGCTCTGGGATCCTAGATTGGGTTTGTTTTCCACCTCCCTTTAAAGATGATCCAGTCCTGTGGTTATCAATGAATTTTTCGCAAAGAAATGGGATTCTGTTATGCTGCTATACTCAGTTGAGGAGGAAGAATCTCACTGTATTACAAGAGATTAAGAGATCTTAAGACGTGGGCAAAGGATGAATAAAAATAGATGTTGGAGACTCAACCACCATTGCAGGAGGAGAGAGATCAGTAATTTATAGGTTGACATTTTCCTTGAGCCCTCATAATACTTGTTTATTAGAGATAATTTGCTTAAGTATACTCAGGATAGAAGGTCATGCAAGGAATGTTTTCATTAGTTGTGTACTGAATGGATCAATAGTAATTTGAATACTATAAATCTGCCCTGTTAATAGGTTTACTTCTTCATCAGATACTGATTCTATAGCATTTCAGCCCTTATAGAATGAACATGAACCATGGCACAGATATAGCTGCCTCTGTCGTCAGGTTGAGGTGTGTCTCCCACATCTCCACGTGGCCTCTCAGCTGTGGGGCTGCAGAAAGGGACAGGCAAAACTGGCCAAACAGGAACCTGGAGCTGCTGAAGGAGAGACAAAAAATGGAAAATATCACCTTATTCACTTAATGTTCATACTTTGCTGTATTTCCTTTTCCTTGTTCCCTCTCTTTATACCTTCTCCCATCTTTCCTTCATTTTATGTATTCCTGTTCTTTTCTCTGTGCACATCCATCCACTTGCCCATCTATTTGTTCTGATCAAAAGAAAATATAAATATCAAAAGTGTAAAATTTTTGTTTATTTTTTAAAATTTGAGAGTGACAGAGAAAGAGACAGAAAGAGAGAGAGAATGGACGCATCAGGGCCTCCAGCCACTGCAAATGAACTCCAGACACATGCGTCACCTTGTGCATCTGGCTTATGTGGGTACTGGAGAATCAAGCCTCGAACTGGGGTCCTTAGGCTTCACAGGCAAGCACTTAACCACTAAGCCATCTCTCCAGCCCGTGCAAAACTTTTAAAAATGTATAAAACCTTAATAAAATAGCAACCACTCCTAATTACAATAATAAATAATAAGTCAGGGTACACATATGGATATTTCTTTCTAGTCTTTCCCCTACCCCAGGCATTCACATCTTAACATAGCTAAGATGGTATTATGCATCTGACTGTGAAAACATTAGAATTTTTGCTTTGTTTTGCTTTTGATTTTTTTGAGGTAGGGTTTTGCTCTAGCCCAGGCTGACCTGGAACTCACTATGTAGTCTCAGACTGGCCTTAAACTCATGGTGATCCTCTAACTCTGCCTCCTGATTACTGGGATTAAAGACATGCGCTACCATGCCCTGCTGAAACATTAGAAATTTTACATTGTTAGGTTAATTATGGTTATTTAAACAATTCTAACAATGTGAAGTGGGCATCCCTAGCTCAGACCCATGTGGAGATTGCCAGCATAGGATGCTCAGCACCTAGGTTGCCCAGCCCAGACCTATGTGGAGGGAGGGAGATTGCCCATGCACTGAGTAGGCTGCTCAGCTTCCAGTGTGCCCTGCCCACACCTGTGGATAGATTGCTAGCCCATGCCAGCCCAGATCAAGGCTGACCAGGTTACTCAACATAGGTGCCACTAGAATTGGCTGTTGATCATTCTCAGCAAGACAAAGGGAATATCTTCCAAGGAACAAACCTCAATGCAAAACAAATAACACAAGAAACCAAGGCAAGACATCCCCACCAAGAATGCCTAGTCCCATAGTGAAAACCTCCAATGAAAATGGCTTAGAGGAACCTCCAGACAAGGAATGGCAAAATGCAATTACAATAAGCATATTCAACAGTATGAAGATAGAAGAAGGAAAGTTATCATCTATAGCATACCCTTCTCTTTTGCTCCATGGCATGTGTAGACCTTTTGTGACAAAGCAAACATTCAGAGCCTTTGTGATATGTGTGGGAAGAAGGCATATGGTTAACAGGATACACTTTCCTATTACTTATAACTGTCTCTTGTTGGTTAACAATATATAGAATACATATATATATATATATATATATATATATATATATATATAAACTTTAATGGTTGCATAGTACTATCCAATAAGTGAAATATTCCCCTATCAATAAACACTCCATCATTGTTCAATTTTGTTGTTACCATCACTTAAGCTCTAAATAACACAACAACACTAAATATTCTTATGAATTTGTCCTAAGATATCTCTGGTTTTAATTTTGTAGGCTAGATCTCAAAGTGGAATTTCTGGGTCAAAGATCAGATGACATCATTTGATATCTTGTGTTTTTACTTAACCTTATATCCAAGCAAGCATTTCTTGTATTATTGAAAGCTCTTTGCAAAGGATTTTTTAATTGACTGCCAAGTACTCCATCGTGTAGTTCCGAAGTTTACTCAACATTTCCTTATCACTGTGCCTTTGGGTGGCATCCAGTTCTTTGCTTTTACAAATACTGCTGAGATGAACATCTTTGTGCATGGATCATTGTCCTCCCTTTGACTTGATGTCCTGAAGCTGGGATTATGAGCCAGAGATCACAGATGGGTGGAGAGACCTTTTAAGTCACAAACTGCAGACAATCCCAGGGCAGTTGACCTGTAGGTTCCACGTAAAGGCAGCTAAAGTGCTTTACAAAATATAGGGGAAACTCTCAGAATCATTCTATCCTCTACCACACTGAGCAACCGACATCATTCTTTTGAAAGCTTTGTCTATCCTGACCAGAGCCCATTGGTGACCTTTCTCACAATCCCAATGCAGTTGGTGGAGTTTGCAGCTGAGGAATTAAGGACATTGTGGGGCACCTTTTACTCACCCCATCCAAGATGATCCCTGTCCACAGCAGCCAGCTGGAGACATTAGCACTTTACTCCTAGCTTGTCAGGGCAAGTTTCTTTTGTTCCTTCTTTTTTTCTTGGGAGTGTGTGTGTGTGTGTGTGTGTGTGTGTGTGCCAGAAAAGGGATATTTATTTATTTATCTGAGAGAGAGTGAGAAAGAGGCAGATGTTTGTGTGTGTGTGTGTGTGTGTGAGAGAGAGAGAGAGAGAGAGAGAGAGAGATGGGCATGCCAGAGCCTCTAGCCACTGCAAACAAATTCCAGATGCATGTGCCACTTTATGCATCTGGCTTTATGTGAATTCTGGGAATCAAACTTGGGTCCTTAGGCTTTGCAGACAAGTGCCTTAACTTCCAAGCAATCTCTCCAGCCAAAGAGAAAAAGGGTTATATCCTCAGGAATGCTGTCAACCTCTTTTGAGACAAGGGGTGCTTTCAATGGCTGCCAGAGAGGACCAACCCAATCTGCCAGCAGCCTGGAGCTCACTTCTTGGGCTAAACTGGCCAGCGAGTGGGCTCAGGGGTCCTCTTGTCTCACCCTTCTCAGCCTTGGGAGTTCAAGTGTGAGCAATTAGTTTTCCCTCTTGTGTTTCATGTTCAACTTCTGCTCATGACCATTGTTTTCCAACAGGAACACTATTCCTGTTTAGGACTGCCCAGGGCTGGGGTAGAAAAGAAAGTCTACCACTGTGTAGGGTACCCTTGACCCCAACATCATACCAGTCATCTGACTACATGGAATTCTTGTCTTGGTCACCCACCTATCACTCCCTTTGCATACTTTACCCCTAAATCTCAAAATTTGAATTTACAGTTTTCCTAGTCCCGTGACTTATTTAAATGCATGGCATCTTTGTATGTGTATGGGCTTCTGTTGTGAGACCTCAGCGATAATACAGTCATTATCAACTGAGATTGAAGGGGGAAAGTAATTAGCTGAGCCTATTATAATGGGGTTAGTGGGGTTATTTGTGGTTTTAAAGTAGAATAACAGAGTGTTTAAAAGCTAAGATTATGGAGCCAAAAGGCCTGGGTTCAAATTCTGACCCCTCATCTTGCAAGCTTGTGACCTTGGCCAAGTTATTAACCTCTTTATGTCTTTATTTTACTATAAATACAGGATAATTATAGTGCCTGCTGCATAGTTTTGTTATGAGGCATAAATGAGTCACTATTTCTGAGATTGTTGTTTCTGCTGCCGAATAAGCAGTGTGTGTATGTGTGCGTGTGTGTGTGTATGTGTGTTGCAGAAATATGTGTGGATTCATATGCTTATGTTTTCGTAATTTGAGCAAGGCAAAGGGACACTTGACAAAATACTTCCTTTGTTAACAAGAATCTTTGGCAAGCAGGCTCACAGAGATTTTGAGGGAAGATGGACTAAGAGAGTCAGATACACAAGGTATGCAGGTCAGCACGTGGTGGCCTTAATCAGACACAGCTACTTCAGAGGAGGTCATGTGGTTATCAGGCATGTCAAGGTGGCACCCCACTGTTGGCCAGGTACAGAAAGTTCCAAAGCTGGACAACCCTAGCCTGTAGGAGAGGAGCAGGTGAAGGGGCTATGAAGGAAGTGATGATGCCACAAGTCACCCAACCAGCCAGACTCTTCCTTTCCATGAGAACCCAGTGGTATGTACAAGGTCAAGCTAACTGCAAGGTGTGGTTAATGTCTACAACTTCCTTGCCCTTACAGAAGGAAAAGAGTTAAAGAGGGCTGGAGAGATGGCTTAGCATTAAGGTGCTTGGCTACAAAGCCAAAGGACCCAGGTTTGATTCTCCAGGACCCACATAAACCAGATGCACAAGGTGGTTCATGCATCTGGAATTTGTTCACTGTGGCTAGAAGCCCTGGAATGCCCATTCTCTCGCTCTCTCCCCCTATTTCCCCTCTAACTCTTTCTGTCTCTCAAATAAATAAATAAATAAATAAAAATAAAAGAAAAACTTAAAGAAAGTAAGGGTGAGAAAGGAAGATGTGTTTGGTCAGACACTGTGTGAGCAATATCACGTGTGACATTCAGAACTGCACAGGGAGCAGATAGAAGCTTGGGCTTGAAAACACTAAACACCTTACTTCTTCTGTCATAAAATATACATTTATTTCTTATATGTTTCTGAAGTTAGCATGCACCCTATCATCTCTGAGGCTGTTTACAGTAATATTGATTTTTTTTTTTTGCCCAATCCTGTGAGCAGATCAACCATGCCTGTAAGCTTAATGGCCTTACTGTTAATAATATTTAGTGGGTGGTGATAATAGTAATTACTCTAAAAAACATACTTAAATAATTATTTAGTCTCTTAGTCTCTTCCTTTTTATATTTTATTTTTATTTATTTATTAAAGAGAAAGAGAGAGAAAGAAGATAGGGGTACCAGGGCCTCTAGCCACTGCAAATGAATTCCAAATGCATGCGCCACCATGTGCATCTGACTTATGTGTCTACTGGGGACTCAAACCTGGGTTCTTAGGTCCTTAGGCTTCACAGGTGAGATCCATAACCTCTAAGCTATCTCTCCAGCCCTGGTCTCTGCATTTTATAACTCATTTAATAGGCATAACAATCCAATGAGGTAGGCTCTGCTATTGTACCCACTCTACTGATGAGCACATTAAGGCACATGAAGTTAAATAGTCTATCACAGCTGGTGTGAGACAGATCTAGGATATGAACTCAGGTCCCTTCCTCTCAAATCTATAGTCCTTATTCCACATCCATGGATTCCATCACCCAGTCCTGCTCCAATAGCTCTGGACTCTATACTTGGAAGGCTGAGATTTGCCATTTGGAAGATTCCAAACCCAAACATGCTTTGGTCAGTATTATGATTTGAATGTGAAATGTCCCCCATAGGCTCATGTGTTCAAACATTTGGTCCTCGGCTAGTGGTTCTGTTTTAGAAGACAAAAATCTTCTTTAAAAAAACATCTTTAGGGCTGGAGAGATGGCTTAGAGGTTAAGGTGCCTGCCTGCTAAGCCTAAGAACACTGGTTCCAATCTCCAGGTCCCACGTTTAGCCAGATGCAAAGTGAGGCCAGGGTGCAATGCTGCACTTGCCCACAAGGGGGCGCACGCATCTGGATTTCATTCACAGCAGCTGAGAGACTGCTGGCACGCCCATCTCTGTTTCCCTCTCCCTCTCTCTCTGTCTGTCTCTCTCTCCAAAAATAAATAAAAAGTAAAAAATAAAAATTAAAAAAAAAAAAAAAACATCTTTAGAAGATGGAGCCTTGCTGGAAGAAGTGGGTTACTGGGGACAAGCTTTGAGGCATTATAATGGTTCTACTTCCTCTCCACCTTCTGCTTCCTGATGGTGAATACATGTAAGGCAAAGGGGCTGGAGAGATTGCTCAGTGGTTAAAGTACTTACTATGCAAGCAAGAAGACCTCAATTTAGATTCCTAGCACCCACATACAATGCTGGGCTTGGGGACATTGTTCCTGTGATCCCAGCATTGGGGAATTGGGGACAGGGAATCCTTGTGGTCCTTGTGGTTTTTTAGCTAGTTAATCTATTTGATTCAGCAAGCTAGACACCCATCTTAAAGAATAAGGTGGAAAGTAAATGAGAAAGACTCCTGATGTTGACTCCTGGCCCTCACATTCGCACACACACACGAACATTTACATACATGTATGAACATCACACACATATAGACATACAAAAAATTGTAAGCCAAAATAAACTCTCCCTTAAGTTGCTTCTTTTCTGGTATTTGGGCACAGCAACAAGAAAGCCAACTAATGCAAGGGGGACTGCCATTGTCCCTCTCTCAGCCCTCTCCATGTCTTTAGGATGTTCCTTTCCAGTGTGCTCTCTGGAGGAGGCATTTGTGGACATTGCAAGTGTTCTATAGGAAACAGGGGCAAGTGGCAGCAGTTGGCAATGTTCGCTGACAAAACATCTGACTAGGTGAGTAACTGAACTCAGCCTTCCCCGACAGTGCAGTGCTGGCCTTCGACTTGAATTACTTCAAAGCATGGAGCCAGATGCAGTCAGTTAGATCTAGACAGAAGAGTCAAAAGAAAGTTTTACATAAAGAACCCACCATTCCATTATTAAACCAAAGCTTTTCTGCCCTCCTCCCCCAGCACTGTGGGAAGTGGTGGCAATGCAGGTACCATGCAAGCAGGTCTGTTAAGGACAAAGACCTGAAATCAACCACTGGGTATGAGAAATACCAAGAGCACCAGTATCTGCCCTCCATATTCTTACTATTTTTGGTCATACCTTGACCAAAGGGCATTGGTTAAGCTTTTGTCCTCATGGCCCTTGGTATCTCTCCCTGCCCATCCCTCTTCATTACAATCCTAACTTAGCAGAGCCAACTTGTACCTGCTTCAAATAAAGTCAAGATAGAGTCTCTTCTTGGCGCAACCTTCTGGTACCTCCATGATTCATAATTTGACCCTGGGATTGCTCCACTTTTCACAGAAGACGGGAAGTCTTGGAAGACAAAGATAACAGTCAAAAGAGGAGGCATCTATGGCAGCCTGGGATGATAACTCCTCCAGCTAATTTCATTTCCATTTCCCATGTCCTGGCAGTAACACTTTTGGCTCCAGAAGGAAGGTGATGAAAAGTTATCAGACAAGAAAGAATGAAGAAATGGTTATTTTTGGATAATTGTTGGCTGTAAAAGACTTCCTTTAAACTTTAAAGGATTATAAGGTTATGCTTGTCTCTTGTACTGACAAACATTTGTGCTGTTTATAAAAACCAGGAAACTCAAAAAAATAATAATTTGATGAACTCCCACTTTCTGGTCTTTTTGTGATCCTAGAGATCTGGAGAAGAGAAAAACCACAGATGTATTTTCTTGAACTATTGACCCATGTGCAAGGCTGACAGGGAGAAGGCACTGCCCTCTGGAAACCAAGGGGAAAATGGGTTATTTTCTTCTTGTGCTCAGAATCCAGCTCTAAATAACACCATATTCTGGTCAAGCCACGGAACCAGACAGGAAACTGCCCCTGTCCAATCAGAGAAGGGGAAATCTCCATGAAAATCAACCTCCACCCTCACCCGCTTTGGTGGTGAGCTGCCTGCTTTCCCATCCCTACTTATTTATAGTTTGTTGAAGAAAAGGTAACACTTAAATGTACTTGACCATACTTTCCCACTGTGGACCATTTCCTCTAAAAGATAATTGCTCGTGTCCATATTATTTGTTAGTTAAAGGAGACATGATAGTTTTGCAGCCTTTCCCACCAGCCATGGCTCACTTGTCTCTCAGGTAGTCTGAGAATGGATGGAGCGCTTACTGCTGGTCCATGTCAGAGATATGGTGGGATAGGGCTGATGCTGAACATCGGGGAATTCCTTCTCTGACACAACAGAAATCAGGGAGGAAATGAGACTGAAGATAAACATTGAGTGTGCACGGCTCATAGGGTTACAGCTTTGGATACTGCCTTGCATGAGGAGGACCCCTCTGATTTCTAGAAAGTCGCACAAAGAGGACAAATTTGATGTTCAGACACTTGCAGGCTAATATTCGGAGCAATTTGATAAAATGTGCACTGGGAAGAAATGTGTCTGTGTGTCTGTTTATAACTGTGAGTATTATTAATACAGCTGACATCCTTGAGAGCTTTCAGAAGCTTTAAAAATATTTTATTTATTTTATTTTTATTTATTTATTTGGCAGAGAGAGAAAGACAGACAGACAGACAGAGAGAGAGAGAGAGTGGACAGAGAGAATGGGCCCACCGGGCCTCCAGCCACTGCAAAAGAACTCCAAATATATGTGCCATCTTGTGCATGTGGTTTACATGGGTCCTGGGAAATAGAACCTGGGACCTTTGGCTTTGCAGCCAAGTGCCTTAACCAGCAAGTTATCCCTCTAGCCCTACCTTTTTTTTTTTTTTTTTTTTTTTTTAATTTACATGGCCTGCATTGTCAAATGTGACCTTATGTGGGTCTTTGGACATGGGTATTCTAGAATATGTCTGGCTAATCAAGTGCCCACCCTACTCCAGAATGACTTCATCATAACCGCCTCTGTGATGTCATCTAATTATGTCTGTTTTCAAATAAGGTCACATTCATTCTAAGGCATTGGGGTTCGGCTTTCAGCATATATTCTGGTGACATACTTCAACCTGTAGCTAGTGATAATGGCAGGACTCTCACTAACACTGACAGGACTATATGAATAGCATTTCTGAAACATCTACTGAACGCGGCATTAGGCTTGGTGCTTCCTTTCTGTTCGTAACTCCACTATCTCTAAAGACAAGGGAACTGACCCTCAGAGAAGTATGTTCCACATTTCTCATCTGTCTCCCTTTCTCTTCTCCTTGGGCCAGATTTTCAGCATACTAACATTTGACCACAGGCTCACTGGCACATGACAGTCCCCAAGCTCCAAAGACGACACGTGGTCTGTCAAGTGTTACAGCATCGCAATATGACAGTATGTCAAAAACTTGACCATCTGAAAACGTTTAAATTGTGCAATGAAATATAAAGCTATAAATGCTCAGAACAGGGCCTGAAATGACTCTTAGCACTACATGAGTTAGTGGCATGGACTCTGAGCCCTATTACCTGTATACAAATATCAGCAAGTTGTGGCTTTGGGAAAATTCCATAAATACTATGTGCTTTGTTTCCTCTTCTGTATAGTTTGATACCAGTACTCACCATGTACAGGGATTTCTTTTTGTTTGCTTTTGTTTTTTCTGTGGAGGAGACATGGTATCCTAGGACAGCCCAAAACTCACTATGTATCCAAGGATGATCTTGAACTCCTGATCCCTCTATCTCAACACCACATAGTTTCCACAAAAGCAAAGTAAGCTTACATAGAATGTTTATAATGACGAGAAATAACATTTTCTTGCCCCAAATATATTTTATAAGAATTTTTAAATACCTCCTAAAAGTAAAACACTTGAAGTCTTCTCTTATTTTTGAAAACAGAAAAAAAAAATGAATTAATCATCTGAGCTTAGAATCCCCCCCCACACACACACACATGGGCCATGGATGACATTCTGTTGGCACTGTGCCTTCGTATGGCTAGGTACCTGTTATCTCTTGCCCACACAGGGAGAGCAGTGGTGCCCACCAAGTACTAGGCCCCTTCTCCCACTGCCTGTGCAGCGTTTCCCTGTCCGCTGTCCCCTACAAGCTGCTAATGGCTGAAAGGGCCAGAATAGAGTAGCTGCTCTTTCGCCTCCTCTTCCTGGCACGTGTCACATCTTGAGTTAGAGATGAGAGAGGGATTGGTAGTTGTGCAGTGCATGCAACAAAGATGCAAAGACTTCTACCCTCAGAATCCAAGAGACTGTGTCTGCAAGGTAGGAGATCAGTGGCCTGCTGTCCGGTTTTGCATGCAGCTTGGAGACATGGACTGCTGTGGTGAATCCTAAGTCCCTTGTCAATACTCTTTCTTTTTTTTTTTTTTTTTTGGGTAACTGTGGAACTTCTTTTAGACACTTTAAATTTCTTTTACAGATTTCCAAAATTCCTTTCTCAGAGAATATTTGGATGGGTATGGAGCGAAGCATGCATTGTCAGAGAAATTACAAATTACTAATTGAAATGCCTCTGAGAATCATTTTCCTTTTGTTTTGTCTAATTTCCACACTTATGAAATCAAACTTTCAGTTAAATGTTTATACAGCAATTCAGCCCTTGTAAGCCATCTGTTGCCAAGCCGGATGTGTAGCGCTTGTGGTCGTGTGTGCTGGGCTGAGTCTTCCAAATCTCTTAGCTCTGAGGCCTGATGTCTCAATCCTACAAGCAGATTGCCACTTTTATTTCCACATCCCCTCCTCCAGACCTGTATGGCCCTCCAGGGGACACAGATGGAGATCAGCCTGGGCTCTCCTGGGCCTGCTCAGTCAGAACTTTCGCCTTTTGGCTTCTGTTCTTCCCCTGCCAAGAAGGCACCAAGGTAAGCAGGAGGCATCCCTTTAGAGTACACACTTGTGTGGGAGTAGCTGAGCTGAGATGCACCAGTGGGACAATATTACCTCTCATACATGCTCAATAATTACAGCCTTTATTGCTTCCAAATCCATACCAGGACACATAGTGGAAAGTTGTCCCATTCTATGTGAAAGAGTGGACGGGGGCTCATGCATAAAAAGAAAAAAAAAAAAAAAAATATGATACAGAGAGAAATATTTCTCTTTATAAACACAGAGTGGGAAACATTGGTGGCACCAGGACTTGAGTTCTCTGTTGCCAGCATTGTACACTAGGCATGAACTTTCTGAAAATTAAACAGATGTCTATTTAAAAATGCACTTTTTAGCCAGGCATGGTAGTGCACACCTTTAATCCCAGCACTGGGGAGGCAGAGATAGGAGGATTGCCATGAGTTCAAGGCCACTCTGAGACTACATAGTGAATTCCAAGTTAGCCCGGGCTAGAGCCAGACACGACCTCACAAAAACAAAAATAAATTTCCTTTTAAAAAGTTAAAAAGCATTTTTCTTTACTTTTCTATTTTTCCTTTTTATTAAGGTACGCTCTCTTTGAACGTCACACAGAAATATTTTCATAGCAAATTGTTTTAAATATTTTTATTTATTTACAAGGGGAGAAAGGGGAAATGGGCATACCAGGGCCTCCAGCTACTGCAAATGAACTCCAGATGCATGTGTCACTTTGTGCATCTGGCTTACATGGGTACTGGGGAATCAAATCCACGTTGTCAGGCTTTTGCAGGCAAGTGCCTTAACTGCTGAGCCATCTCTCCAGCCTACATTTTTTTGTTTTTTTTTTTTTATGACAAACAAACACAGGAATTATCATGGAACCATTAGGCACTGATTCTCACCAAAGTTCTGGATGTAAAGTCCCAATATTGCAGGACTTAAGGTGAGTCTCTGGATTCTCAGAACAGCAAGAGGTTGTCCCTCTACAGATAGTTGCATGACAATTCTCACCATATGGGCTGGAGATATAGCTCAGTTAGTAGAATGCTTGCTTAGCATGCTCTGGGTTCAATCCTTAGCACTACATAAATCAGATTTGGTAGTGCATGCCTGTACTGCCAACACTCTGGAAGTGGAAGGAGGAGGATCAGAAATTCAAGGTCCTCCTCAGCTATTTAGCAAGATTTAGGCTGGTCTGGTGTACATGAAATCCTGTCAAAGAAACAGAGAGAGAAAGACAAAAGGTAGGATGGAGTGAGGCAAGGGAAGAAGGAAGGAGGGTAGAGGGAGGGAGGGAAAGTCCTCATCACATTTTCCCCTTGAATCATACTGACATGAAGGTTCGGTCCATAGTTGGGAAATCACCTAGAAAATATATTCCTCCATATTTGCTCAAATGATTAATTAGTTGTTATTGATAGAACAAGTATCAAAAACTACAGTCCATGGACTAAATCCAGTTCACTATCATTTTATAAATAAAGTTTTATTGGCACACAGCAATGACTAGTTTTGCACTTCAACAGCAGAGTTCAATGTTTGTACATTCTGCAGAGTCTAAGCTACTTACAAAAGAGTTTGAGGACTCTTGGGTAACATTAACCCACTGATGGTACTTAAATGTTTTTGAATTGTGCTGAATCTGTTTGTCCATACAATCAAATGAAACCATGTATTGAAGATGACATATGTATAATGTGGGATTTCTGTTTTATGGGAGGGGAAAAGCCACCAGGATTGCAAATGGAAACCAGGATGTAGGCTCTGAGAGGATGACCTGACACACTGATTTTTGCTTTTCTGCGGATTTTGTGTATTTCAAAGCAGCTAGAACTGCACACTGAGAGGGTAGTCTGTCTTTCCACCTACTTAATAACAACCCCATTTTTACTCTAAGCCAGTGGGACCTTACTGTCTACTTGATCCTTAGGGATCACTGGAGACATCATTTGGAGAAAGCTTCTATCAAATCCTATTTCACTGAGCAGAAATGTTTTCCATCTACAAAACCACCAAATAGGCCATGACAAAGAATAGATATCACCCACCCAGCACCTGGCAGAAGTGGGATCAGCCCAAAGCAATGGAGCCTCGAGCCCAGGAGATGCTGCTGCAGAATTCAAGGAATAGGCATCCATTTAGAAGGCTGTGGAATCCTCGGGCTGTGTGCTTCTAAGCCTGCTCTTCAATGGAGAAGTACTTAGGGTGCAGCAACCACTTTAAACAAAATTAGTGGAAAAACAGGGAATTTAAGGGAGCAAGAGATCAGGTTTTCTGGGCTTGTCACACATCAGGTGATTTAAGCTAAAAATGGCTTAAAATACCGCAATGGCTTGAAATACCTTACATAAACTGACCAGGAATCTGGGGCATTCACACTACAGACAATTTTCTTCTCCTCCAGATAAGGGAAGGGAATTAGTCATAGGGTATTTCCAGATAATGTAGTTAACACCTTGTGCAATATTAGGCGGGCAGGGAGTTCTGCTCTCAGGTCCAAAACCACTCCTACCAGCTCTGACAAGGAATGTGTGTATTTTTAAAGTCTGAGTGACCAGTGTTGAGTCATTTCCATGATATGCCTCCCTTTTGTTGTGAAATGGGGCAAGAGGTACCCACAAACCCTTTTCCAGTTATTTAATCGGTACCTCATCTACCCACCCACCATCCATCCATCCATCCATCCATCCATCCATCTACCTGTTTGTTCACTTATTCATTCATTCATACATTAATCCATGATCCATTCATCCGCTTTTTCATTCATTCATTCCTCCATCCATCCATCCATCCATCCACCAATTCATTCATTCATCACATAGTTATTGAACTCTCCTGTAAACAAAGCCAAATGCTGAATACTAGCAAGACATATGTCAGTGAAATCTCATTATCTTGTTTTTTTTTTTAAATTAGTGTTTAGTCTTTGTATGAAATGATGGGTTCCATGATAAAGTTTCACACATGTATGTCATGTACTTTGCTCATATTTCATGCATGTATGCCATGTATTCCCCCGTTACCCTATTTTGTCCCCTCTCCCCACTTCTGCTGGTACCCTTCCACTTCCCAAATAGTCTCCCTTCGACTTTCGTGTCATGTATATGTTCATTTTTTTTTTTATTTAACATGTGGTTGAATGTTTGTGTGCCGGTGAGCAGACAACCTTGAGTGTCATCCTCCAGAACATCTCCCTCCTTTGAGAGGAGGCTTCTCATTGGCCTGGAGCTGCTGGCCTGTAAGCCCCAGGGAGCCTTCTGCCTCTGCCTCCCCAGTGCTGGGATTAAAGCTGTGTGCCATCATATCTGGTACTTTTACATGGGTCCTAGGGATTAAACTCAGGTCCTCATGTTTGTAAGGCAATAACTTTACTGACTGAGCTATGGCCCCAGACCTACACGTATACATTTTTAATCCTAGCTTTTACACATGAGAGAAGGAATGTGACATCTATCTAAGTCTGGCTTATTTCACTTAACATGATGGTCTCTCCAATTATATCCCTTTTCTTGCAAATGACATAATTTTATCATTATTTGTATGGCCAAGTAAAATTCCATTGCATATATACATATACATATATACATATATATCTCACATTTTCTTCATCTAGTCAATTGCTTATGAGCACCTAGGCTGATTCCGTAATGCAGCTATTATGATTACTACCATGGGATGCAGGTATCTCTGTTGTATGTTGGCTTGGATCCTTTGGGTGTATGCCCAGGAGTGGACTAGGTGGAATACCTCTGGTTTCTGTGTTGTGAGAACTTCCACATTGATGACATTAGTGCTCTGTGAAGAATGTTGGCCTCATCTCTGTAGGGCAGGAAGTGATTTCATACTGAAGTACCATGGCATCAAACCTGCTTAACTCTCTTTTGGACAAGGGAAGGCTGTGTGTGGAAAGGTTTCCCTTAAGGTGGTAAGTTATCAAGGAGCTGCCCCAAAGGTCACTACTGTGGCCCTGTGCTTATAAGGGGGTCTTCTTACTTTTTCTGCCTCCCACTTTTTTTTTACCTATATAAGGTCTATCCCCTTTACTTATTCTTGGCATAAGAAATGTAGTATAATAAAAGTGATTTCCGATCCCAGCCAGCCCTTTTTATATTTAATCCCCAACTCTGCCACATGGACCATGTGCCCTTGGGAAAGTCATTGAACGTCTCTGAGGTCCAGTGTCCTCATGTTACTGCAGGACTGAGGCAAAGGACTGACAACTGTTGTCACATTGACTTCAGAGAAGAGATCTGAAGGAAGGACTGGCCTTCTTCGAAATTTAACCCCTGCACATTTCTGCTACTTCACTTTGACTCACACAGTGGCAAGAAGTTGGTCTTTGTGACTCTGAACCAGATAAGATTTACCCGTGTTCTCCTGTCCTTGGCCTCTCTGATTGCAGTGTCAAAACACATGATCTCGGTTCTAAATATACTGCATTTTATTTCTAGGGATTTTTACTGGAATACCACAATGCAGAGTAAAAAAATCCAGTGTCCACACCCTACCTCTATGACTTAAAATTCTGTTTGACTATAATACTTGAAGAATATTCTAACTTGTGTTTCAATTACAAATTTTATCTCTTCTTCATAAGGCTATTCACCCACAAATCCCTGTGAAACTGGGATATTGTAAATCTTCAGAGGTTGTGATAAGAACTCACAGTTGCACACGAAAGCCCTTAGCTCCGATGATTCCCCTGCTGCTATGCAGGGGCTCCACTGCCAGAAGATCACACCTTGAACCTGCTGTGCCTTCTCTTATGTCTGCCTGAAACTTGAATGGGGAAAAGGCTCAACAAGAAAAAGAATGAGGCTTTGGGGTAGTACTTCTGGACTTTGTCTCCCCAGAGAAATCTGTTGTCTATTTCAGGGGCCCTTGGATTACAGAAGGAATCAACAGAGTAGAATAAAGAAGTAATTGCCAATAAGATATTTTCTACTGATCAAAGTACCTTTTCTCATTGAACGTTTTTGGGGGAGGGCAGGTGTATATGTGTATGCTGTGCATGCTTGTGTATATGTGTGTTCCTGTGTGCACACATGTGTGTGCATGTGCATTTGCAGTCCAGAGGTCTGTGTGGGTGTCCTCCTCACCACTGACCACCTTCTCCTTTGAGATGGAGTCTCTTGCTGAACCTAGAGCTCACCAGTTCAGCCACACTAGCTAGCCAGTGACTCTCAGAGATCCCTGTTTTTCCCTTCCCAGTGCTGGGATTGCAGGAACATGTCCCCTGCCCATCATTTTACATGGGTACTAGGGATCCAGACTCAGGCCTGCATACTTACATGGCTGCACTTTACTCACAGAGCCATCTCACCAGCCCCTGAATTTTTAAAACTATAGCCCCACCCTCCTTCCTTATTTCAGGTTAAGCCAATAAAGACTGTTGCGGTCATCTCCTCTTTGCTGGGACATCCTGTTTTTAATTAGGGATCATACGTGCAAAATTCCTCAGAAAGAATCTAGCACCATCCAGAATAGATAGAGGAAGCATTAAAAACACACGAATTGAGTTGGACTTGGTGGTACATGCCTATAATCCTAACACTTTGGGGGCTGAGGAAGGAGGATCACAAGTTCAGGGGCACCTTCACTACACAGTGAGTTCAAGACCAGCCGGAGCTGCAAAATACTTTGACTTAAAAAAAAATATCATCACCAACATCAACAAAAGCAAAATCCAACATAAGGGCTCTGGAGAGAGGGTGCAGTGGGTAAAGTGCTTGCTACATAAACATGAGGATGTCCATCACCCATATAAAATGTCAGGTATGGTGGCCACACCTGTAACCCCAGTGCTGGGGAGACAGAGACTAGAGGATCCCTGGGGCTTCAGCTAGCCTACCTGAATCAGCCAGCTGTAGGCTCACAACAGACCCTGTCTCCAAGAATAAGGTGGAGAGAAATAGAAAAGACACCTGATGTCTCTGGCCTCCACATGCATGTACACACATACACAGCATGTACACTGCACACATGTATACATGCAAAGTGAGTAAAACACCTCACATGAATCCCTTAGCCCAAGGTAGATCAGTAGTGCAAAATCAAAACTCAGTAAATAAAGATGCTTTGTTATTAAGTCATTGTACTGCTAGAGAATCTTTTTTTTTTCTATTAATAAGGTAGAATAATGATACCTCCATAGGGCTCTTGCAGGAATTCATCAAAAATTTTGCATTTTGGCACTTCAAAGTGCCACAGACAGCATACAGGCCCTTATGTGGGATTCATATGTTAAAGGGAGTGCCTTTAAGTAAAAGTCACTTAATTTGGAATTGCCAATGCACCACCATTAGAAAACAGATTTCCCACCATCTTACCTATCTGGAGTCCAGCTACACAACTGCCTGTGTCTTCCCTAAAACCTCGCTCAGTAGCAAGGTGTGTCTGTGTGCCTTCCTTTTTACAAGGCAGGAATCTGTGAGAGGATGAATCCTATCAGGTGAAGTGTGGTGGGGGGGGAGTAGAAACAGAGTAAGATGTTCCTTGGCATACCCCATTTTAGTGAGTTCAGCATTTCTCCAAATTGCAAGAACAGGAGACTTCCAAGCAGAATTGGCTCATCATGAGACTTCCCTGGTGGATGTGCCAGGTGACCCATTCATGCTGAGCCATTAATCTGAGCCTTGCCAGCCTGCAGGATCCCTTGCAGGAAAAGCACTTTGCCTTGAGCAGTGGGAGCACTGCCTCACCTGCAGGCGGGAAGGACGCACCTGAAACTGGTGGGCATTGGCTTGAAAGCAGGCAGGGAGTTTGGGACCTAACAACAGAGTTCAGAAAGTAGGAGGAAGGACCCTGAGACCCAGAGGGATGGTTGCACCCACCAGAAAGGTCAATGGCAATGGCGGGGGTTATGTCAGCCCTTCATGGAGTCAGTGGGAGCTGCTTTTTCAAATTTGCACATGGTCCCAGGATGCTCTGAAGGGTGTGGAATGTGGAGTCAGAAGAAACATGAACACCATGAACATCTGAGAAATGAGATGAATCTAGTTTGATCTTTGTTTCAATACTTCCAGGTTCTGTGGCCATCAGTTGTTGTTGTTGTTGTTGTTGTTGTTGTTTTTTTCACTCATTTTAACTATAACATCATATAACTCATTTTAACTATAACATCTACTTGGTATGGTGAGGTTGTTATGAGACTCACAAGGAATAATAGGCCCATAGTACCTGACAGATACCTAGTACCCTGAACCCACGAGTACCTTCATGACTACTGTCCTTGCTAGAAGTGACGCCAATAATGATGGGGTTCCACTGACCCACCCTTAGGCAGTGGTTAAATCTCAAACTGTCCTTTACCTAGACACGAAGAGTCTGTGATATCTTTGAAAGGGAGGTTCCCAGCTGATCAAAGGGTTGACAAGTGACTGCTATCATAAGGTGGTTCCTGGTGGGTGACCAATCTAAAGAGGAGGAGACAGGGGCAGGCGACAGGTAAGTCTTCACAGGGGAGGCCTATGAGGTGGATGTGCTGGCTGCATCTTTTGTAAAGCTTGAAGGAAAAAAAGAGAAACCCAGATCAGCCAGAAAGAATTTTTTTTTCATTTTTAAAATATATTTTTATATATTTATTTGCAAGCAGAGAGGGATAGAGAGAAGAAAGAGAGAATGGGCACACCAGGGCCTCTAGCCACTGCAAACAAATGCCAGACACACATTGCACTTTGTGCATCTGGGTACTAGGGAATGGAACCTGGGTCCTCAGGCTTCACAGGCAAGCACTTTAACCTCTAAGCCATCTCTCCAGCCCCAGTAAAGGGTGTTTCTGAGTCAAAGGTGAGTTGAAGCCTGGAGTAGGGAAACACAGCTCAGCAGTGGAACAGGCTTTCTGGAAGATATACCACTATGGTCTGGGTCTGATGCAAGATCATTTTAACTTTCAAAACTTGATGGTGGCCACTGTCGGTTGGGAAGAATGAGTAGAAGGTCAGGCCTGGCCACAGAGTTTCCCATCCAACATTAAGCCTCAACGTTTGCCTTTGGCTGTGAGAACATCAGTTAGTTCTCTTCTAACACCCTTACCCTGAGTGCTCAGCTCCCCCTGTCCACCAGAATGTTCTGAGTACAAATCATAGACATTCACAATGTGCGGGTGAGCATTTCAGCACCCAAAGCCCAACAAAGCGACCACCTATTGGATGGATGCAGCTTCACAGTGATCTTTGCTGCTGGTTGGTTTCTGGGCTCTGGAGTTGGGGATCTCAAGATTTGCCAGCAGTCTCCTTGGGATACTGTGGTAAAATTTGTATTCATTTGTTAAAAGTGTGAGCATGCACTTGTGGGTGCACTGGGCCCCAGGTGTCTACTCATGGGGATATAAGTGTATACCACCACACCTGGATTTTTAAATGTGGATTCCGGGGATCAAATTCAGGTCCTCATGTTTGCAATGGAAGCACTTTACTGACTGAGCTGTCTCCCCAGCCTTCATTTCATGTTTTGAGGCAAATATTCAGCTAGTAGAATAAGAGTCAGGGTTAAGTAACTCTACATGGTATAATATAGATTCACCCAGATCTTCTTGGAAATAATACTGAAGCCAGGTAGTCACAATTTTCAAAAAGTATTTATCACTTAGTAGGTGGCGGACAGTAAGCCAGCCAGTACCACTTCTGTACCTCAGTCTTCTCCTGTAAACCGGAGCCAATACTCCACAGGGATGGATGTGTGCATTTTCCCCATGAGTATTGTAAAGGTTTTCAAATCATTTCACGAGTGCTGCAGAAGCCATTCATCTACCTATCACCTCGATTCTACAGCTTATTGCACTTGTTTTAACTTTTAAACCCCTCCCCCACCCCGGTCGTTCATCTGCTTGTGGAGCCACTTAATGCTCCTTTTTTCCAGTCGTTTCTGTGCAGTAATATTTGGAGAGGTAGAGGAAGAAGGTGCAGGGCCTTGGGAAAAGGAATTTTGCCTGGAATTTTAACAAATAATTGTTCAAATGGTGGCGTCCCAAGAACAGGGACATGAACTTCGTTCTGGCCTGCTGTGGCCGGAGAAGCCATGCAGCTCACACTCAGCACGGTGTGCAGAGATGCTGAGTGAGGATTGACAGGTGGGTTACTGCTGCTTGGATTTTTAAAAATTTATTATTTTTTTATTAGCAACTTCAATAAAAAATTAACTGTATGCCATGATCATATTCACCTCCAATTACCTTCCTTTTTCTCCCTCCCAAATGCTCCCTCTACTGAATCCTTTCCCTCTTCTTCCTCTTCCTCTTCTTCTTCCTTCCTCCTCCTTCCTTTTTCCATTTGTCTATAAATAGTTTTTTTTTACATAGATATTCCCTTACACCCTGTCCCATTTTCCTGAGAGCCCTCCTAGCCCAGAAAGTGGGAACTGTTTGCCAATTTTCAACCATGGATAAACAGAAGTGTAGCAACCTTTGAACTTGCATGTGCAGTCGAACTCAGGCAATGACCAAATGTCATCACTTGTCCTTACAAGATCCCGTCAAGGAGATGTTACTATTCCCAATTCATAGATGAAGAAACTGCAGCCCAGTGGCTTGTCATACGGCTGCCAGGTAGCAGGGGAAGGGCTCCAGTTGGAGTGTTTCTGGCTTTAGCTCTTGGACTTTGCCCATCATGTCATACTGCCACCCATTCTGCACAAACACCACTGCCCTCCTCCTCCAGGTCCCTCCAGGACAGATGAGCTGGTATTGATCCCTGCTCAGGAGAGGGTCGGAAGTGCCTGTCCCTGGCTGAGGTGAGAGCACAGGAAGCTTGTTCATGGAAAAGTACAGGCAGCAAGGGCTGTGTCTAAGCAAGTTCTGCAGGGAAGTAAACCAGGATTTGTACATGGTGCCCCAGCTGGCTTCATCTTTCTAAAAGCCTAACTGCAGTATTCTTCAAGGGATCTGGAGTTCCTTGTGCCATCAAATTAAGTTTGGAAACTTCAATAAAATAAAGTCCCGAAGGAAACTGTCAATTAATGCATTTACACTGAAGCATCATACTTGGGCAAAACATCTTCAAACACTAGTGCTGTTTTCCAGCCATTAAAAAAGGGAGCAAGCTGCTTGGTTTCCATAGATACCTGAGCTAACAGCCTCTTTCCTCTCATTGAAGAGTTAGGGTGATTCAGTTTCTTTCTTTCTTTTCAATTTTTAACCTTTGTCTTTCTTAACTCTTTTCCTCCATCCCCTTTTATAAAAACAAAAGATAACCAAATTGAAACCTGGCAGTGTAATTTGTCTGGGGAAGACAGCTTGATTTTAAAGTTCAGGTGATTTCATTTTTGCTCACCTCATTATTTCATGACTTCCACTAAAAGTGCTGGTATTTCAGAAACAAGATTAGAGAATTTTCAGTTGATTAAAGTATTTCCTCAGTCCATCTAACACATATATACACGTACTCAAAAGAGAAATGATAGTGGTCTTTTGGAGAACAACTCAGTTTTGATAATTTATAGAGCAGAGATTGGCAAACTATGGCCTGAAGGCCAAATCTGGCCCACAGCCTGTTTTTATAAATAAAGTTTTGTTGGAATGTAGCCATGTTCTTTTCGGTGAATGTTGCCTGTGACTTTTTTTTTTTTTTTTTTTTTTTTTTTTTTTTTTTTTTTTTTGCAGCAAAAATAGTAGAGTTGAATTGTTGTAAAAGAAACTACAGGGCCTGAAGAACCTAAATTATTTAATTTTTGGCCCTTTGTAGAAAAACTGTTAATCATTTATATGTGAAAAAAAAAAATCAGGGTTTGGGTGGAATCTGACCTTTTTGTCAGTAGTCTTAATGTGCCTGTTTCTGCATCTCTAACATGGGAATGATAGAAAGAACTCTTTCACGGGTTTTGGATGGAGCTTGACACCTAAGAAGGGAACATGAGAAACTATTTTCACTCAACTCATTTGCTTGAAGACTTCCAAGAATCCTTCCTAGGATTCTAGACTTGCATTTGAAAGCCCAAGAAAAGTGTGTAAACTCCAAGCCAAATAGCTCAGCTATTGTTTGGGGGCCCAAAATGTGCCCCGCACCTCTTTTCCTTAGAAAGGTGAGAAACCTGGGTGGGGACCCCACTCAGAGAATAGAAAGCAAACAACAACAGCCACACTGGTCTAAGAAGAAATCTTTAATGCCTACTCAGCCTCAAAGATTTGAGAGAGCTTTTCCCTCTCCCGTTAAACAAACCCGTTCAAGTACATGCCTTCAGATTATAAAAGTACCTGAAATTGCCTAGAATATCAACATGCATAGCTTGTTAGTATTTACATGTATTTACATAAGAAAACAAGAGGAAGATCTACAGTTATTTACAGTCTACGTAGGAGAAGAGAAAGGCAGCCTAATTGTATTTCCTAAAATACAGTAGATGAGTAGTTAGCACATGCATATTTAGATAATATTTGCATGATAGAATGCACTTTTTCTTAAAAAAACATACCTTTGTAACCTTCTATGCTAAGGTGTTGCATAATCAAGGTAATTTTTTTTTGTTTGTTTTGTTTCTAGTTTATTTGCATCAAGTGTTTTTTAAAATGCTCACTAACACCCAGGCAGAATTATTTACCCTGGCAATTAAAGCAACAGCACACAGGATCATTTCCTACTAACTAGCGACAAGCTGCTGGTGAATGAAGTATCTATTGTTTCTCATCACCCATCGACCACTGTGAAGAGATCTCTCTGTATCAAGGCAGTGCCTAAGCTATCATCATTAATTATGGAAGTAATATAAATGAGACACCCGCCACAGTATGTTTTAAATGAAATATTAACAAGGCAAGCGTCTTTGAGCCTGAGAAATGATCTGTCCCAATGAGTTCTCAAAGTTTTTAAAATGCCCATGGCTGAATGAAGATGGGCCTAATTTGACATGGTGGAGCTAGGCATGGGGCCTGCCTGTAAGAGCATTATGTCCAAGTACATCCTCTTAATTCATTTTGGGAAGACAGATTGAGAGTTAATTTCTTACCATGCTGTGGTTGTATCAGAGACCCTGTGTCTGCCCCCTCACCCCCTACTAAAACCTCCACCCAATGTCTTCAGTTCTCTGTTTGTGGTACAATATATATGTGACATAAGTGTAAAGAAACTGTCAACTGTTAACCTAAGCGGCTTGTCTGAGAAGTGGTCCGAAACCCTGCCTGCTCACCAGATGATCAGTACTTGGCTTTCTTTTTCTAATTCTTTTTTCTAATATGGCAGGCTGAGTGAGCAGAGCTCTCCTGTGCAGAAGAGAGGGGGGAAGCCTGAGAGCTTCACCTGCACGTTGAAGACATTCTTTGCACCGTTAGATCAGAACCAAACCCATTAATTCTGCCTGGCAAGAATTTCAAATGTTTCAGTATACATGGCAGATATGGAGGCATACATGTATATACAGCATATAGAGCTAGCTAATAACAGAGGGTAAAGAAATAGAGTACAAATGTCAATGCTTCCAATTCACACCAGATCAATATCTTCTCTTATCTCTCATAAACACTCAGCGGTCCTCCAGCACTGGCATTAAGGTGGCGGCTCTGTAGGAGAATTTCAGACACAGGCCCAACATGGAAGACTGATGCTGTCAGTAAGTTACTTGTGTCAGTGGTAAACTTAGATGGCTCTTCTGCTTGTTTATCCAAAGTAACCCATGAAGGAATGGGTGCCCCAGCACACATTTGCATCCCAGAATGAGATCTCTGCAACTGCAATGAAACTTACTTTGAGCAATATAGGTATTCCAGCAACATCAACAGGGAGTGTCCAGGAACTTCCTCCTTAGATGTAAGACATAATCCACAGCACCTTCTCTTATGTCTAATGAGAACTCCTCCGGTCCAGTCAGGTCTAGAGGAACATCAGCAGATACAGTGCAAGGTGGAATAAGTGTGCTTGAAGTCACCCACAAGGATTGCACTTAACAATTCCTTTTTCCTCCTCTCGTGAGGAGCACCCTTCTCCATCAAAGCACGGCACAATTGTAGCAGAGCTCAGAAGAGGAAAACACTTCTAAATATTTTCCCTTCAGTCATTTATTCAACCATACATAAATCCCTCATGGAACCCTTGGACTATCTAAGGAAAAAAAATCTCCGAAAAGGACACCATTTACAGCAGGGGAAAGTTTAGAATAATTCCTTGCTGTGAAAACAGAAACCTGACTGCTTCCCAAGGTCGCTCTGTCCTTCAATCCTGCTGACTGGCTAAGTTAAACTTATTTTCTTCCTGACTCCCCCAAATAAGCATGGCCTTCTTTGAATGGTTGGGATTGGCCACCTGTTGTACCCCTAGACATAAGGCCAGGGATGCTGACCATATTCTTCTGCTTTAAAAGAATTCTGTCCAGCTTCCCTTGTGGAATCCAGTGCTCTTGGGACAATGTTCCTACAACATTATTTTGGGGAGAAATAAGAGCAACACTCTTGGGGTCTTTCTAACTTAGACCACTCTATTCAAGCTAGCATCTTAAAACTTTTCATGCTAGAAATGCATACCCCTAGTCAGCGAGCTGACTTAGATTTGGGGGTGTCTTATGTGGGATACTTGCAAAACAAGTGGAAAAGGCCCCAGGTCTGTCTGAGTATATGGCTGTCAGTCAATAGTTGAATGTCATTCTTCTTTCTTTGACTCAAGGTGAACTTTACAATTTTGAGCTTATGACCCGACTGCATTTCTGGTGATGAAATGGCTGTCCCTCAGGGCACTGCCATCAGCCCACCCCATAGGCTCTGTTCCTACCCCTGCTGAATGATACTCTTCACTTTCATGGAAGAGCCCACTGAAAAATGAACCTGAGATTTGTCACATTTGTGAACCTTTGTTGAGCCTAAAAACTTGTGGCCAATAGTTAGATCCTGAAACATGCTGTCAAGCCCATTGTGCTAGGTGGGCATCTATTCACTTCTGCAGAGTAGAAGGGCTACGTGTGAGCTATATGGCTTCTCTGTAATATTCTGGCACACTGGTAGAGCCAAAAAAACAAATACCCATTCTCCTGAGCTTTTTCGTTTTTCTGGTGAGAAGTCACATGCATTCCCCCTTTGTCATAAAAGCTATGAACAGCTTGTCCATCAGCAAAGTCCCAGAGGCCTATGAAGAAAGTTGTTTTAATACCTCTGTGATGCATTTGCATGTATTCAAGCCTCTACAGTTCAAGTATTATAGGAATAATTAGTAAAGATCAGTTGTTAGAAATTTGCTAGGGATTTATTGAGGTGGTGTGAATAAGGGATGGATTGGTTTGCTCTGTGAGTATGATAGAACATGGTAGGGCATGTGTCTATGGAAGGCCACATTTGTATGGGAATTTATAAGATAAAAATGGCTCCAGTTTCAGTGGTTTTGATACTCATGCTTCAGAAAAGTCTATCTTCGAAGAGTAACTTCCTTAGCTTGGCATACCTGGTGCCTGGAGGTGGCATTTTGAAATAGGAGCCCTTTTGTGAAGGGTCATTTGAATCATCTGGAGGGGTGCTGAATCTGCATTTTGCTAATCCAAATGGATATAATTTCAATTTAGCTCACTGACTAAACCAACAATGGAAATATCTCCTCTGAACATTGCTCAGGTGAACACTTGACAGCCTGCACATTTAATTTAGGCCAAGTCAGGGCATTGTTCTGTGACCAGGTATGGCTGGCAAAGAAGAAGGCAAAATAGAATAAAGAAGCTTGAGCCAAGTGGACAGGGCATTATATTACCGGAAAATAGAGGAAACTTTGCAGGAAACAGGTAATGCATCCGTATTTGTGTCCCACATTTGAGAAGGAATCATATGGTTTGTGGGTCAATCTATGAGTACCTATGTGGCTTTGGACAAAGTTGCTTTTGATCTCTGCTGCTAAGCGGGGCTCTCTAGACATGGGGATGCAAATGGTCTTTGGCTCATGGAACCATGAGCAGAATGAGGCTTAGAATATGCTACTTAGGACACTGCTCTCGGCAGTAATTGCTAGTCATTGTGACTACTTGACTATTCCCCAGAGGCTGAAACTCACTGATTTGGAAGACAGAGCCCTTTCCAGTAGAGATCTCTGCTCCCTTCTGCCTCCTCCCACCTTCTGGTCTGTTGACATTCATTGCATTGGGTCTGTTCTCATTCATTGCATTGGGTAATTCAGTTATGCAAATTGCATGGTGGAAGGAGAAGGCTTTTGCTCCTTGTTCACTCTGATCAGAGAGGTGTGTGCGCCTCTTTCCTGTACTAAATAATTATATTGCTTGGGAAGTGGTAGGCTGTGTGGCAAATGTGTCCCCTGAAACGACTATTTGTGTATAGTACGCAGAGACACATCACCCCTCGGACCAGCTGCCTTCTGTTTGTCTTTCCAGTCAGAGATTGAAACCATGATTATTTCCAAGAACTACCAGGTCCCAAGCACCAAGATATGTGGAGATGAACTCGGGAGCTGTTAGCACCTTTTCCTCTGGAACTGCACTACACTTTTCTGACACGGTAGTTATGCTCTTGCCGTAGTGTTCCTGGGGGGTGGTAGAGGTGGAGATAGTGCGGCGGCAGCCATGCATTTCACACGTGAAAGGTGCTTATCTCTTCATCTCCACCATGGCTGGCTGAGCGATTACTCCACTCGGCCCCATATATTATTCTCAGGAGTACTGGATTCAGTGTCTCATTTCACATTTGGAAAACATTTGCTTTGCCCAATAGAACCCCGAAGTGTAACAATGATAGCTTTGGGGAGCATTTGAGGATGTACTTGTCTGTCTTTTTGGCCAAACCTCTTCACTGCAGGTCACCTCTTTAGGCCAGGAATCCAGCTCTGTTGTCACTGCCGGCCTCTAACAGGGCCTGTCTCCTACCTTGCTCCTGTGGCTTCAGACCTAATCTAGCTTTCGTGGCACGTTTCCTTTCTCACTTCTGCTTTTGCATAAATTGATTAATTCAGCATTTGTTATGTAATGTCCTGCTATGGATACATCTGTGATAAAGCAATCTTTGAATGTCTACACCACTTGCAAACACTGAATATGTAGATATGCCAAATATGCCATGATATTGTGTCTATTTTAAAATGCATCTCATCTACTTTAAGACAAGAATCTATTCTTTCTTTTAAATACGCATGCATATGAAAGTAGAGAAATCTGAAAACTCAACATTAATTATGTAACATGTGTTCTCATTAGAATGTAAGTATAATAGTATTAACCAACACATTACACATATCAATATGTGGGATTTTTTTTTTTTTTACCATGTATTGTTTATCAGAAACCTCTGTACCTTTGCTTTTAAAGGAGTCAATATTCATTTGTATTCTGTACTGATGGTTACAAATTGATGGCTGGCAGTTATCAAATAAATGTTGATGCAAAGCGACTACTTAACATTTTCATCCCAACAAAGGGTTTTGGAGAGATAGATCATTTAAATCTCAGGGTCTCAGCCGCAAAAAACAGCTAGTTTCTACATCCCAGCTTTCTGAAATTGAAGATGCTGCTAAAAATCTCACCAATGGATTCTGAAAGAGAATGATCCTCTCTCTCTCTCTCTCTCTCTCTCTCTCTCTCTCTCTCTCTCTCATTTGAGGTAGGGTCTCACTGTAGCCCAAGCTGATCTAGAATTCAATCTGTCTTCACAGGTTGGCCTCCAACTCACAGTGATCCTCCTTCCTCTGCCTCCTTCGTGCTGGGATTAAAGTGTGTATCAACATACCTGGCTATGATCCTCTCTTGTTACAAAAATGCTCTTAGCTTAATCCCAAGTGAGAATCTTAAGTAATTTTACAAACACAGTAAAGACTGCTGACACACTTCTACTCTGACCACTCACAAGTGCTTGATTGGCCCATAAATAGTATGTGGGCATGAGGGTTCTTCTGCTGGGTTTCCCAGACAGTCTCCATTCTGTGTTGTCATGTCTCACCCTACTGCTGCCATTGCTGTGGAATAGGGGGACTTGTGGTGATTATCCAGACTGCAAGCAACCTCATAAGTTGTTTTGGAAAAAATAAAATAAGGGGTACCCATAGCTCCAGCAGTGTTTATATGTCACAGTATTCTTGTTTTGTCATGGTTGACCAGTAAGCAGTGGTGACAAATGACAAATCATACCTTCAAATATTTGATACCAGAGTTGTTGACATCATTTTCTTTATAGGGCTTCTTTCCTCTGTTCTGAGTTATGTACTGATGCCCCAAACATGGTATGAAAATCACTTGATAGTGATTAAAGTGCTCTTTAAAAGAATCTTTATTGGCTTAAAAAAATGTTTTGTCTTGTATCTGCAGATTAGGCTTGTTAACTAATGAGATCTCACTAGTGTGGACCAGTTGAATTCTGTTCCTGTGCAGACCAAAAGGCTGATGAGACAAAAATGAGGACTTGTTATTAAACTGTCATCACACCTGGTCATGTAAAGATGTCACTCAGAGGTGGCCACTGAAACAGCTGAAAGGAGAATTCTCTAAAATATTCAAAGGATAGTGGGCATGGGGACAACATGAAATTGTTGCCACTTAATTGTCCATCATGAAAACTAAACAGAGCAAGATCCAGTGGAACAGAGCATGAACCAGACAGGAAGATGGCCCACAATTCACCACTGATCTCTGGGGTGGTCAAGGTAGTCCGCCTCCTCCTGTAGTGTGCTCCTCCCAGAACCACTGACAGGACAGCTTTGCTATACCACCCAAAGCCCAGTGGCAAGGACTCAAAGCCAGCCCATGCCGAAATACTGGGCTTTGCTAAAAATGTGTGGCTTGCAGTGTTTCCGTGAAATGAAGCCAAATAGAAACTTCATGCAGATTCCACAGAGGAAAAATGCACCTATGCTCTTATGCTCTCTACCAGCTTGGTTTGGTATCAGGGTGACTTCAGAATTTCTTTCCAAAAACACCATTCCAATGACTCAAGAACACAATGTGGAATCGCTTTAGAAGGCCATAGTGGCGAAATACTACATTGTGTTTGGACAAATTCTGCTTTTTGCTTTCCTAAGAGGCCCCAAGTGGCCAGAGCTGTGAGGGGCCAGTCTATCACAACACTGTCTGACATCATCATCCCTCCAGGATTATGGATGAAGCTGACTGGCTTCTCTCACCCACCACTTGGGGAGTCCATGGCATGTCACCTGATTACTTGCTGTTGGATATGATGGCTGCATAGTCAAGTGGAAACCCAGGATAGCAATCATGAAGTTCATGAAAAGTACAGTCCCCAGCTACACTGCAGAGAGCCAAAGTCAAGGTGCTGTGCAGCTTGCTGGCTGGATGAACCTCTTACTTCTTTGTCTTTAGAGATGGTTTGCTTCCTTTTTCCCTGCATGGGATGTAGGAGAGTCAGGTCAAACCCCTCACAAGCCTTTAGATAATGGGCCACATGCTAAGCTAAGGGTTACTCAGAACAATGCCTCTGGGACAGGAAATCCCGACAACCTCATTCCACTAGAACTGAGTCACATGGGTCTACTGAGAAAGAAATGGCTGAATCTCAGGTGTGCACTGGCTATTTGGGGGGAGCGGTACTTAGGGAGGTGACAAACAAGTTGGTTTAATTAAGCTCAAATCATGTCAGTTGTTTAACTGCTGGACCAATGGGACCTGTCCTGTGGGCTCAAGCAGCAGGAGTTGTCAAATCCCGCCTCTGTCATACCCACATCCCTCCCACAGTGAGGACCCTCGGCTGCACGCGACCAATTCATTTTCAGATCAATGCAGACATGGCCACAGACCCTGATGTTGAAGTTAACACAATGCCATTTTCCTAAATTTATAACATCTTAGCATTTTGGTTCTCAGAGCATTCCAGAATGTGATCACAGCTAGTGTTATCAAACCACATGGGATGCTTTTCCCTAGAGCATTTTGATATGGCACAATTTAAACCCTGAGAGGGACAGAGAAATAGTGAATTTTGGCTGGGGACAGAAACCCATCTTCTCTTCAATCAAACATCCCTAATGTTTTCCTGGAGGCGACATCTGTGGTGACCTTTCTGTCCTCCTTTACAACTCCGCTCCCACCAGCTGATAATTAGTTGATGCATCAAGGGTTGTGATGCACATAAATAATCACAAGATGCCAGATAAACTGTATTGGTTTTAAATTAGAGCCATGTGTATCGTGCCTCCCTATGAACAGCAGCCTATTATTTTTAATTATGACTTGCAAAGTAAAGTGATTTCTGGCCTTCTTTATGGCATTCCTGGCAATAGTCTGTCACTCTGGATGACATGGTGTCCCATCAGTGCACATGTCCCTAGCCTCAGCCCCAAGTGTTACTCCAAAAGAAAAGGGAGATGATCTGTTGTGGTTTCTGTTCTGAAGTGGGCTGGAAGGTAGTGTGCCCCCTTAGCCACTGCCCCACTGTACATCAGAAACACACATGACATTGAGAAGAGGGTTTTCTGGATGAATTAATAAGTGCAGTGTAGATATGCATGAGATTATATGTGTGCACTCACTCATGATTCAGAATCTCAATGGATTGTAAACTCCATTCCCTAGCAGCACCATGGGCAAAGAATAAGAAAAAGATCTGGCACTGGCCCCACTGGGTCTACCTGATGGACCATGATTAAGAGTAGTTAGTTTAATTCAGACAGAAGGTTCTAGAAAGTTCTTGGTATCAAATTCCATCACACATTGAGAAGTCAAGGGTTGAATGGCAGATTTGTGGCATATTGGAAAGGACACCATCTTTTTCTCTTGGTGCAGAAGAGGCACCTGGACCAGTGTATCCGTGGTTCGTTATTTTCAAACTTTTTCTTCTATGAGGTGTAAAAAGTTACACAGCTTTACAAGTGGGGTTTGGGGAGTCATTATTCCAGGATTGTTATATCATGCTTTTTTTTTTTAGATCTGTGCCTGGAGTTCAGAACTCTTTGGCACACATTACATCCATTTGGAGCTGGGGAGGGGGGCCAGAGTGACATTCTTATTCATTTTCTTAAAACTATTTTTTTTTCTTTTTTTGATTCCCAGCAACAGGGCGCTGCCACCACTGTCTACTGTGCTGTGGCTCCGGAGCTGGAGGGCCTGGGAGGGATGTATTTCAACAACTGCTGCCGCTGCCTGCCCTCTGCAGAAGCCCAGAATGAAGACACTGCCCGAGCTCTGTGGGCCCTCAGCGAGAGGCTCATCCAGGAACGACTGGGCAGTCCATCCGCCTAGTGGGAGCCCACCGGCTTGGGACTTCCCCCACCCTTGCTCCTTGCCTCACCATCCTGGGGGTTTCATGTCCCTCCAAGGCAGTTCCACAAAAGTAAAGGAAGTAAGAGTAGTTGCAACAAACTGAAGCCTTTTAGGTACCAATGGGAAGCAGGGAACTGCCAAGGTCAAGGGGCAATGTCCCTTCTCTGGGGCTGGGTTGGTGAAGGGTCCATTTGCATTTCTGGGGCTGGCTTGATGGAAAGTGAAGGCATGGTTGGGAATGTAGTCTCTGTCTTCCACTGTAGAAGCCTAAGCAATTGTCTCTCATTCTTAGAATAGCTTTGATGTCCCTTGGTCTTACCCAAGTACTAACATAACCCCACTGCCACCTAAGGCCACCTTCCTTCTGTTTAGGGAGTCTAAGCAAGTGTCCACACCCCCGTGCTGCAGTGATGTAGAAAGTCATTGTTCCATTCAACCCTGCCATGTCTGAGAGGCCTGGCAACTTGTGGGAAACTCGGAACCATGTTCCAGTAGAGCAAGATCAGAGATGCAGCAGAACTGAGGGGTTCCCTTCGCCAAAGCTATCCGAACAACCAAAGTCCTTCGATTGTTCCCTAACTATCTAGATGATGGACAAAAGAGGAAGCATTGTGTCCTTAAGATATGCGAGACGTTCTTGAGGTGGGCAATAAAGAAGTAGTCCTCTTCATTCTTCCGCGACCCCCCCTCCCCTGGGCAAATGTCATAGCCTTTCAGTCCTCATGCCCCCCTGGCCTGAGCACCCCGCTTCAACTTCCTCCCACCCACCCCCACCCTACGCTTAATAAAAGAACATGCTTGCTTATGATTGCCTGAAGTTCCTATCATTTGTTGAACGTTCATGTCAGGTTGTTTTTTTTGTTTTGTTTTGTTTTGTTTCTTACTTTTCCCCCACCCACCCACCCCCTTTTTTTTTTTTTTTAGAAAAGAAATCTAGAAGAAAAATAAAGCGCTTCTTGTAGACGCCAGGAAAACGCCATTCTTGTTTCTTCTCTGAGTTTGTGTTTTGTTTTTGTGCTTTGTGGCTGTCCGTGGGCCAAGTTGTCTCACGCGATTAGCATGCCAGCATCGTATTTTCTGTTAGAGGAAAAAGAGAAAGAAATGTAAAATGACTATTGCATGATTACACCTGGAGACATTTTGTTATTACTTGCAGAGAGTTATTTCAGTCTTCAACAGTTCATTCCTCTGTGATAATAATCACTTAATGATTAGTGAGGATCTTCATGTATTAGAATGAGAGCAGTAAGGGACTCTTCCCTGGACATCCCTGTCTATTCACAAAAGGAAATGAGGATTCCTTAAAGGTAGTTAAGACGTTCCCTAACTTCCATAGACCAAGTCTTTTGGTCCACATAGCTAGCATCCTGAAGGCTATATTCTGGAACTTTACATTTTAGGGTAAGTAAGCAAAGCTGTGAGAAAGCCCCACCCCTGGCAGGGCAGAGAGAATACTTTCCCTGAAATACCTTCAAAGAGAGCAAGGGGATACTAGTCCTTGTTGGGCCCTCTGTGATGGCAGCTTCAAGTGAGTCAATACCATAGAGCTCCAGGCCTGTGATCATCACGTGTGTCCAGCCAAACACCATTGCTTCACAGGCACTCACAGCCTAACCACAACATCCCAGTTGACAATATTTGCCATTAGAAAATCTTTTATTGGAATAAGGAATAGCTCAGTAGATATTGTGGTTTGAAGGTGAAATTTCCTCCATAGGCTCATGTGTTTGAACCTTAGGCTCCAGCTAGTGTCACTGTTTGGAAGGCAGAGGCAGTGTATCACCTGGGATGGGACTCGAGGCATCATGCCTGACCTCATGTTCTGTTTGTCCTCTGCATCCTGACTGTGAATGCAGTGTGACCAGCTGGCCTTCCTTGCCCACTCCCATGTTTTTTCTACCTTGATGGAACGAATGTTTGGAACCGTAAGCCAAAAGTAACCCTTGCCTTCACTAAGCTGCTTCTTATGTGGTATTCAGTCACAGCGATGAGTAAAATAACCAATGCAGCAGGGAAAGTGTTCACCTTATGAGCATGAGGACCTGAGTTCAATCTCTAGAACCCATCTTGAAAGAAAAGCCAGGCTTGGTAGTGCCTGTTTATAATCCCAGCACCAGAGATGCAGAGAGAGTCAGATCCCAGGGCTCCTGGACCAGCTAGTCTAGCTTATTTGGCAAGCTCCAGACCAACAAGAAACATTGTACCAAAGGTGGACAGCATTCCTGATGCCTGAGGAATGTGCTTGAAGTTTTCCTCTGGCCTCCACACACACACACACACACACACACACACACACACACATACATGTACCCTGCACACATGAGCATGGACACACACAACAAAGTCCTCTATTATCCTATGGCCATTGAAAAGTATGGATCAGACGATGACACATCGCTGGCACATCTATGCTGGGTCATTTGCATCAGTGGCCAGTCTAACTCTCCTGTCAGGAGCCAAACTTTGGATGGGTAACTACCACACTAACTCTGACCTTGTGCATGTGACTTGCTTTGGGCTGTGTGTTGGGGCTTGTCTTTTAGTGCTGCCCTGTGCAGCCCTGCAGTATGATCATCTGCATGAGCCTAAGCTAGCCTGCTGGGTACCGAGGAGCACATACCATCACCCGAAATGACATCACACTAACCGTTAGGCCTCGGAGTGAGGGCATCACCAGCTAACCCAGTCCCAACTAAGCCAACTCAGACTCCCCACTCAACCCACACAACTGCAAAGTGTTGGGCCCTGCCCGGTGTGAAGCCTAGTGGTTAGCCCAGCCAGTTTGTACTTGGCCTACTCCGGGTGAGGCCTAGTCGAACTTCCAGAGCCTGAGTAGAGTTTTGTGACCTGTCCTTGGAGTGACTCAGCACCTAAGCCGAAACTGCCTCCACCCAGCTACTGCTGACGTGGTGAAATACTATTGGCCCTTACACCTTTCTCTCATCCTTTTTCCCACCCTCAAAATATATAAACACCTTCCCATGACAATAAACGGAGAGATTTCTGCCAGACAGACTCCCGGCTCAATGTGGTTTTCTTTTCCCCGGTGGCTTGGGGAGGTTTTTTGAGTCGCCGACACCGCCTTCCCGCTCAGCCTCGAGAGAGAAGCGGCTGTCCCGGCTCTCTCTCTCTTCTGCTCTTCCTGCCGGTGGTGGAGGAAAAGAACTGGCAACTGGTGCCCAACGTGGGGCCCAACAGCAAAGGATAATAAAAGGATAGTCCTTTAAGCCACTAAATTTCAAGATTACTTGTTACACAACAGAAGCTAACTGATATAGCTATGATTTCATCGAGTAAAGGCTAAATCATTTGTCCTTAGCCTGTGAGTCCTCTCATAATTTTATCTCCAGCTTCCTTGCTCATCCCACATTCCTGCACCTTCTTCTCTTCCTTTAGAAGTCCCTGTAGCTTCTGTTCCCCAAACATCCTAAACACATTCCCAACTCCAGATCTTCATATTTCTGTTCCCTCTGCCAAAATGCTTTTCTCCTGCATGGATTTCTTTCCCTGCTTCCTGGCCACTGCTCACATGTTACCTCTTTCAGGTGAGATTAGCATTTCTTGTTACTGCATTCATAATACCATGCCCATCAACACTCCCTTAGCCTTTGTTTTGTGCTTCCCAACACTGAATACTGTGAGGGACACTGTATATATACTTTTTGTCTCTCTATAGAATAATTTCCATGACCCTGTGACATGAATAACTTCTGTCACATAGTAGGCTTAGTGAATAACCACTGAGGAAAAGCATGGTCCATGGGTACTAGACATGTTCATGGAGGGGACTTCCATCGTTGTGATAATGGTCTTTAGCCAGACACTGTGCAAAACAGGCTATGACATTTTACCTAATTTCTCATATGACATCCTTCCTGCTATGCAGCTCCCCTTTCCATCTTACAGATGACAAAGCTAAGGCCAAGGATTTTCAAAACTTGCCATCATCCATCCACATCCTGTACCAAACTCACAATTTGGTACAGGAGTAATTCCCACCTCGGTCTTTTGACTTCACCAAAGTCACCTTCTTACATGGAAAATGTCTGTTATGATGGCGTCCGGTTGTCAAAGCTTATACAGAAAAGTCAGACTGAAGCTCAGCTTAGGATGAAGGTAGAGATTAAACCAGGAGAACATACTGCTGCCGTAACTGAGTCAAAGTAATATGTAAAACAGCGACCAGAACAAGGAGACCTGCTGGCCTCCTGCAATCATCTGCTGGTTTGTAGGAAGGCTGTGTCTCTGGCTGAGGAGATGAGAACTAAAGGAACTCGGTAATGGAAAGATGGGGATTCCTATGACTCAGGAATCCCTAAATTGGGTTGGGAGATCACTCATTCTATAAAGTATTTGCCTTGTGAGCATGAAAACCTGAGTTACATTTCCAGGATCCACCATTAAAAAAAAAATGCTGGGTGCAGTGACACACATTTGTAATACTAACCTTGGGGAGGCAGAGACAGATGGATCTTTGGGGACTGCTGGCCAGCCAGTCTAGCCGCCTTGTCAACCTCCAAACTAGGCCCCACCTCCCAAACATTCCACAACCTTCTAAAATAGCCCCACCAGCTGGGAACCAAATGTTCAAAGCTATGAGTCTGTGGGGAGTATTTTACTTCAAACCACAACACCTGGTCTGCATGCATACAATCACTCATTCACTCAACAAACATACAGAATGTTGCATTCTAATAATTCAGTTTAGTGTCAGCAGTGTTCCTGCTGCAAAGGGATTTTAATCGTGGGTCTACAGTTGTTCTCACATTACATCATTTCCTAAGCAATTTTAACAAAGGTTCTCTAAACATTTAAAGTACTGAAGGGCCCAGAACAATCATCAGACTCCCTTGCACCCATTTCTTTTATGAATTCCCTTACTCTGACAATCCCTGTGGTCATTTGTTCTGTCAGGAACACTACTATTTCTTCTTTGGCTATTTGTGTTGCCAATTTTTGGAGAAGTGAGCAAGGAAACAGTACAATTCCTATGTAAGCTTATTCTTAGGTCAAGGCTGTTTCTCCGATTATCATGATCTGGACAGGTCTGCATTTGTAAATATACACCCATGCACATGGACAGACCTGCATCTGTATAAAGTATGCTCTTCGTGTAAGAAGGATCCTCTTCTGCTATTACCACACTAGTCATTGCAGAGCTATTTATTGAACATTTACTCGGTGATCATTTAGGACCTGATAAACCACACACATCTTTTACTGTATGCTCAGAGGATACAACTGAGGCCCAGAGGAAGAGCAGCCTGTCCACAGACCATGCAGGGTAAATAGCACAGTCAGGACTTGACATCGGCTCTGTCTGCCTTCAAGCCCAGGTGCCTTCCTCTTGATAGACAGACTGGAGACCAGCAGTATATCCACATTCTATTTATACCAGGAATGAGTTACAAAAGAAGACAAGTCAGCTTCTGCCCAAGGCTGGGATGTGACCTCTTCCCAATGGCCAATGCCTGGTCTGAGCTTTACAAATGACTTGTGTGTGCCATTGATCCAACAATATTGGCTTCAGCCTCACCTGCATTTCCCAACAGACCATCCTGCCTGTCTTGGTTATAAATAAGTCTCCACCTGGCTGTGCATCCCTGGACTTAGCTGCAGGTGGACTCAATCCACTGAATCTGCCCAATGGGAAAAATGAGCCAGGCCCTTTGTGGTCATTTTCTTCTAAGCCCCACCTTGTCCCTGTTTCATTAAGCCCAAAGAGTGGCCAGTTTCCATTTTTCATGCCTGAATCAGAAGACTTTGCTGCAATTTAACTTCAACAGAGGGAACCTGATCAGTTTCATCAACGTCAGAGCTTGGATTGCAAAATCATACATCTTATTACAGGCAAGTTATCACTTTAGAAGTTCATGTTTAAAAAATCGAGAAGAAGGCTGGAGAGATGACTCAGTGGTTGAAACACTTGCCTACAACCCCTAATGACCTGATTTTGATGCCCTAGCACCCATGTAAAGCCAGAAGTACATAATGGTGCATATGTCTGGAGTTCGTTTGCAGTGACTAGAGACTGTGGCATGCCCTCTCTCTCTCTCTCTCTCTCTCTCTCTTTCTCTCTCTGCTTGGAAATAAAAGAGCAATATCTGCCTTGTGTTTTAACTCTGCCTTTCGACATATCCAAACTATTTTGAAGAAGTCACATTAGAACAGTAAATAATGGCAAGAAACATGAGCCACATAGCAGGGAAGAAACCACTCGGAATTGCTGGGCCTGCTGATGGAATGATCGGGCAATAGTAAAGGTGACTTGTGGAAAGGAAAAGGAGGGTTCATAATGCTGCTGCATTTTAATATGCTTTATTTTACATTTCCTTATTGCCTTTCAAATCTTCGTGAGTTTTGGTGGCATATCCTCCACCCCCAATCATTTTATTTCTCAAAATTTTTTCCATTGCTTTAATAGATGCCCAATAGATCATGTTGGTAGTAGGATATTATTTGCAAACTCATTCCCCTACTAAACAACACTTAGGTTATTTTTAGTTTCTGCTGTTTGGACCCGTGGCTCAATGAGCATCTTTGCATACAAACATTTCCTTTGAGGAATTCACTTCCCTTGCATGTTTGGAGGTGGCCAGATAGCTCTTATGTGATTCCTACTTTAGTACTGTGATGTTGGCTAGAAGGGTTACACTTGGCCAGCGTGTGCATTTCTGTTTGTTTCCAGTCTTGTTAACATTCAATGTGCAATTTACTCTTTTTTTGTGTGTGTGGAATATATGTGTGTGTGTGTGTGTGTGTGTGTGTGTATACATGTGCATACTTGTGCATGTGGAGGCCAGAGATTGAGGTCAGATATCTTCCTCAATTGCTCACTCTCCACTTATTTTTTAAAACAGGGTTTCTCACTGAACATAGAGCTCACCAATTTCACTAGAGCAGGAGGCATTAGGGATTCTCTTGTGTCCACTCTCCTGGCACTGGGATTACAGGTCATCATGCACTGAGTTTTATGTGGCTACAGGGGATCAGAACTCAGGTCCTCATGTGTGCAGGGCAAGCAATTTATCCTCCCCAGCTCCATTTATACTTTTAAATTAATTTTAGCATCATATTGTCACAACTTATATCTATTTATACATATTCCCAAGCAGCCAACCTCCTTATTTAAAGTAGAAGCATTTGTCTTTCATTTTCCCACAGGATAGAGTTCACAGTTTTAATTAGCATAGAAATTCAGAGTGAATCTATGGAGAGAGGGTTTGGATAGAAAAATATCATTCCAGCCAAGGTACTTCATCTTTACCACCGTATTCAGCCAGAGAGCCTCTCTTTCTTTCCATTCTCCAGCTGTAACAGTAAGGTAACCCAGCCTGAATGTGGCACCCAGATCAAAATGAACACCCCAAGTTTCTTTGATTATCATTAGCTTGTGTGCTTACATCATTAGTTGGGACTCCTTGGTAGCTGACATGCTGTCTGTACTTATGAAATGTCATTTATGCCACAGCAATCTCCTGCTGCATCTTCAGAGTGAAAGAGCAAAAGCTGCTTTGCATGGATGACATAGGAATATGCAAATCACAGTCTTCCCTTACTCATGCCCACTAGACAGGCTTTGCTTCTAACTCCAGCAAGTTTTACCTGAAGTTCACTAGGAGCTTGTCCTCTGACTTTGGAATGATGACCTTGTCTCATTTAATGCTGGCCATTCTGGAGAAGAAAATCCACTTTCATAGTTTGATTTCCCGAGTGCTTACCAATGTGTTCTGCCAAAGGCTTACCTGAGATGCTGTCTGTGTATAGTTAAGTCTCACAACTTTGAAAGTCAGTGGGATTGGTCTCATCACCAGAGAGGAAGCCACTGGGACCCTAAGGCTTCTTGTGTGACCTTCTCCCTAAACCCATTCTCTCCCAACCACATTCCCTGCACATGTTTTGAAGTTATGCACTCCCGCTCTGCTCTCCTCTCCTTCACTTCACTATTTCAAGTGGTTTAAGCTTCTCTAAAGATTCCATTAAGAATTTACTTAAATGTAGCTTTCTTCTTTAAACCCTTTAAGTACAATTTGTGAAAAAAATATGATGCTGCATTGAAAAATCATTGATCTTTGAAATGGTGCTGAATAAGTTTTTTGTTTAAACAAAATGCATTGCTATTTGGATTAGAAAGTTCAAATGCATGTCTAGCATTTAAACCTAGGGAGAAAAAAATCAGAAAAACATATAGGATCATATTTCTGCTCCTCAAAACAACCAGTGTAATAATTCTGGTAAATTTTCTTAGATGTAGTTTCAAATTTATTTGTATCTTGCTCTGTACACAAGTATATCTATTTCAAATTAAATAAATTCACTTTAACTTTCCAATGCCTTTGTAATCACATATTCAGTGAACAAATATATCATACTTATTTTACTGTGAATGAAGTTAACTTTCTTTCCCCACCACAGCTTATAAAGAATGAATCAGTAAATGCATTTTCATAAGACTCTTGGAGGATAGTTCAATGTTGTTTTTTAACACTCCAAGGAGAATTCTAGGGTCAAACACTGTGAAATATTTTCTAGCTATGGGCAGCTACCTATTGGCAAACGACTTTTCTTGGGCTGCCCACATGGCTGCCTTTGATCTCTTTTGTGGGCTTTCTTTGGGAAATGAAGGTGTTTGGCACCCAGGTGGGCTTTCTGTTAATTAGTTTATTTTCCCCAGGTGATCTGCCTGCCAGGCACTCAGCAATGCTAATCTAGGAAAGGGATACTCAGAAAGTTCCTAGGTGTGGAATCCTCCTTCAGTCTGGAACCAAGACCGAGAAGGCCAGGAACCCCTTGTCAGCGAAATTAAAAAAAAAAAAAAAAAAGGGGCTGAATGTTAAAAACAGAAAGGAACCAGCTGAAGTTTGGGTCAGCTGGTTTGCCACCTCTGGGTAGCGTTCATTGTTCTGCTGTTTCAGGACCTCTGCTGAGAGCTGAAGACTTGCCGGGCTGCGCTGGGCAATGGTCAGCCGGGATTCTGCTGGCTTTGCTGACACAGGGCTCCCTTCAGGCTCTGCTCTGGAAACTACTTCCTGGAGTGGCCTAGATTGGAGGAACTCTAGTTGGCCTTTTGACCTTTCTTTTTCTTCTCCTCCTCCTTCTTTTAACTTATCTTATTTTTCAAACCTATATCATGCAGCGAAGCTAGACAGATCATCCCCAAGTGAGAACCAGAAACCAGTAAGCTGGTAAAAGGCTATAAGGGAGGGAGGAAAGGGAAGGACTTAAGTGTATGGTATTGCACATATGTAAGTGGAAGAACTGATTACAGGGAGGGGAATGGCCTAAGTGAGGCCATGGGTAGAGAATGCATAAAAGAAGGGCAGGGGGAGGGTCAATCTAATTTCAAGATATTGTGAATAAGACTTATGTAAAATTACCTTTCTGAATAATGGCACATCTAGAAGCTGTACACCGTTACTAGAAAATTTTCAGTACCTGGGATGGGATACCTTCCAGTGAGTTATTGTCCAAGGAGGTCCCGGTAGCCTCCAAAACATTAAAGGCTTTTGCCAAAGCCCTTGGTTTCCCTTGAGAAACAGATAGTAAGACCCTACTGCTGAAGACATCTCTTGCCTGAGAGGCAAGGTCACTGAGAAAGCAAGCTGGTGGCTGAGCAGAAAACCTTCTCCCTGTAGACCAGCCAACTGAAAGCTGGAGAAAGCTGCACTGCATGCAGAGTATGGGAGACAGAAGTCATCAGCAGTGAAAACAGTGGACACTGAATATTCAAGCTTGGCCAGACAGGCCCAAGGACTGAGTGGGTGCAATAGTGGCATGTCTACTCTTGGGGTAACCACCTGCTCCATAATTGGACTGAAGGCCCTCTCTACGGGAGGGAATACATACCTGGTACTGAAAAACCTAAGCAAAAGTCTATGGTAGGTGAGGTCATGAGCCTTAGGGGTATGAAGCCTGCTCTTGTCTGACTAAATGTATATACTATTCCCACCAAGCTGCCCTGAAAATACTACACTTAATGCTCATATTCACATATTAATGCTACTCTCACTTCTGGTTAGAGAAGCTTCTCTTTTCAGATGGCGATGACCACTGGGATGACCCAAAAGGCAACATAGTGCTGAGAAGAAGGGATGGAGGAGTGCCCACCACTGAAACACCTCTGTCACACCCTCCAAGGCTCAGGGACCATTGCGGAAGAGGGGGCGGATAGAATGGAAGAGCCAAAGGAAGGGTACGACTCCTTACAATGCAACTGCCCAGACAGAAATTGGCCTCGATAACCATAACCTTGCTGTGCCTAGCAATACCTTTGCAAGACCCTCATAATACAAGAAAAAGATGATGACATCAAATTAAAAGAAAGACTAATGGAGAGAGGGAGGGGATATGATGGAGAGTAGAGTTCTAAAAGGGAATGGGGGGAGGGGAGGGAAATACCATGCACTTTTTGTATGTAAGTATAGAAATTGTCAATAAAAAAATAATTATTAAAAAAAATTCGGTCTTGTTGAGAGTGGGGTACAGTTAGAGTAAATGGGCCCCTGAAGGTAAAAAAGGCAGGAAAGTCTACACTTGCTAGAAATCAAAGATGATCTGACTTCTTATCTATTGCCTAGTTCCCTAGACCTGTTTTTCTACCAATAACCAGGACTTCTCCTGGGAGGGAGGGCTTTCATAGGATTTGAATATTGTGGTTGGTCAAGTTCAGCCCCTGGAACTTGGTGCCAAGGCTAGCCTCTTCCTGAGACAACCCCTAGCCCTAACCAACTGTCCCTCTGGTTCACCTGAGCTGTAAGACAGCCCACCACCACTAAAAGGTTAGAGATACCTTTGCAAGGAGAGGGAAAGTTCTTGGCCCAGGCCTAGCTGGGAGGGCCCTAGCCCTTCCTCTCCACATGGGCTTCTTTATCCCCTCCCGCTCCCCACATGAAAGGAGCCCCTTGAACTTTCTTTTTTTTTTTTTCCATGCTTTTATCCAGGTCCTCCACATGGGATCTCTAACCACATGGGTGCCTTTCTTTGGCTCTGTATGTCCCTCAATAAATGTAATAATTTAATAATTACCCTTCTCCATCTCCTTCTTCTTCTTCTTTTTTTTTTTTTTTTTTTTTTTTTTTTTTCAAAGTAGGGTCTCACTGTAGCTCAGACTCACCTGGAATTCACAATTCACTATGTAGTCTCAGGGTGGCCTCGAACCCATGGCATTCCTCCTACCTCTGCCTCCCCAGTGCTGGGATTAAAGGCATGCGCCACCAAGCCCGGCTTTCCATCTTCTTTTTTTTTATTAGATTCTTGATTCTTTGATTTAAAATAGAAAAGAATCTAGGCTTTGGGGTTCAAGGACTTTCCTGGACTCTTAGCCCACTGTTAACAATATCACTGCATTTCCTGTCCTAGCACATCTATCTGTGTGCATACTATCCTAACATATACGCCTGTGTATACTGTCCCCTCTGAGCTCACTAGTGTTAACAGAGTAACAACTGTGCTATAGAATAATATAGTCAGTAAAATCACAGTAATTCCTTGTTTGGGGAAGGGGTGCATGTGTGTCTGTGTGTGGAGACCAAAGGCTGAGCTCAGGTGTCATTCCTCAGGTACCGTCCAACTGTTCTGTTTTATTTTTTAAGAAAGGGTCTCTCATTGGTGTGGAACTCGTCAAGGAGACTAGACTGGTTGGTCTACTACTCTAGACAAGGGATCCTCTTGTCTCTGCTGCCTCCGCCGAGCTGTGAGTATAAGTGCATGACACCACAACACAACTTAGCTTAATATATATATATATATATATATATATATATATATATATATATATACATATGTATAGTAATGGGGATCTTAGTCAGACCCTTATGTTTGCAAGGCAAGTACTTTGCCAACTAAGCCATCTTCCCAGTCCCACAATGATCATAATTAACACTGCAAACCTTTGACCCAGAAATTCAAGGTCTAGGTAGAAATCTTAAAGCAGAGCAATCTGAAAGCCTGGGACAACGGAGAAGAGTGGACATGGTTGTGTGCATTTTAGAAAATCAAAGCCACATTAATATGCTAATGGATCTGAGAAATTCTCTTATTAAAAGTACACCATCAGTTATATATTACCCTAGGGATACTACCACACATTTCTTAAAGCCAGAAGAATCATAATAATAGTAAAGAAAAACTGAGATCAAATGAAATGTCCGAGTGAGAAGGCAAGACTCAAGTACCGTGAGATCATGTTGTGATAGAAGGTGAACAGACTAAAAAGGATAGGGGGACATCCCACTCCTGTCAGGCGAGTGTCTCTGTGAGCCTGTTCTGTGTAAATGTGTGCTGAGACATAAGAAGAAGTGGAAGGTGGTGTGAATAGCTGTCTCTGTAGGGAAGAACTACGAGTATTGTTTGTTTCTTTATCTCTTTTTCCTTCACTTTCTGCAATGAATGTAGTAGCTATTCTACTTTTTCAAAAGTACAGTTGCAATAAATAAAATTTTAAAAAATTTTTTAACAAGAAAGGAAGGAAGGAAAGGAGGGAGGGGGAGGGAGGGAGGGAGGGAGGAAGGAAGGAAGGAAGGAAGGAAGGAAGGAAGGAAGGAAGGAAGGAAGGAAGGAAGGAAGGCCTATCAGTAATCCTACAACATGCCTGACTGTGTCACTGGGTGAGCTGACCCAGCTCTACCAGAAAGTTCTCTTGGGTTGACTCACAGAAATGCAGTGGCTTTTAAGGTTCGCAAGAATGAAGTAGGGGCTTTAGTGCTACACTGCACAAAGGAAAATATATTTGGAAAACAAAAGCTAGCTTTTTGAATTACCTTTTGGTGCCACGTAAACAAACTCCATCTCCTCGTGGCTTCAGCCCGGTAACTCTATGCTAAGACACTTTCCTTTCCGGGAGTTTGACTTTCTGCCAAGGTTAAATAACATACTCCAATTGTTCAACTCCTCACCTCTCCACCTCAGTGCACTTCTATTAACCTTGAGCATTCACACCCAGATTCTGCAGAACGTGGAGTGTGCACATACGACAAACCCCTTTCCAAGTTGTATTTTATGATCGCTTGCTAAAAATTTATTTTAACTGAGAAGATCACATATAATTTTTAAACAACACAGAATTTAAAAAGTAACACAATACTAGTGCCAACAGCTGGGCTCATCAAACTACCTTGAATGAAGTAGTTAGACTTTTTTTAATGCAACATTGATATAACCAGTGAATATAGACAAACCCTGAATGGATAGCAGCTTCCTTCTTAGAACCAGGCAATCGCGTCATGTTGATTAGGGATGTGGTTCATAGTACTTGTCTAGCTTGTATGAAGCCCGGGTTCGATCCATAACACCACATGAACTAAGTGTGATGGTCCATGCCAATAATTCTAGCACTTGAGGCAGAAAGCAGGAGGATCAGGAGTTCAAGATCATCCTCTGCTACATACTGAGCTCCAGGCCAGACTGGCCTACATGAGACACTGTTTCAAAATAAAAGAAGGAAAAAAAAAGAAGGAAGGAAGGATTTCCAGAGTTGTTTAGCATTCTACTTGAGGGAACAGATAAAGGTATGTAATCCACAGAGAAAAATCTAATAACCACAACAAAGACAAACACCAAAACACCTCCTGGGCTTCATCCACTAACCAGCAGTTACATGACAGCAAGATCAGTATGATTCTCCAGTCACAGCCCCATGTCTTCCTTAATAAAACTGGGGAGAAAGGGCTTGACCAGATCTTGCTCTGACTTTAAATTCCGGGCCAGGAAGATACACTGTTCTCAAGGCCCCGGGAGAGCAAAGCTCCACCAATTGGCTGAGGTGCATTTATGTCCTCGTGTTGTCCCCCATTGATCTTCACGGTTCCTGAGCCCCTGACAGCATTTGATTCCCCGCTCCTGCCCTTTGCGATGCTTGACATCTTTGATCACACGCTGTTCTACAGACACATAAAGGAAGACAGAAGCAAAGGTCCCTTTCCCACCCTTGACACGGGCTTGGAAAACGAGGCATCAATAAGCAGGTCTTCCTGAAGGAACGTGGCGCTGAGGGGGCTTGGTCAGGTAGCCTTGTTTTCAGGTAGTCGGTCATAGGGCCACTGACCTGCCTGCTTCAGCAAACTGGAGGTCAGCTCCCTCATCCGTTGTTCCTGAGCCAGCCCAGAGTCCAGACCAATCAACTCTTTCTCTCTCAGGCTCACCTGAGCCGGAGGGTACAACCCACCACAAAGATTATAAATAGATCCTCCCAGGTGGGAAAGTTTTTGGCAGTTTACCTCTCTTGAACTTCCAGGTCCCTGCTCCGGTACGTGAGCCCTCATCTCAGCTTGCCTGGGCTGAGATGGAGGGAGCCCCCTACTCCCATGTGCGCTTTCTACTCCATCCTGCCTTCCACATGGTAGGAGATCTCTGTAGTTTGTATTTTTATTTTTTTCTGTTTCTTCTCATAATCTTATAAAGTCTAAGTCTTACTCTCTGGTCTATGGATTTTAATTCATTAAATTCATCAGACAAGGATCCAGGGACAGCTCAGATTTGTTGGTGCAATGATGTATTGGCAAGGAACCCAAACACTCCCATGACAGGACAGTAGACAAAGCTGGCCGAGACATGTTTGAGTCCCACTTCTCACCATCTAACTATGTGATCTCAGGGACAACACTGGCTTGCTTGGAGCTTATTCCTCCAAAACAGACGGACACTGCTGGGCATGATAGCACATGGAATCCTAGTACACCAGAGATAGAGGCAGAGGTAGAGGAGTTCAAGTTCATCCTTGGCTACATAGTAAGTTGAAGGCCAACCTAGGCTGTTTGAGACCCGATCTCCATTTAAACAAAAACAACAACAACAACCAAAAAATGGCACCAAACTCCAAAGATGAGTAAAATAAAATAAAATAAAATAAAATAAAATAAAATAAAATAAAATAGATAACACCCGGATCTCCAGACTTTATCTTTAAAGATCACAGTCATGGCAGAATTGGGCAATGTTAATTTTAATTCCTCACCTCCAGACCACAGTGGGCTTTCTTGTCCCCTAGCAACAGGTTTTGATGTGGCTGTGCAATCAGCCATAACTCAGTTGTCAGGCGACAGTCTTGTGGGTGCCCACAACTCATGTGAAAGGCAGATATTTTGTAGGGTGTCTCCTTGATGGTCTGTTAAAGAGCTGCCTGACCCTGTATCTGCAGTTAGAGCTGTCTTTCTGTTGTCTGTGGAATTCACTGTGCACTTTGAGGGAGCTGCTGGCCCTGGTGGAGACCAGAGGAGCTGTAAAAGTGTCAGAACATTATGAATGGCCTGAAGACTGAGGCCAGTTGTTCTTCACTGGGCAATGAAGGAGGACTAATGGTGAGCAGCGTGTAGGCTGTGCAGTGGTACCTCCATCCATCTGCGGAGAGGGGAGAGAGGACAGAGCAGACTCAGGCAGGCATCAGCCGGCTGCTCTAGCTATGGGGTTGCTGATTGAAACATCCAGTGAAATAACAGTGTGCAGAGGGTCTGAGGAAAGCACCTCATGCCCCCAGCACACCTTTGTTCTATTACAGAGTGAAAGGTGCTGGGTTTAATCCTGACATAGTAGTGAGATGGATTCCACGTTCACCTTACAGAATGGTCTGGTTTCTGCAGTTCAGCGTTAACTGTAGTCAACATATTAATTTAACTTCATTTTGTAGGCATTTTGCATGCAATGTAAGCAAACAGTTCCCACCCACCCCCAGCTAATTAAAAGGAACCCTTATCAATTTGAAGGATAGATGCTTACAAAAAAATTATAATAGAAAACACCACACTGGACTCCTCCATTCTTCAGAGGTAAAACATCCACTCAGAACAGCTATTAGTTTCTAATCGCTGATCTTGTAAACATGGTGTGAACATGTACTTGTTGAGGAAACTTGTAGAAAAGCTCATGCTTTGAGACCTGCCCTTGGTTATTACACAATTAGTTTTCTGGAGTTGAGTCGCAAAGCACCTTCCTGAGGATTGCATGCAAGAGGTGATGATGACGGGACATGCTCCCTGCACGCTGACTTGGCCGTCACTCTGTCCTTGATCTGGATAAGGTGCACTTTTTCTACGAGCATCACCCAAAAAGGCAGAAAGAGGACACGGAGCCTGCCCACAGACAGGGCTCCAACTGTGGGCCATCCAGCTGAAGGCTAGTGCATGAGAATCAGCAACAGGAAATCAGCCCCAGCTCTTGCTGTGCCTGGCTGGGGGCCCTCCGCCCACTGGGGCTTGTCTGGCTGGGTTCCTTCTGTGACCAGGGCTTTGCCTGGCTGGGGGCCCTCCACCGACAGGCTAAGAAGGTACACTTGAAAAAATATTGTGATATCAGGCCCCTTTTCAAGACTGAAAAAACATGATTGAGATGTATGAAAGTAGTTCTCACATAAGCTCACTGGGAAGACCAGTTTCCCAACGTGGAGTCTTCTTTCTGAATCTACTATTCTAGCCCAACTCTCTAAGACTGTATCTTAACTTCCCTGAATAAAATACACTTATCAACCAGGCGTGGTGGTGCACGCCTTTAATATAGCACTTGGAAGGCAGAGGTAGGAGGATTGTCATGAGTTCAAGGCCTCCCTGAGACTACATAGTGAATTCCAGGTCAGTCTGAACTAGAGTGAGACCCTACTTTGGAAAACAACAACAACAAAAAATACAGTTATCTGGGCTGGAGAGATAGCTTAGCGGTTAAGGCTCCTGCCTGCTAAGCCTAAGAACCCAGTTCCAATCTCCAGGTCCCATGTTTAGCCAGATGCAAAGTGACGACGCAAGGGTGCCATGCCACACTTGCCCACAAGGGGGCGCACACATCTGGATTTTGTTCACAGCAGCTGAGAGGCTGCTGGCGCTCCCATTCTCTATCTGTCTCCCTCTCCCTCTCTGTCTGCCTCTCTCTGTGTCTCTCTCCAAAAATTAAAAAAAAAATCAAAAATAAATAAATAAATAAGTAAATAAAAATACAGTTATCCATAAGTAAGACAGACCACTAATACCTTTGGTTGTCTTATATTTGCTAGGTAAAATCCAAGTATACCTTGTGTGAATACCCACTTCCCCATTAGGTTGTGGAGGGGTAAAATTGCACACTGTCATATTTCCCTGCCTAAACCTGGCTGCAGTTTTCCAGGCTGTTCTATTTCAAACATCCAGTTTTTAAAATTACCCCAAAAGCCAATTAAAATGAGGAATATCATGGTATGTCTTCTCTGTAGTCACATTAGTTTTGCCTCGGAAAAAAAATAGAAAGAAAAGTTAACTCCCAGCAGTATAGCAGGTACCACCAAGATACTGAATTTTTATCTGGGAGGCACTCGTTCAAATCTGGAGGCCTCCTGAGCTGGATAATTCTTTGTCACAGTTACCTTCTCTTTGCTGGGACAAAACCCCCAACCAGAAGCAGCTTATGCAAGGAAAAGGTTTCATTACAATAGACAAAGCAGGGCAGGAGCAGACACCCAGTGTTACATATCCATGGCAGCAAGGAAGAAGTAGAGAGAGTGAGCTAAGTGTGGCAAGTAGGTCTGGATTTATAACACACCAAGGCCCACCACCTGCCACACACCTACTCCAGCAAGGCTCCACCTCCCAAAGGCTCCACCAGCTGGGGGTTAAGTATGAGGCTTCATCACTAACACCTGAGGCCATGGGGGATATTTTGTAGTCAAACAGCCACAACCAGTGAGTACTTCTGGGGCAGGATATTGAAGTCTCAAAAGCCCAGCCCTGGAGGGGCTATTGGATGGTCTGGGTGAGTACTCTATTAGCATTCTGACCTGGTTTCTTGAGTAAAACTGAATATGAGCTCTTACTATATTGCATTTTTAAGCTAATACTTTGGTATGTGCCATTGTGTTTGGTTTATGCAGCTCTGGAGATTAAACCCAGGGCTTTGTACATACTAGGCAAACACTCAACCAGCCCTCCTAAACACTTGCACCATTTGTGCAAGAATATTTCCAAGTGATTGCCTCCATTTTTGGTAATGCATGTACAGTATTTTAATATTGGCATGTACCTTCATTGACTTGAAAAGTTCCCTTTTGAATAAAATAAGAAACCTACAGTCCTAATATAGCTCAATACCCCAGGTCAGCTCATGGAGAAGAACACTGGAAATGCTTGTATGAAATGACTGACCTCAGTACTAAGAGGAAGCCTGAAGCTTAAACCCACACTACCTGGCGCACCCATGCATGTGGGCCTTGTATGAGGTTTGGTCAGAGGACAAACAAACAGTTACAAATTGTCATATCCAAGTGAATGTGTGTCTGGTGTTCTTTGTTTTCCATGACACCTTTTGATTCACACAGCTGAGCCCTCCTTCCAAATTGATTTGTGCACTTGATGAGATGAAACATGGCAGAAGTCCCAGAAATAAGATGCCAGTTTTGTAGCAGTTGGAAAAGTATCACCACAAAGAGACCATTCTTAATAAACACTCATGCAGGGTTTTCATGAAGAATGATCTTGGGCTTCATAATAGGAACATCAATGTATAGGATTGTTCATTTATTCACATAACAAATAGTTACTAAGCAACTCAACACTTATGCTACTTAACACCCTAAAATATAGAGAAGAAAATGCTCTGCGTTAACCCACAGCTCCAACTAGGGTCTGGAAGAAGATTCCTGAAATGGTCATCTGGACCCTTGTCCAAAGATGAAGGGTACCATTACACTGGAGTCTCCAAGGTGGCCTGCCTCAGAGCTATGCTCTGTTACAGAGATCCAATGCTCCTGTCCTAGTCCAGAGCTGTGCATGTGGGGGCACCATAAATAATGAAGCCATGCTATGGCTGCTTAGATGGGCACAAGTGCAAGTCCTGTGGGATCAGCAAGCTCTCTGGCCTCACTCCCTCCCTCATAAAGGCTAAGGTGCCAATCAAACTCCCCACTGAAGTTAACATGGACCTGACAAATGTGCCAGCATATTCAGCACTAAGGATGTAGAATGGAACAGGAGCAGACATCTCTTTTTGCTTTCATTAAATATGTTAAATACATCCCGTGGGTTGGAGATGTGGCTTAGTGGTTAAGGTGCTTTTCAGCAAAGCCAAAGGACCAAGATTCAGTTCCCCAGTACCCACATAAGTCAGATGTACAAGGTTGCACATGTGTCTGGGGTTTGTTTGCAGAGGCTGGAGGCCCTGGCACAGCCATTCATTCTCTCTCTGTCTCTCTCTCCTTCAAAATAAATAAATAAATAAATAATTTTTTTTTATTTGAGAGAGCTAGAGAGAAAGAGAGAGAGAATGGGTGTGCCAGCAGCCTCTCAGTTGCTATGAATGAACTCCAGAGACATGCGCCCTCTTGTGGGCAAGTGCAGCATTGCACCCTTGTGTCACTTTTTCTGTCTGGCTAAACATGGGACCTGAAGATTGGAACCAGCATTCTTAGGCTTGGCAGGCAGGTGCCTTAACTGCCAAGACATCTCTCCAGCCCAATAAAAATATTTTTAAAAGATACATCACAGACCTGCCCCACACTCTAAACATTTTCTATGGAAACAGCCTCCTTATTGCCAAGGACCTAGTGGCTCTGCTCCCACTGATATTGCTGAAGAGACCATGTCCCTTTACACGTGTGGGCCATACACCCTGTTTTCCTCAGGGACCACCAATCATGAGGCTTACAAGTCAACCACCAAGCATTGGTAGTTCAGCTCAGACCACACAATTAATTTCATTTTTGCCTTCAGCCAGATTACAAAGACCCCAGAGATGCCTAGAAAATTAATTTATTAAAAAGCAATAACTTGATAACACACATGACAATAGAAGAAACGAATATGCCCAGTATCTTATAAAACAGTTGGCAATCACATAATAGAGTGCTCATTGTCAATTTCGTAGCATGTCTCATTATGTTCAGCAAATAGTTGTAAAGTAGTGTATTATTCATGAATCAACATGCTTTCATTACTTTTAGTGTGCATTTATTTTTCAAATGCAATGTGAGTTAGATGTGTTTGTACAAACAATCCATTTTGCCAGCCTGTGTTAAGACCTTCCCCCAGAAGACAGCCACACACAAGTTGAAGATCCTAGTCTTGAAGGGACAGCTTGGAGAGTCAATGGCTTGGTCCTATCAACTACCAGCAATGGGAGATCCTGACTTTAGATCACCAACAAAGTTGCTGTGGCCTCCAGCCGTAGACCTCGCCTGCTGCTCAAGCCAACCTCTTTGCACCTCTCCCTGCCATGGCTCCATTCGTACTTTTGTTACAAAGCAGTGAGGGAACACTGAGCTCGAAGGAACCATGCTGCCTGGTGCTCCGTATTTGGCACAGATGGGTCCTCTACCTGGGGTTCCCTTTCTACACCCTCTCTTCAGGCGCTCTGGGGGGATCTCCTGTACATGCCTCAGAACCTACCACTTGGGGCACTTCTTCAGATGACTTCCCGGGGTCATCCAAGCATGACTGCCTTTACCTCCTGTCGTATATGTGGCTGTGTTCTTGTACTTGGTTTGTTTCATCTTTCTAGGTGTCCCATTCATCTGTGAGACACATAAAAAATGAACGCCTTATGCACCCCTGAGACATCAGAGGGCCTTGGAAAGAGTGGCCCAGGCCAGGCTCTGAAGGGAGACAAGGATCCCACCCCTTCCTGTGACCTCTGAGTAGGGTGTCTAGCTGAGTCTTTTTTCTTCTCATGCCATTGGCCAGTTCCCCAGAGTTCCTCGCTGAAAACATTCACGTGTGCGCATGCGTGTGCATTCATCTGTGTGTGGGTGCACAAGCATGTGCTTGCATGTGGAAACCAGAGAACAGCCTTGGGTGTCATCCTCGGGAACGTCATTGCCTCCTTTGAGGTAGGGTCTCTCTAGACTGGCACTCGTCACCGAGGCTGCTCAGGCTTTCTAGGAGCTCCGGTGGTCCACGGTTCCCATCTCCCCCGTGCTCAAGTTACAGGCATATGCCACCATGCTGGCATTTTTATGTGGGTTCTGGGGATCAGGCTCAGGTCTTCATGTTTATGAAGCAAACACTTTACTGACTGAGCTTTCTCCCAGCCTATTTCTTTTTTCCCTTTTCTTCTCACTCTCTCTCCTTCCTTTCCCTCTTTCTTTGACAATATCTGGCTATGTGTGTAGCCTGGGCTGTCCTTAAACTTCCAAATTTCTTCTTGCCTCTTGCTTCTTTCTTATTAAGAATTTTTTTTTTTTTTTTTTTTTTTTAAGCAAAGCACATTCCATCCCCATAGCCGATGACTCTGGACCCTCCAGGGACAACCTAGCAAGGTTTACAGCGTTTTGGAGCATGTGAGGACATTTCTAATTAAATTCTTTAGTGCTTCTGCTTGACCTCATTTCAACTGTGCCATAAGTCTTGAAGAAAAAAAAAAAGACCTCGAATTCAAAATTTTAAATAATGCTTATGTGTTGGTTTAGATCAGGGCTTGTTCTTACCCCAATTGTGGCATATACTTTGATCACCAAGGCAGATCTGGGGACAGGGTCAGGGAAAGGCCAGTGACCATTTCAATTAAAGCGTTTTCAAGGATTTCTAAATAATACATGGAACTTGCCCATAATTACAGATGAAATAATAATTAAAACAGCCCTCATAATCCTGTGTGTAATGTTAGGGCACACTGTTGGTGTCCATGTACCAAGACAAATACCTCCCTGAGACGGGGAGCTGCAGAAAGAATTAAAGAATAAATCCAAGGCTCCCATTATCAGCCTCGTTCTATTAGCTGACTCTGTCTTTGGTCACACTAAAGCCCCATGGAGTTTAATGGTGGCTGGGAAAGGAATAGTTTGTGTCCTACGTATGTGAACATGAAATTTCACTCAGTAAATCTCCATAGTAATTGGTTAATAAACACACCGTTTGGTAAGTATCTGCAGGGAATGGCTTGTGGGAGAATATTCTTCACTCTTCCTTCATACTTCTCAGGGGATTTCTAGTTTCTGAAGGGGGCCATTGTTCTCAAGCACATCTCCTGTCCTTTCAGAATGTGGGGACCTGGAAATTCTGAGCAGGTGAGCTTTGGAGTCAGGCCATTCATGAGAAAGGCTGTCATTCTTCTTGGTGATAATGTATCTTTGCATCTCTCAGCCTTGGTACTACTACTGCTGGTTCCTGAACAGGGTCATTCTTTGTTGGATGGAAGTGTCCTGTGCACTGTAGACTTCTTCGCATCATTCTTGGCCGTGACTCACTAGTTGCCAGTAGCAACACCCCATCCTATTGTGACGACCTCAAAATGTTTGCAAACGCTGTCAAATGTCTCCAGCAGGGCAAATTGCCTCCAATTAATGACCCCTGGTCCAGGGATAGCTGAGTTGGTAAGGGCCTTGCTTTGTAAACGTGAGAACTTGCGTTCAATTCCCAGAAATGACATAAGAATGGCAGGGTGGGGCTTGGGGGGGTGACTCAGTGCATAAAGTACCTGCCATATTAGTGTGAGGACCAGAGCTCAGATTCCCAGCACCCACATAAGTGCCAGGTGGGCATGGTGGTCCATCTGTAATCCAAGTGCTCAGGAAGTAGACACAGGAGATGCCCAGGACAAGCAGGACAGCTAGACTAGTCAAATCAGTAAGCTCTCTCTCCAAGTGAGACACTTCCTCAGAAAATAGTGATCGAGATAGACACCAGGTGTCAACCTCTGGCCTACACATGCACTCACACATATGTGCATCCAAACACAATGTACACACACTCACACACACATACACAATACAAAAAATGCTAGGATGATCGTGTGCCTATAATGTCAGCGTAGAGGAGGAGGAGACAGGAGGATCCAGGTGGCTCACTGGGCGGTTTGTCTAGTCTACTTGGGGAGTTCCATGCCAGTGAGAGATTGAGAAACTGTCAGAAAAAGGACTGGACCTAGTGGTAGATAGCACATGAGGTATGACACCAGAGGGTCTCCTCTGGCCTCCGCATGATTGCACATACATGTATCTGTGCACACCCTCCAGTCCTCTCACACAGAATTTCTGGTCCAAAATTCTTGGACACATGATGAACTTAAAGCTTGGATATCCCACTGTGGAAAGCTGTCATAGTCCAGTAACCTTCCTCGTCACAGGCACATTCCCCTGACTCTTCTCCACTGGTCTGGTTTCTGTCACTTTTGAAAGTGTCATATTCCCTCCCATTCATTTCCTGCTCTGGCTGTGTGTACAGCTGTGGGATTCTCAGGGTATGTTCTACCATCATTGCCAATGGATCTTGAGTGGGACGCTTTATGAAGCTCTTCCCAGAATCACCTGGGACAAGTGACAAAGCGCTCTCTTCTTGCCCCGGTCTTAGACAAGATCTACTGTAGAAATAGCTTTGTGTCCACTGTTGTAGTCAACTCCATATTGCTGGGATGAAGATCCAACCAGAGATAGATTATAGGAGGAAGCAGTTTGTTTCAGCTTACAGGTTCAGGGGAAACTCCAATGGTGGTGGGAGAAGCTGCTAAACTACTTACTTTCATGCATGCAAGCAGAGAGACACAGCTGCAGACTGTAAACACCAACACCAGCAGACCCAAACTCCAGAGCTGAAACTGCTCTCCCCACACCTTTGGGCTGGAAATCAGATCCAACTCCCAAACACACCTTACAGCTGGACCCCAGGATCTTCCCTCAATGACACCTCCTCCTACTGGGTGGCTGGAGAACCAAGTTACAAGCTTATATTTTAATAAAACACCCAAGTGTATGGGGCCATACATTAATATTATCACAGTCATACTACCACAACTACGAGTGCACACTAGACTCTCCCAGGATCCAAGTCATCTAGGTTGGAAGAGTGGCCACAGGGAATTTCTACAGCTTTTCAAGGTTCCTGGAAGGTAGCCCCCCCATCATTCATTCACCAGGATCCTTGGTACATAATATAGCTAAAAAGCACCATAGTTCACCCAGTCTTTTATGTGTCTGCATATATATATATATATATGCATATATATATATGAGTGTGTGTGCCATAGTACATTTGTGAATTTTTGAGGCCAACCTTGGGGTGTTTGTCCTCTCTTCCACCTTGCTTAAGATAGAGTCTCTCTTGTTTTTATTTATTTATTTTTGACACGGCATGTATGTCAGTTTAGCTGGGCCCACAAGCTTCCAGATTCTTCTGGCTCTGCCTCCCATTGCCTTAGGTGTGTTTGGACTTTAAATCCATGAGTCTCTTTTTGTCCAGCTTTATGTGGGTGCTGGGGGATCAAACTCTGGCCATCAAACTTAGAAACAAGTACCTGTAACTGCTGGGCAACACCCCCCCCCACCCGCATCTTGCTGACTACAGTATCACTTCACCATTGTAGAACACTGTCCTCTGGGCATGACATGGCTATGACAAGCCCACATGATCCATCCCAAAGCTGGGAGGAGAAAGACCATCATCCGATCCTCACCTGAGATTCCAGCCATTCATTCCCTCCTGTCCCCGACTTCAGGTGGTCTAGGAAGGAGCTGAATTATATTGGAAGTGGAAGGTTGATCAAGGGTGGAACTTCAGCAACACAGCTACTGGGAGATCATCACCTATTCTGTGTTGGGATCCTTTAGTGATGCAGTTGTTTGGAGGTCACCCATGCTCCTGTACAGAGCCTCTCCTCCGTAAATTCCTCAGTAAACTCATTGCTTAACCAAGCTGAACCTGAGTGGAATCGTATTTTTGGTCTATCGTGTACCACTCAATGGGTATGTAGAAAAGTCACACAACAGTTACTGCTAGTGTTACAAACTAATACACTATGGTATCTCTGTCTAAAGCCTTCAGGAAGGTGCCAAGTGTAAGGCAGAATGATTTTCTGGAAATGGAATGGTGATGCAGATTAAAATATATAGAGTTCACAATTTGATTGAAATTTCATGTAAGCAATCATTTTTAAGTTTAAATATAAGCAATGTGATGTGGGATATACTTATACTAAAAGATATCAGTCTATTGGAACTCAAAGTTAACTAAGTGCCTTGTAATTTTACTTGTTAAATCTGGCCACCTTGGCAGGTAGAAGGTTGGTTCTGACCTTGACGCCAACCAACTTGTCCCTCCCTTAATTCCTCAAGACCCTCTGTGTTGTGAACTCCTTTGTTCTGAGCATGAGATGGGGTGGGCACCAGGGCAGGTAAGGGTTTGAAGGGAACCCAGTAGAGACATAATATCATAGTGTCACATCCTGTGGTCTAACCCTGCTAGCCACAAGTCCAGGAGGGCTAAACACCTTTGTCAACCTGGCTACCCATAGCCACTTCACTGGTCACTAGCCTGAAGTGGTTGACCACTCTGGCCAAGGCTGTGTCCACTTCCACTGTCCTACTGAAAAGAAAAGAGTTTGAGGGCTGGAGAGATGGCTTAGTGGTTAAGCACTTGCCTGGGAAGCCTAAGGACCCTGGTTCGAGGCTTGATTCTCCAGGACCCACGTAAGCCAGATGCACAAGGGGGTGCATGCATCTGGAGTTCGTCTGCAGTGGCTGGAGGCCCTGGTGTGCCCATTCTTCTCTCTATCTGCCTCTTTCTCTCTGTATCTTTCTTAAATAGATGAATAAATTAAAAAAAGGAAAAGAGTTTGCTTAGTCCCTGGGCTTTACAGCTCCTGTTTTCTAGCACTCTGTTCTAGCAGATTCTCCCTCAACTGCTTCCCCAAATCTGCCACCCTTGAAGGTTTACATGGATTCCCAATGATCCTACATCAGACACAGTGACTGAGAGCTACCTGGCTGCTCTTAGGCAATGCCATCCATTATCCTTGCTTGCTCAGGACTGAGGGCTTTCCCAAGGCATGGGACCATTCAAGCTAAATCTGGAGATGTCCCTCCAAGTCCACGAGGATGAATTGGTCACCCTCCCATACAGGCAATGGCTGAAGGTGATGGGTGGAGTCTCGTGGGATGACTTGTATGGAATAAAGCTCCAAAATCCAAGTTGCAACCCATTGAACTGGATTAAGGCGTAGTCTAGACTTTCATCAGAGAGCCAAATGAACCATCATCTCCACCCAGGACATGGCTGGACCATTCAGAGTGGCAGATTCTAAGCTGAGTGCAAGAGTTTCCTTCATAGCATGTGTCACACATATACACACGTACACTCACATGTGCACACATGTGCACTCACATACAGCTTACTTGTTTTGCAACCTCCTCTAGAGTTGAAGAACTCTATACAGAAGATCACCAAATCTGCTCTGTATGTCCCTAAAATCACCTAGGACTTAGCGTAAACCCAGCCCAGTATCGAGGCTCCAAAAATATCTATAGTCTGACCAGATGGGTGATTCAATGCCTAGCATGATGGGGTAAGGCATGGAGGGGCTGAGGCGGGAGAAACAGACTCTGGCTTCAAATGGATAATTGTTTAAACACCATGAAAGCTTTATGGAGGTGAGATAAATCCAGAAAGAGAAGTGGGTAGCAAAGACCAGGAAACTCTCACAGATGGTTTGTGCAAATCATTGTCTTTTCTTTTTAAATGTGCATGTGGAGGCCAGAGGACTAGATGAGGTGTGTCATCCTCAGACATGCTGTCCACCATTTTTTTTTTTTTTTTTTGAGACAGAGTCTCTCATTGGCCCACAACTCACCAATTAGGCTAGACTGGCTAGTCAGGGAGCTTCAGCAATTTAACTGTCTCTGAATCACTTCCTCTATGCAGAGACTACAGGCATGTGCTACCATGTGTGGCATTTTTTAAAATGTGAGTTCTGTGGATCAAACTCAGGTTCTCATGATTGCAAGGCAAATGCCTTACTGAGTCATCTCCCCAGCCCTAAACCCCTGTCTTAAATGGATCATCCAGGGTCCCAAAGGACTCCCCTTCCCTTAGCCTGAGGGAGAGGATCGCAGGAGTGAGCAGTGCAGAGTCAGTGAAGCACAGAGTGACATGGGAGATCCATGTCAATGCTGGGCGGGCATTAGAGAAGAAAGGCTAATCCTGGAGAGCTTTGGCAGAGCTCTAAGGCAGGAAGGAGCCCCCCTCCTCTGGAGTTCAAGATTCAGAAAGTGGATGAAAAGGAGAATCTTTGGGCTGGAGGGATGGCTTAGCAGTTGAGGTGTTTACTTGCAAAGCCAAAGGACCCAAGTTCAATTCCCCAGGACCCACCTTAGCCAGATGCACAAGGGGGCGCACACATCTGGCATTCATTTGCACTGGCTGGAGGCTCTGGTGTGCCCATTCTCTCTCTCTCTCTCTTTCTCCCTCCCCCTCTTTCTCTGTTAAATAAATAAACAAAAATAAGATATTTAAATAAAAAAGGAGGGGCTAGAGAAATGGCTTAGTGGTTAAGGCATTTGCCTTTGAAGCCAAAGGACATAGGTTTGATTCCCCAGGACCCATATAAGCCAGATGCACAGGGGCACATCATCTGGAGTTCATTTGCAGTGGCTAGAGGCCCTGGTATGCCCATTCTCTCTCTGTATCTCTCCTCTCTCTCTCTCTCTTTGCAAATAAATAAATAAAATTTAAAAAAAAAAGAAAAGGAGAACCTTTTAAGAAGGAAGACACATCTGGAAAAGTGATCTGTCAATAGGAAAGAGAATGAACCTGGGCTTGGGTGTCTTTCTTTCTTTAAAATTTTTATTTATTTGCAAGCAGAGTGAGAGAGAGAGAGAGATAGAAGAGAGGCAGACAGGGAGACAATGGTCATGCCAGGGCCTCTAGTCACTGCAAATGAACTCCAGATGCATGTGCCCCTTGTGCATCTGGCTTATGTGGGTCCTGGAAAATCGAACTGGGATCCTTTGGCTTTAAAGGCAAATGCCTTAACTGCTAAGCCATTTTTCTAGCACCTTGGGTGTGTTTTTATACTAGACATCAACCCAACACTAGAGATAGTTCCCAGCCAGCTGCTTGTTTCCAAGCGCAGTGTCTCTGGAGGTAAATGGTAGTGGTGGTGAGCAGTGGGGTTCTCCTTGTCCCGAACCAGTGGCTCCCAAGGTGAGTACACTGGGCCTCAGCAACTTCCTCTTTGCTGAGATCTGTGGAAGCGGGCACTTGGTGACCCAGCATTATGCAGGAGAGAAAAGGATTTTGCCTGGATAGTTTAAACACTCATTACAAATGTCCCTTCCCCACTGGAGGAAGCCATTTGCAGACTGCCAAGCCTCTGACGGGTACTCAGCCCTCATTAGCCACAGCTGAACAAAAAAAGCCACCTTTCCTGAAGCTTTTATTGACCTAAAACAAACAAAAAGCCTCACCTAATTGTAGATGCCTTTAACTAACTTCCACTTGAGTTTGCATCAAAACTATGTAACTAAAACTGGAAGCTGGGAGATCTTGTTAGGACCCTCCCAAGTCCAACATGGACCGCTAAAATAGTTATGTTTAGCCGTCAGCCACTACGTGTCCCTCTCCTGAATAGGAGGCCTCTCCATTTTGTTCCCTTCTAAGTGTGCTAATGAAGTTGGGGAAAATTCTTTTTCCAAATATTTCTTGTTTTGTACCTGGTGTTGGATATATTTTTGCTAATCCCAATGTCCTCTGATACATGACAATTTATCGATGTGTCCTTAATAAATGTCAATGAGGCTTTTCTTCTTCATGTCTACATTAATTTCATTATTGATTCATTTCACTCGGATCACAAAATAAATATACTATAGGTTAAATGGACTGGAATATTTTGCTATTTTCTTCCCTCTGTGGCACTGGTGATGGCACCCCAGCCTGGCAAATACTAGGTGAGCTGTCTGCCACAGAGATGCATCCCCAGCCCTGAAACCGCCCCCTTAAAATAAAGTTGACTATGGCTTAGATCAGCAGAATACCCTCAAAGGGTTAAGAGTGCCACTTAGAATTAAATATGCTACCTAATCATAAATGTTTCCTTTTGGAATTCAAAGCAATTTTCTCTTCCTTAAGGTCTTAATAATGTGATACAGTGTCTGAAATAATAGCTGCATTTCACCCAGCCCAAGTTTTCCCATGTCTTTTACATCTCTAATTTCTTACATGATTCCTCTGGTTTTACAAGTATTTTTAATAGACTGATGTTCCAGATTCTTCTACACAGTCAAATCCTTTCATAATCAGAGCCTTGTTTTTCCATAGGAATTTAATTCCCTCTGCAGAATTGTAACACGGCTGGACTGATCTGGTTTACATTCTCCAACATGTTTTCCCTCCCCTGAAGATTAACTTAACTATCGCTTGGCAACTTCTCAATCCTTTTCATCTCATTTTCACTTTAGAAAAATATTCTGATTTCATTCAGTTCCATATCTCACAGACCGACTTCTGAAGGCAGGGATTTCAGCTCAGGGAAAGGAGTGGGATGGATATCTCCACTGGAGCCCCAGGCGATGCTCAGATGGGCTGAAATCACCACCGTGTGCCCAAGATTAAAAACAATACCAAAATACACATCTGGTTGAGTGCAACATCTCTATCAAGATGAATTACTCCTATTGGCAGTTCCATAAAAATGTGTCTTAAAAAATCAGTGCTAGGGCTGGAGAGATGGCTTAGCGGTTAAGGCGCCTGCCTCCTAAGCCTAAGAATGCTGGTTCCAATCTCCAGTGGTTCCAATCTCCAGGTCCCACGTTTAGCCAGATGCAAAGTGACTCAAGGGCACAATGCCGCACTTGACCACAAGGGGGCGCACACATCTAGACTTCGTTTGCAGCAGCTGAGAAGCTGCTGGCGTGCCCATCTCTCTGTCTTCCTCTCCCTCTCTCTCTGTCTCTCTCCAAAAAAAAAAAAAAAATCAGTTCTATCAATGACTTACCATCTAGGTACATTATACATTCAATTTGGTAAGATTTTTTTTAGTTTATTCTACTCAAAAGGTCTTTCTTTCTTTCTTTCTTTCTTTCTTTCTTTCTTTCTTTTTTCTTTCTTATGTGTGTGGTGTGTGATGTGGATATGCCCACATGGCACCCATGTACTTGCCTGCAGCAGGGTGCACAACATTGGGTGTCCAGCTCCTTGGTTCCGCTGCTTATTCCTCTTGAAGCTTGAGTTCTTCTTGACCATGGAGTGTGTCATCTCGTTCTGGAGGTCCAGCCACCTTCCACTCTCTGTACCTCCACAAGACTCTGGTCACACATGTGCATGGCCACCCACCACTGTTTTTGAGGGTTGTGGGAATTGAATTCCAGCAGTCAGTCTCTTGAGGCCTTCCTGGGCTCTCATGCTTGTGCTGGAAGTGCTCTTTACCACTGAGCCATGTCTCTAGCCACAAGATGGTTTTAACTCCTCTGTTTTTAGATGACCAACTCTTTCTCATTCCTTAAGATTCGGCTTAAAAGTCTTCTTGGAGTTGCATCCCTGCTCCTCTCCTTCTCACTCTACTTCCTCCCTTCTTCCCTCTCTCCTTCTCTCCTCCTCCTCCTCTCTCTCCCTCTTTTCTCTCTCCTTTCTTGTCTCCTCCTCTTCCCCATTCCTTCCATCACAGAGGCATTTTACACAGTGATTTTCCTCAAGTCATCCATGTAGTCTACCTTGACCATTATTCCTTGTCCCCCAAGTCTAACTCAATGCAGTGTCACTGCTTGCCTCACCAAGCCCAGGGCCCATCGCAAAGCAGATGCTTAATCAAAGCTTGGTCAATTCATTTGTGAACATGCAGATCCCAGGGGGAGCAAATTTTCTCCCCAGCGCTCGGGCCTGGCCTTTTGCGAGAATTGATTAACCAGTTGCCAACATAATGTCATTGTTCTGTTCTCAGTTTACAATATATTATCACGGATTTATAGCTGCCGTTTTTAAAGACATCAGTCTCAGCTCTGTCAACAGAGGTTTACACAACTTCTCCTTCCCCTGGGCAGCATGGCAACAGCCTGGGTCTCCCAGGAACCTCGTCCCCCATGCACTCGTTTAGCACACATTGCTCAGAGCTAGGTTGCATATGGGGCCAGGTAAAGGAAAGGGAGCTTCTGATCAAATTCCCCATCCTGGTGTTCACCCCTCTGCCTCTAAGGTGACTTGCAGAGAACATCTAGCTTTCCTTTGAGCATTCCACACTAGCTGCTTTTGCTAGTTCTCTGAGAGGCTGTGGAGCATCGTTTGCCTCTTAGCATTTGCCAGAAAGAGGGAATCGGACGAAAAGAGTTGCAGTTTCTGTGGTGGTTGTGTTTTTGCAGTTGCTTCCAGCATATCGGGACAGTGCCTCTTTCCAGGTGAGAACCAGTCATTATTCGGGTGCTTGGAGGAGACTGCACTTCTGAGTCGTAGGGAGGGGTTGTGAGAGCACATAATTCAATGAAGAAGAGCTCCAACTCTGAGGATCCTGAATATATTTCCTGTCTATTTATAGAGCATCTGGGATCCTGTCCAAGCAGGCCTACCGATTGCCACAACCAAATAATAACCGTGTTTGAGAAATCTGTGATGCGTGGACACTACCAGCCTGGATCACTAGCTCCCCCTCACAGCTTGCTAGCTTGGGCTAGCTTTGCTGGGTGACCAAGCATCCCAGTTGCCTAGAACTCAGGGGTTTTATTGGGACTCAGGACCTAAAGTGCCAAACTGAGACAATCCCAGTCAAAGAGGGTGATAGGTGACTCTAGGTCTGCTGATTCTTATTTTCTTTTATCTTTATGTGTATTTGTGTGAATGGTGTTTGTGTGTGTGTGTGTGTGTGTGTGTGTGTGGAGGGACACACGTGTGCCACAGTGCACACCTGACAACCCCAGGCACCAGTCCTTACCTTCCACTATGTTTGAGCTGGGGTCTTCTTGTTCGGTAGCTAACCCTGAAGCTTCTGGGGAATCTCCTGTCTCCACCTTCCATTTTTCTGTAGGAATGCTAGGATTACAGATACTTGCTACAGCCCCCAGCTTTCACGTGGCTTCTGGGGATTATAACTCCAGTCCTCACTTTTGTAGCAAGCACTTTATCCCCTGAGCCAATTCCCGAGGCGTATTTATTTCTAATAATCTAAGATTCTAATAGTAACCGCCATCACCACCATGACCATTGTTATCCTCCGAACTGGGATGAGGTCCAGAAGCCTTGTACAGCTGTGTGTGGGTGGCAGTCTCAACGAGGTTAAATACCTGAGTCCTGGGGAACAATGTTGCACATAATTGTTCCTTTTCAAAATATTTTTTTAAATATTTTATTTATTTATTTCCAAGCAGAGAAAGATAAGAGAGACAGAGAGAGTGGGCACCTCAGGGCCTCAAGCTGCTGCAAATGAACTCCAGACACACATGCCACTTTGTGCATCTGGCTTTACAGTGGGTACTGGGGAAATGAACTCAGGTCATTAGGCATTGCAGACGAGTGCCTTAACTGCTAAGCCATCTGTTCAGCCCCATAATTGTTCCTTAATAAAGAATAAACTGTGTCTAGGTGTCTATTCTGTAGCATACCTAAGCTTCATCATGAATATTCTTTATTCACCTAGATGCCCAACCTTAAAAAACAAAACAACAACCTTGAAAGTGAGTTGCTCTGGTCTAGAGGAAAGCAAAGAGTCCCTCTTAAAAGTTAGCGGCCAGGAAAACTCACCAATCCATTCCATGCTGACCTGTAATGAGATAATTCTGCTTCTGCCCAGCACAGTTATCCTACAATGGGCTGGATGTGAATGACTTCAGCCTTGTATCCTTAGAGTCAATACCATGACTACTAGGTTCTACCTTGACAGCAGGAGAGCAGCCAGCCATAGGTGGGTGCAAAATGATGCTGTGGTCAGGTTCCAATAAAACTTTATTGATAGGCAGGGATTTGAATTTCACATGCCTTGATATATCACAAAGTATGCTCTTTTTATCTCTAATCATTTTTAAAACAATGTGAAAACTTGGGTCTGGAGAGATGGCTTAGTGGTTAAGTGCTTGCTTGGGAAGCCTAAGGACCCAGGTTCAATTCCCCAGTATCCACATAAGCCAGATGCACAAGGTGGCACATACATCTGGAGTTCATTTGCAGTGGCTAGCGGCTCTGGTGCTCCCATTCTCTCTATCTGCCTCTCCCTCTCTCCTTTAAATAAATAAATAATGTGAAAACCATTCTCAGCCAATGAGTCTATTTAAAACACATCCACTTGGCTAGAGGGTTATAGTTTGCTGACTTCTATAAGGATGTGTCAAGAGCCTGGTTTAAGTTTTCCCCTCTCAGAGTAACTTACTGGAAATTATTTGACCTCGCTAAGCCTCAGTTTCCTCAGTGGTGAAAGGGTATAAAAATAAAACCTGTGAGGTCAAGGGGGTCTATGGGAATTCTGGTTTGTCTCTTTAATTTTGCTGGGAACCTAACTGTTCTATAATAGAAAGTCTATTTAAAAATCAATCAAATAAATTCAACAATCCTACTTTGTGAGTTTTTGCGAGAACTAAATGAGCTATGACAACAGAAAGTCTCAGCCCAGAATGGACACTTTTATCCAGGATTTCCCAGTTCTCACGGAAGCCCACGGAACACCCCTTCTTAGTTCTGCTGTGCTAGTCCTTCAGATGCCTGTGACCTTGAAAGTCACAGCCCTGAAACTCTGGCCCTTACAACTTGGTCCTGGGCCTGTGTGGGCAGACAGAGTTCACCCAGTCACCTTCACCTTGGCCTGCCCTAGTCCCACTCTACTCTCTGTGACTGTCTGGAGCCACACAGCCCAGCCTCCTCCCTGGGTGAAAACATTATTTGCTTTTGTTCTGCAATTTTGCCAAAGACATCAGCAATGCTCACTTAAATATCTATATCAATCTTCCCTTCAACTTCTGCCCTAGTTTCCCCAGCTCAGCAGGGAGATTTTTCTACAGCTCTTGGCAGTCCCTATGCCCCACCCCCCTACTGGCCTCCAGGACCTGTGTGTGTGTGTGTGTGTGTGTGTGTGTGTGTGTGTGTGTGTGTGTGTGTGTGTGTAGAGACAGGGGGGAGAGAAAGACAGAGACAGACAGAGAAAGAGAAAGGTCCATATACACCTGATAATATTTTTCTACTCCTCCTTCTTTCTTCATCTCCATGGAGCTTCCTTGTGTCCTGCATCTCTTTGTCCTTAACCCTTGCTATTCCTGTGGGGAATTTGCAGCCTTACCATCTCTGACTCTCTTCAGTTTACAAGGCCCAGTCTTCAGCAATCATTACCTCCTGTAAGCTCTGAGACTGGTGACTGAAGGGCTGGCTCTGCACAGTCATGCCTCTCAGGTGTCCCCAGTGGTAGTTCTTGTGCCAACCTCCTGATATCACTGGGGTGTTACAAAATGACTTAATGAGTCTTTAACAAGAACGCTCTATGATTTATTTTTCTTATTATTTTGAAAATGGAGCACATCATCTGTATTTAACTATAAGATTTGCTCTGTTGACAGGGAAGAGCAGTGAAGGAAGAGACAAATAATTAACTCTAACCATATACAACATTATGAAACAAATTTCTAGTAAAGGATGTAACACATACACATTCTTGCCATTATGAGCTCTCCCCCAGTATATACATATATATATGCATATGCATTTACATATGCAGTATATATATATAGCAATATATTCTGGTATAGTCACTTAACACATTTGCATCAGTATTTTTATTACTCTCTTAGTGAACAAATATCACCCTGTGTTTTCATAACATTCCATCCAAGGAGCGTCTTATGTTTTATTTCATCATTTCCATCTTATTGAGCATTTGCTTCCAATTTCCACCATTATAAATAATACTCCAAGCAACATCTTTGTGCTCAGATGATCTTTGCTGTGCCTTAAATTACTTATTTATGGCTGCTGGCTACAGGTGGAATGGCTCTATGGACATTTTAGAGATGGCTGTATATTTTTAAAGAAAAGATATTGTCTGAGTTGGAGGGTATGGTTGTTATTGACTTTCAGTTCATTTTTTTTTTTCTGACTGCCCTCAAATCTTCATCTCTGGATTCTTGTCCCAGAGAGAATAGTCCTTAAGGAACTTTCCACTGGGCCCATCACCCTGACACCAAACCAGGCGCTTCCTGCCCTTTAGCATACTGGGCTGCCAACCCCACCAGATCAAGTACAGAAACCAACCTTTTGTTTCGGAACACAAATACCAGCTGGCTCATTTATCATGCTGCCTGACCTTTCTGAGTTGGTCAAATTGTCTCTGATATATAGCAAAACCTACCTCCTTTGTTTTAAGAAAAATTCCAGGAATGGAATCCCTAAGTCAACTATTCATGGCGGTAATGCAAAGGAATGCTGTGATATTTCACTGTGAAAAGCCTGCAGGAGACCTAGGAGTAATATAGAAGGTTTCTTGTCTCTCACTGTCCCTCATAGGGTCTGTGCATTATGGGTAACTCATCTCCTGTATGCAATCAGGTAATGGATGTGTGTATACCTGCCATCACAAGAGAAGAAGGACACACACACACACACACACACTCCACAGCATGCATCCGGGACAGCATCAGTTGCCTCCAGTTTAAGAATGGTTTCTTTTTGTCTTTTCTGTTACACACCGTCCATCAGCCAGCTTAACCTATAGCCACCTCTGTAGTGACAGGCTCAGGATGAAAATCAGAAGTGACTGGGAGACCTCTTTCCTCCTTTGGGGAGACAGCCTCCTCCTACGTTGAGTGACAGTAGGAAAATTCTCCCTCTGCCTTCTTCTCAGAATGAATCAAACCCTGATCCATCTAGCAACTCCATTTGGAAGTGAGCTTCACACTTCTATTGGTAAGAGCATTCTCCTCACAGCAACATCAATCTGTCTGCCTGCCTGCCTGCCTGCCTGCCAAAAGGGGCCTCAAGGTCATCGAGACAGCTTTCGTCTGGGGTCACAAACATCACCTGGAAACTCTAGATGCTGCACTGCCTGTGGCCTCAGAAGACCTTGTCTTCCCTGTCAGTATAGCTTTGGGGGAGGCAGAGAGGAGAGATGGCTGAGGCAAGACAGGTGCTTTGGCTCTGGGTCCACAGAGCTGTTCTCTGCTAGCCTTGGGATGATGGGAATGCATTTTATTTCCCTAGACCTCCTCAGCTGTGAGTGAGAATATGAATGGGTTCTCTGTAGCCCTACTTGGAAGCCCGGAGGTATAGCCAGAGCCTTGCATGAACCTGGCATGGCTGAAGGCCGTGAGCGATATCTACAGAGCTGTCCTGACAACGAGAGGGGCGAGAGGGGTAACCATGGGCCTGGGGGAATGGGCCTGTGATCCCAGCTACATGGTAAGTTGAAGCAGGAGGATCACAAGGTCAAGGGCTTCTTGGACTATAGAGTGAGTTCCAGGACAGCCTCAGTAACTTAGAAAGTTTGTCTCAAAATAAAAAATAAAAGAGAGGGCTCAGGATATAGTTCAGCAGTAGAGTGCTTACCTAGTATGCAAGAGGCCCTAGGTTCAATCCCCAGCATTACAAAAAGTAAAATAAAATAAACACAAGAGTCTAGGCAGATGCTTCTCTGCATTGAATGGATCACGCTTTTGTTTTACCAGTTAGAAATATGAACTTCTGGGAGGGGTAGGGTTTATCTAATGGTGTAGGTGGGATCTGCACTCATCCCATTACCTCTCTCATTGCCAAAAATCTAGATGATAACTCGCTCTCTGGATGAGGTCTAGCTCATGAGCTGACCATGAGATGTCAACAATACATGTTCCCAGCAGGGTTTAGCCAAGGACACAGATGACTGAGCCAGCAGCACCAGGCTTCCTTAGAGCCCAGCCATTGCTCCTGAGTTACAGACACAGCTTCCTACGTGTGTTCACCCACAGTCAAGAGGTACGCTCACCTGACAGTAGATCTGTTGTGAGAAATATTTACATATAAAGTCTAAACAACATCCATTGGTGTCGACCTGTGATGAAATGTCACGGAATGATGAAATAGCCTTCGAGAGAAAACTGTACGCATCAACGGGTGAAACTGGATTTAGGTTATAGAGCTGGTTGAATTGTTTCAACATCAATTTCCTGGTCTTGCTCATGTGTTTTGGTTAGGTAAAGTCATTGCAGGCCATGGAGAACTTTCTGTACTTTTTTTTTTTTTTATTTATTTTTATTTATTTATTTGAGAGAGAGATACAGAAATAGGCAGGTAGAGAGAGAGAGAGAGAATTGGTACACCAGGACCTCCAGCCACTGCAATCGGTGGCAGGTACAGGCGTGACCTTGTGTGCATGTGTGACTTTGTGCATCTGGCTTACATGGGTTCCGGGGAGTTGAACCTGGGTTCTTATGTTTGCAGACAAGCACCTAAACAACTAAGCCATCTCTCCAGCCCTCTGTACTATTTTTGTACTTCTTGTGACTCTAAAATTATCTCAACATAAAAAAATTAAAATTTAGGTCTATGCTATGTCCATTTTTTCTAAGAAAGTTGTCCTAGGAAATAAAGATACAGACAGAAATGATCATAGTGTCTCCCCTAGAAGATTTTCAAGTAAATTTGCCTGCAGATGTTCCGTGGGGTACTATGTGTAAATCATGCTGGGGCAAGGGTGGTAGGTCACAGTGAAGGACAAAGGCCAGCATGCCTGAGTGACCTTGCACTGCTGTGCTCACCCAACTTCAGTGAACAGCTTAATATAGTTATGACTTGGTGTCTCATGTGGATAGTGACTGTGTGATAATAACAGCAACCCACCACACTATTTGTGTTGGGTTTGTCCATGCAGATTAGAATCTTGCACAGCCCAGAGCATGTGCTCAACAAACAATAGCCGTTGTCAAGTTTAGTAACAGCTCTGATGCTAGGAGAAATTGTCGAAGACCACTGTGATGGTTAAGTTTGTATCAACTTGATTTGTTTAGGAATCCATAGACATTCCTCATAAGTGTGTCTCTGAGGCTGTCTCTAGGAAGGATTAACTAAAGGAAGAATCCTTCCCCCAGGGGTAAGCCCTTCCTCCAAGAGGAGAGGGGGCTGGTTGATAAAAAGAAGCTCTGGGAAGAAAGGCTCTCTCTCTCCCACCTGGCTGCCTGTGCTGCTAGCTGCTTGCCACTGGGTGCTTGCTGCTTGGTGTTTTCCGTGTGGTGCTTGCTGCTCGGTGTTGCTGCTTTCCAGTGTGGACTGAAGACCAGGGTGGACTGAAGAGCAGTGTCTCTCCAGGAAGCCTCCAGACCTTCAGTGCCGGATTGGGACTGCCGAGGCCTCCAGCCTCGTGGACTAAGCAGCTACCGGGTTGCTTGACTCTCGGACCTGCAACCTGCTATTGCTGGACTGTGTAAGCTAATCCAAATAAATTCCCTTATACAATTCATTCTATCCATTCTGTTTCTCTAGAGAACCCTGACTAATACAACCACAAAAATCATATTTATAGTGCTGGTACTGTCGTGCAGAGGGTTTGCCACAATGTTAATGAGTAGTGAATGCATTTTGTTTTCCTCTTTAAACTGTGTTTTGGAGACTAGGGAGATGGTTCAATTGGTAAAAAGCCCTTGCTGCACAAGCATGGAGACCTGGGTTCCTATCCCCAGAGTCTACATAAATGTCAGGTGGGTGTGATGGCCCAGCTATAATCCCAGCACTTAGAAGGCAGAGACAGGGGATCCCCAAGGCAAGCTATCTAACTAGAGTGGCAGAATCCACAAGCTCTGGGTTCAAGTGAGATCTTGAGAGGCTCAGTAAAAAGGTAGTGAGCAAGTGAGGAAAATAATATCAACATGTGGCCTCCACACACATGTGTGCACACAATACATGCCTACACATACATGTGCACACATACACACACCACATATAGTGAGCACTGGTATTCTGAAACTTTAAAACAAGAATAAAGTGCCATCTCAGATAACAGTGAGTGGACAGGTACCATTGGTGAAGCTCAGTCTTTGCAAGTAAGCTGAAGAATGTCTCCACCCTGTTTGCATGTCTCTGGGGCAGGGGGGAGTGTGTTGAAGCCCCTGGAGTTAAGTAACCCTAAGTTGGTAACAGAGTGGCTGGGAGCTCATGGTCCCAAGATACTGCACTGCACCCTGTTCACTGAATACCACACTCTAGAGAGTACAGTGTCCAGGGAAGTGGTCGTGTCGTAATGTTCATCCCTCTGCCCTTTGGAGATAGCCCTGCTCTAGTCTTTACTCTTCACCTCGGCCTGAGACACAAGTCTCCAAGGGAACAAATGGGGAGCACTCAGCACTGCTTCGGGGAGACCTTTCCTGGCTCTGATCCTATTTTCTTCCCGCCCCTGTTTCGATCTTCTCCCCTGTATAGCAGCCAATCCATAGCTGCTGGAATCTCTCCTCTCCTCCTGCTCTCTCCTCACTCATGCCTGTTCTCATGAAGGTGCTTGGTTTGAACTTGAAGACCACCTACTCCCCCTTCTCCAGGTGCTGGCTTCTTCTCTCACCCTTGAATGAGCCTCAGCAGACCATGGGGAGAAAGAGAGGAGACACTGAGGAACTTAGAGGCCAGGTGCCAGAGCACTTCTGTGGTCAGCTACGAACCCAGGAACTTGTGTGATATAAGTAGACACCCCATCCCTGAGGTGTGATGTAAGTAGACATCCTGCCCCCGAGATAGCCACTCAGCCTTGCAGACAAGAGCCACGCTCATGAAGGCCTGCTCTCATCAAGCCCTAAATCTCCTTTGCCAGCCCCATGAGGTCCAGATGGGCAGGGAGCTTGACGAGGTGAAAGAGACACAATCTCCCACTGCAGGGTCTCAGAGCTCCCTCCATACCAGAACACCCCCCCCGCCCCATGTCATTTTTGGAGATTTAAGGCCCTCTCTACTTCTTTCTACCCTCAAGCTCCCCTCTGATCAGGGATGAATGATCACTTGCAGAGTTTTTCCACTTAAAATTGTTGGCTTTTCCCAGCATCTGGAGTAAAAACCATGTCCTTCCAGGTCTCTGGGTCCAACCTCCCCCTTGATTTTCTCTTCCATCTCTTGATCTCAGCCTCTGCTATGGTTTTGGGTGTCATTTGAGTAGCGCCTAAAGGTCCACATATGAAGGTCTGGTCCTCAGGCTGGCTGGGCTGGGGAGAGAGGTGGGCCTTGAAAAGGTGTGGCCTAGTGGAAGGTTTTCAGGTCATTTGGTCATGTCATTGAAGAGGATCCTACAGCCAATCTCTCTAGTTTCTCTCTTCTTGTGGCTTCACTCTGTGACATGCACTCCCAACATTTCCATGCAGCACTTCCTCCAGAGGTCCAAGCTGACAAGACTACCTGATATTACACTAAAACTTCCAACACAGGGCTAAATAACCCCTTGTCTTTATTAAGTTTCTTGCCTTGGGTATTTCATCATAGCACCGCACAGCTAACCGAGACAACCTCCTTTTGCTCCAGTATTGTGCCAGCCTCCTTCTCCACTCAGAGCCTTTGATTGGGCTCCTCCCCACGCCCAGAAAACTGAACCCACCATGTAGGAGGAATTTTTTCTGTCATCATGTTTTGATCAGCTTAGAGCTTTAATAAGGCTCTGTAAACTTACTCAATTCACTTTCCTCACAGTATTGATGACAATATATAATTAATTCTAGTACATGTTTATGCTGCGTGTGTGTGTGTGTGTTCTCCCCTGACATTCATGTTGGAGACTTACTCCCCAAAGTCAATGGTATTTGGAGGTGGTACCTTTGGGATGTTGGAATGTGAGGACTGTGACTTCACAAATGGATTGGTGGGCTTTTGAGCAAGTGGCTTTGTTGTGAAAGCAAACTCTCTGGGGCTTCTTTGCTGTTTCATCAGTCAGAACCCCGTGCCAGGCCAGGCTCCAGCAGGAAGACCCTACCCAGATGCTGAACAGATGTTGGCACCAAGTTCTTGGACTCTCCTACCTCTATGAATTACATGTCTGTGGTGTTTGGTTAGAGCAACAGACAATAGCTAAGACCAAAAGACCACATGTCAGTTATTGTCTGCTCTTGTAGCCCTAGAAGTCAGGTTTTATATGTGGTCTGAATGGTGCCATGTACTTAGTAGGTGCTCATAAATTTATCGCTGCATGAGTAGGGTGAGGGGAAATGAGGCTGTTACTCAATGGAGCAGAAGTTCTTTATGTACATGAAAACTTGCTAGTATCTTAGGGTGAATGGGGCTACTGTGTTGGACCCTCTACTCTGGCCACTGGCTGATCATGCTGGAACAGCATGTGGCTGGATTTGGCCCATGTGATGCATCTCCCTCAGCCCTCCTCTCCCAGCATGTCTAGGCACCTCAAGGTCTGCATATGAGATCTGCATCAGGGCAGTGGTAATGTGAATGACTAGAGGGACCATCCAGAAAACAGCTCCTCCAGCCCTGCCATGAAATAATGCTGGGAGTTGGTTAAGATGGACAGATTCGGGCTGGATGGATGGCTTAGTGGTTGAGGTGTTTGTCTGCAAAGCCAAAGGAGCCAGGTTCGATTCTCCAGGACCCATGTTAGCCATATGCTCAAGGTGGCACACATCTGGAGTTTGTTTGCAGTGGCTGGAGGCCCTGGCGTGCCCATTCTCTTTCTCTCCCTCTTTCTCTCTGTCAAATAAATAAATAAATGAAAAATTAAAAAAATATTAAAAAAATAGATGGACAGATTCCAGGAATAAGGACCACATATGTGGGTCATGCCCCTAAGTCAATCACATGAGGTTCCCCCAAGACTTGTGTGCATGTTTTCATTTATACCTCAGGGAAAAGACTGGGGGAGGACACATCCTCTCTAAATGACTTGTTTCTGTAGAATTGTTCATTTCTAACTTTTCAAAGAAGATGATGATGATGATGATGCCCAAAAGATTCAGTGATGATAACAAGGAGGTGTCAGGCATCCTGTCTCTGCCATAAGCCTGTGGGCATTGGCTGAGCACCTCCCAGTAAGAGTTTCAACACATTGCTGGGCTGTGAGGTATAATTCAGTCTGGTCTCCTGTGGCCAGGGCACCAGGTGGAAAACTCAGAGGCCAACCAAAGATAGCATCATCTTAGCCAAAACAGTCCAATAGGGGAGATGGACATGAGCCTGTGAAAGGATGGCAGGTGCTGAGAAGGGCAAAGGCAGATGTGACCCAACGTACCCAGAGGAGGCTGGTTTAGTCCTGATGGGCTCAGGACCAGGTGCCAGAGCAGCTGATGCTCGGATGGGCTTGAAGGAATAAAAGTGATGTAGACATCTTGGTCCTGACAGGGAATGAACAACCACATGGTAGGAACGCTCTGCCCAAAGTCTGCGCTGGGGAGAGAGGGCTCACTGGAGAGGGGATGGGTGGCATAGGAGTTACCCTGGCTCTCACTGTCTTATCATTAGTTTTTGCATGTGTGTGTGTGTGTGTGTGTGTGTGTGTGTGTGTATGGTCTGTATGTGTGTGTGTATGAGTTCCCATGTGTGTGGGTGCAAATATATGTGCACGTGTGTGGAGGCCAGAGCTCAACATCCGGGGTCCTCCTCAGTCACGCTCTACCTTACTCTCTGAGACAAGTTCTCTTGCTGAAACCAGAATTCGCCAATTCAGTTAAACAAGCTAAGTCAGAAGCCGCAGAGATCCTCCAGTCTCTGCCTCCCCAGAGCTGGAATTACAGGTGTACACCACCATGCCCAGCATTTTATGTGGGGGTTGGGGAGCTGTACTCAAGTTCTTGTGCTTGCACAGCAAGCATTTTATCTCTGAAAGATTTCCCCGGCATCGGTCTGTTTTATTTTAAGACTCATCACACAGGACGTAGCGCATAGCGAACACAGGTGCTCAAATCATCCATATGGACGTGAGTGAGTAGATGTATGGGTGACTGAGTCTCTTCATCCACATGCAGGGCTACTGGTGCCCTCCTTCAGAGGAAAGGCAAGGGACACCACTGAGGAGAGCACTACAGGAGCCGCTGAGGGATGATCCCACATACTCAGGCTGGCCACAGGGGACACCATTTCTGGCCACCATTTTGTGGCTTTGCAGCATAATGATGGGTTCCCACAGCCAGTGGGGAAAAGATGAAGTCAGGGCTTGCAACAAAAGACAAGTTTTGGACCCTCCCACTAATCATGCTTGGCACTGAATCCTGAGAGTGCCACTCAGCCTCTCTCCTGGCAGTGGAAAAGTTAAGTGGAAGGCTTGAGTTCTCATGGAGTTGCCTGGCTGGGCTTTCCAGCTGCTCTGGCTGGCAGCTGCATGCATCCTGAAGGGACATGGCAGGCTGCTCTTCTGCTTCCCAGGAGAGCTGAGGGCAGCTCAGCAGGTACTACCTCACGGAGGAACTGGATCTCCCTCTCCAGGCTGTCACACTCAAAGCAAAATGGCCAGGCCAGGCTCCCTGTGTTTGGAGAATGAAGTCACAATGAAGCAGAACTGTCATATATGTCCTTTAATGACATCACCACACAGGATGGATGTGTCTGCAGATGTGGTATCTGCTAGTGGGAAGCCTGAGCCCCACACAACCCCAGGAATTCTCCAGACAGATCTTTCCACATTTGAAAAACGTATGCTCTTTCTAATACTCACAGCCTTACACTCATTGAAAATAGACCTCTGGGCTCTGTGCCTAAAGCAATAGGAAATATAGACCAAGGGCAAGAGACAGAGGACAGAAGTATTTTGGGACTTTATGGCCCAAAGCTCTAGACCTCAAAGGAGAGCCCTAAGACACAGTCTGTTAGGTCAAGAGCCTTGGGCAGAGCTCTCATCTGTTCATTCCACCCCAGGGGAAGGGTGCTCCAGGCTGAGGAGAAGGCAGAGGCAAAGACACAAAGGTGTGGAGGTGCAAAGCTGGTGACTGTTTCATTGCTACTAGGGCAGAGCCTGAAAATGAGGGAGAGAGGGAGGTGGCTGTAGGATGCACTGGTAACCTGCTAACTTATCTATACACCCTAGGAAGGATTCAATGACTTTACTACCCCAACAAGCCCGAGCCTAGGCCTTTCTCAGTATGATATTCTTGCAAGTATCAGAGGATCGCTTACTTTCTCCAAGGGCAATGGGTGTACCCTACTGAGGAGGGAAGAAAGTAATCATGTCAGTTTCTGAAGAACTTCAAAGGGGTGTCTTACTCTCTCAAAATTCATATTTTGATCAGAATGCTGGAAAATAAAATCAGATCTGCCTTTGTCTTACAGCTTGGGGCAAAGAGAAGGGGTGGAGATTGAGAGGTGGCCATTGTGTGAACAGTGTTCATGCTAGTTAGTCAACACATGCTTTTAGGTTTTTACTGTGTGTCAAGACATGGGCTTGTCCCTGGATCCATGCTGCCCACTATGGTTCTAATCAGAAATGTTCCCCACAGACACAGGGCCTTGGGAACTTGTTCCTCAGCTAGTATTTTGGTAATCTATGGAGCCATTAAGAGGTGAGACTAGCTGGTAGAAGCCAGTCACTAGGGTGGCGCTTTCAAGGTGATTCTTGATTCTAGCTCCCTGCCCCTCTCTGATTTCTGGTCCACTATGCTATGAACAGCCTACTTGGCATGCTCCTATTGCCACGAGCTGCACACTATTTTTTTCTGCCATGATGAACTGAGCTAAAAGAAATGTCCCTTAAGTTGTTTCTGTAAGCTATAGTTACGGTGACAACACAATGGCCCTCAGTGAGTTCAGAACCCTGTGTTTGTGGAAAACCTAAGGAATAGCTAAGTAATACCTAGTTGTAACTCAGATTCTTAGCTGAACCACTGCAACTATCCTTTTGATCTGCGAACTGAGAGATGTTTTTAATTGAATTCAAAACAGGGAGAAGAATAGTAATCCACACACACACACACACACACACACACACACACCTGGGGCTTGCACGGGTTCTATCTTCAGCAGTAAAAAACAAAAGAGTGGCTGCCTATACTTAAAAATACGAACATGGATAAAAGTTATGGTTTCATTCCTATGGTTATCTATTCTTTTTTTTTGAATGATTTTTAGAGTTAGGATTATATTTATTTATTTGAGCAGAGGTAGAGAGAGGAAGAGAGAGAATGGGCATGTCAGGGCCACCAGCCACTACAAATGAACTCCAAATGCAAATGCATCTGGCTTACGTGCATGCTGGGGAATCAAACCTGGATCCTCAGGCTTCCCAGGTAGGTGCCTTAACCATCACACCATCCTCTTAAAATGACATTATCTCTATGTTCTCCTCCAGCAAGATCTAAGCATATTTGGAGTTTGGACGAGAATCTTCCTCCTTATATGGATGGAACTCAGACAGTGGTGTAGTTCTGAAATTGAACTTTGTTTCTTTGTAACAACTTGTGAGGCCCAGTGCCCCCTTTATTCTCTTTTTGTTTCCTCTTCCTCATGTCAATTGTACTGTCTACGCTGCATTCTAGACCACAGGAGTTGAACCTGTTGCTCTGTGTTTGAGTGTGAAGCAGGGCAATGCGTGTCCCTTTAACTCTCATTTGTCCTCATGGTTAGAATGTAGCTTCATGGGAGTTCCCTGCCAGTAAACCTGACTCTTGCAGCTCATCTGCCTGGTGACGTATTTTCCAAGAGCTGCAGTCCTACGCTGCAAAGCAAGCAGTGCGTGATTACACGTGCATGTAGCTTTGGGTAGCTGGACCATTTCTAAGAAGTCTCATCCCTCTTAATCCCTCTGGTTTCCTAAAAGATTGGTTCTGATACCTGGATGAGTATTTCATCCTGAAAAGCTACGCCTACATGTGAGCTATTCACGTGACAAGAGCCCCAAGACTTTCCTTGTGGGTAAAGGAGAGGAAAGCCTGGAAGGAAAGGATCCTAGGAAGAGACTTCCCATCCCTCAGGCTCAATAGATAGAACAGGAAGTGGAAGCTTTATAGAGATTGTACATCAGAGCTGGAATCTGAAGCCAGGCTTTCTATGTCAGTCCAGGAGACCAAGAAAACAAAAGACTGGGCTTGAACTCTTTAGGGAACATGGCCCGTAGCAAAGGAACACTTAACAGCTGCCCACCCCTGACCAGGCAGGGAGACTGAGCTGGGCCTTTGTAGATGTTCTTCAATTCATACTGTAACTAGGCATTGATTAAAATGCCTATTTTATCATTGAAGGTATTATCTGGCTCAAGAGTGCCCGCTGAAATCATAGCAGAGCACAGTTTGAACCCAAGGGATACGCTCTGTCTGCTCACTGAGTCGGATGAAAGATCATGGTTTTACTCTGAAGACACTGTCATCTTCTGGGAAGAAGATCAAGCACGACTCCATGAAGACTTTCTTTCCACCCCCAAATGTTCCAAGACACAACGTGTGTCTTCCTGATAGCTATGTCTACATGCAGGACATGCACGCTCTCTTTCCTTTCCATGGCTCTGACGCTCCCTGGTCTTGAAGACAAGCGACTACTTCTCACACACTTCAGGTAGCAGTTCTCTCCCTCCCATACTCTCGCGTTTTCATTCATCACCGTGAGGTGCTCACAGTCAAAAGGGAAACTTTGAGGAAGGGAAGCTGTGGGAACCCGAATTTGCCTATGACTAATCTTTGATCTTCCATTGAAATTGACTCTTCAGGAAGCTCTCTTAAAAGTGACTGATCCTAAGATCAAGTGTTTTTCTCTTTCTATTGCTATGAGTTTCCCTATCGAGCCCCATCAAAGTACCTAGTCGCACATAGATATCCCATTAGTGAGAGCTCCATTTTGCAAAGGTCTAAGATCTCCACTGGTCAGTTGAATAAGAATCCACTGATACTAGCCTTGTGTGCATATGTCAGCTTGCTCTTTCAAATCTCCCTCTCTCTCTCTTTCTTTCTCTCTCTCTCCCCAATGTTTTCACCTGGGTCTTACTTCCCTATTCTTGCTCATAGAAATGACTGACTATATTCAGTCTCATTCCCCTTCTCTCATCTGGGTCTCTAACCTTACTTAACCCATTGACCCTAATTGAGAAGACATTAGTATACCTAACATATAAACTCTTGTAGGTGGGAGCTAAGGACTGCACTAGAAGAGACAAAGAGTAGATACATAAAACAGGTCAGCAAAGTGTCTTTGTTTATACTGAAAAAAACAGGAAGAAATAAAGGGAAGAAGGAGGAGGAGGGAGAAGAAAAGAAATAGAAGAAGAACGAAAAATTGGAAATAGGGAAAAAGAAACACTGAAGTGTATGGGACGATTGGACTGGGTTGTCCCTCTGGAAATACCTTTAAGCATAATGTCACCATCTTCCCCTTGCCTACAATGCTGGTGAACTTTTATTATGATTATGGATACATGAATTAAGTCTCCAATTTTGTATGAGAGTGGTTGACACTGTCTCTGTGATGAGATAGGTATGATGTGAAAGGGACTTGAGCCTCTGGGCCTCTGGTAAGCTGCTCAAACTTTGAATGTCTCAAGAAACAAACCACAATGAAACCCAAACAAAAAAATAGCAGAAAAAGAAAAAGAATGAAGTTTCCAAGTTTTGGCCAAATTTTTCCTCTAGGGACTTTAAGAACAGTGGGATGGGTGATGAAGTGTGCAAGAGTAATTCATTTGTAAATTTTGTTATTTCATAAATATTTATTGAAGGTCCACTATTGGGAAGTAAATCTGGCAGGTATGACACTGAGCGAGATCCTACCTCTGCTCTTCTGAGAATGCCACAAACTAGTGATGCTTGTATGGAAAAAGAGATGGCCATAAGGGATCATGTGGGTGACACATTTTCCCTTTGATCCCACAAGGACTGGCATATTCCTAAATCAGAGGACAGCAATGCACACATGGCAGCTCTCACTATGGGAGGGTTGTTGAATGGATGACTTTACTGTGATTATTCACATTCGTCTCCAGCACAGCACTGTGAATCCCCATGAAATAGATTCCTTTGTCCACATCATTCACTGCATAGTCAGGATGGGCTATGTGCAAGTTACAGGTCATCATCGATAAGTCTAGGAGTTCTGCTCATAAAACCCATAGCTGGTGAAGCAGCTGACCTGTTGGGAGTGGCTAGACATTATACCCACCATGAAAACCATGCTCTGCAGCTTGAACTAGCATTGGCGATTAGATGTGCCTGCTGGACATGGTCACATTGTCTCTGCTTGTCACTCACTGGCCAAAACAAGGAAGCAATGTGGAAGGTGTGAGTTATGTGTGTGTGTGTGTGTGTGTGTGTGTGTGTGTGTGTGTGTAGAGAGAGAGAGAGAGAGTTGGTTAGGAGAAAGGAGCAGTTGATGGGTCACTGAAAGGGACAGGGTTTCCAAAAGGATTCCACGACTAATCACTTTTACATGCTGCTGTAAGCATTCATGGGCTGAGTACCCGGGGAGGGGGGGGACAGTAGCCATAATAGGGAGAGGAAGAGTGGTTGACATTGTCTCTTTGATGAGACAGGTATGATGTGGAGGTAACTTGAGCCTCTGGGCCTCTGGTAAGCTGTTCAAGCTTTGAATATCTCAACTTTCTCTTCTGTCCCAAGGGATTACAAAGAACCCCTCCTTCAAGGGTGTCATGTGATGACACAGAGAGGTGCATACGTAGGAGCACACAGAACGGGTTGGTGACTAGGCCGGGAGCTCAGGGTCTGGGTACCTCCTGCACAGTATGGTAAGGTGAGGCTGGGGGACGAGCAGTACTCTACATGCCCTTCTCAGGAGCCTGAAGTGAGGCTGGAGTGACCCTTCTCTGGCTCCCCTGCTTGTAGAACTTGCTAGATGGTACTTCCATTATCAATAATGCTGTTTTGGTGGTGCCGACCAACATCCCCTCGAGCCGTGTCTCTTAACTCTCCTCTGACTTCACAACTATTTTGTCCCAAACAAGGCATCCCAAGGGACACAGTGGCCACTAGTGGTGCTGTCATTTATCATTCATGTCCCCCAGGGCCATGGGGTATGGACTTAAGTGTGCAGGCAGGGGCAGAAATCAGGTTTCCTTCACTCTGGTAATTATGGGTACCCACTCTATGACAGAAAAAAGTTCAGTTCTCTATGTTTGAAGGTTGAAGCCTGAGCTTGGAGGAATCTTGTCTCTGGAGTTGGAATCTTCTACTCCTCCGGGCATGATTCTGAGCATGCCACTTCCCCCTCAGCCTTAAGCTTTCCACCTGTGAAGTGGATATAATAACAAGAGCACCATGGGAAAACCGTGAAAGTGAATGCAGATGAGGGACAGAAAGTTCGATACAGGGCTGGAAGTCACAGCATCAGAGGTCAGGCCCCCTGCAGGCACTATAGTTCCATGGGGTCAAAGTAGGACAGGCAAAGAGCTGCTTTGACATTGGAGAGGGGGGAGTGGCATAGTGGGCTCACTAAAGATTAGCCAGCCCACCCTCTAGTCTGAAGGGAATCAAGCTACAAAGAGCTTTAACATCCGGGAGCCCACCAAGGTAATCATGCTTCAAAAGAGAACCTTCATCTGCAGAAATGAATCCCCAGTGTGCTGTCAACACCCTGGGCTAGTCAGTGCCCCTCCTCCCCCAGAGAAAGACAGACAGACAGACAGACAGACAGACAGACAGACAGACAGACAGAGAGATTGCTACTGACTATCCATGTGTGTGTGGACAGGTCATTTCACTCTTTGCACCCCTCCCCCATTCTTCCTGATAAACCAGAAACCGTAACCAGGGGTTATTAGGAGTATGGGAATTAGCAGAAATTAAAGCCCTTGAAGTGGTTAATATTTGCATTTTTCTGGCATTCCTGTCTTTTTTTTTTTTTTTTTTTTCCCAAATTTTCTGTGGAAAGCCGCTTTCATTTCTTCTCAACATGGAACCTGTCATTCCTTTGGCCTCCTACTCTCAGGCCCCTGTAAATGCTGTTTACCGCCCAAGACGTCTTGGTACCCACCCTACAGTCTGAAATCAGAGCGCAACGTGGAATGGGAGATGGGGTGGAACCAAAGACTGCTTAATGACCTCTAACAAGAGTGGCCAGTGATTCTGGGTACCTGAGGGTGCCACTCCGTCTCTGCTTCACAGTGGCTCAAGCTTGGTGCTCTAGGTTTAAAGATGGGCTGCCGTGGCCTAGAACCCTTCTCAGGGACCACTCGGAAGTCGGGGGGGGGGGGCCCGATTTCTCATCTGGTTCCCTATTCCTGGTGAGTGGTGGGGGAGGTGAGGTGGAGCAGGGACCTGAATCACAGCTCCCCATGCCCAGTGAGCCAACACCCCTGGATTTTTTTTTTCTTTTTAACATCTAAGCTGCGGTTGTGTTGAATGACATCTGAGGTTCCCCATAAAGAAATAAGGTCATGGAGAAGAATACGGCCATTTTGAAACCCCGTGAACTTCTGGGGCCCGATCAGAACGATAACCACTCTGGTTTTGGCTCATCTTCCTTCTTTGTGGCCTGTGTCCTCAAGGCTGTGGGACTGTCCCTGCTTCTCAGACTTCCTTTCATGCAAATCACTCCTGCAGGGGCGTGGGGCAGCCACACAAGAAAGGAAGTGGAGGGCTACGACCAACTCAGACCTCCACGGACCTACTTTCTATTTTATAGGCAACCTCCGAGAAAAGTTCCATCTTCACACCCTGGCTTGCAGTGAGCAAGGCTTGCAGGTTTCTATACAATCCTGAACCTACAAGCAATAGCTGAGGGATGAGCCTGGCTCAGTCAGTCTTCAAGATGCAAACACAAGGGAAAAAGCTCAATCCTGAGGGGCTTTCTGGTTCCTACAGAGCACAGCTCTGAGGCGTTGTTGGTTTTCTGCAATCCATGCCTTCCAACATAGCATGCTTTCTTTCAGGAGTCCCAGTCTCCATATCATTTCTCCGCAGCAACCTGGGCCACTGGCAATAACAACTGCAAGCATCAACAGGGACCACTGAGCAGTGAGAATGGACGAGGAAGCCATTGTGAAGCATGGCTGTACCTGCCTCAGGACTTCTGTCTAGCATGTGTGCACCTGAGGCTTCTTGTCTTTACTGGTCTGAGGTAGTGAGAGGGTGTTTGTGACATATTTCTTGGTATCCAGGAGTGGCATAGCATGCCTGGTGGCCAGTAGATGTGGCACGAGGGCAAAGGAGTAGGTGCAGATCAGAGGAAGGACCATCAAGAGCTATGAGTCCTGGCTCCTGTTCTGAGTTTTGGGCCTTGAGACACTCCACCTCGGTCTTGGGGCCTTGGTATCCCTATCTAAAAACATAGGTGAGGGCTGGGATCCGCTATTGCTCTGCCTTCTGTTTTTGCAGTCAAGCCACAGAGAAAAAGAGTTTATCCTTGCCCTTCCATTGCTTTGGGAAGGAGTGGCTTGCTTCTAGGAAGAACCCCATATTTAATTGCAGGGGGCCTCTCCAGCCCAACCAGCTGTCAAGAATTAATGCATTGGCAATCTAGGATGGAGAAGGATGGAGACATTTCCCACTGGCGAGGACATTATGGGTTGATGCACAGGCATAGAAGACACCTCCTTCTGCTGTCATTCACAAGACACTCCAAGCAGTGTGGCTGGGGAGGCTCTTGACCAGCCCCTGACCCTCATCCTATTACCCCTATCATACAACACACACAATTTTTTGAATTGTGTATGTTTTGCATGAGTCTGGGTATGTGTGGGTGCACATCCATGTATGTGGTAAATACACATATGTGTATGTGGAAGCTAAAGGTTGATGTTGGGTGTCTTCCTTGATCTCTCTCTAGCTTATTTAATGAGCCAGGGTTTCTAACTTGAACCCAGAAGTTGACAATTTAGCTAGTCTAGCTAGCCAGCTTCCTCTGGGAATTCTCCACCTTCCAAGTGCGATCGGATTAGAGTCAGGCTTTCATACCCACCAGGCATTTGTGTGGGTGCTGGGGATCCCAATTCAGCTCCTCACATATGCACAGGAAGTACTTTACTTATTAAGCCATCTGTGCACACACACACACACACACACACACACACCACTCTAATTTGTGGGTACAAAGTTATGGCCAGTCCTTGAAGTAAGAATCTCACCAAGGGGCTGGAGAGATGGCTTAGTGGTTAAGGCACTTGCCTGCGAAGCCTAAGAACATGTTTGAATCTCCAGGTCCCACATAGCCAGACACACAATGACGTAAGTGTGCAATGTTGCACATGTGCACAAGGGGGCACATGCATCTGGAGTTCATTCACAATGGCTGAAAAGCCCTGTTGCACCCATTCTCCTTCTCTCTCTCTCTCTCTCTCTCCCCTTTTCTCACTCTCTTTGTCTCTCTCTCAAAAGAAGAAGAAAAAGAAGGAGGAGGAGGAGGAAGAGGAGAAGGAGTAGAAGAAGAAGAAGAAGGAGGAGGAGGAAGAAGAAGAAGAACAAGAACAAGAAGAACAAGAACAAGAAGAACAAGAACAAGAAGAACAAGAACAAGAAGAACAAGAACAAGAAGAAGAAGAATCATCATCCCGCCAGAGCCCTAAATCCTGGCTTTTCCACTTACGAAAAGAGAAATGGAGCCGGGCGTGGTGGCGCACGCCTTTAATCCCAGCACTCAGGAAGCAGAGGTAGGAGGATCGCCGAGAGTTTGAGGCCACCCTGAGACTACAGAGTGAATTCCAGGTCAGCCTGAGCCAGAGTGAAACCCTACCTCGAAAAACCAAAAAAAGAGAGAGAGAGAGGGAGAGAGAGAAATGGAGACCGCAGAATGTCCATGACCTCCACAGGCTCCTATTCCGTAGGAGTCCTGAGACCCTGAAGCTACATAAACACATCTAGATCAAACACCAAGGCGGTTAGTTCAGTGCAGCAGAACAAGTTCACAGTAACCTCAGGCAAGTACAGAAGAATTTGGGATAGAAGTCCCTTAGCCACAAAATGACAAGGCTAAGTCACACAATCCCTCATAACCCCTCCTTCAACTGTGTCATGCCAAGACTTAAGGAGGGGCACGCTCCCCTGGCCTCCTTAACTTTGAGCATACAAACAAATTGTCACAGTCTGTGAGTAAACTGAAGCATTAAATGATGCCCAATTCTGATTTTTCTCCACACACTGGTCTGTTGATGTTGATCAGGATGGGTCATCGTTGATACTGTTAAAGAACCATCAACAGACATCACTATGGCTAAGGTCAGTAAGTCATGCTAAGTCACGCCACAGAGCTTGAGGTGACATCTCTGGGGGTTGGCCTTAACAAACAGGACTATTTTCTTCAACTTTCTCCATTCCCGGCCCCCGTGTATGGGGAATGGGTGGACTATACATGTGTGTGTTCCACATACACGCATGTGTGTGTTCCACATACACGCATGTGTGTGTTCCACATACACGCATGTGTGTGTTCCACATACACGCATGTGTGTGTTCCACATACACGCATGTGGAGGCCAGAGGAAGATGTTTTTAGGTGTTCTCTACCATTCTTCCACCTTATTTCCCAGAGACAGGGTCTCCCTCCGCGCCTGAAGCTCCTTGTTTTCCAGCTAGATTGGCTGACCAGGGAGCCCTTCTGCACCGCTCAGCACTAAGGTTACAGGTCTGTGTAACCTCATGGTTTTACATGAATGCTGGGTTTAGAACTCAGGGCCTCATGCGTGGGGAGCAAGCACTCTCACCCTCTATTTTCTTTGCACTATGTTGTAAAATGGAGGGATAAAGAGCTTGGTAAGAGACCCAGGAAGAAAAAAAAAAGGTGTCCAGATACACCAGAGAGATGACCAGGAAAGATCTCTTATGGGGGTCAACCCTATCTCTTTCAGCCTTCCCCAAAGATCCCAACCAAATGCAACATAGGGATACACAAAGCATGTGAAATCAAGGAAGGATTTTTCTGTTCCCATGCCCCCACCCCGAGGCCCCCAGAGTCTCCCAAAGTAAACCCTTTCAGGCAAACAAGGGCAGCTTGTTCTCCCAATGATGGGCACGTGTGAGCCAGTGTTGGAAGTGGCGGGCGGGGGGAGCGTGGGGGGGGACTTAACGGGGGCAAAAGAAAACCTTTTCGAGTGAGCATCAGGCATGGCGCCACTGGGGCATCTCTGATGACGAAAGCTCAGCTTGATGTGGCGTCTGGGGCTCTTCTGAACGCGCCCAGGGACAGAGCAGCGCAGGACGTGTTTGAAGCAAACACCAGGTGGGGAGAAGAGGAGCCCAAACCACTTCAAGTGGATTCTGATTTGAAAGCCACCACATGAAACATGTACAAACCTAAGCCCCCTTGAGTTCGGGCCCAAGAGCAACAGACCCGGGATGAGAGGGCTGCCGTGCTCTGGCAGCCCACTTCCCCAGGCCCCTGTGTGCACCTCCACTGCCAAGCGTGTCTGCTAAGGTGCTGCTTGTGCACACTGCCTTGAGAGGACGAGACGTAGCTGCTCTGGGAAGCACAGCTTTCCTTCAGGACCACAGGGCCCCACCCATCTCAGAACTTCTGGAGTTTGGGAAAGACAGAAGGTTATATAGCACTAGGGAAGATCTCAAAGCACACCAAGACATGAGGCTTAGAGTTAAGGCTGCCATCGCTCCCCATTCATTCACTCACTAACTCGGTCCTCCCACTCAGTTTTCTATCTTTTTTCCTTCCTTCTTGCCTTCTCTGCCTCCCTTCTTCCTTCCTTCCTTTCTTTGTTTCTTTAAAATATATTTTTATGTATTTATGAGAGAGAGAGAAAGAAAGAGAGAGTGGGAGAGAGAAAGAGAAAGAGAAAGAAAGAAGGGCACGCCAGGGCTTCTTGCCTTTGTAAACAAACTCCAGACACGTGTGCCACTTGGCTCATCTGGTTTTGTGTTGGTATTGGGGATGGAACCTGGCCCTGCAAGTTTTATAAGCAAGCAAGTGCCTTTAACTGTTGAGCCATCATTCCAGTTCTCTTTTCTGTTTTTACTCTGTCATTATTTTGATAGAGTCTCATGTAACCCAGGCTGGCTTTGTAGCCAAGGATTTAGCCAAGGATGACTTTTAACTCCTGATTCTCCGGCTTTAGTCTCCCAAGTACTAGGATTATGAGGGAGCATTGTGTTTCTTTATCACCCCACCATAACTATTTATAATTGCATCGAGAGATTTGTTCCCTGTATTTTTTTAAAATATATTTTATTTATTTATTTGAGAGAGAGAAAGAGAGAATGGGCACACCAGGGCCTCCAGCCACTGCAAACGGACTCCAGATGCATGTGCCCCCCTTGTGCATCTGGCGTATATGGGTCCCGGAGAGTCAAACCAGGATCCTTTGGCTTTGCAGGCAAACGCCTTAACCACAGAGCCATCTCTCCAGCCCTCCACCCCCCAAATATTTTTAACTCTATCTTGTGTAGTTGCCAGTTGCCCTTAGCTCTGACCTCCCTCCCATTCCATGACCTTGGCCTTTATTGGCCAACTCTTGACAATTTGCTGCTGGTGCATTGACCTCCTGCTAAAGTCTGGTCATTGGCTCTTAACTTAGGTGAACTTATTTTAAGTCCTTCTGCTTCCTATTTTATAAAATCAAAAATGTCTCAAAGGCCTAAGTCATAAAATATAAATGTAAGAAGTATGTCAACTTCAAGATATCGTCTTTCTGGATTTAGCAGTCCAGAAATGCTGTCAATATTCATCAAAGTTGAAAGTTGGGAGATGTTGTTTGGTGGGAGCTATAGGGCACATTCAGTTGGACCTTCAGGTCACCACTTCCTCCTCTCAGCCCCTCGGGAACTTCTCCCAACCCTAACACCATCTGAGGCTCAATGCAACACACTGGCTCCTGGAGGGACCCCAGTATATACCCAAGCACAGAGCTAAGACAGTGCCTGGAAAGACAAGAGCCTTGATGCAGGCAGGACACCCATTGGGATTAGATGTTAGCCTTTTTACCACAGCCACGTGAACCTGCTTTCTATTCTACTCTGTGTGTGAGTGTGTATGTTGGTTGCTGCTGTAACCAAGCAGCAGATACTCGGTGGCTCTAAAGAGGTCTGTGTTCCTCTTTAAGATTCGAGGGAAGTGCTGTGGTCTGAATGCATCCTTCCATTTCATGTCTTGAAAATTATTCCCCAGTAGGGCAGTAGGGCTTGGACGTGCCTCTAATGAGAGACAATTAGAACTTTGCTCTTAGAAAAGATTGAAGTTGTTAGACTGGGTTAGAGAGTGGATCTGTTATGAAAGTTCTCTCTATCTCTAATCTCCTCTCCTCTCCGCTCCTCTCCTCTACTTTCTTACTTAAAATGGGATGGCAAGAAAGCCTTCATTTGCAAATCTCTTAGAAAATCCAGATTTTAAATAATCTAACTGACTCTCAAACCTGCCTTTTCGTTTTTATTTGGAAAATATGTTCCATGAACCCAAAGACTTACAGCATCATCTTTGGCGAGGGAGGCAAAAGGAGAAGCATGGTGAAATGTCTGCAAAAAGTGGAACACAGGCCATTTTGGAAATTCTGGCTGAAAAATAAATTTGCAGCTGGCTACAGATGCCGCCTTCAGAAAGTCTACCAGCTCGTGAGTTCCATCAACAGTGTGCATTTAGGGACTTTTTATATGGCAGGTTCTTGACCCTTTAGACGGATCCAAAGAAATGTTTGGAGTGGGCCTCCTTGGGATTTGGGAGCCCCACCACAGATTTGTCATCCCAAAAAGGAAGGTTATGAAAGGAGCTAATGTTTACCCAGCATTCTGCGGCCACCATTTTTCCGTCTTTCTGTCTCTTGAAATATTTCCCTAGGGACAGGTCTACATTACACAAGCCGGAGGGAGCTTGGGAACACATCAGAAAGCACAAATGTGTGTGTACCATAAAGGAATCTTTTTTAACATTTGGATTCAACCCAAACCAGTCAGTGTTGGGTATGTTGGAGTGGAGGGTTAGATCAAGGGACACAGCAGCTCTTGACTCATCCATGGGCGCCAGCAGAGGGCGCTGCGCTTCGGTCTGAGTCCCTGTGCCATGCCCTGTGCTCTACAGAATGAGGGTGATTGTAGTGATGAAGATAACTTTGAAGAAGAGGGAGAACGCTCCCATATTAGGTTCCTGGTGGGCCCAAACCAAAGACCTCAAAACAATAGGAATTAATTCTCTCACAGTTCTGGAGTGCAGATATCTGAAGTCAAAGAGACTCTAGTGGAATAGACTTCCTTGTCTCTCCCAGCATATGCTATGGCCAGTGGTCATCATATCTTGACTTATGGCTGCATCACTCTATTTTTGTCTTCCCTTCTCCATGTACCTGTGTGTCTATATCTCTCTCCCTGTACAGACTCAGGAACTGAGTTTGGGATCCACCCTATTCCAGTATGACCTTATCTGAACTTGATTATATCTGCAAAGACACTATTTCCAAATGAAGTCACACACACACACGCCACCACCACCACCACCAGGAGCTGGGGTGTTAATATATCATGTCGAGGGACACCCATGAGTCTACCCACAACAGCTTTGAGGAATGTTTGAGACACAGTGAGCTATGCCTTTGTTACAGGTACCATAGCAAGTATAGAATAAGCATGAGGCTAATCCAGATGAAATTGTTGCTTTGTAGGTTCCAGATTCTTGAATGGTAGCAATTCCTTACGGTTAAACCTAGTATGTTGTTTGACCCTCTAATATCAACAGTATTACTAATGTATCTATTAGTTTATGCACAAAACAAAGGGTGCACTTACATCTTTCAGGAAGCTAAGTGGTGATGGGTTTTAGCAACTTTATGGGAACCAGTATGTCCCCCCCGGTGTGACGGTGTGGGGAGTGACTGACACCTCTGAGCACCAGGTGACCCTCCGTTAAATTGGAGATGACTTTCATGGAATTAGGTTTATATGAACCAATATGGCCATACTCAAACCAGCAATTTAGAGGTGGGCTAGATGAGGCATTCTCTGGGTTCCTGGCCCTCAGAGGGTGTTGTGTTTGTGTGGTCCTGGGAACAGAATGCTTAGGAATCATTCCCCTGGGATTGAGGGGCTTTGCTGAGAATGCAGGTTTTCAAGTGCTACTCGCAGTACTGAACTGAAATCTCTGGGAGGGGAAACCAGGAAATCTGCATTTTCACAGTGCCCGTGGGCGAGGCCTGGGCCTGAAAATAGTAGAAAACTGCTCTCCTCAAGGGAAAGAATGTCCACCTTCCCTTCAACAGGAAGAAGCTGGCTGTAATGTTAAGAACAAGGAAAGCTGCCCATTTCAAGTTCCAAGACAGTGAGATATATGGGCACCAGCTGAGAGCCATCTTTGGTGGAGAAAGGACAGAGGGACAGGTGTGATGGCACCATTCGTGGGAAAGAGCAAGATTAACCATCTGTAGGTGCATACTGAGGACTCTTGTGAATTGAAAGAAGCTAAATACCATGTGGAAAAACTCTAGGTGTCAATAAAAACTCAGTGCTCTTTTCCCCTGGAAGTAAAATCTTGGTGCCATGTTGAGAGAGACAGGAAAAAGAAACAAACAAAATAGCCTTCCAAGTTTCAAAGGGGAAAGTGGGGCAAGGGAGGGAAGTACCATGGGATATTGTCTACAATTAAGGAAGTTGTCTAAAAATAAAAATTAAAAAAAAAAAAAGATTTTCTCTTTCCTCCTGCAAATCCCCCAGCTTGCTTTTCCATCTATATGTTCCTTCTCCTAAGCACTGTTTTTCTGCCCTCTGCTGCAAATCGAGAGGCCCTTGACCTGCAAGCTGCTTTGGGAGTGAGGTGCTACTTCAAGAGTGTATCTCTGAAGGCGCAAGCACTGGTGACAGCCTTCGTGTGTGGTGGTGGAGGGGTTGGGGTTTCCTGGGTAGAAGGGACTCAACATTTCAGAACCAAGCTTTGCCCTTAGTGTGATTTGCTGAGTCAGGAAACTCTGCATTCTTCCCAAACAAGGACCCGCCCTGCCTGGGGGGCAGAAGATGGCTCTCTGCCTTCCTGCCTGCCACCAGCCCCTACCATAGCATCTATCATTAGCCACCCTGTGTCTTAGGACAAAGACCCAACACTTTGAAAGTATCTACAAAAGTGAAAGTAGGTTGTAAGCCTCCTTATCTGAGGATGGGGGCTACAAGAAGTCGTAGGTTAGAGTAGAAAGATTGTGAAAATTTGAGTTTCACATTCCCCAAGCACTTGTACACAGGACACAGTATGCTTCTTATTTTCAGGGGAATATGTTTAAAATTCTGAATATATTTTAATTAATTAATTTCATTACTCAGCTCTTACCTCCAACTCACTGCCCCCCCCCATGCACACACCTGAGACATCACTGTATTAACTGTTTTTTTTTTCTTTGTATTTCAAAGTAGGGTCTCCTTGTAGCCCAGGCTGACCTGGAATTCATTATGAAACCTCAGGGTGGCCTTGAACTCATGGCAATCCTTCTACCTTTGCATCCCAAGTGCTGGGATTAAAGGTATGCGTCACCACGCCCCAGTTAACTTTTTTTTTTTTTTTTTTTGAGGCAAAGTCTCACTCTAGTTCAGCCTGACCTGGAACTCACTTTGTAGTCCCAGGCAGCCCTCAAACTCACTACCATTCTCCCATCTCAGATTTCCAAATGCTGGGATTAAAGGCATGCGCTTCTTCACCCAGCTGTATTAACTTTTTAAAATTTTAAAAAAACATTTTATTAATTAGAAACTTTACTGTAAGGCCAAATCATGTGTTGGTCCCATTCCTCTTATGTTAGCCTCTTATATGCCCCCTTCCCCACCCCCAGGCCACTGAGGGCCCACCTCAGCGGGGTCATTGGTATTCCCCATGGGGTTATGAATGCAGTAGTGAATCTCTGGGGGTGGGAGACAATGCCTCAGGACACTCCTTCCCACCCTGGGGCTCTTACAATCGTTCTGCCCCCTGTTCCACAATATTCTCTCTCTCTCTCTCTCTCTTTGTTTTTTGTTTGTTTGAGGGAGGGTCTTGCTCTAGCCCAGGCTGACCTGAAATTCACTCTGTATTCTCAGGGTGGCCTCGAACTCATGGTGATCCTCCTACCTCTCCCTCCAGAGTGTTGGGATTAAAGCTGTGCACCACCACGCCCAGCTTCCAAAATATTCTCTAAGACTGGGTCTTGCCATGTAGCCTGGCTGATCTAGAATTTGCTATGTGGACCAGGATGGCCTCAAACACGTTCTGAACCTCCTGTCTGCTTCCTCCGACTTTTCTCATGCTCACCCTGATCCATACAGGTTGGATCCTCACTTTTTCCATCCCCCCCCCCCGCTGTGTCACTGTGTCTCCTTGAGCCCATCAGGAAGTGAGAATGAGAGCCATGCCCACCTGGGGTAGGAGGAAATGGAGCTGTGTCTGCAAAGGGGCTCCACCTCTGAAGAGTTTTTGTCTCCTGTGAACATACGCTGGGGAACAGCTACCTGAGTAGCTGAGGGGATTAGGACCTTGGGCAAAGGCAGAAGACAGAGAGGTTGGTGTCCATCCCAGGGGGATCCCGGTGATGCTGGGCATGGGAGCTGGGGAGGGGAACTTTCCAGAAGGGATTCCCTATAGGTAGCTCAGCCCTGACTGTTCTAAACTGCAAGCCTCTAGCTAGGGAGCTGGCTCTGTCTCTCGCCTCATGGCCAGTACGGGGGCCTCTTTGGCTCGATATTAATCAGCCCAGCCCATGTTTCTGACATCACACCTGTCTCAGTTTCTCCATTCGTAGAAGGACACCAATCCCACCTACAGCCCAGAGCCCAAGCAAAGGCCCGAGCTCCATCTCATGTGTTGGATGACTTGAGCCAGTTCCAGCCTGTTCTTCATGCAAGGGCCAACTTGGAAAATGTTATAAATAAAGGGCTTGCTTGGGACTGAGCTGGAGTCAACAAGGGTGCTCTTGAAACTTTTGCCCTGAAGCATGGGTTCTGCCCCTCCTGTCACGGCTCCCCAGTGGAGTGTCTCCTCTGATGCTGATGATGTGGGGCTGTCGGTTAGTAAAGCAACAGGAAGACCACGAGAGCGATAAGCTGCCCTACTAACCCTGCATGATTTTCCGCTCTCTCTGAGAAGGGAAAAAAATTACAATTAGGAAAATGTTGCATAGGTTAAAGCTAATTAGCTTGTTGCCTGAACTGTTTTACTCTGGATTTGCAAGGCACACCACTCCATAAATTGGACATCACTTTTTATTCCAAATTAAATTATTTTTAATTAATGTTTTTAGTTAGCGTATGAAATGATGTTTCACCATGACATTTTCATACACATATGTTCTTATACTTTACTCACATCCCCTCCCATTATCCTGTCTTGTTCCTCCTCACTTTAGCCCTCTTCCTTTCCTCAAAGAGTTCCATCTGTTTTCATGATATATATGTAAACACTTGTGTGTGTGTGTGTACATGTATGTAGTAAATAAATGTATAATTTTTATAACTAAATATACATTGAAATCTAGATTCTTCATGTGAGAAAAACATGCAATAAGTTGTCTTTCTGAGTGTGACCCGTCTCATTATGTGTAATGCTGGAGAAGCAAGGTTTGGGAGAGTCTCAGCCCTACATCAGTGGGGACTGGCTCAAGAGGACAACTGGAATCGAGCTTTATAAAAGTTGCAAATCAAAGTGAGAAACCATAAAAAAATATCGTGATGGGCTGGAGAGATGGCTTAGCGGTTAAGGCGCCTGCCTGCTAAGCCTAAGAACCCAGTTCCAATCTCCAGGTCCCACGTTTAGCCAGATGCAGTGACACAAGGGCGCAATGCCGCACTTGACCACAAGGGGGCGCACAATCTGGATTTCGTTCACAGCAGCTGAGAGACTGCTGGCGCGCCCATCTCTATCTGTCTCCCTCTCCCTCTCTTTCTGTCTGTCTGTCTCTCTCTGTCTCTCTCTCCAAAAATAAATAAAGTAAAAAAAATATATTGTGACAAATATATCTTCCTAACAATCTGGAAGGCCAGGCTTTCTACAGGAAAAGCAGGAAACACAAGTCAACATAGCACATCCACCCCTACGATGGGCATGTGCATCTCCCCGTCTCTGGGAATGTTTGGGAAGATGTTTCCACAGAAACATAGCTGAGCAGGGCATACCCACACTGAATGTGAACAGCCCCATCCTAGGGGCTAGGGGCCCAGGCTGAATAGAAAGGAGATGGCAAGCTGAGCACCAGCATTCAGTTCTCTCTGGTTCCTGACTGTGGACACAGTATGACTGGCTGTCTCACACCCCTGCCGCCATGCCTTTTCTGCCCTGATGGGCTGCATCCTCAAACTGCTGAGCCAAAAGAAAACCTTCCTTCCCTGCTTTTGTCAGGTATTTTGTCTCAGCAACAAAAAAGTAACTAACTAATCCATGGCTCATGACACCACTACTGGCCATAGATATCTCACCGTAAGGACTCTCATGGGCATGCCATATGTTTCCTAGGGTGGGAAGGGGGCTACTGAACAGAGTACCACAGACTGGGGGACTTACAACAACAGAAATCTGGTCACTCTTATTTTTCAGGCTGGAAGTTGAGGCCAAGGTGTCTGTAGGGCCTCACTCACTCCACAACCTCCAGGGGAGACTCCATCCTCGCTTCTTGCAGCTTGTGGCATAGTTGGCAACCTTTGGCCCACTTCGTCTCTTTGCTCATTATTCACTCCTCTGTGACTTCTCATAGTGGCATCTCCCCTTGTGTCCATATCTCTGTATCATTCTTCTTAGAAGGACACCAGTCATTGGATTCAGACTCACTCAAATCCCAGATGACCTCATTTAAACATAACTAATGCCGTCTGCAAAGACTTCTCATCCAAGGTCTTGGTCTGAGTTTCCAGGTGGACATGAATTTTGGGGGAAACAATCTTTAACTCAGGACACATGTCCACATTCAGGCTTGTATGCCCGGCTCTGCCAATGGCATTTACTCCTCAAAAACTGTAGCCCGTGGCCACCTATCAGCCCAGGGTGTGTACGCTGCCCAGGGTGTTCTCAGAACTGACCTGAAGCAGAGTCCAACAGGAGGACTCTAGGTTCCCGATTACCACAGTGTAGCCCAGGAGAGAGGGTCTGACTGGCCATATCTCAGTGATTCCAGGGGTGCCTCTCCCTATGGGAGAGGGGGGACAAAAAAGGGTTAGAGAGAAGCCCCCTCCCCAAGATGCAGCTCCCAGGATAGGTGGCATGATGACAAAGATGACTGGCGGGGGGGCAGGGACTGCTGGGGAAGGATGAACAAGATCAAGCAAGACAGATGCATGGGCAGTAACCAATCATAGTAACAAATTTCAAATACACGCTCTGGGATGGGAGGACAATCTGGCTGCGACATCTGTCACCTCATTGATTTTCAGGGTTGATTCAGCTGACCTGGCTGGCTAGGCAGGTGTCCCCTTCCTCCCTCACCACTCTAAGTGTGTCCCTTCCGAAGCTGTACTCTCAGTCAAAGAGGACGACCTTCCCTTAATACAGGAAGACCCTTCTTCCATCAAGAGTGTACAAGTAGCTGTGCTCCCCTGCTAGAACCTCCAAACAAGCTCTCAAATGCATGCTCCCCACAGACAGACACAGAAGTAATGAACAGGAAGTTCCTATCTTACAAATGAACTTTGAATGTGGTTGATAGACATAGCAGGAAGGATCCTGAGGCAGCCCACAAATACCTTTATGATCTGTGATGAAAGCTGGAATGGGGAGCTGATTACAATAGGGGGTGATTAATGAAAATAAGCACAACAGGATTGGAATAAAAACCAAAGAGAAGCTCCTAATTCTCTTGAATGAAGTTGGTATTTGAGGGAATGCACGTGTGTTCCTGGGGAAGATAAGAAGCCAGTGCTTCTGCAGGAGGCTTTGCAAGGAAGTGTAGTGTTGGGCTGTCACCTAGCCCTCAGCTGCTCTCAGACCTCAGTCTCCCCCCAAAATGGGCCCTTGAATGCAGAGGCTTTGTCCCACCTGTGGAGACAGCCCGCAGTCTCACTCTCAAGGGTTCTCCTGGACCCAGGGCAAGAAAATTCTGGCTACTGTTCACACTCCAGAGCCCACTGGGTCATGTGGCTAGATTTAAGGGGAAGCCCATCTGTCTGACTGGCTCATCCTGCTTTTCTTGTTCCCCTAACTATACCAAAGTTGTTGTCATAATCCAGTTCCAGGGCACTGATTTCTGGATTCTGCCATGGATTGGTTGCTAGTTACCAAATTTAGTTTGAGGGTTTTTCCCTTCCTGTTTCTCCTCCCTCGCTCCTTCCCTCCCTTCTTCTCTCTCTTTCTTCCCCCCCCTCCCTCCCTTCCTTCCTTCCTTCCTTCCTTCCTTCCTTCCTTCCTTCCTTCCTTCCCTCTTTCTTTCTTTCTTTCTTTTTCTTTCTTTCTTTCTTTCTTTCTTTCTTTCTTTCTTTCTTTCTTTCTTTCTTTCCAGATTCTCATGTATCCAAGGCTTGCATTGAACTTGCTATATAATCAAGAATGATCTTGAATTCTAAATCCTCCTGCCTCCACCTCCTTAGTGCTAGCATCACAGGCATAAGCCAACTAGCCTGGTTTTATAAAGTGTTAGGGCTCAAACTCAGGGCTTCATGCATATTAGGCAAGCATTCTACAAACTGAAACACGTCCTCTAGGCCCTAGTCTGAAATAATCCATTCCCCTCTCCTGTGACGTACCCTCACGCCAAGTCAACTATTCCTAGCCCACTATGGTGAGAGCAGTATATGCTTGCTAGATCAGCATGAGGGGTGGGGAGAAAGTAAAGAGGAAGCTGATGTAAAGGGAAGAAGAGAGAGTGGAAGAAAAGACAGAAGAAAGAACACAGGGGTGGGGAGGAGAAAAAGAAAAAAAATGTGGAGGATGAGTGATTATCCAGTGACAGGAGTGAGAATGTGGACCACAAGAGTTTGCCTGAGACACATGTTCACGCATTCAGTGCAGACTCTGGACTTTGAAGAAAGAAGAGAAGGAAGTGAGGCTGTGGCTGCTGAGCAAAGGGTATTAGGTAAATAGGGACACTAATCCCAAAACAAGGTGGTGATGAGATACTAGAGAAGATGAAAGGAAGTCCCTGAGGAGAGGTTAAAAAAAAACCCCACGGTTTAATAGGAGAGGACAGCGGTATAACAAATAGAGCCATAGGGCACTTGAACTCTGACACTTTAAGGCAATCCTTCCTGTACGCACAAACCGTATTCTTGAAGAGTTTTGTATATCAGTTGTTTTCTATCCAATCCCATCGTAAGCACATTGAGAGAGCTTACTCTTTGAAGAAGAAGTTGTTTTAGGGAAATCCATTGCAATCCTCTACACTATAGGCAACACAGGGCTCCCATGTATTCATCAAGCACTGTGTTTTCCTCTATGACAAACAAGGATCACATAGGATGTGAATCTGAGATCTCACTCCAGGACACCGTGATAAGGAATAAGCCAGGAGGAGTCCTGGCACCTGAGGCCTCCTGGTATAAAAGGGAACAAACACAAAACAAAGCCTCTTGGAATGCTGGGATATACTCCAACAATAAAGGGTGACAAGTCTTCACTGTGAGTTCAGAAATGCCATTTGGGAAGGCAAAAACACTGCCAACTGGAGAGTGGCAAGCCTGTGTCTTTGCCAGGGACACCTGGGTTTCCTCCTGGGGAAACGCTCAGACACTGGGCTCATCACAGCCTGCTCCTTGGGAAAGGGGACTATGAACCTGAAAGGAGCTTGGGAAGCTGATTTCCCTTAACTCTGAGATCAGAGAAGCAGTAGAACTGTGTTGACTACTCCCATGACATTCAAGACTTGGTCACCAGTGTCACAACCCCCCACCTACTAAAAAGAAAAATATTTGCGAGACCACCAAAGAACTTCTGAGTTGAGAGAGCTCCTAACACTTGAAGACCCAGACATCAAATATGTGTAATTGTCTCCAAAGTTAGACTTCAAAGGCTATGGGGAAAGGATATTCCCGAGGAGCTTGCGCCAAAGTCAGCTTGTCGTATAATCTCTCCCATCAAAACTCAGAGTGGATATCTTTACTCACTCTCTGGTTGCCTTAAGTAACGTTGGCCAATGGGCTTTCTTTGCAGGGAGGGGAGCTGTTTATTGTACTCCCTGGAGCAGTGTTTTTGTTCCTGAGGACAGGGACTGGGAATGCCGACCCACAAAGCTCATCTCAGGGTGAACACTGGGCTCCCAACTAAGATCACTCATGAATTCAGAGAATCTATCTTGTCCATTAGTCTCATTGAGGACATTTTTTTCCAAATGTGTCCAGCAACAAAAATAACCGGTTATGAAGTCTCAAAGCTTTATCACTCGTAATAGTCAAAATCACAAGTAGAAGATGATACCTACTGAGGGTCTGGAAAATAGGGGATATTTCAATTTATCTCTGCATCTCTGGAACCCAGTGTCATAGCAGGCTCAATTGTAAATGTCTTCCATACACTATGGTGTGAGTGGATGGATGATGGATGGATGAATAGGTGGGTGAATGGGTAAATGGATGGATGGGTGGGTGGATGGATGGATAGATAGATGGATGGTTGTGTTGATGGATGTATAGATAGATGATGGATGGGTGAATGGTGGATGGATTCGTGGACGGATGATGGATGGATGAATGTGTGGATGGATTTGTAGAGGGATGATAAATGAGTAGATTTGGGTAATTCTTTTCAACTCAATGATGTGCAAAGGAAGTACTTTTCTAGAAAGGCATGTCTTCTTCCCCTGGGCATAGGAAACTTCCTCAGACCTCACAAGATGTGCATCTCCAACATTCTGAGCTTTGCCCAAGAGTGTACAGAATATTCTTTTAAACCATTCCTTGAATGTGGTAAATCCTCTCCCACATCTGGACTAGTGAAGCATTAATCATCATATATATATATATATAATTTTATTTATTTTTGGATAGAGACAGAGAGAGACAGACAGAGAGGGAGAGGGAGACAGATAGAGATGGGCACACCAGCAGTCTCTCAGCTGCTGTGAACGAAATCCAGATGCATACGCCCCCTTGTGGTCAAGTGAGGCTTTGCGCCCTTGCATCACTTTGCATCTGGCTAAACGTGGGACCTGGAGATTGGAACTGGGTTCTTAGGCTTAGCAGGCAGGCGCCTTAACTGCTAAGCCATCTCTCCAGCCCTCATTATATTTTTTACAAGATCCCAGGCAAGGCACGGTGGTACACACCAGTAATCCCTTAGGAGGCTGAAGCAGGAGGATTTCCAGTCAAGGAAAGCCTGGGTTCCACAGTGAGACTGTCTCAAAAACAAAACTAAACACCCCAATGTTTAACTATTTCCTTCAGTTCATTTTGTGTTTTCTCAATTACTTCTTTTCTTTTCTTTTCTTTTCTGTTCTGTTTTGCTGTTCTGTTCTTTTATTTAGAAAAGAGGTTTAAAATATACTTTTGGAAACACATTTTACAAGGCCTCAGAGCATCATAAGAAATCTTAGGCAATTTCTGAAAATTGTCCAGGTCTGATGGTATCACAACTATCTTCTTGGGGATCACTGTGGACTCACGGTTAGGGCTGAGGAGGGAACTATTCTTCTGAAAATGAAAGATGCTGAGAACCACACTGCAGGCCCACTCCCAAACCTCCCGCCCCTGACTTGACACTGGGAAGCTTCTAGAGACCTCGACACTACCCTCACTCAGAACTAACCATCAGTCTCCCACCAAGAGGCACCTAGGGGTGCTCATCCACTTTGCCCATCTGGCACTTAAGTGAAACCCTAATCCCCAACATCTCCTTCAAAACGCCAAGACATAGTGTTGGGACAGACCTAGTCCTTTTGGCCAATTTACACTTGTCATGTTCTTGTTTTAGTGAAGCTAATAGCCTGATATTTGTGGCAAAATCATAGCTAGAAATGTTTGGCACTGAGTGGTCATTTAGTAGAGCACAAGCAACTCCACATAGTCATTGAGACTGTGAAGAAAAAGTAAAGAATGGCTGGGCTTGGTGGTGCATGCCTTTAATCCCAGCACTTGGGAGGTAGAGGTAGGAGGATCGCCATGAGTGCAAGGCCATCCTGAGACTGTGAATTCCAGGTCCTGGGCTAGAGCGAGACCATACCTTGCAAAACAAACAAACAACAACAACATCAACAAAAGTAAAGAAATAATTCCAGGACACCACTGCCCTTCCTAGGAGCCAGGCAGGGTACTCTTCTCTGTAGAGGGTCTTGGTATAAAAGATGCTACCTACACAAGATCCTCATAATAAGAGGAAAAGATGATGACATCAAAATAAAAGACAGTCTAATTGAGAGGGGGAGGGGATATGATAGAGGGTGGATATGTGAAGAAGAAAGTAGGGGAGGGGATGGAATTATCATAGTTTATTGTCTATAATTAGGGAAGATGCCAATACAAAAAATAAAATAAAACAAAAAAATGCTTTTCTCTCCTTTATGTCATATACATTTTTGCAACAAAAAAAGTAAAGGAAACATGTTACTATCTAAAGATCCAAAGATAAAACCAAGTTGACTCTGAGGATCCCATCATGAATAACAAAATACCCAAACAGTGACCATATTCTGGATCTAAAGTAAAGCAGCAAAAATTTAGTCAAAATCTTAATTAACTCCAGCTTTATGATTGACACTTAAATGAAAGGTCATCATGGATAAAAGCGGAGAAATTTCTCTTGCTACACATGTTTGTCAAGACTCTTCCCTCATCATTAGGATCACAGCAAGGTAATGTTAATGATAATGGGATTGACTTTTTAAGAAAGGCTGGGAGGTTGTTTCAAACTGTGTAAGGCTGGTGTTGCAGAAAATGTCAAACTTTCCACTTGAACTTCCATTTCTCACACTTTGCTTCAGGGGCAAATCTTGGTGTTTCAAGGCTCAATGTGAGAACATAGCTCCCCCCCACCCCCACCCTTGTGCACCCTCTCTCTTTTCTGCCCATCTCTCAGCTTTCACCTGAAGTTGTTAACATACAAAACTCCAGGTTCGGCCACACTGAAAATCAGCTTTTCCAGCCAGTAGACTGAGCCTGGCTCTCCACGCAGGCACGAAGCTCTCTTTACAGATTGCAGATTTACATGGTAAAAATAGAAACACAGGGCATCACATGTATATGCAAATTTGCCAACCAAACTCAGTGCTGAAAATAGTTATTTACTATCTGGCTTGCATATTGGCCCAGAAAACCCTCTATACCTATTTCATGCTCATTTACATTCTTTAAGAGTTCCTGACCCATTTAAATTTCCTGAGGGATGCCTGGCTTCCCATGGACATTTGTTTGTTCCTCTCCCAGCAGCATTTAAAGAAGTACTGCCTGTCATTACAGATGGGACTCTGCAGAAAAGTATTGGCTCTACTTTCTTGTGGTCCAGCCTGGGCACTAATTAGCCATGGCCGGCCTCAGACTACAGTCACAGTTTCTTGTGTGTGTGTGTGTGTGTGTGTGTGTGTGTGTGTGTTTTCAAGTATGTGTGGGTATGTGCCATGTGTGACTGTGTGTGCTGAGGACAATCTTAGGCAGTGGCATTCCTCACAGGGTCTATTAGTGGCCTGGAGTTCACCCAGCAGGCTCAACTGGCTGACCTGTACGGCACAGGGTCCTCGCTCTTTCTGCCTCCACAACGCTGGAATTGCAAGGACATGCCATCACATCTGGCTTTTTAAATATGAGTGGGAGCCAGGTGTGGTGGCACATGCCTTTAATCCCAGCACTGGGGAGGCAGAGGTACGAGGATTACCATGAGTTCGAGGCCACCCTGAGACTACATAGTGATTCAGGTCAGCCTGAACTAGAGTGAGACCCTACCTCGAATCAGGCCCTCATGCTTATGCAAATGCTTCACTCACTGAGCTATCTCCCCAGCAATGTGCTGCTTCTCAAGGGATTCTTTAGGTGCCAGGAGACAGGTTCCTAAGCAGTACACCTTGTGATGGTTAAGTTCCGTTGTCAACTTGATCAGAATAGGAATACACAGACATTCCCTTTGGGCTGGTCTCTGAGGTTGCTTCCAGGAAGGACTGACTGAAAGAGGAAGTCCTTCCTCCAGGGTGAGCCCTTCCTCCAAAGTGGGTGGGACTTCTGGTGGTGGACTGCATGTAAGGAAGCTCTGAGCAGACACAGTCCCTTTACACCTGGCTGCCCTGCTACTCACTCATTTGCTCATCTTTTCTGTTCAGCTATCCTTCATTGGTGCTGGAACCAAGATTCATCAACGTTCCAGTGTGGACTGAAGACTAGCGGCTTTCCAGGCATCCTCCAGGCCTTCAGTGCTGGATTGGGACGGCTGAGGTATCCAACCTTGTAGACCAAATAGCTAGTGACTGAGTTCCTGGACACTCAAGTCTGCAGACAGCTATTGCTGAACTGCTGTAAAATAATCCAATAAATACCTTTATAATACCCATTTGAGTTATCAGTTCTGTTCCTCTAGAGAACCCTGACTATATACCTGGACAACTGGAAAACAGCTTTTCTCAAATTCTATGCCTTGGGTACCTCCATCAGAATCATATGGGTATGCAGGTGAGAGGAGTAGTGGGGACATGGTGGAAGAAGGCTTATAAAAAGTGGTAAGCTGGGCTGGAGAGTTGGCTTAGCGGTTAAGGCGCCTGCCTGCTAAGCCTAAAAACCCGGTTCCAATCTCCAGGTCCCACGTTTAGCCAGATGCAAAGTGACGCAAGGGTGCAATGCCGCACTTGACCACAAGGGGGCGTACACATCTGGATTTCATTCACAGCAGCTGAGAGACTGCTGGCGTGCCCATCTCTATCTGTCTCCCTCTCTGTCTCTCTCTCTGTGTCTCTCTCCAAAAATAAATAAAATAATTTTTTAAAAATTTAAAAATAATGGTAAGCTCTGCCAGGCGTGGTGGTGCATGCCTTTAATCCCAGCACTTGGGAGGCAGAGGTAGAAGGATCACTGTGAGTTCGAGGCCAGCCTGAGACTACATAGTGAATTCCAGGTCAGCCTGGGCCAGAGGGAGACCCCACCTCGAAAAAAAAAAGTGTAAGCTCTTGTTGCCTCTGCAGAGCCACGGAATTCAAGTCTGGGGGAGGGATTCTGATTGTTGTTTTCTCAAGAAGCTCATTGGGACAATTCCAATGGCCTCTAAATTGAGAAATCATGACAGTGTCATATGTAGGAGCTGGAGTTTGGTAAGTAATATCCCAGTGAGGTCAGAGGGCCCATGTCCTTCACCATCACATGTTTGAAGGTATGATGTCCCAAATGGCACCAGTGCCCACGAATGTTACACCAACAAATTTCCCAGGAGCTATTCTGACTCTCATAGAGGAGCCCTGTCCCTCTTGGCAACACAGCAAACTCTATCTGCTTCCTACTAGCCCCACAAAGGGGCTTCCCCGCCACCTTTGTATTTAGAGATTAGGTAGATGTACTGTTTTAGAGCTTGATAGTATGTGTGCAGTTCCTGGCTCTACCATTTACCAGTGACTTGACTTTGTTGACTCTAAGAGGAAGATTACTATGACAAAGCCACTGTGTTGGCACAAAGCAGAGAGAAACCCCTTAGCTTGTTTTTTATACATCCATGGCCCTTGGATTTTATAGCTTCTCAAGTATCCCCCAGAAATCCTCCAGGTCCACAAGCAAGTTTGACTTGAATGCAAAGTGAAGCCCTAAGAAGCTGTAGAACCTTCTCAAAGCTGTCTCTGTAGCTGCCCTGGCCAGAGGAGGAAACCCCAAATCACTCCATTTCAGAGACACCTCCACCATCAAGTCATTGATATTTCATAGTTATATCAACTGCTTAGTAGGTCCGTATAGCTCTTTAATCGCAAATATATTTGTCAAGTTTTTATCTTTGTATGCAGGCACACACAGACACACATGTACAAATACTTCCTATACTCAAATGTATCCATATGTACCTGAACAGATAACACATCCACTAAAATATCTATCCAGGCAGATGAACTGATGCCCCTTAAAGAGCCAGAATGTGCTCAGAGCCATCCACAAACACATTTTCACACATGTGAAACAGCCCCACCCAGGTGAGTGCCCACAGACACACTGTTCTCACAGGGTTAGATCCACACACCCTCACCCAAAACTGTGGCAGAAACTTCTACGAATCTGCACAAACTCCTCTGTATAGAAACAGCTGCATAGATGCCTGTAACCCACTCGCCCATCTATGTACATTGCTGAGTTACTGCGACTATGGCACATATCTTACAAGTTGGGGAAAAAAAATACTTTTGAAACTCATTAAAACCCAAGCCAGAAGTAAGTATTCCTTCTGTGTTGTATCAGCAGGTTCCTGAATAAGAGATCAGAGGGCATGAACACAAACGAACATTCCAGAAACAGCTTTGTTGTCCTCCACTTACTCCGTCTTCCATTCTTTTTTTTTTTTTTTTTTCTTTTTTCCTTCGGCAACAACAGAAATCTGTGAAATGACTGAGGGTGGTTAATTAAGCATTGCAGCCCATATTCCGCTGCAGTTTCAATTGGATATGGTGTTCTCTCTCACTTCCTGTTATGCAGGATTGCAGAGGGCTGTTAGACACCTGCCAAGCTCCCGGCCCAGCTGCTGCTCTGTGGCAGGCAGGGGAGGAAGCACTCTGGGGCCCTCAGCCTTGAGAGCGTGGGCTGTGAACACTAGCCCCTTCCCGGTGAGCAGGAGGCTCAGGCGGACACAGCTGATGTGAGTCCACACTGGGAGCTTGAGGACCAGCAGCTGGCACTGAAGACCTTGCTCTATTGTCAAGCTGGTGGCAGGAGGCCAAGTGTTTACTTCCAGCCCCACCCCCATCTCTGAGTCTTGCAGGGACATAGGGGTAATGGAAGTGGGCGCAATCCATACAGGTTGTGATTGGATGTTATTCTGTGGTTTGCCCGGATCCCTAATCATTGGGAAGAAGTCCTTGGGTAGAAGCATTCACTTATGTATTGAGCCATTTGTTCCCTCACTCATTCATTTACCTACTCACTCATTCATTCATTCATTGGTCACCTTGTGACAAGCCTATTGGCTAGGCTTTCTATGCTAGGCAGTGGGCAAATAAAAAGTAAGACAATTCCACAGTTTTCACCTTAATTCTACTAGCTCTAGTAGTCTTAGCTCTAATTTATTGAGGATCTATTTTGTGCCAAACAAACATTCCAATCAGCTTCTAGCCTATTTTTCAAGGAAAGGACTCCCAGCTAACTGGAGATTTTTATTGTGTGCATATATATATATATATATATGTATATATAATTCTAAGCAGAAAGCAGAGAGAAGAGCCCATGATGACAGGGGATTCAGGGTAGGAAAGCTTTTTCAATACAATTATGGTGATAGATAAAAAGGTAGGTGGCTGAGACTTTTTGGTACTTCTGCCTTCAAGTAGTAGTGGGAGCTGTGTCTCCTTTCCTTGGGTCTGAGTAACATAGCAGTATATGGCAGAAGTGGCATTCTATTTCCTTTCACACAGAGACCTGTCATGTGCACACCTCTCACAAGCTGCCATCTTGTGAGGAAACCTAAAAAGGCCATGTGAAGAGAGAGCATGTTCCTGGGCCTCTGAAGCTCTCCACTTCTTAAAGTCTTCACAGGTCAGCTCCAAATATCATTGAGACAGGATGAGCCAGCCCCGTGGAGCCAGATTCCCCATCCAAGGGCTTCTGAGACACAATAGGTGCTCATGAGTCATTCTGAACCAGTATGGTTTGAGGTGGGCGGTTATGCCGAAGTCAATAACCAACATGATGATTGTTGAGAGAAAGAGACGAGCTAGCTCCAAAGTTTAAAGTGGCAGATCTTCGGGAATGCTTGGATGAGACATCACTGGGAGAAAGTTGAAATGGTGCATGATGACAGCCAGTTGACCAGTTCACTCCCTTAAGGAGACAGTGTGACCAGGTAAAATGAAGAAGGATGCAGAAGAAGCAGGTTTTTAGAGTTAGAAGGAGACACTGACAGTAATGACAATACTTCTAGATCATTCCAGAATCTGTGCCTAAGGAAAACGGACAGATGAGTGTTTAATGGCTATGATCACCAGAAAAGACCCTCCATGTGATTTTTTAATACTTATTTGGAGAGAGAGAGAGGAGAAGAGAGAGAAAAAAAACATGTGATTTTTCATAAGTTTTCCAAAGAGTCTGAATGGAGTACCTGAAGCCCATTTTAGGGATAGGGAAGCTGAGGCTTAGAGAAATCAAGTGATTCTTCCAAGGCATCAAAATTGTGCAAAGCTAGGGAAAGACTCCTAGTGTTCAGACTCCGAAGACAGCTCCCTGGGGCAGGCCACCTTCATGGATGAATCAGAAGCCAACACTTGTTTCCAAGTCCTCATAAAATCCCATGTCTGAGACCTCACAGGCAGAGAAGCTATTTCCAATCAGATAAGAGAGTTATCTTTCCTGGCAGCTTAGGACAGAGGGCAGAGTATTGGACAAGACTGACTCTTATCTGATAAGAGATAGAGCCACCTTTACATATTAATTTCCCTTAACTCATTAGGGCTTGGTTCTACAATTATCTTTCCCCAGTATTGGTTACATGGGTCATTGAATTGGTGCCCCAAAGGAAGAAATCTTTTCTTTCTAAATACCCTTTCAGTTAAAGAAGGTTGTGTGGGTCTGAGAGTCACAATCGTCCAATTACTTTTTTTTTTTTTTTTTTTTTTTTTTTTTGAGATAGTGTCTCTCTATGTAGCCTAGGCTGGCCTTGAACTCAGATCATTCTGCCTTTACCTCAAAGTACTGGCATTATAGGCCTGGGATACCACATTTGGCTATCTTTTTAGAGAAAAGTTAGCAGTAGAGAGCTGAGTTTTTACACAGTCACAGCTGAATCAAGGGCTTCACTGCTGTGCCGTGTGCATTATGACTTTAATTTGGAGTAAAAGGGATTGTTTTTTGGTATGCAATTTGGGCTGGACAGTTGTCTAAGTGGAATAGACGTGACATAGGTATGGTTCCAGTCACGGCATACTAGCTTCTAAGGTGCCTCATTTCTCCCATGGGAGTATACAGTGCTGGCATCTGGAGCTAACTCAGTGCAGCACAGATGACTGACCCTCAGTCAGCTGCAGGAGAATCCCTGATGCTGATTCTTAGGACAATGCAGCCTCTCTGAGGTAGACCTCCAGCCCCACCCAAAGGAGCTTAACCAGTCTTTCTGCACTTGGGATGGAGTTGGGAACTCTGCATTTCTCATATTTTCTCCTGGACACATGCAAAGCAAGGGCCAGCAGACAGACACCAATATTCATTACCAATCCGCCATTGTCCTAAGTCCACCCAGAGGTGGTTTGGCTCCATATCTTCCTTAGGACCCCATCACAAGTAGCGGGAGCCCAGATCAGGAACATACTATCTTTGGGGGAAATGAGACAGCCATCTGCCTTCTGCTCCCCTGCTTTGTGTGGCAGGGACCTCACCACTGGGAATGACAGTCCCAGTCCATAGCCCCTTAGCAACCAACTTCCTGATTGGTTGGGACAATGAGAGGTGCAGCCAGGAGATAGGGTAGGAGGGGGGCACATGCTATGCACTCCCTGTCTGCTTCAGGTGTCCCATCCCCTCTGTTCAGCTTCCATTATTGTATAGCAGGGCCAGCTCCCTGAAGCAGGAGCATTGTCATGTCCTCTTTTTTTAATTTTAATTTTTTTGTTTATTTTTATTTATTTTATTTGAGAGCGACAGGCAGACAGAGAAGGAGGGAGGGAGGAAGGGAGAGAGAGAGAGAGAGAGAGAATGGGTGTGCCAGAGCCTCCAATCACTGCAAACGAACTCCAGATGCATGCGCCACCTTGTGCATCTGGCTTACATGGGTCTGGGGAAATTGAGCCTCAAACTGGGGTCCTTAAGCTTCACAGGCAAGTGCTTAACCGCTAAGCCATCTCTCCAGGCCTTCATGTCCTCTTTTTATTCCAGCTTTACCCGTACCTTTGTAACAAGTGTCTCCTATTGCCATTCCTCCTCTGAACCTACCAGGGGCTGAGTCCTGCTTTCATGACTTCTCTGATCCAATGCAGGAAGTAACTCACCAAATATTCATGGCATACTAATGAATGCTTCCCAAGCTTTCCTTGTGCCACAATGTGCTTGACAGGGTGCTAAGACTTTGTGAACATTAGTTATCTATTCAGATATATTTATTGAGCACCTATCAGAGGCCCATCAATCTCACAGGTCTGCATGTTGGGGACACAGTGAGACCAAGAGGTGGTGGCGCCACCCTCATGGGGCTTCCTGTCTGGTGGGGAAGATCTGCTTTACAGAAAGCTTTGGAATGGTGTGTGTGCACTGCAGGGAAGCAGATAGTGTGACAGAGGGGACAATAGTAAAACCCAGCTCTGCTCAGTAGGTGTTACTGCCTTCCTTTCCAATAAATGAGAAACTGAGGCACTGGAGGGGAAAGATGACATCTCAAAGGTACATGTACCCTGAGAATGTGTTCATCTATTCAAAAGTAGATGCTTAGCTGGGGTTTTTCAGGCTAGGGGATAAACTTTGTCCCCTGAAGACATGCTGAAATCTTCAAGCCACACCTGTGGTGAATACCTGGAATCCCAGCTACCTTGGAAGTTGGGACAGGAAGTCACAAGTTTCAGGACAGCCTAAGCAACTTATTAAGACCCTGTCTCAAAAACAAAAAAAAAAAAAGAAAAAGGAGGAGAATGAGAAGAGAAGGAGAAGAGGAGGAAGAAGAGGAAGAAGTGGTGGTGTTAGAAAGTGGTTGTGTATCTTGCTTCATGGTACAGCCTAACCTAGCCTAGCATATGGGAATCCATCCCTAGATTCAATCCCTTGCACCACATAAGAATAAATAAGAATAAATAGAAAACCTTTACTCCAGAGTGTGACTTTATTTGGAAACGGTCTCTATTGATCCAATGAGTCAGGATGAAATTACACTGGATGAGCGTGGACCCTGAAGTTATAAGTCATAGTTATAAGGGGAGGAGCACAGAGGTGACTCTGCTGGGGTGGGTGGGAAGAGGCGTGTGAACAGAGATGGAATGATGTATTTCCAGCCTGTAATAGGTGTCAGCCTTAGGAAGCTAGCAGAGGCCAAGAGGCTCCCACAGCTGTCCCCTTGAGCTCCAGGGGAAGTGTAGGCCTGCAGCCCATGGCTTTTCATCACCCAGTCTCCAGAACCATGAGGGAATTATTTCTGTTGTCTTAAATATGCAGTTGTGGTATTTTCTTCAGGGGTCTTGGGAAAATTTACATAGAAAGAAGGAAGGAAATAAAGCGAGGAAGAAAGGAAGGAGGGGAGAGAGAGAGAAAGGGAGAGATCACTCAGGTCTGGGGCTGAGCCCCTCTAGTAAGACACCAATCTAAGGGCACCCCAAACACAAATCCTAGACTGAGATAGATTTAGGAGCCTTGCCACTTAGACAAATCATGTTTTCTGAATATCCTTCAAACAAATCACACTGACTTACTTCTGCAAACAGAAAGGGGAACACAGTAGAACTGTGCGCTTGACAGGGCGCACCATAGGACACAAGCTTTCTATGCATTGACTGCACTTGTGCATAGGGCATGTGCGTACAGATATGCTAGTTGCTATCCATGAATGAGTGACAGAGGACTTGTGCACCATGTTTTAGAACTGGGCAAGGAGTCAGTGAGGACTCGCCCCTTACCAGTATTCTTTGTACCCTGGCTGGCAGCACCTGATAGAGACTGGTCGCCAGGCCTTAGATGCCCAAGCTTTTGCTCCTGACCTTTGTTTTAGTCTCTTTTACAGTTCTCCAAGTAGAATCTGTGCAGAGCATCTTGGGAAAGGGAAGGAAATTGCATGAGAGAGCAACATGGTGGGAGAAAAGACACAAGAACCATCCCTCCTTTGCCAGGTTATAACTGTTCACTGGCTTTGGGCTAGAGAGTGTAGGAGCGAGAGGGCGAGAGAGAATAAGTGGGGGAGGAGAAACAGGTTGTATCTCTATCTGAGAATGTGATCAGACTATTTCAGTCCTGTGTCCTCCCCAGCTGGTAGGTCATTGCCTGGATGGGGCCCAGTGGAGAGATTCTCCCCACTGATTTTCTGTAATAAGGTGAGATATGGCGATTGTGCAAGAGGTAGCAGCCCCCCAGGGTAATTGAGATTCCATCACAATCTACCCGAGGATCTACAGAACCTTCAGCTCCAGTATTCTGAGGTAATTCAGAAGGGACTTGAATTCAGGGACAAAGCAACATCTCAGCTCTTTCGGAGATAATGTCAGGTCATTCTTTGAACGTCAAGAGCTCCTGAGTCATACAATCGTTCATCTGGACTGTTCTTGACATGTCTCAGACTCTTGTGTGCTCATCCTTTTTGCTTGAGAGAAGAATCAAATTGGGGAACTGTGACAATCACTGCCTGGCAGGGCAAACTGTTTCTAAGTGACTGCGTCTTTGATCAGTGGGGTTTTCGTCATTCCTTTACTGGTGGAAAATGTCCTGACCACTAATTTACTTACGAGCAAGTGCAAGATACCACGGGCAGTTACTTCATCTCACCGTGGAAGCTAGAAGCTGGCTCACAGCTCTGTACTCCATGCCAAGGGGCATATTTGAAGCTGTCATGGGATCTATTGTGACTGTACAATCTGTAAAAACTATTTAGGGACATGTGAGTCAAGAAGTGGCATCTCATTTGGTTCTGGCCTCAGTGCTTTTAGGTAAATACTCTTAACAGTGTTCAGAGTAAATGAGTCTCAGAGAACTTAAGGAAGTCTCCCACTGTCATTGGAGATACTGATAGAAGGGCAAGCTGAGGAAAGGGTTATCTAGTTCCAAAGTCTATGCTTATCCATGGGGCCAGCTCTATCTAGTAACCAGTGACTCTGACCTCGTCAGGGATTAAACCTCATTCAAACTACAAGAACACACTATCAATGCAATTCTGAAAGTCCAGCGAATGGCTCAGCTGGCATCTCAGACATGGAGCTGTGGGGTAAGAAGGAGCCTCCCTCCCTTCTCCATCAGTTACCACAGATGGACAAAGATGCCAGTGGTTCTCCATGTGAAAAGAGGTAGCTTCCCACTTTAGCAAGTTAAAAAATAAGGTTGCCATTCGTCATGCTGGAAGTCAATGCAGCCACAGCCGTTCTCAGGGTTGGAGAGATGGCTCAATTGGTAAAGTGCATGCTGAGCAAGCATGAGGACATGAGTTCAAACCCCTCGCACCTATGTGAATGTCAGATGAACATAGGCGCCCACCTGCCATCCTAGCTCTCAGATAACCAAGAGAGGAGATCTTTGGGGCAAGCTGGATAGCTAGACTAGCTGAATTGGTGAGCTCTGGGTTCAACTGTAAGAGCCTGTCTCAATGCATAAGATAGAGAGAAATCGAGGAAGACAGCTCAGATCAACCTCCGGCTTACGCACGTGCACGCTCACACACACACATGTACACACACACACATGCACCCATGCCATACATACACACATGCACTCACTCCACACACATATGCCAAAAAGCAATTTTCAGTCAATATATATTTTGGGCATGGGACAGAACATCTTCATGAATAAGAAAACTACTATTGCAGGGCTGGGTAATTGAAATAACTCAAGGCTTAGGAGCTTCAACCCACTCTATGTTCCAGCCGAAGCTTTCAAAGTTGTTTACAACAGGGGTTCAAAGTCTGATGCCAGTGAGTCCCAAAATACATCTTGTTTAGGGAGGGGACCATCCAGCAGCAATCATACTGGGTGGTGGTGAATATTGTTCATGGTGGGATGGGGGGGAGGCATGGTGCCAAATACTCCAGGAAATCCATCTTCTCTCTTTAAATGTTCCAAATGACCCTTGACATTGGGATTATTTACATTCTCATTTCACAGATGAGTAGCTACAGCTACACTCCTGGCTGGAGCTATATGGGACAAGAGAGCAGCAATGTCCACTGCACTGTCATGTTCTTTGGTGAATGGTTTAAGTTGATACCTCACCTCCCTGGGTCTACATACTAGACCTTAAGCATCCAAGTAAGCTCTGTATGTATCTGTGGAAAATCAAGAGAAAGTCTAGAGCCGATGCCAGCATCCACAAACTCCATCTTGCTCAGACTCCACTGGACAATGGGGTCCCAGCAAGTCCTTCCTAGCAGTCCACCATGGGATGAACACATGCCCTTCCCTTTGAAGCCAAGACTGAATGAATAAATTTTATGAATATAATCATGCAAATAAGAGTCCATGGAGGTCATGAAGACCTCAAAGTGGGTAGGATTAATCTTTTTTTTTAGATTGCTCCATGAATTCATTTCAACAATTTCTCAATTACATTATATTTATTCGGTGTTTCAAAGATTCATTTAAAAAATTTTTCCAAAGCTCTTTGTTGACAAATTAAGACCTTGGTCTCGTTTCTCTGTACCCCAAGGCCGAGGGAAGCAGACACCTCAGGACTCGGGCACAGTCCTGCCCAGTGAAAACATAGTTCAACCTCTTTCCATGCTGCCTATTATTTCCTCCCTGGAGTTCAAGGCTTGCAAGAAGGTTCTCTTCCTCCTGTCTCTTTATGAGTTGTTGTCCATCTGCTCTTGGTGTCCTAGTAAGTGGACTCTCTGCTGGGTGGACATGGGTAACTTTGCTTTTTGGAAAAGGCCCTTGGCCAAGGCACTTAGCTTGTCAGTGGCTGGGGACATGCATTTCTCACGGTGCCTTTGAAGCTGTGTAGCAGAGGCCCTTGGGTCTGGCTGAGAGCTCGACTTTCCACAGCCACTTTTTACTCCCAAACAACCTCTTTTCTGTCCTGACATTTGTGGCTATGTGGTCTGGGTCATATTATCATTTGTGTCATGAGGTCTTGCTCCATCGTGTAGTTCAAGGCCACCAGAATATCCTACAATAATACACAGATTCCAAGTAAGACTACAAGAAGAAAAAAAAAAAAAATACATCAGAAGGGTTTTCTTGGCAATTGCTTTTGACAGTACTGAAAGCAAAGTCAAGTTTTTCTGTCCAAGGAAAATAACAAAATCATGGCGAAACTTTGATGGAACATGTTTTCTTCTATGTGCTTGGGTTAGCACCTAGGGCCTAGCTGCATCCCTCACCCTTGATTTTTTTTTGAGATAGGGTGTCACTAGAGCTCATGCTGGCCTGAAGCTCATTATGTAGTACAGGCTAGCCTCAAAGTAAGCTGCTCCTGCCTCTGCTGCCCAGCATTGGGCTAATACATATAATGGCCTCCTGGGAGAACTGAGATGATAATTGAGGAATGCCTACTGTGTGCTGAGCTTGGTGTTGGTAATTGAGGAATGTCTACTGCGTGCTGAGCTTGGTGTTGGGAAAACAGAGATGAAGAAAGAACTGCCCATGCCTTGGAGGATATCACAAACTGTAAGAGAATCAGACCATCAAAGGAGAAGTACAAACCGAGCTGGCCACACTTGGCAGCTGTGGATCTTTGGGCAAACTATTGAACTTCTCAGCACTTCAGCTTCCTCACTGGAAGCAGAGAAAAATCACAAACTAACCCTCTTAGAGAATTTGTGGAAACCTTCTCAAGGATATCAAGAAGTGCTCAGCAAGAATGCCTGGCCAATAGTGAGTGTTCAGTAAATAGTATTAGCAATACCTTCGTCATCACTCTCACAAGGAAGTGGGTCCTGTGTTGGTGTGAGGCTAAGAACTGAGTTCTACAGAAATACGCACATAGAGCACCTCTTCCTCAGATTGTCTTCCATGCCCAGGGTCCACTGCAGCAAGGCATCTGTACATAACTACATATTACAGTCTACTGGGAGACCCACCCTAGTCCATTCAGCCTCTGAGATAGCAGCCAGAAGGAATAGTTTCTATCATAGATGATCTCTGTGTGTAGTTGGGTCAAGACAGTTGGAATCATTTATAGGGTACAGTGCAGTGTTCAAAAGTATTAATAGTTTCAAGATAGTGACACAAAACAAAACAACAGGCCAGGTACCTCTGCAAGGAGGTACCCAACATGAGGTTGAGAACGCCCAGGTTCATATCCTATTCTCCCAAGCCCGGGGAAGAAATGGCATATCTGGTTGGTAAACTGGGGAAGAGAACAGTCACATTGGACCCAACCACTGGGCTCCTTGACTCCAGGGATCATTCCATATGTGAAAAGTAGGTGTTTTGCTGGCATACAGGAGCAGACCTGCTTGTGAGGCCCCAGTGTCTACGAGTACTGTCTTCCATGGAGGTTACATTTGTCTAAAGACAGAAGAACACCTCAGAAAGCCCCCCTTGCCCAATCTGAGGCGTATAAGCACCACCACATATTTGCGTTGCAAGTCAGTTCCAGTTGAGAAGGGAAGAAAATGAGGGAAATGAGACAGAAGTGTGAAAGGGGGTCAGGAACTCGCTCTATCTTCTGGGTTGAGGAACAATAGACGGAAACGTGGAACCCAAACACCGTAACAAGCAAAGCCTAAACAGGAGTTCTCTTGCTGAGGGAACTGACCAGCTGTGAAGGTCATGTGCCTGCCTGTGCCAGACACAGGGCGGGGAAGGCTATGGGGACTGAATTTAGGGGAGCTCAGGCAAGATCTTGCTGGTTTGGAGAGCTTCTAGAGAATGCTATTTCCAGGGAAACCAAAGAAAGTTACACCACCACCCAGCAAGCCCCCAACTTCTATTTTAAGTACCATCTGCAAGGCACCCATAGCCAGGGGTCTGAGGACAGGTAGAGAGGTACGTAGTGTAACCAGCCAGGCTCCCTTGCCCAGCAATACCAGCTGCTGGAGCCTAGATAAGCAGCAGCCCCCTCTGGGGTATCCATTAGGGGGCAGCATGTGGCCTAGTGGTCCTCATTAGTGTTACAAATCCTGCTGCTGCTTCCGGAATAAGGGGCAAATATTTGACTTTTTTTTTTTCTCCTTTTCCTCACTCTCCTCCCGGTCCTTTTACATAGCCCTGTTTAGACTAGATGTTGGTTAATGGGCGACCTTTGCCCTTTGGCTAAAAGCTGTGACCAGGAAATCCCACCTCCCATTAATGAGGGTTTTGTTCCGGATCTGGGGAGTCCTCAGCACACAGCTTCTGTTCTGCTGAAGCATTGTCCCCGGGCTTAGAGGAAGAAAAAGGGAAAGCAAAACAAACAAAGACAAAGAAAAAACTCTTCCACTGTTGAATTAAAACAGCAAACTCCAGAGCCTTTGCAAGGTTCAGTCTCTATTAAGCCAACAAAAGGTCCTCCATGCCAGGCCAGGCAGGCGCACAAAGGTTGGGGAGACAGAGGGCAAGAGGAGGAGGAAGACAGGAAGAGAAGGAAACCCAATTAACTGGGAATTGATTAGCTTTGTCTCCGCGAGAGGTGAAGTTGCTCTCACCTCCACACCAAGTGGCCACATACTGAATATTTCCCACATAAAAGTCCAGGCCCTGGGAGGACCTTCTCTGTTAAGACTGGTGTTCTGCACAGCAGCCCATGGGCACTTTTGACTTTGATTCTCCATTGGCATCCCAGCTCCATAAATTTGTAAGCTTGTGTTCAGATCATGTGCTGAAAGCTTACTTCCTTTCTCTCTCCTGTGTGGATGCTATGACCAAAGCCAGGTCCTTCACACTAAAAAGCCTAGCCCCTGGGAACTGGGGCTCTTCATTGCATTGTTAACAACTTCAACAATCCATCCCTTAGGTCCTCTGGAATGTGATCCCACCTGGAACCTCTTACCCACCACCCAGGATAGCTCAGGGCATCAAGGATACACTCCAAACATGTATATTTGTGGAAAATTCAAGTATTAATCAATGCTGGTTTCAATTTGTATCTTATTAGGCATAATGGTTAATGGTCGGTCCTAAGCTAGAAAAGTGTATGGAAAAAATTTAAGTAACAGATAAAACGTATTAACTGTTTAGTATTTATATTGTCAATTATTTAACTCTTCTCAAATTCTGGGATTATCCCAGGATTTTTGTGAATTTGTGAAAATATTGGGGAAAAATCTTGAATAATAACAAACAAATTTTTCTATTTTAAAAGATATTTTGAGGAAGAGGGAAATAGGAGCCATGGTTTGTGTCTGCTTTGTTTGGAAGAGATTATTCAGAAGCCCATTGTATTATGTAAAAATCCAAGCGCTTGAATTTGGATTTACTTTTGGTCAACACGTAAAGAAGGGAGGAAATGAAAAAGGCAAAGGACTGGGGAGTGAACAAGGAGTGACGGGGCAAGGAAAGGGCATGGTGACCAGACAGTCCTCAGAAAAAAAGCAGCCTGAAGTTGACAAGGAGGAACTTGTAGTCCAGAAAAGAGGTTGCAGTGTGGTACCTTTCCCTTGCTGCAGAACAAGCTGGTGTTGAGGGGAGCTGGCTCCAAGGGGTCTGATTTGATGTGATCTTGTTTTCCTAACTCCCTGGGGGGTGACCGTGGGAGAAGGAGGACAATGCCACGATGTGGGAAGCACTCAGAATACTGAGTGCTCTCTTCCCACAGACCAGTGAGTCACGGGACTGTGACACCTTCTCTTCCAGACAGCTTTAGTTGGTTTTGAGGGTGACAAGTCAATCTGACTGAATGAGGTAGGAGTGCATAAATATTTGCTATTATTATGAAATTAAAGACTGTGGGGCTGGAGAGTGAGCTTAGTGGTTAAGGCTTTTGCCTGCTAAGCCTAAGGACCCAGGTTCAATTCCCCAGTACCCACATAAGTCAGATACATGTCGTGGTGTGTGCTTCTGGAGTTTGTTAGCAGTGGTTGGAGGCCTTGGCACACCCGTTCTCTCTCTTTGTATCTGTCTCTTTCTCTCTCTGTCTTAAATAAATATTTTTAAAATGTATTTTTGCTCCTTCAAGAGAATTCATTTGTATATGGCAAATCTTTAGGAGACCAAGGATGGAGTGTGCTTGTTCCTGCCATTTGGGTCATAGGACCACAAAGATTAAGTTCTATCATGACATTTTATGGGTCTACACGTGCATAATAATTGTGCTATATTTTAGTTTTAAACACATATGACTCTCCATTTGATTTAATATGCATTTTAATGTTATATGCACATTATCTATGTAATTGTACATAAGCACATATTTATACCACAGCCATCAATTAGTGACGCTTATGATCTAGGTACAATGGCTTTACGCACTTGGTCTTATCTAAACCCTGTGATAACCCTGGTGGTAGTTTTAATAGCTGGCCCCCAAAATATTCAGGGTTTTATTACTTTGTAGTTTTCATCTGCAGCCACTTGGCTGGAGGAGGTGTCACTGGGCAGATCTTAGGGTCCAGCCCTAAGGTGTGGTGGTGGATTTGTAATTCCAGTCTAAAGATACGCAAAGTGTCTCACGTGTGCTGTGTGATGTGGCTTTTGAGTTTTGGCTTTTGGCTTTTTTTTTTTTTTTTTTTTCTCTCTCTGCTTGGTCCTTCAAGAGGGGGCCAACTTCTTCCACCATTATGGAACTTCCCTTGGATTTGTAAGCTTCGATAAATATTCCTTCTTCCATAACTGTGCCTGGTGTGGAAGCTCATCCCAGCGACCTGAAGCTGTCTACTACACCCTGGGATGTAAAAATTGCACTATTAACCCAACATTACAGGTGAGAAAACGGGCTCAGAAAAGTTAGCTTGCTTCTGGAAGGGCAGCACTGAGAACTGAACAATGATTTGCTCTAAATCAAAGCTCCCATCACCCTCTTGGCCTGTCCCTGAGCATCTGCCTCAGAGCTGACCCAAGACAGACTTCTCCCAGAGGCCCAACTTAATGCCAGCTAGCCGTGCATTTTGGGAACCTGGCTGGGACGGCTGGGACATGCCTCTGACACCACTGTAATGTGTCGGGGGCATCACTGCTGGTCCTAGTCAGGGACTTCATGCCTGAGGGGCTTCAGCAGCTCAAAGAGACCTCAATGGGAATGCGCTGTAGTCTGCTTGACTACAGACCACTCCGCAAGCTCTCAGGCTCCTATTGAAAATGGCCAGTTGGAGTGTTTCCCTCTTACAGAAAGCTTTTTTTTCCACCCCACAAAGCAGAGGGTCTTGAGAAAAGTGGTCAAGGTGAACCTGACTGTCTTCTCGTTCACCTCCTATGAATCCTTGATCCAGAAGCGGATGCCCTCACCCCTCAGCTTAGCCTGAGGAGATCCATGGTTCAAGTGATGCCCAGTTGCCTGATCGCGGAGAATGCTCTCACCTATGAGAGCACGCTTCTTCCAAACGTCTCCCTCTGGAACTACCCACATTTGTTATTTCTTGCAGAAACTTTGGTAATGATTGTGGCCTCTATGTTTTCAGCTGTAAGCAGCAGAAATCCCCCTGCAGGCGCTCCACTAGACCTTTTATCCATACTCAGGAAAAAGAATTGATTGATTTTGAAGTTCAATGTTGGCATCTGCTGTTATTCAAAACCAGGACCTTGGCTACAGTAATCCACCATGCTTTCAGCGTCGCCACCAGTGTGCAGCAAATGAAGACAAGCTGTTGTCGAATGAGAAATGCAAAATAGTCAATCTGTTTGTCTGTTTAATGTAACCGGGAACATAAGCTGCTAAAAGTGGTGCCATTCGGTGCTGTCAGATGGGAGACACTCTCCAACAAACAAAAGCCTAATGACCCATTTTACTCGGCACTCGGAGTTGTTGCTAATGGTATTTTCCATATGCACTCAAACATGCTTTTATCTGAAACTGCAAATGGCATGATTTTCCATCCAACACAAGCGTGTAATCTGTGTGTGTATGTGTGCATGCACCCATGCATGCATGTGTGTGTGTGGGTGTGTGTGTTGGGAAAGAAGGGGTGAGTGATGGTACCCCTCACAGCACCACAGTGCAAAGCTCATGGTTTAAATATCTTTGAGCGGGAAGCATATTTTCACAGCATCTGACTCTCATCTTCCCTTTACACCTGTCATTGTACTGTATTAAAGGGGAAAAAAAATCAAGCCATTAACCATGATAGATATGTTTTTAATAAGTAAGTGTTGTGCCTCACCAGGCAGATAAATAGTAGGGCTTAAGATAGCTTCAGAGCCTGGCATTGGATTATAGCAGGAAGTTAAAGGCATTGCTTACTTCTTCAAAGAGTATGTGATTTGGGAAGCAAGGGGCCCTCCACATCACCTGGGCTGCAAAAATGCTTCCTGCTGGGACTTTTAACAAAATGCCCTGATGCTTCTGTTTTCAGGGTGATTAGTGACTGGCTAGATATGTAGCATCTAAGGGAGACTGACCAAACCCAGCATCTACTGATGCCTTTAAAAATGTGTCTCTCATTGGCATAGCAAATGATGATGCCTGGTAACTTATATGACCTGTGTGGTCCACTGCTTTGAGAAGGATGGTGAGGAATACACGTAGACAACGGCACTATCATTGGTTATTAGACCCCAATGTTACTGGTTGTCACAATCAAGCATTTCTTAAAACCTAAAGCAGAAAACAATCTGGGACAATCAGAACCCATTCCTATGGTTAGGACATATCAGAGACCCCCTAATTTTACACCAGAAAGTCAAATCTACTTAAGTTACAGCGACGTTGTCAAAGAGAGCTAAGGGCTAATGTGCTCTGCTAAAAACACTCATTGCACAAGAATATGCCTGGCCCCAAACAGCGTTTGGATACATTCAGTGGAAATAAGGCAAAAGCATATGGTTTACATTTCCTCTATGAAGAAATATGGTGGGGGAACCTTGTGGGACCCAAAATGCAATAACAAACACAGACACTTGACAAGGCTTGGCAGGCGAAGACAGAATATTTCTGTGTTTACCTGACAATGTGACTGGAGTCTGGCCCACTGGGGAGCAATCCATTTGGTTGTGACCTGTCACACCCTGGTAGAATGTCCTTGAAGAAACATCAATGTCAGCCTGGGAGGCATCCCTCCCTCCTCTTCCCAAGCGAGAAGTCTGATACTGTAACAAGAGCTCAGGATGTAGTTTCCATACTTGGATTCTGGGCTATCTGGTTTCATAGGGAGTGGTTTTAATCTCCCCATTCTAGAGACTTGAGAAAAATCTCATTTGAACTTGTCTTTTAGAATGAGACCATTTGGATGGCATGTTTTACCATTAAATTTTGCTTTTTGTGGGAAGGGGATAATTTCATTCCTTTTGATTCTAGAAGTTGTGGATAAAAACAAAAAAGAGTCAGGGAGCCATTAAGTGCTTGCCTTGTATGCATGAGGAATTGACGTTGCCCCAAAACCCACATAAAAATACTATATTTTTGAGGCTTACTGTCTAGGCATTCTAGCATACCTGGTGACTTCCAAGCCAATGAAAATGTGGATGGTTCTTGAGGAGTGACACTAGAGGCTGTCCTCTGATCTCTACATCTACCTGAACACATGTGTACATGCACAAACATATGCATGTGCATGCGTGCACACACACACACACACACACACACACACACACACATTCAAAAGAGAACTCAGTGAGGACAAGAAAAAGAAAAGTGTTTTAGGGACTGGAGAAATGGCTTAGTGGTTTAGGTGCTTGCCTGCAAAGCCAAAGGATCCCGGTTCGATTCTTCAGGACCCGCATAAGCCAGATGCACAAGGGGGCGCATGCATCTGGAGTTCATTTGCAGTGGCTGGAGGCCCTGGCGTGCCCATTCTCTCCCTCTCTTTCTCTCTCTGCCTCTTTCTCTCTCATATATATATATATATATATATATATATATATATATATATGAAAAAGAAAAGTGTTTTCACAATTAGGAATATAAAAAGTTGTGCTCAGGGTTCTGAAAAGAACCAAAGTGTGAGCCCCCTGGGAAAAGATATTTTCCTATCAGTCATATGCATTTGGGGTGCTTCATTTGTAAACTAGGAGCAACAAATGATTGTTTATGTGTCAATGACATCATTGGTCAGGAAAACAAAAAAGAAGTTGATAAATGTGAGTTGTAACCCCCCCTTTGGTTTCTTCCCATGACAGATCAAAGGTCACACAGGTGGCATTGGAATGCAGCTGATAATTCTTGGCCTCAGAATAATAAATAAGAAGTTTCTAGAACCACCAGGTCACTAATGAGGCCTAATTCAGAGTATATGTTACCAAGGTCAGTAATGTATGAACACAGACAATGAAAGTTCTGAACTCTGGTATAAAGAACAGCCTACAGAATCCTGTGGAAAGTGTAATTACAGTGCATATCCATTTCAGCTGAGATTGAAACATGTAGAAGAGAAAGAAAAGGTCACAGCAACAGGGTGGGAAGTGGGGCATGGCAGAAGGCAAGGAACAGGGCCGGGGAACTACTCCGTCACTTGGGCTTAGCAAGGATAAACCCCTGACACAGCTCCTGCCAGGACCAGGAGGCAGAAGTACTCCTCACAAGCCTGGAGCTAGTCAGCTCCCATTACTCAGAAAGGGGAGCCAGGGATGGAAGAGGGCATGGCTTCCACTGCACCCTCTCTGACTTACTTCCAACCTTGATCTGCTGAACAGGCAAGGAGCAGAGCTCTCAATACTTTTCCTCCTGGGGACTCTTGGGCCAGTGTGACTGAGACAACACTCCTCAGAGATGTCTGTGACATTCTCTGTGGCTCACAGCTGAGGGTCTGCAAGGCTCCTGGGAAAGGAGGTCACGATACCTCCAGAGGTCGCTGGGAGGGGCTGCTTTGGGATCTTGGAGCTTATACCCTCCTGGTGTACCAGAGATAATAGAGAAACTATATGTGATCTGGTGCTCTATGGATAAGATATCACTTTGAACCTGAGCTGTAATAGACAGGGTTCTAGTTGCAAACAATAGAAATTGACTCTGGAGGATTTAAGCAGAGAGAAGCACTTACGAAGGGTTGGTAGAAGTGGGGGGCTCACAGGAAAGCTAAAGAATGAGGCTCAGAAAACATGGAAATAGGTGGAAGGCGGAGGCATATCTTCAGACCAGCCCCCCAGCTACTGCTTCACAGCCAGTCTTTGTTCTACCATGGGACACAGGGACCACAGCATGCTTCCCTGCCATCAAAAAACTCTAGATCCCAGGCTCCCAACACAGGCATCCCAAGCTCTGGGTGTTTCTTGGCCCTCCTTGGCTTCCTTGGTGACATTTCAAGTCTGGGATCCTTGTATCATTATCTGATCGACACCAAACCATGAGCCTGCTAACTTCCCAGGGAAACAGCAAAGTCAGCCCTCCCAGCTTCCATATTGGGCAGTGAGGGTGTCTCTGCCCTCTAAGGACTCATCAGGGTGGGGAATCTCCTTTAACTAAGAGTGGCTAACAAATTCAGGACTGTCCCGAAGTTTCTGCCTAACCTGCTCTGTGCCGTAATCCCTATGTGATCTATGAAAACCTCTTTTCCTATGCTAAATCTCCTCATGGAAAAAATAGACCCAGCAAACAGTGTAACCCTCACGGACTATCATGGATGATGCCACCAAATCCTTCATTCATTTATTCCACACACGTTTATCGAGTGCTGCAATGCTAGAATTGAGTGTAATTTCATTATCATGCGTACAACAGGGTGAGCCCTTGATCCATGGAACAGGCTTCAGTCTCCTGTGAGAGATGGAGACAGGTGGGCTTATAAGAGGACATTTAGCAAGACTTGCTGATAAACTAGACCTGTGGGGTGTAGGAGAAGGAAGGAAAGCCGTCCCAAGTTTCCTTGAGACTAGATGGGTAAAGTCACTGGCCCTCGTCAGTCACTGGTTCTCGTTACATCGTTAGCACCAGCTAAGAAGGAATCTCTGATGTGACTGATTTGATTGCCAGCATGGCCATGGACAGTTCCATCTTCCTTTTTCAGATGGATTGGCCAGTCCTCAGAGATCCAGTCTTCAGAATGTGGGAGGAGTCTAGACACTCCGGCTGTCTGTACATGATAGCTAAGTTTTCTGATACAAATAGCTCCTGTGCCTCAACTTCCTCCCTGGAAGATGGAGATGGTAAAGGTAGTCACATCATAGCGTTACACACACAGACTAAATAAGGTATTTTATGCAAAGCACTCAGGACCATGCCTGGAGCATCGTAAACTACAATCTACCATGCTGGTGGTTATGGTTATTAGTGTCTCCGCTGACACACCACTCACAAGAGACTCTATTTGCTCAAGGCATCCTAAAAACCTGACTGTCTTTTTATTTTATTTATTTATTTATTTTTTGTTTTTTTATTATTAATTTTTTTATTGATACCTTCTATACTTTCATACAAAAAACGTATCTTTTTCTATGGACTTGAATTACACATGGGAGCTTTGTGGTGAGTCTGGTGACTGTGGACAATCTTTCAGCCAAAGCTGGGGTCACTGTGACCCAGAGGAGCTAATGACATCACCAGCTTCTTGCATACACTCACCCCCTTCAGTTTCGGTGGGACATGAGCTCTAGCTGCCCCAGTGTGGAAATGAAGGCTGAGGAGTTTCAGAGATAGGGATGATAGGTCCCCACGGCAAGAAGGATACACAGTCTGGGTTCTCAATTGGAGAACACAGGCTGGATTTCCTGGGGTCTGGCTGGAAACAACATCTCAGCACTACCTGGGTGAATGTTGAACACTTGCAGTTCCTATCTGCTGGAAGCTGGAACTGAAGAGACCTGCCTGCAGGTTCAATGATGGTCCCCAAATGACAGGCTGTGAACTTAGGAAATGGCAGAGACCAATGCTACTCATAAAAAATACATAGTCAGTGAATGTTTAAACAGACACCGCATGCAATGTAACTACAGATGAGCTAATGGGTGAGATAACCAGTTGGACCAAATTAGAATTTTCTTCCCTCCCTTGCCTGCCTTTCTGCAGAGGAGTGTGCCCAAACCCCTCACACTTTTTTAAAGAGTACAAAATCATTAGGCTCTGAGTTGTGCTACAATGACATTTGCTAGGATTCATCACCAAATCATAAAAAGCTACCACGCTTTATAGAAAGGAAGAACCCTCTACACCCAGCCCTTGAATTCCTTGGTCCTTTACTCAGGACCTCCAACAGGACCTTGCAGACGCAGAAACATCTCCTTGCCCTCTCAACCTCTACATCTTTCCCGAGACTACCTAAGACCTGCACGGGCCTCAATTTCCCTTGTTTGACTCACAGCGGTGATAGTATCTGACAGAACACTGAGGAAGGTCGGCCAGGGGCATGTCTGTGGTGTCTCTGAAGACCCACAGCCCTGCTGACCCGATCGATGTGGCTGTCGAGGGCATCAATACTGATCACTGCAGCTGAATTGACCCGACATGGGGCCACATTGATCATTTAAGACACCTGGAATGATCTGATCAGCTGGGCCATGGTTCAGGGACTTTGGCCACAAGGGTCCAAGCTGAATGAGCACCTGGATGCCCAAGAAGGAAAGGTGTCAACTTACAAAACACCTTGGACTTCAAAGAAGTCATGGGTGGTGTGATGTAGGCCTCTGGGAGACACCTCCATCAATTCACTGCCCACATGGCTACCATGAGGTGCAAAACCTTCCTAAGCCTAAATTTACTTATCTGGAAAATGGGAGTGAAAGGACATTTACCTGTGGACCAGGTAACAAGAAAAAGTATTGAAGTACTTGGCACGAAAGTGAGGAAATCACAAATGAAATTCAAATGTTCTTGAAATGAAAAGAGGATTTTCTTTTGATTTTAGTCAATTTTTAAAATTTATTTGTGTGTGTGTGAGAGAGAGAGAAAGAGAGAGAAAGAGAGAGAGAGAGAAAAAGAGAATGTCTCTTGCTGCTGTAAACAAATGCCTATCTAGCCTAACTCAGGTGGGGAACTGAACCTGGGCTGATAGACTTTGCAAGAAAGCACCTTTAAACACTAAACCATCTCCTTTGTACCCCTGAAGAGGATTTTCTATTGTGCAAAAATAACCTTTCTTGTTGACACCTGGCAATATCGAATCCATCTTTCTTTTTTAAAATGGTGCTAGGGATAGAACCCAAGACCTTTCACATGCCAGGCAAGCGCTTGACCACTGATGTACAACCGCAGTCCATTGAAGCCTTATTAACATGTATACATAGCCCTGCCCTTGCAAGAACACCTTTAATCCCCAAAGCAATGCTATGAGTTTTCAAAGAGATACTTGGCATTGACTCACTTATAGTTTTGATAGGAAGCAGTGGTTCCTGAGGCAAAGCCATAATTCTCCTGCCTGTGGACCCCATGTTCTTTTCCACCCTATCCACCACCTTCCGAGGACTCAGCAGTGGGGCTAAGGGAACTCAGAGCATATAGGGGTTCCACCTTTAGGGTGACAAGCCAAGTTAGCAAGGACAAGAATATGATCTAGAGGCTGGGAAGTAGCTCAGTTGGTAGAGTACCCATCTAGCATGTATTACACCTTGGGTTTGATCAGTTGGGTCTGGTGGCACACATCTGTCATCCTAGCACTCAGGAGGTGGAGGCTGGATGATCAGAAGTTCAAGGTCATTCTCTGCTCCATAATAAGTTTAAGGCCAGCCTGGATTGTATGAGACCTGTCTCAAAAGATAAAAACAATTAAACTCATATGAATATAAACTGAATGGCACTTGGGTGACAAGCAGGCAGACAAGCTCTGATGTGTCCTGCTGCAGAGAGGTGGGGGTATAAGCCGACTGGCCTTTGCAGCATAATGTTGGCACGTATTATGAGCTCTGGATACTGTGGTGGATTTCAGAAAACTGGGACACATGGGGAAACTGAGGCTAGAACAATGCAAACAATAGTGTGGCATTTAGCAGCCTTCTGGCTCATGTTTGGGGTGACCTCATTTGCCTGACACCTTGAGTCATGGCCAGCTGCTCACAGTCCCTTGTTATATAATTGCCTTTATTGGCTATTTGTAGAAGATTCACTTAAGACTACCATTTTGTTGGGCTTGCAATTCTTTCTTCCTCCGTCCTTCCTCCCTCCCTCCCTTCTTCAGTCCCTCTCCTCCTGCCCTCTTTCTTCCTCTCCTTCTTTCTTTCTTTCTTCTTTCTTTCCTTCTTTCTTTCTTTCTTTCTTTCTTTCTTTCTTTCTTTCTTTCTTTCTTTCTTTCTTTCTTTCTTTCTTTCTTCTCTCTCTCTCTCTTTCTTCAGAAGTCTGGCTTTCCTTCTAACCCCACCTCCTTCCTGCTTCACAGGGAACATCCTTAGTGAGAACATATGTCTTCATATTCAACTTGGTTTTTATATGTAAACTGTTTTGTCCTAGATTTTGGTGCCTTGCCACACGTTATGGAGCACAACTATTTTATCTGGACATATATTTCATTTTTACAGTAGTCTCAAAACTCCTGTCAAAAGCTAAAATGCTTCCACTTTAGCATAGACTCCATAGCAGTGTGAGCGTCCCCTGGCTACAGAGTTATTTAGAAGTAGCTCCCTGTGCTAAACTTCTGCCATAAATTACCAAAGAACTATTAGCATATTTCCTTCCCAGCCAGGTATGTGATGCAGATGGTCCCTTTCAAACAAAACTCCGAGCAAATCAAGGAATCTAAGCCTCATCTCCCCACTACAGAAAATTCACAAAAGTCTACTCCTGGCTCTTGCAGTATAGAAAACCACAGTGATTGTCTTAACTCCAAGGACTTGGGAAATTGATTAATAATGTAAATATTCAGAGGTTAATAGCCTGGTGACATGACTGTAAATTACACTGTGGCTTAAAGGGCATTATCTGTCACATAACAAGTAGTGGTCAGTTATCAGAACGTAGGTATAAACTTCAAAAGAAGAATGAACTTCCATGCCAGGAATTAACAAAGTATGGTGGTTTTCTGTCCCAATTTCTGCCTTCAGTGGATCATGACCACAAGCAACGTTACTGTCATTTGCATAAGGGCCCCACCTTTTCTTACATATCCAGCCAGTCCTTGACTCACTTGGTACTGGGTACCGAGAAGGCTTCCATTTTGCATGTGAGGAGGGAAAAGCCAGTGAGAACTGACTGAAGGAGAAGTTATGAACTGGCAATAAAAGAAGCCATTGGGAATAGCTGATCTGGACAAAAAGAATCGAGTAAGAAATCTGATGGCTGTGTCTCCAGGACGGTTTGTCAACCCTGCACAGTGGATTGTGGTCACACCACATCTGGAGTTTAGCTGAGATGACCTTGGCCCCATAGGGAAGGGTGATTCATCTCACCAGCAATATGATGGACACAAAGGACACTTGGCACCTCACCCCACCATGGCCAGCAAAGTGAATTCGTGTCCCTGGTCAGGAGTTGGGATCCTTCCCTCTGTCGTCAGCTGTCCCCTGGTGAATGTCTAGTTCCCTTTGCTACCATTGTCTTCATTCTGGGCTCTTCCAGGGAAGGGTGGAGTGGTGTTATCTTTGAGAAATTGTAGATTCACAGCTCCCACAGATAAAAGGAAAATTCCTGCCCTGAGCTGTCCTGGTTGGGTTCCACACGCGTCTTGTCACATTATTTAAATACTGAACTGTGATATTATTGAAGTTGGTACCAAGTTGCTCCTGGCAGCATCTATGGGCTGGCAGGTGTTGCATGGAAGGCTGGGCTGCTTCAGCGAACAGCCTGGATCCTGCTGTTCCCAGGAGTGAGAGCTTCCACCCTGCCTTCAGCTACACAGTGTTTGATTTCTTTTTTCTTTCCTCCTTTCTTAACCCCTGCAAAATGCATTAAGTTGAAGGACCACATCCTCAGCATGAGTCACCCACAGTGGTGTCTCAGAGACTCCTTCACTTGGGTTTCTACCCAGGCTCCTCCCTGCATTCACCCTTTTGTGTACTCTTCTCTCCAGACTCAAAGTTGCTTCAAGCACAAGAGAAAGCAAAGATGCCTGTGTCCAGAGAGCCTCCCTCGTTGTTTTTTTTTTTTTTTTTTTTGACTGTATTTTTTTTCCATTAAATTAGTTTGAATGTCTACCTCTTGGCCCCAGGCAGTACACAGATATTGGTCTCTTCCTATTCCTTTATTGAAATGGAAAGCATGTGCCAAACAGCCTTTGCTATGACCCTTTGGGTATTGAAAAATTTCCAGAACTGTTTGGCATGTTCTGTACCTAGTGTGCCAATGAGCATCTTAGGTTTTCAAAACTCACACGGGGGACTTTTGCAAATGGCTTCTGATCTGCCTTTCGTTGTTGTAGCTTCAGGGTGAGATAAGGTGCAGTAAGCAGCACCCAGCTGGAAGGAGAGGCAAGGGGCCAAGCCCAGATTGAACCAGAAAGACCTCCTGTCTGTAGTCAGTTTAGTCTAGAACCTTCTGCTGTTTTACCCCAGGGACTCAATTTCACAATTTGCAACATTTTTTTTTTTCTCAAACAGCTTTTCAGTCCATTTATCCCATCAGCTTGGTGCCACTCAGGCTGGATCAGGGCCACTGAGCTCCAGGAACATTCAGAAATGGGCATGAAGTTCTGTGGGCATGAAAGCAAGGCATCCCTAAGAACACACAAAGCAGAACCCCCTGTGAGTTCAAAGCCCTCCTCAGCCCAGGAAGTGAACCTAGGGAATCTTGAGGGAGGAGTCATTCCAGGATGAGCCAAAGTTCACCTCCCCACTGGGCTGGGTGACCTTGAGCTGCTCACAAAAATATACCCTCCATTTTTTTTTTTTGTTTTTTGTTTTATGAGGTAAGGTTTCACTCTAGCCCAGGCTGGCCTGGAATTCACTATGTAGTCTCAGGGTAGTCTTGAACTCACGGTGATCCTCCTACCTCTGCCTCCTGAGTGCTGGGATTAAACCATTTTTCACCCCTCTATCTTTCCTAACCCTTGTCCCTCATTCCTCCCTCTTTTGACCTCTTCTCTTCCTTCATCAATACTATTACCACAATAGTACTTGTTTTCATGTGAATTAAAAAGGAAATGAATATATAAAGTGAAGCTCAGCACGAATCCATCAAGGATCCAACTGTCTTTGATGTATGCACACACTGATGGTGTGTATGCTCCGATGTGTGCACACACTGATGGTTTGCATGCTCCGATGTGTGCACACACTGATGGTTTGCATGCTCTGATGTATGCACACACTGATGGTGTGTATGCTCCGATGTGTGCACACATTGATGGTTTGTATGCTCCCTCTCAGCCCCTTTCTATGCACGGGCATCCACATGCCCACATATTTGCAAAATTGAATCTCACCCATGTTGAGAAGTCATGGCAAGCATTGTCGAAGAAAATGATATAAAATAACTAGTAACTGTCTTTTCTGGTGTCTCATTTGATGTTATTTTGTTAACCTTCACATGTGTGTTTCCCACAGGCTGGTTCAGTGTGTTTGTCCTGCAGTGTACTTCTGTCCCCATTGGCTTCTGTGCCACAGTGCAATTTCAAAATGTCTGGGTTTTGTTTTAGTTTCTACAAGCCACAGCAGAAGGACAGAAACCTTTTCCTCAGATCTCATGGTTGTAAGCCCTGCACTCGATACATATGTTAGAATCTTTGCAGGAAAACTTCCCAGCCATCAGGGTCAGGTAAACAGGCAATTATTCTGTAACCCAATAAGCTGCTTCCTTCCTATCTACTCACAAGGTCTGTCTTCGCACCTGTCTCTCTAGGAAGAGAGCATCTCTTATCTCACCCTGCATCTGTGATAGAGGTATTGGATGGATTGTCTCCACTACCTGTAAGAGACGTGTACCTTTGTGAGTTGACATACCATGCAACTGGACAAGGATCCGTTTTACAATGAGAGGCGATGCCTGGGAGCACAGCATCTACAGTGGGCTAATAGCAAGACCTCAAATGAGAAAAGACATAAAGAAAAACAACAAACCCTCCTGACTCCCATTTGTGATGGCTTTTCATGGCCCTTGATCAGAACGCTGTCCCCACAATCCTGAATTATTTTTATCTTGTTCTTATTTACTCTGGTCCCCAAGATCCACACCTGTCTTTGTGCCATTTGGGGCCATCTTGATCTTTGCCTTTTAGCATCCTTTTGCCGTTAGCACCCTCTAATGCCCTGGAGGGAGAGCCCTCCCTGCTTTTAGCTTTGCTTTGGCAGCACACTGAATGCCAGAGTAGAAGCCCCTCCCTACCTTCCTGAGACTTACTGTGGGAAAGACAAAAGCCTAAACCTCAGTTTCCAACCAATGGATGCAAAAGGTGGAGAGCCCAATAGATGTTGCACAGACCCAAACCCAGGGTATATCTCACACTCGTGGAGTCTGTTTCCTTCTGAGGATGTTGGGAAGGCACTTATAATTTAAAAACTTTCCGATGATTCAATATTATGAGAGCAAGTAAGACCTCAGAGAACACCTTATTGGCATTTGGTTCCAGGTGCCTCTGATTCTGGGACATTGCACTTTACAATCTAACATTTCTGAAACTTGGATTTATCAAAGTTGATGTGACTATTTCCTGCAATGGGATTCATTCTTTCTTCCTATTTTCTTCTTGGAAGGTGTTAAATTCATGGTACACCAGTGGTCAGCAGAGCCTTTGAACTGAGGACAATAGAGTGTAGTGTGACTAAACACTGCCAAGGCATTCAGCCTTCTCAGAGGAGCAGCATTCTGGCAGTTTCCTTTGGTGGTCACCATTCTTCCACAGTCCCTTGAGGTGAGGCCACTTGTCTTTGTGTGGGTACCTCAGGGTTCTTCCTAAGGCTGGATAGGTAAGCTGAACACCAGCCAGGCCATGAAAAATAGAGGAGATCCTGTGGCTGAGATGGGCCACAGTGAGGCACTACCAGGTGTCCCTTCAGACATTGACTGTTCTCTCCTCCAATGTCCTAGTTCCTTCAGAGAGTGGCTGACTAGGAAGCTTGTGTGTGGTGGTAGGGAGAGCCCATTGTAGGAGGACGAGAGTCTCAGAGTGATATTAACACCCTAAGTTTGGAATCAAGAGAGGACCTGTCTGGCAAATTGAGTCAGAGTAAGTCAGTAGCTGATGTGCCTGGAAGATCCTAAAGCAACATGGAGGGATCCTCAGAAAGTTTTAGTCTATCATTCTTAAAGCCTCAAGAAATGACAGGGAGGCTAAGAAACTAAGATGGCTTTTTGCCATTTTCGCCCATGATGGACCTCTTTCTACTCACCTCTTTCCCCTCCTAGAGGGCAGTAGGGTGCAAGCCTCCCTTGGGAAACTTGGACAAGTTCCCATGGGACATGTCAATTTCCATAGTTCCTCCAGTATGGAAACTGACTTTTGGAAAGGTAAGGAGGGGTGAGATCATTTACTTCTACACTTGTCCCTGGGAAGTAGTGACACGATGGGAATTAATTTCCCACCCTAATGGCCTATATCTTCAAATTATGAGCTAAAATATACTCTTCCTTTCAGAAGTTATTTTCAGGTAATTTAACAATATTTATTTATTTATTTGAGAGAGGGCAAAAGAGGGGGAGAAAGAGAGAAAATGATTGCACCAGGGCCTCTAGCCATTACAAATGAACTCCAGATATATGTGCCTTGTGCATCTGGCTTACATGGGTCCTGGGGAATTGAGCCTGGGTCCTTGGGCTTTGCAGGCAAGTGCCTTAACCACTAAGCTATCTCTCCAGCCCTTTTTTCAGGTATTTTAACCTTAGCAATGAAGCAAGTAACTAATGCAGACCTATTTTTCATGGGTCACATGCTAGGCTGAAACTTTTATGCCTGTGATGTTAATTAAATGTGTTCATTTAATAAGAATTACTAACATCTTCTATGTACCTGGCACTGTTCTACAACTGGAAAATACAGGAGAGAATAAAATGACATACCAGATGTCATGAAGCTTACATTGCAGAAAGAAGAACTAGATGATAATACTTTACTGTCCATGAAACATGCCAGGAGGTGTGAAGAAAATGGAGCCATTTGTGAGACTATAGAATTGGGCTGGTGGCGAAACTACTATTTTCTTTATAAAATATGGGAATTAATATCACTATAAAAATCTCATTATACCCAGGTGTAGTGGCTCACACTTTTAATTCCAGCTACTCAGAAACAGAAGGATTAGAAGTTTAAGACCAGCCTGGGCAATTTAATGAGACCTTGTCTCAGAATAAAAACTTGAAAAAGTGCTGGGGATATAGCTCAGTGATAGAGTGCTTGCCCAGCATGCATAAAGCCCTGGGTCCAATCCATAGCACTATGGGGAAAATTCTGATTATAAAGCCACATTATAAATGTATTTATGACTCTCACAGCTTCTAACAGTAGACACAGCCCTGAGCCGGACATAGGTACCACACACTGTTTAAGCTTGCCGAATGCATGTTACTGTCGCATCTATTCATTTCAACAGTGGCGAAAGTAGGGCCAGTCAGTTGGCTTTCTCAAGTTCTTATCAACGAGTGACCAGTGTGGGCTTCCCGTGTGCTTCTATCAAGCTCTGGGGGTCTATGTTTGAGCCATACTGCTGAGGGAGCCTTAGGGTATGTGTGGGGAGAGGAGTTCCTCAGATGCTGCTGAAAGTGAGGGTAAGAATTCATTAGTAAGAGCAAACATTTCAATTCACAGCAGTGGCTTTCCAAAGCCTGAGTTCTTTCCTCTCTTTCACCTCCTTCACCACATCCCTCCTCATGAATGAAAGGCCTTGGATGGCTGAGGGTGAGACTTTATGAATTTTCCAGCAGGATCTGGAAGGACCTTTTGTTCCCATTGGTCTGCCCGTGGGAAGGTCCCACTTCTGTTCTGCTGCACATCTTGCACCAGGTACCTTTCACCTTGCTTGCCAAGTGGATCAGTTCATGCTTGTGACTGAGAAGCACTTGCCATTCTGGCTTGCGCTCACTGACACATGCAATGATAATATGCAAAGCATGGGTTCATTTTGGTCGAAACAGAACCCAATGCCACCTTAGGGCGTGGGCGCTTGTCAGAAAGTGACTCATCCTATGGTGAGCTTTTTCCATTCCTGAAGTGATGATGGAGACCATGTTGATGTCGCTGGTGTCCACACTTAACAAATGACCAAAGCTATAAAGATGGTCCCGATAAGCTCACTTCACAGTTTCCAGAGAATATAGTACTGGTGCAATGTTATAGAAGCCTCCTGCACTTCTCTGTTCACCCACCACAAAGAATGCAGCTTCTCACATATTGGGGCCTGTAGGACATTCGTAAACTTCCTGTCTTCCACCGACAACACCTACTTACAGTGCCAAAACAGCACTATTTAGGAAGCCATGTTTACTTCTTTGAGTCCCAGTTTCTGATTCTGCAGCTTTCTTCCATAATTGATAGCCTTTTTGAGTTGCTGAAGTGTCTTCTCTGAGAACACATCTGACCCAAGGACTACGGGGATTGGCCCTGCCCTTCCCAAATGAGTGTCAAGAAGCTTTCTGTCTCTTCCAGCATGCCAAGAATTGCATTCAGAGTACACAGAAAGGCTCCTTGGGAGTGGGGCACAAAGTGAGAGGCTTCAGTCCTGTGATCCACTCAGTGGGCTTGATAGAGGAATGCTGGAAATAGAGACACAGAAAAGAACACCTCTGGGAAGACGGAAGTAAATGAGTAATAACGAACCCATCCTCTGTGCCTGGGCTGGTGGCTCTGCTCACACCAGGACACTGGATGAACAGGAAAGGGGTGATAGTAGGTAAGTCAAGGTCTTCTGACTATCAACACGTCAATGAAATAAACCATTTAATTCCAATAGTCATCCTCGAGGAAGACTTCCTAGCCTTATTTAGCAAAAGAGGGCAACTAAGGCTCAGAGAAATACAAATGCATTATGTCACTCTCGTAAGAGATGGAGCCAGCAATAACTTTGTCCTTCACTCTGGCTCTGGGTCCCTTTATTTCCATCTGTCTTTCTTTCCTCTCCCTTCCTCTCCTTTTCTTTCCTTTCTTTCTCTTCCCTTCCTTCCTTCCTTCCTTCCTTCCTTCCTTCCTTCCTTCCTTCCTTCCTTCCTTCCTTCCTTCCTTCCTTCCTCTTTCTTTCTCCCATAAATTCTTTGTCCCAGGCACCACAAAGACATATTGGTAATCAAAGCCAACACTAACTCTTGACATCCCAGGGGCAATAGCCCAGGGTGCCCAGGGTGGAGGAGACCCTTCATTTCACCCTTCCCTCAGCTACAGTGGCTTTGTCTCCTTGTGCCTGGAGGCTGGTCTTACTCCGAGGTCCACTATCATGGCTTAGTAGACACACGTCACTGAGCACACTTCTCTTTGCATTACAGCTCTGAGCAGACTGCACTTCTAGCTCACCTGCTCCATTTAGAGTCAAGGTATAACTGGAGGAGTAGCTCTTATTCATTTATTCGTTCTTATTTTCCATGGGCAAATGGGTATATCCTTCTAACAGGAAACTATTGTGTGTGTCTTTAGCTCTCTTTTCAGGGCCTCGCTGAGGGGTAAGTACAGTATTTCTTACAATTCTTTCACTCATTAACTCTTCACATATGCCGTAAATATTATAACATTCCAGAAGCTGGACTCCTGTAGACCTCAGAGCTACAGGGATCAGCAAGATGGATAGGGCCCTTGCTTCAAGGGGCTCTTGATGAGATTCATCAAGGTAACCCCCTGGTTGTACCTGCTCCCAGGTTACCAGCACACAGTGGCACATAACTTTCCTTGATGCCATCATCATGTCAAATGTCAGAGAGTGGTAGATAATGGTTATGGGTACGCAGGCACAGCCACATGATTCAGGAAGGGGTTCTCTGCATCAGGAGACAGTGATATTCTTGTCCAGTGCACCAATCCCACTCCCTCATCACCCTTTTGCTTCCCCAGTGATACAAAGATACCAACTTATAGCATCCACAAACCTGCCTGGGAACCAAACAGAGTGGAGACATCAGCCCAGCTCTGCACCTGCCAGCGAGGAGCTTCCCGAAAGTACATTGTCAGGTGCCATTGGAGTCAGCAACTGATTTACTGCCGAAAGTCCCTGGCACAACATCTCCACTTCTCGGAAGGAGTAAATTAAACATTGTATTTTTGTTGGATACATCCATTTCATGGCTTCTTTGAAAATCACCTGTGTGACACATTATATCACTTAACAGGACTTGCACCTGTTCCGTGAGTGTCAGAGACTATGCCATACAAGACTCTTCAGGCTACAAGAGACACAGGGACAGGGCATCTCAGGACACAAGGAAATAAGTCTGTGCCAGAAGGCTCCCTGCCTTGATCATATCCAAGGCTGTGATGTGGAAGAGAAAGCTGTAGATTCATCCCCGCGACAGTTCTGCTCGCCTGAATCTCCACAGCCATCAGAGCTGTCAGATTTCATGAAACTTACAAAGAAAAATTCAAGGAGCAAATACAAAATAGTACTTCCTGTGCAATGATTTGTTTCATCTGGGACAATTGGAAAATTCACTGATGTGATAAACTATCGTTTTTATTCCTGAGGCTTCCTCCTTTATTTAGCAGATGTGTAACCCCTAAATGTCCTGGCAAGGCAACCTGGTATGTGCCAGGTGTTGATGTCTGCCTGTGAAGGCCCCTCTAATTCTTCTGTGTCCAGGTTGAAGCCCAGCCAATTACTAAGACACTGGGAAAGAAACAATGGCTAATTAAGATGAACTTTAAGGGGGGCGGACTTAATTAATTTGATCTTTATCTGAAACTCTTTCTAATTGAAGTAAACTTTAGAAGTGCTATGGATCAATGCCTCAGACTATTTGTAAAAATTTACATATAGTGCCGTTTTAGAAAGCAGAAGGTGGGAAATCGGATGTTGGTGAGTGCACTAAATTAGTGCTCGTCTTCTCACCCCAGCAGCAAGCTCTTCTGCTTGAGAAAATGCTCATGTGTACATGCAAATAGAAAATCCTGGCTGTAACAGACAGGAGGTATGTGAATGACAGTGAAAATGTATTTCAAAACAAATAGGTGGGCTTCTTGGCTTTCTTGTTAATGACTTCTTCTTCTTTTCTTCTTCTCCTTCTCCTTCTCCTTCCCCTTCCCCTTCCCCTTCCCCTTCCTCTTCCTCTTCTTCTTCTTCTTCTTCTTCTTCTTCTTCTTCTTCTTCTTCTTCTTCTTATTCTTCTAAGACAAGGCCTCATTTAGCCCAGGTTGAGGATAATCTTGAACTCCTGATCCTCCTGCCTTTACCTCCAAAGTACTGGGTTAGAAGCTTATACCACCATACTGAGCTTTGAATTCTTTTAACCTGTAAATTCACTTGTTCACCTATGATTTTAGGCAACACATATTTATTTCTCCAATAGCTACTTACAGAGTGTCTGTGAAATGCTAGGACCATTGGAGGCACTCTGTGAAGAAAGCACAAGAGCAGCAGTGTGACTTCCTGCTCTCATGGGATTTCTATTATAGTGAGGATCTAAATAATAACCTGATGATGGAAAATAGGAATTACATCATTTCAGCTGGGGCATGGAGTGAAGCTGTGATGGTTAATCTTGATGGTTAACTTGACTAGGTTTACAGTCACCTAAAAGACACATTTCTAAGCATGTCTGTGTTTTCAGGAAGGTTTCACAGAAGGGAGAAGACTCATGCTGAATGTGGGCAGCACCATCCAATGGGCTGGGGCTCTGGAGTGAAGAAAAAGTAGGAAGTCAATGGAGCACTAATATTGTCACTCTCTGCTTCCTGACTGTTGATGCAATGTGAACAGGAAACTCCTGCTCCTGCCACCATGCCTTCCTTGAAATCATGGACAGCATACCTTTTTCAACTATGAGCCAAAATGAATGCTTCCTTCCTTAACTTAAGTTTGTAAAGACTCTTCCCACATCAATGGATAAAAATAACTAATACAGTGGCTGAGCTTAAGGTAAGGCATATGTCCTCGAGGTGGTTGGGATTGAGGGTTTGACAACAAAAAGTAGGTGACATTTGTAGAGCATTTGATAGGCACTGGATTACATTTTTATGCATCAATTATCTTATTTAATCTTCCATATGGAAGTACTGGCTTTCTTCCCCTCTTAGCGATGAGCAGGGTGAGGTGAACTGGCCTTGGAGCACAGTCTAGCTAACAAAGGAGGTGAGGCACAAACCCAGGTGTTGGACCCCAAAGTCAGATCTTTGTCTCCTGAACTCACTCCCATATATCATAACTGGTATTGGGGTCATCACGACTGGTTTCTCACCAGGTATCTTATGGGCAGCAGCTGCTTTGTGCCAGACACTGAGGTTGGCAGCAGCTGCATCGAGCAATGATACCCCCCAATGCCCGTCTTTCCAGAATTTTGTATAAGAAAAATTCATGAGCAGTCTGGAGGGCCAAAGACTGAAGGGAAGCCGCTGTAACTCAGTAAGCACTTTAGAAAACACCCATACAAGATGCCTTGCTAAGTCACAAAGATGTAAGCAATTTCTAGAAGTATCGCCCATTTAGCAAATCCTGTATTTTGGACAGGGAAGTGAAAGACAAGGCTCCCAGAACCTGAGGACTGGTGAGAGCGGTGAGGCAGTGAAAGCTTCACCAAGAAACAGCAATGTGTTGAGGAGGACAGAATACGCTCAGCTGAGGAAGGGCATTTCAGCAGAGGGAAGAGCATGTGGAAGGCATAGAGGCAGAACCAACAGAGGATTTCTCAGAAGTGCAGGTAGATGGGATGGAGATGAACACCTTAGCTCAAGGTAAGTTCAGGTTGAATATACCTTCAGTTCATATGAGGGAAGGGGCTTATGCCTTTATGCTCAATGGTATTGTTAAATATCTTCCGTGTGTGTGTGTGTGTGTGTGTGTGTGTGTGTGTGTGTGTAAGAGGACAAATTCAGATGTCATTCCTTAGGCACTATCCATGTTTTGTTTTTAAATTTTTGTTTTATTTTTATTTGTTAGCAGCAGACAGAGAGAGAAAGAGGGAGAGAGAGAGAGAAAGACAGAGGGAGAGAGAATGGGCACACTAGGGCCTCAAGCCACTGCAAACGAACTCCAGATGCATGTGCCACCTTGTGCTTCTGGCTTACATGGGTACTGGGGAATCGAGCCTTGAACCGGGGTCCTTAGGCTTCACAGGCAAGCACTTAACTGCTAAGCCATCTCTCCAGCTCACTATCCATATTTTTGAAAGTGAGCTTCTTACTGGACAGGTAGACTAGACTGGCTGGTCAGTGCACCTGAGGGATCCATCTGTCTCTACCTCTCCACCACTGGAGAGTTACAAGTGAGTGTCAACCATGCCTAGACTTTTAAAATATGGGTTCTGAGGGTTGAATTCAGGTCTCCATGCTTGTGAAGCAAGTACTTTACCAACTGAGCTATCTCCCCATCCCTGGAGTATCTTTAAGAAGGGTATTGGCAGTCATTGGGCTCCCAACTGATTTCTATATAGATCCCCAAGGGACACAGTGAATAGTGAATGAGCCAGTCTGTGCTAAGCTTAGGTTAAAGAAGAGAATCTACTCTCCAGGATCATGCTGAGATCAGAGAAACACAGGATGCTCACTGCCAACAAAGGCAATAAAGAGGTGCCTGAAAAGTCTATGTGGAGGATAAAAAGAATGAACAAAGTGCTTTAGAGACCTCCTAGGAGCCAGGCATTGTGCTAGGTGCCAGGGAGAGTGCAGGGGGCAAATGTAGGCTTCCTGTTTGCACAAGAGACAGGCAAAGGATGGTACAGATCAAATTGCTTGCTGCTAAGTCAGCACAGTGGCTTCTGAGCAGATGGTATCTTGAGGGGTTGATTGGGCCAGGTGTAAGGTCATGGCTGATGGCAAAAAGACTATAGCAGAGAGAGGCAGTGGGGATAGGAAGATGGAATGTGGTCCTACTGCCAGCATACAGGCTGCTGTGGGCCCCACTGAAGAGTTATGGTTTTTCTTCAGGAGATCAGAATTCTGTCTATTCCGAGGGTGTCATTGGAAAGAGGACTGGTGTCACTGAGTGGTCATAGGGACACCAATTAGAACATGGCTGTGTTAGATTGGAGAGGGGTCAATGAGAGTTATGATAGGTTCTTAGTGTGTGTGTGTGTGTGTGTGCGCGTGTGTGTGCATTCAGCTGTGTGGGGGTGGATGAGCATGTGTGCCTCTGAGGGTGTGTGCACACACGTGTGTGTAGATACACATGCATTTATGTACACAAATGTATCAAGTCCAGAAGACAATCTACCATTCCCCAGTTCCTGTGCATATTTTATTAGGGGTGGGAAGGGTCTCTCATTTGCCTGGAGAGCATCGATTAGGCAAGACTTGCTGGCCAGAGAGGCCCAAGGATCTGCCTGTCTTTGTCTTCCCAGTGCTGAGATTGCTGGCAATGAGCACCAAGCCTAGCTTTTTTATGTGGGTTCTGGGGATCAAAATTGAGTCCTAATGCCTGGAAGGCAAGCATTTTAACAACTGAACCATCCCACTTTTCATTTTTAAAGACATCTGTGTTCTTTACTGCACAAAATATGTCCCTGATGGCAAGTTTTTGTTTGTCTGTCTGTCTTTGACATAGCCATGTCACCCTGGCTGAGCTGGACATCACTGTAGTCCAGGCTGGTTTCAAACTCTTGATTATCTCCTCAGTCTCCCAGGTGCTGGGACTTCAGAAGCACACTACCAGACCTGGATTTGTTGCAACTTTTCAAAGGAATAAAAACGATGAAAATAAGGAAAGAAATACACTTGAGGTTCTAAGACCCATGGAGAAAATATGAGCAAAAATGAAAGGCGGGAGAGAAAAGGAAATTTTGTTTGGGAATTGCACATGTGACAGAGCAGGGACATCTGTGAGAAGATCACCTGGTTGATATGGGGTGCAAGAGGACTCTTGGGAGGCATCACAGCCACCTGCACCACTCCCCGGAGACTGGCCCTCCTAGTGCTTGCACTGCGCATTTGAGAACAACCCCCTTGCTGACAGCTCAATTTTCCAGTGGGAGAAAGGAAGTTGTGAGGGGAACTGCAGGATCAGAACAGGAACCATTAGCTAAGTAGAAGTAACATGACCTCTGAAGAAAGTGACCATGAACTTGTGGCTACCAAATCCCTCCCTTTATTTTCCATAGCAGGCTCAGAAGGCTGTGTGACTCACGTTCACTGAGGGCCTACTACATGCGGTTAGGACATATGGTAGAATTTTCCATATGCATGTGTCTCCCCCACTACTAACGGGGATGGATCATCTTCCTCGCTGCTATCTTGAGTGCTGACCACAGAGGGTGTCCTTTGCAAAGATTTGCTGAAGACGTGAGCATGTGAGGTTTGCACCAATGTGACTTTGGATGAGTTACTTTCAGCGGAGCATGCCTCAGTTTCTTCACAAATGTAGGCAGTAGTGTAAACGACCCCTTCAGCTACGGTGAGGATGAGATGAGATAATGCACATGACCACCTGCTTGCACATTATCAGAGCTTGATAATGGGAGTGGACTGGAAACACACAGGCAATTAGCAGAGTCTGCATGCAAAGCCCCACGTAGGACACAAACCCACATCTGGAGATGCACAGAGGCAGCCAGGTGTGCAATGATAGAAAGGCAATAAATAGCAAAGGTGAAGGGAGACTGTATTAGTGTTTCATGGCAGCTACAGCTAATGACCATCAACTTGATGGCTGAAAACAACATGCTTCTGGAGATCAGTAGTCTATAGTCAAGGCAAGGGCTGTGCTCCCATGAGGGCTCTAAGGGAGAATCCTTCCTGCCCTTTTGGGATCCTTGGTTTATAGACAAGTCCCTACAATATCTGTTTCCATCTCCATCCTTCTCTGTGCCTTCTCCCCTTACCTTATCAGGACTCTTTGTCACTGGCATTCTGGTCCATTCTCATTCAGAATGATATCATCTCAATATCTTTAATTTAATTATATTTATAAATGCTTTTCAAATAAAGTCACACAGGTTTTGAGTAGCATATCATTTGGAGGTGGCGCTTTTCAACCCATCACAGAGACACATACATATTTGTCAGAGTGAACAAAACAAAGAAACCTGAATAGGAAGGCAGAAGGCTGACTTGCAAAGACAGAAGGCTGGCATCAACTCCAAATAGCATCATCAATGCAATTTGCCTTATGTGCTCCCAGCAGGGTGGATCAAGGGGGACTCTGCTAAAAACTCAGGTATCATCATCCTCTGGGCTTCTCAGAGGAGAGAGGAAGCAACTGACTTAGAGCCCCACGGCTAGTAATGAGGGCCAAGATTTAAATGTAGGCAGGCTCTCTGCAGAGCCACATTAAGTTAAGCTGTAGGTGTTCACAAGCACACAGGTACACACTCGCATGTGCACACAGACCTTTCTGAGGTCTGATAAGAAGAACAAAGCAAGCTAGCAATGCACCACTTGAAACTGACTTGTACAGTTAAAAAGTGACGGTGAGAAGAAGGAAGCCTCAGCTCTTCCTTGGCTTTGGAGTTACCCATCAAAGGGAATGAGCTTAATCCCAGAATAGAAACCAGTTAGAAGGACAACCAAAGCCTGAGATGTGACCGTGTGAGAAAGAGCAGAGTGGAGTCCATGGCTCAGAGGTGTCATAGTGGGAGGCTCACACCGTGAGACCACAGAGCATTGAGAAGAGGACATTGACAATGAGAGGCAGCAAAAAGGAAAGGTTAATCTACAAGGCTTTGGTGTTGATCACTGGCTCCAGTATGCAACCAGTTGTTCTACTTCAGACAACCACAATGTCACCCATATTTCCTAATTTGCAAAATACAGCTCTGTGCATAAGTTCTACAGACTTAAATCCCTTTACTGCTTTCTAATAGCCTGAAGATTTCATTGATGGCATTATATGATATAATATATAATACTATAAAAATAACCAGGCTCACCCTCACAGGGCTGTTGTGAGGGCTCAATACAATAATAGTCATTCAGGTACTTAATATGCCTGGCATACTAGGAACTCAACAAATTTGATTTAAGGTTTTTTACCCAATACATTGTCCAAAAAATGTAATTTAAGCTTACATTGGAAGAGCCTTCCGCAGTTAAAACATTTCTCATCCCATGTAGTCCAGTGGTAGAGCTAAAGAGCTTAGCATACTCAAGGCCCTCGGTTCTATTGTTGGTGCCAAGATAGAAGGAAAAAAAAGAGTAGCGAGAAGAAAAGAAAGAAGGTTAGAAGGAAAGAAAGAAAGAAAGAGAAAAGGAAAGAAAGAAATATTGATTCCCATCCCAAAGTGCAGCGTTTGAAAATGTGCAGAACAGACTACAGGACTGAGGATGTAGCTGCTGGTTAAACATGTGCCTCGTATGCATAAGGCCCTCAGCTTGATCCTCAGCAATGAAAAAAATGAATAAAATCTTCACTCTAACTCATCTCTAAGTGAGAACAATATCTATATTATTAAATATATTTCTGTTGGATATAGCATCATTCTATGTCTCAAGGGAAAGGATCGCGATGCTAGATTTTCCACACTCTAGTTAGTTTTAGAGACACTGGAGTAGGGCAGGGAAGGCAGCCTTTTCCTGCAAAGGGGCAGAGAACAAATATGTGAGGATTTGAAGATCATACACAGTCCCTGTAGCAACTATATTTCTGCAGAATTAGTGGGGAAGTAGCCATGGAGAATATGGAAATGAAGAGGTGTGGCCAGGCTCCAATAAAACTTTATTTCCTGAAACAGAAGGAGGCTGGATTTGGCCTGCAGGACCCAGTTTACTGCTCTCTGAACTGGGGTGCTGAGAAAGTTTGCAGACATCAGTAGTAATTCTTGAGGCATCCAGGGAAAAGGGAGAGACTGGGAGCATCTGAACAGGAAATGAGCAGATTTTCAAAAGACAGAAAAGCAGATGAAGGATTCCAGAAGGAATATGCTTGATTTTGGTCCTGAGGCTCCGAATACCTTGCCCAAGGCAATTCCTGCTCTAAGTGGCAGCCATGGGGTGTGAACCCGGGCCCTCTGGCCTCTGAGGGTGCTCCACTTCCTGGCCCTGAATCAGAACAGGGGTTGGAAAGCATTCCTGGAAAATCTCTGTGGGTGTTCAGCAGAGGCTGATCAGATTTTTAAAGTTTAAAGGGGTTCTAAAAGCCCTGGTTTCTGAAGAATGGCTTGGGGCTGGAGTTCTGACAGTGGGGGATGTAGGGAAGGGAAAGCATTTTGATAGACCTGAACGTAGAGATGGAGGTGCTACGTTTGGCGCCATCACTGGTTTCTTGTAAACCTTCCAGTCTCCAGAAAGTTCTCTCACTGTAACATTTTCTTAGCCATTTACTATTCAGGCTTGGGCTTTATATTCTTAAGGCAATTTATCCTCCAAACTATTGATTTTCTCGGTGGTACCTGTCTCAGAAGCAAAGGGAGTGGGGCATGGTCTTGGCCATGTTCATGCGCAGTTCAAGCCTGATTTATCATTTGAAAAGAGATGGAGTCTTGGTGTGTGGCGTGATGTTTGTGGGGTGTGTGCACACGCATGTACCTCTGTGTACAAGTGTGGAAACCTGAAGAGAATGTCAAGGGTCTTCCGCTTCACTCTTCCACTCTAGTTACTTGAGGTAGAGTCTCTCACTGAACCCTGAGCTGCTGTTTTCAGTCAGGCGGGCTGAGCAGTGAGCCCAGCGAATCTCCAGTCTCTGCTTCCTAGAGGACTGGGGTTATAGACATGCTTGGCCATGCCAGGCTCTTTACCTGGATGCTGGTGATAAAACTTAGGCCATTTCAGGACCTCTCTGGTCCTCATGTTTGCAAGTTTTCTTGCCCACTGTGCCACCTCCCCAGCCCAAAAAGTCTTAAGGGTACAGCTGGACAAGGTCACACAGAAAGCATGTTGAAAACTTTCTATAGTTAAGTGTGCTCCACCTAGAGTAGCCCCAAAGGAGGAAATAATGCTTTTCTAGCTACAATTAAGAATTCTGCCTTTCTGTCCAAGCAATGTGATTTTTCGTGAAGCAGAATAACATTCGTTTATTTATTTATTTATTTATTTATGAGAAAGAGGAAGAGAGAGAGACAGAGAATGGACACCCCAGGGCCTTTAGCCACTGCAAATAAACTCCAGATGCATATGCCCCCTTGTGCATCTGGCTTACACGGGTCCTGGAGAATCAAACCAGGATCCTTTGGCTTTGCAGGCAAATGCCTTAACCACTAATGCATATCTCCAACCCCACAATAACATTCTTTAAGAAGTTTTGCTTTGTCTCAAGATCTTGTTTCTTCCTCTGTTAAGCCTTCCTAGTAAGCCCATGAAGAGAATGCTCCTCCATTGAGTGAGGGAGCAAACCACAGCCCAGTCATAGACACACATATCTCTGCAGTGCCATTGAAGGCATCTTATTCTCTCCATCACCCTGTTGTTTCCCCATAAAATCCTGTGAAGCACCATCCAGACAAGCACCTAGCTCAGCTATTCCCTCGAGACAGTAGTCTCTATGCAAACTCCTGAAGCCCGCTGGGGCCTCAGCTTCCTGCTCTGTGCACTAAGGCTGATGGTTTTATCACAGCAGCATGGATCCCAGTAAACACCTGTAGACAGGTTAACACCTGGCATACAGTAAGTGCCTAATACATAATGTCTCCCTGAGAGTGCCTCACTTTCTCTCTCTCTGATTTTCAGGATGTTGATCTGCCTAAGATCAGTGTTATATTATACAGACTCAAAGGGGGGAGGGGCTGTCAGATGTCCTTTATTTTTAAAAAATCAAGTTTTTGCAACTGTGGGTAGTATGCATGAATGTGTACATATGTGTTTATATGTGTGAGGGTGCATGTGAGTGTGGAGACCGGAGGTCAACCCCTATCACCTCTCCAACTTATTTTCTTGACACGGGGTCTCTTATTGAGCCTAGAATCTACTGATTCAGCCAGGATAACTAAACAGCAAGCCTCCAGGATCCTCCTCTCTCCATTTCCCCAGTTCTGGCATTACAGGTTCATGAGACCACCCCAGCTTTTCCATGGCTGCTGCAGGGGAGGGTTGTCTTACCTGAGGTCCTCATGCATGTACCCCAAGCATTTTATCCACGGCCCCAACTTCCTAGCCCTTATCTTTTGGTGTTTTGAACAGAAAAGAGCAAGGAAATGAAATTTGAGGCATGCCAGGACAACCGCAGTCTGGGTGACCACTTGATTGTGCTGGAGAGGAACCCAGAGGCTAAAGGAGAATCGCAAAGCCACGTAGGTTCTCGGAGGCAGTGGAAATCACAAGGTAGAGCTCTGTGTGAGAACAGCACATTCTCTCTCTCAGTCTCTTTTTGATCTCTTGCCAGTTTCTTAATGAAACAGGGCAAGAGGGAGCTAATTCTCTTCAGAGGCTAAAATCCCTGGAGCTGAGCAGGCTCTTGTATGAAGACAAAGCTCACTAAGGTGGGGCAGGGATGTTGTCCCTGTGAATTTGGCTGATACAACTCCATTAGGCTTTGGAAGTGAACCCAGGTAGAAGGAGGCTTCAGAAAGTAATATTCTCCAACCAGTTTGTAATTAAAATGGAAGCCTTTGAAGTATTGCTCCTCTCTCCATTGCTTCAGCCACCCTCTCTCTATCTGATTAAATGCCAGTACACAGCTGCCTTAAGCTCTGCCCAGCTCTCTGCCAAGACGTTTAGCTTTTAGTCCTGGGCTGCCTGTGTCTATATAGTTAGTGTTAAGGATGTATTAGGAGGCAGAATCCAATGCAAATGTGCATCCTTTTTAAAAATATTTATTGATTTCAGAGAGAGAGAAAGAGAGACAGAGAGAGAAGAGAAAATGTACACTCCAGGGCTCCTACCTCTGCAAACAAATTCCAGACATATATGCCACTTTGTGCATCTGGCTTTTCATGGGAACTGGGGACTCTAACCCATGCTGTCAGGTTTTGCCAGCAAGTGCATTTAAGAGCCAAGCCATCTCTCCAGCCCTGTGCATTCTTTTTTTTTTTTTTTTTTTTTTTTTTTATGGTGTCCATCCTTGGCTCTTCCAAACAACCTCAGCTCTGAACTGAAATGCTGTTTTGCAAGCACTGTCTCTTCTTCCTCACCTGCCCAGATTAAGATTTGTTTTTTAAATTCAGGTTTCACTTCCTACATTCTGGCTGTTGTTCTTCCTGGAGAACTGGACCAGGCCAGCAGCCCAGGGCACATTAGGTTAAAGGAAGCCTTATTTCCCTTCTTTCTGCTAACACTTGGAGGTACCAGAGTTGATGAGTAATTGAAACCCAGTTCCTCATAAGATGAGGGCTGCATATGCTGGACAGAGAAATGGGTGTCAGAATTGACCAAACATGGCTTTAGAGAAGTGAGAGTTTGCATCAAGAAGCTTTATATAGGGGCAAAAACTGCTATACCATTCAAGTTTCACACTATTGGTATTTGACATAATTTTGATAGCACTTAGTCTGGGTCATAAATGTGGAATTCATAAAAAAAAAAAAAAACAACCCCACAAGAGATAATGGTTTATATTCACTGTCATCTTGCCTGGATTTAGAATTCCCATGAAAGCTCACCTTTGGGTGCATCTGTGAGGATGTTTCCTGGGAGGTTTTTTGAAAAATATTTTCATTTATTTATTTGAAAGAAGGCCTCATTAGTATAGCAGGTAGCACTGTCAATATTATATTTATGAGAGAGAGAGAGAGAGAGAGAGAGAGAGAGAAAGTGAGAGCATGGGCACTCCAGGGCCTCTTCCTGCTGCAAATGAACTACAGACCCATATGTCACTTTGTACTTTATGTGGGTACTAGGGAATTGGATCCATGCCATCAGGCTTTGCAAGCAAGTGCCTTTAACTGCTGAGACATCTCTCCAGCCCTCAAAAATTTAATTTAATTTATTTAATAAATAAATTTAAATAATAAATTTAACTGAGAAAGCAGGACCCCTCCTCAATGTGGGCAGCACGATCTCATGGGCTGGGGTCCCAGACTGAATAGAAAGGAGACAGGAAGCTGAGCACCAGCATTCATCTCTCTCTGTGCTTCCTTTCTGTGGACACAATGTGACCAGCAGCCTCATGCTCCTGCCACCATGCCTAAATCTGTAAGCTAAAATAAATCCTTCCCTCCTCAAATTGCTTTTCTCAGGTATTTTGTTATAGTAATGAGAAAAAGAATACAATAGGCACATTATTGCATTTATATTTGCTTTTCCAAATCTCCGTCTACTGTGTTAAAAATTCAAAATATTAGGCCTGGAGATGTGGCTTAGTGGTTAAGGTGTTTGTTTGCAAGGCCAAAAGACCCAGGTTCAACTCCCAGGACCCACCCAGGCCAGATGCACAAGGTGGTGCATGTGTCTGGAGTTCATTTGCAGTGGCTGGAGGCCCTGATGCACCCATTCTCTCTCTATCTGCCTCTTTCGGTCTCCCTCCCTCTCTCTCAAATAAATAAAATAAAAAAGAATAATTAAAAACTTTCAAAACATTGGAAGAAACAAGAGAATAAACATATGATGGAAGTGGTTCACTTTGATGGTGTGTCTCCTTCTCCCAACCCAAGGTCACTACCCCATCCCCGTCCTACGAAAGGACTTTTTTTTTTAAGGCAGGGTCTCATGTAGCCCAAGCTGGCCTCAAATGTAATGTGCAGCTAAGAATGGTATTGAGGTGATTCACCTGCCTCTTCCCAAGCATGGGACTTACCACCATATCTGGTTTATGCAGCTCTAGAGATTGAACCCAGGGCTTTGTGCATGTGAGGAAAGCACTCTACCAGCTGAGCCACATCCCCACCCTTGAACACAAGACTTTTGCTTATCTTTTGTGCAGTGAAAATAAAAGCAACTTCAGAAAACTATACTTTCCTTTTTTAAAAAAAATGTATTTATTTATGAGCCAAGAAGTGAGGGTGTATATGGTTGTGCCAGGGCCTCATGCCTCTGCAAAGAACTCCAGACTCATGCACCACTTTGCACATTGGGCTTTACCTGGGCCCTGGGGAATCAATCCCAGACTAGCAGGCTTTGAAAGCAAGTGCCTTTAACCACTCAGCCCTCTGTCTAGCCCAACTGTACATTTCTGATTGACTTGTAATATCTATAAGTCAAGTCAGTATATTTTCTGTTTAAGTACAGGTTTAAAACAAATTCCAAATGGCTCTCTCCTAACTTCTCATTCTTAATGCCTTCCTTGGGGCAATGTTGGTTGTATAGGTAATACCTATCCTGCACGAAGAACACAGGAAGTAAATACTCATCACTGAAAACTAGTAAGAGATTATAAATTAGGAAATAGCCAATCGAACCTCCGTGTTCCATCTTCCTAATAATCCAATATTCATCAATGAAAGATGAAAGCAAACTTTTTGACTTAACAAGTTAGCAAGCCTGTTTTTTTTTTTTTTTTGCAGGTGAAGTAGAGACCACAAAGAGTCTTGCTCCAGGAAGTCAAAGGTTATCTATGCATACAACAGGTCAACCTGATTTTATCGTTTGCCTGTCTTTTTGTTTATCGTTTCAAGCATAATTTGGTACTAGCACTCATATCATTTTTGAGAAGAACATACAATAAGGGATGAATTTTCTATGGAAACCAAAGTTCAAGGCCTCTCACTAATGGACACTAGGGAAGGGCTTTAGCAATTATGTATTTACAATGTTGTTAGTGATCCATTTTATTAGCTCCAAGCTCATCCATGGGTAGAGGAACACCTGTGAGAAAAGACAGACATCAGAGCTGAAGAACCTGGGATGCGTATTTTCTGTTAGGGTGCTCTGAGGAGAAACCCTTCCCAAAGTGGTTCCACTTCCTGAACAACTTGGAACCAGGCACAGTTCATGCAAGTCTGAGGCATGAACTTGGACATCTGCTTCAGCTTCTGCAAGCTGCAACTGCCCTGCTGTGTACATAGTAAGAGCCGAGGTTTACAGAGGTGAGGGAACTGGCTCATGTCACCCAGGGAGGAAGCAGATGGGAAGACTTAATCCCAGCCAGGCCTGCCTGACTTCAAAGCTTGATTCCCCTCCTCCATCTTTCTTATCTTGCAAAATATCATAAACCCTGGATATGACAGCCAACCCTCTGACTGATGGACAATGGTAAGAAACCATGTAATGCTGCAAAACAAGAGCAGGAGCTAGTCTCTTGAGTTCACGTGGGAAATGGCTTCAGATATTTCAAGAAACAAAGTGGAGTGGTTGGAGCAATGAAACGCCTCAGTTTCCCATGTACTCAATACTCAGCAAATTGATCAGTAATGAGATCAAGTCCCTTAACAAATAAAGAGCTAATGCAGACCTAATCCCACGCAGAAGATGAAAAATGTATGTTAATCTTTTGCCTGGCCTGACAAACTAGACCTTAGAGTGTGTACAGCTTCCACTCCTGTCCTTCAGAGTCTCCAGTAGGAAGACCTGTGCTATGAAAGGAGAGGTAATGGGCTCAGGGGCTGCAGCTCAAATTTAAATGTCAGCTGAGTCTGCACAGAGCTTCAGAGTAAGACATGAAATGAAAGAACTATTTTTTTTTATTTCTTTTGTTTTTTCTCTCTTTTTTTCTGGTTATATATCCCAGTCTGGCTTTGAACTTATTATTTAGCCCATGATGGCCTCAGACTCTCAATCCTCCTATCTGGCCTCATGCTGGGATTAAAGGTATATGCCACCATATAACTGAAAGAAATGTTTCTATAACCTCCCCTGTTTCCTGGTGGTTTTCTCCATCTGCTACTGACTTTCTTTACTGATGTTGTGGACTTGGTTTTCTCATTGGTGAAGTGGGGGACAGTACAGAAAAGCCCATTTTCAAGGTATGCACTTCTCTCCCAGGATGAGTCACTGAGGTGTCTGGCTTGGACCAGAGCACAGTCTGCTGGTCGCCTTCTGTTTGCGCTCCTGCTGCTGCTCTTTCTCCATGTGGATCCTGGCTTCCACTGTAGAACTAAGCCTTATGTGATTCTCCATCCACTGGTGGGTGCAAAGAAATGTAGGTTGCCATGGCCCCAACACTCACTCACTGGATTACCTCAGCTCCTGCTAGTCTTGCCTCTCACCTTCTTTTCAGTACCCATTCCACTCCCTGTCTCTTCTCGCTAGGATTCTCCTGTCCAGATGCCCATCTGTCTCTTCCACCCTGTATTGAGCTCCTGATACACACATATGCTCATCGAAAAGGCCCCGTTGTGGGCAGCAGCCAAGTGAATTCCTTCCTCACTTGATTTTTCTTCAAAGAGTATCATTAGGGCCAAGGGAGATGGCTCAGTCCCGTGCAAGCATAAGGACTTGACTCTAATCCCCGATACCCACAAAAGATGCTGGGAGTGGAGGAGTACGGCTGTAAGCCCAGAGCTGGGGAGGTAGAGGTAGTCAGGTCCCTCGTGTTTATCAGCTACCTAGTTGAGCCAAATTGGAGAGATTCAGGTTCAGTGAGAGACCCTGTCTCAAAAAAATAAGGTGGAGAGCATTTGAGGAAGACACCCAGCATCAACCTCTGGCCTCCATACACATGCGCACACACACATGTGCACGTGTTCTCCCTCCCACATGTATACCTGCACACACATGTGAGCCCACACACATACAAACATGCATACACCATACACATCACACAATATACATGCAAAAAATAGGATCACTATCTGACATGTATCCACATGTTAATTTGTCTCAATTCTGTCATTAGATCATCTGCTCCATGAGGGCAGGAACTTTACTCTGTAAAGTACCTAGTACCTACAGGGCTTCCCAGCACAGGCTAAGTCCTTCATAGCTAAAGAGATGTGTTTAAATAGGTCATAATTAAAATTACAACTAGAATACCCCTATTCCAAGTCTGCTGCTTCCTATTGAGTTTGGACACAGAACTAGCATGTCATTTATTCATCTCATCCTCAGCACAACCCCTCTTAGATGAGAGAGAGAGAGAGAGAGAGAGAGAGAGAGAGAGAGAGAGGGAGAGATGAGCATAGCCCTAACCATTAGAGCGAGTATTAATCAAGCATGCATTCTATGCCGGACAGTGAGACCCCGTGTCTCACCTTCTCTGGTGCGGCATGAATCCTCAGCTTCAAGAGACTAGTTTTATTTCTGGTCTTTCAGATGGCTAGGCTGAGGCACAATTTGGTGAGCTAAGCAGAAAGGCGTCACACCAGGTTTCAAGGACAGTCATTTCTGTCTTCAATGCCAACATGAAGTTTCATTACATGTCACTGCCTGCAGGGGTAGTAACACATTCAAGGTCATTTGGCTCACAAGCAAACCCAAGGTGGGATCCACAGTGAGGTATCATGGATCCCACAACCTACTATGGCTGAAAATATATCTTATGGTAGAACACTTGCCAAGCATGTATAAAGTCCTGGGTTTAATGAGCAGTGCACACACACACACACACACACACATCTGTAAATTTTTTGCACTTTTCAGCCCAGCTCATTTCTGCACCCTAACCTCTGGCAGATGGCCTGATGCACAACAGGTGCCCAACACTCCATCTTCCCCAGTGTGAGGTAGATGAATTAGTAATAGCCTGAATCAAGTCCAATCAAGTGCATCCAAGGAAGGGAGTTGCTGCCTTCACAGTGCATCTCAGTACACAAGCTCTCTGGTCTACGCTGCTCTCTGGAAGACCTGGAATCCATTGCTCTGGTTTCAGCTATGGGACCTCAGGGTGCTTTCCCTTTCTCGCCAGCTTCTTTAGAGACAGGGTTCCTCTTGCCTCTGCTGCTTGCAAGCTTCCAGTTTCTCCTTCTCTGCTTCCCATTACCATCGGCACTCTGAGATTACAGGCCTTTGCACTGCTTTGCAATTCAGCTTGTTACACAGGCACTGAGGAGGGTCAAACTTGGCGGGCAGGCTTGCAAGCAAGATTTCCTTTAATCACTAATCTATCTCCTCAGCACCTATAATACTTTTTTGAGAGACTGAAGACTTCATGCATACAGACCAGAATAAGGAAAGCATATCTCTAAGGCTGGGATCCAAGATCTCATTAGGATCCAGTGAGATCATCACATCTGGAAACTTGTCCAGTAGTACTACTTGAGGAGTGTGTTTTCATCAGAGACCTCATTATCCAACAACACAAAGGAGTCCCCTTGATCCAGTGTGGTACTTTCGACAGTTAAAGTTATGACAGTTAACTATGACTTAAAAATATTACATGGAAATTCCAGGAAAAGAATTCCTAAGTTTTATATTGCGTGTCTGAGACTGTGATGAAATCTCATGGTGTCCTTCTTCATCCTGCCCAGGATTTGAGCCACCCATTTGTGCACTGCTTCCATGCTGTATCCACGACCTGCCCACAAATTACAGGTAATCATGTTGGTTATCAGATGGATTGTCATGGAATCACAGACTTATGTTCGTGTGAACTGAGTTATGTATTAGTGGCCTAAGTACAAAAACAGTGAAACTCACAATTCAGCCGTAACAACGAGAAGCTGTGCAATGTTTATCTTACACAAATAGGGGAAAGTTCTGGACTTCATAGGATAAATAAAATGTACGCTAAGACTGCTGAGGGCCTTAGGAAAGAGGAAACAGCATTGGAGTTGGGTACTGACTGCAGTTCCAGGCATCCATTGAGGAGTCAGTAAGGATCCCTCACTGATATGGGGGACACTTATCCTTAATCATTGCAAACCAAACACAGACAGAATTATAACACAGCAAGAGCAAAACAGCCCCAAGAGAACTGAGATCATTTGTCTCTACCAGGACACGGACACTCATAGCAGCACTAGAAGACCACACAAATGCGCATCAATGGGTAAGTACTCAAATTGGAATGAACTTGTGCAATAGACAACTGCAAAGCCACAGAAAAGAAAGGACCTCTGAGTCACACCATAATGTGCCCAGATATCAAAGGGCAGCAGGAGAAAACAAAACAAAACACACACACCATGTGATCCCATCTGTGTACAGTTCAAGGTCAGCAAGAATGACAAATGTCAGAACACAGTCACTCTAGGGGTATTGATTAAGAAGCAGAACAGAAAAATTTCTGGGGGCTGGAAAGAGGTGATCTCTTAGTCAAGTAGGGAACAATTCACTGATCTTAGGACCAGTTAGGGAAATTCTGTGCAAAAATGAAAATCAGTAATTTCTTGTTAAAATGTCTTGTGTTAAGGAAGACTTTCAGGACAGCAACAGCTGAGCCTTAAACAAAGGGGTCCTTTGAGGTGTGGGACCCTGTGTGACTGTACCCGTCCCACATCCATGAAGCTGGGCCGGGTTAAGCTGGGCATTCATGATTTGTACACCTCATGTGGTTTAGTTTTAAGTCAACAAAAAGTCTAAAATAAAAAGAACATATATGGAGCCATAGGGAAAGACATCCTGAGTTTGGAGGGGAGCGGCTGTTGAGGAGGGATGGATTTTAAATAAAGGTGTGGAACAAGGAGTCCTCACCACAGAGGCACCAGAGGCTACTGGGAACAAAGCTGCGATAGGCTAAACTTCTCACCTCTTCCCCACCAACTGCCTCCTTCCCAAGGTACCAGGCAGTGGGACCTCAGATCAGGTGCTTAAGTCTGCAGGCTTCCGGCATCTCCTCCCCAGATAGAATCACAGCAATGACAAACACTGGCATGGGTTTTCCACACAGGATCTCTATCAGTCAGTGCATATAGCCTCCTCTGAGCTTCTGATCCTCTTTCTGTTTCAGATAGGTAAACTGAGGCCTGGAGAGATTAAACAACTCATCCAACCTCACACAGGTAGGAAAAAAAAAAAAAAGCTGGGATTTAAACCCACATAGCCTGAACCCCTAGAATGGGCATTTCTAATCACCCCATTGTCCTCTTTAGGGAAACAGCAGGAAATTCTAAAGAACTCGCCTGGGGTATGGTTGCTTCTCAGAGATTTAGCTCGGTCCTGTCTCACATAGGGCACCATTCCAGTTCAACATTTATTTCAGAAGGGACAACTGAGAAAGATGAAATAATTGGCTCAAGGTCACACAGCATGTACTTTTCAATTTCATATTTGACTCCAAGGAGCTTTGTGACTTTTATGTGGGCCTGGGTGTGGTATGTTTCACACTTTCTCTTCTAAAATTTGGTGAGTATTTTTCCCCTTTTGTGAGTTTAGGGAGGACTGCCTGCTGGAGCTACAAATTAATGAATGCAGACATAATCTTGGTTTGGATTTATTTACATCTTCCATAAATCATATTTATTGAGTGCCTGGGGTGTACAAGGCGTTGTGAGAGGTCCCACACATTAAAGCAAAGAAAAAATAAACATTTCAGACACTTGGTGTATACTGCAGACTACTTAAATATCCAAAGGCATCAAATAAATTATCAGAGTGTTTAGAAATACGCTCTGGCACGCTCCCTGCAAGCCTTCATACAACCCTACAATTGTGCAATGTGCACTGGAGCCTGGTCTCCACACGGCCCTGGGGATATTTGTTAACACAAGGGAGTGGGTCAGAGGTCCCCGGAGTCATCTGTGTTGCAGAGTTTTGGGAAATGGTGGTCTCCTTCGCATCTTACCCTACTCAGGTTAACATCTCCAACTTTCTTCCATCTTTTATGAGATGCAACCATGATAATCATCCAGCGTATCATCTGCATCCACCTCGAGACTACCTCCCCCATCTTCAAAGCTATCAAGGATGGGATGGAGGTGGAGACTGGTAGCAGCAGGCACACACCCACGCGCACAGGCACATACGCACGCAATACACAGACACACAGATACAGATGCCACACCCATCTCCTTAACAGCATGGTGGATGGATGAGCTAAAACTCTTGACAGAGGTCTCTCTGTAATCTGTATACCTTTCTAAGCAAGCACAAGTTACCACTCGCTGCTGAAAACACGGCTAGTCCACACTGCAAGTTCTATCCCATTGGGCCTGAGGCTGTTGCTCCATTTAAGCTTGCAGTAGCTAGGAAACCATTCATTCCTGTTAGATATTACATTGTCTTGAAGCTGAGTTCATTTCTTCTTTTTCCGTGGGTTCGTGTGCATGTTCATAAGCATGTGGGTGCACATGTGTGTGGGGTGTGCATGCACATATGTGTGCATGCTTGTGAAGACCCATGTTAGTTGTCCTCTTCATTTGCTCTTCTCCTTGTTTTCGGGAGGCGGAGTCTCTCACTGAAACTAGAGCTCACTGATTAATTTAGTTAGACTACTAAGGCAACAAGTTTCCATGGTCCTCCTGTCCCCACATCCCCAGTGCTGGGATTTCAGGCAGGTACCACCATGCCCAGTTTCCACATGGGTACTAGGGACTCACACTCAGGTCCTCATGCTCACGTGGCAAGAATTTTACCTATTAAGCCATCTCCCCAGCCTTCCCATTTCCTTTTTTATGCACTTAAAGACTGAGTGATCACCAGCTTGTGTCAGGATCTGTATTAGGCATGAAGGAGATAACAATGCCAAGGCTGTGCCCACGTCTTCAAGAAGCCCACAGTTTTAAGGGGAAAGCACGTAGAATGCATCAACAAGTAAGCCAGTGATTGCAATCTGGTTTTCTTAGGCCCTGAATTGCTCCCCTGTGCCACAGTGTGCAATGGGACTACATGGGAACCAGGCAGACAGGAGAATCTACAATGGATTTTTAAGCGCTCTGAACCAGATCATGGCTATCTTGGTAAGTGAAGGCATGGAGCATGCACTCTATGCTAGATGAGAAAGAGAGACACTGAGGATTATTATATAAGGTAGAGACAGAATCAAATTTGCCTTTTACAAGCATTTCTTTTCTATCATTTTCCTTTTCCATCTCCTCTACTTTTGAGAGTAAAATGAAGGCTTGAGCGGTGATCGCATGTGCTCCAGACAAATCTCTTTTGAGTTAAAGATTGCTCAGTGGGGATCATTTTCAAGCCAAAATGAACAGATGTGTTGAAAACATACAAAGTTATAGAAGCAACACTCTCATGCTTTAGAAACTGTCAAAGTTGAAAATGAAAGGAGGAGAGAAACAAAGAATTGGGGAAGAGAGAGAGGGCAGCAGAGAGAAAGGAGGGAGAGAAGGAAGACAGAGGTTTCATACGACAGGCACACACTTTCTTTATTTTGCTCTTTGTCAAGGGTAGAAGCCCTGAGCAGCGCCTTCATTCATCCACACTCGGTTTCCTGATGAGGAAAAGAGAAATCTTAGTAACTGTGCCTAGAGTTGGATGCCACCTGTGGCTGAGGTAGGTAGTTAGCTTCCCAGCGACTTCGTTCTAGGATAGGGAGTTGTGACCAGTAAGGGACACATTGATCACATCCCTTACTGTAGTTTGGGAGGGTAGTTGGATAATGAGGCATTAACTTTAACTGCTGACTAAGCTCTTTATGCGGTCACAGAGGACTAAGCTATTAGGAGGTAGGATCTAGAGAGAAGAGAGAAGTCACTGCTGGCATGCCTTTGAAGGATGTGTCTTGTCCCCAGACCATTGCTCTTGCTCTCTCTACTTCCCAGTTGACACAACCTGAGCAGTTTTCTTTTGCCATGTCCTTCAACCGTGATGTTTCTACCTTGCCAAAAACCAAGCCACTCAACCACTTACTGAAGTGTCTGAGCCAAAATAAACCTTTTTTTTTTTTTTAAATTACTTGTCTTGAGCATTTTGTCATAGTGATGAAAAGTTCCTATACGCCTTCACAGCCAAGCATGGCCACATCACGAGTCAACACTCAAACCAAAACAAAGATATTGGATTTCTTTTCTGGGTCAAGGTTTTTAAACATTAGGCATTTCTTTTTCATAACATTCTTCTTTCACTGATAATTTGGAGCAGATGCCACTGGGGCCCTACAGCACAGTAGAGCCAGGCAGCAAGGAGCACGGATCCCAGAGTCATTGCATGGAAGACAGCCACTCCCAGTGAGGATCTCCTGATGGGACTCGGGAAGTGAGATTTCATATAAAGCCACTAAACAGTTAAGGTTGGTTTGTTATAGCAGCTAACCATAGGGTTAATTTAACCCATAGCTTAAATTGAGCATACATAAGTAATAATGAGTGTTTAACAAGCACCAGATAAAGGAAGATTGCATGGCATCAGCTTTTTGATATTTTCTTTTGGCATTAAAGAAACAAAATGCCATTTTCAAGTGATTACTCTTCACCAATATCTTTGGAAGGAACTTTTAATCAGTTATCCCTAACAAGATTATCTCTTTGAGGGAAAACAACACCAACTGCTGGATTTGTCTTCTCCCCTTCCCCTTGAGAAGCATCCTGCCAAGTTCTAACTGCGATTATTTAGCAAGTTCTTCAATTTAAAAAGTTACCATCCACTCACAGACCTGGCGAAGCTGTCGGTGGCTGAGAAATGTGGAACTCGGCCAACTGATTAGTTTTGATGGACTGTGGTGTGGAAATCCAGTCTGTGTCACTAAAGTGCCTGCTCGTCCAATTAACCAAATTACTACAGGGAACACAGGCCAAGTGCAACACTTAGTGGACGGCTGCTCCAGGAGGTCAGAATGGAGGGGAGCAGATTTTATCAAGTGCCTACCCCCTCCTTCTTTATTTTCCGACCAAAATAAGGGCTGAGAAGATAAAACAAGTGAACAGTATCTTTTCTAAAGCTGTCCTGCCTGCCTTGGAAATTCGCATGTGACTCTCTTTAAAAGGAGGTCTCATTAGCACTGGTGTGTGTGCTTGTGCATGTGTGCGTGTGCGTGTGTGCGTGTGTGCATGGCGTGTGTGTATGAAGACCAGAGAACAACGTCAGGTTTTTATTCCTTAGTGCTGGCTTTATTTATTTACTTATTTTTGTGAGACAGGGTCTTTCATTGGCCTGGAGCTCACCAAATAGACCTCATTGGCTGGCTAGTGACACCCAGGGATTTGCCTACCTATGCCTCCCCAGTGTTGAGATTGTAAGCCTGTGCCATCGCACCTGGCTTTTCCCCATGGGTTCTGGGGTGTGACCTCAGTTCCTGGAGCTTACAAGGGAGATGCTTTAGTAAGTGAGCCATCTCCCCAATCCTACTAGTTACTTTTGTCCAGATGTTTCACTCCTAATTTTAAAGCACCGGGTCTTTCCCAGGCAGTACGATTGCTGCTAAGAGTTAACAGAGGATACAGCAAGAGAGGCCATGCCTGTCCGCACTTTGCATTCTCGATGGGAGCATAAATAGCAAGCAGGAAGTGTGCAGCTTTGACACTATTGACATTTGGGATCAAAGAACTTACGGGTGGGAGTCAATGGCTTCCTTGTGCATTCTAGGGTGCTGTACAGCATCCTTGGTCCTGACCCCAGGCAGTCAGTATAGTATCTCACCAGCGCCAGCCCCCCTCAGCGGCCCTTCATCCTCCATTGAGAACCAGGGCTCAATAGTTAGGCAAATGAGGTGAAAGTGAAGAATTGGTCACCATGCTTGCTGGGCAGGAGGGATGGTAAAGAGCAGAGGAAAATGGACAGTCAGAGAAGTCTCAAGAAGGCGGCTTTTGAGCTGGAACCTCAAGATGAGCAGGGATTGGCTAAGTAAGGATTAGGGGAAGAGGGGGGAGAGGGAGAGGAAGAAACCTGGGGTGAGCAGAGAGTGCAAGGGAGGGTGTGGGCACACAGGAGGCTGGAGAAGAACGTAAGTGCAGATGCTAGGTCTTGTGACCATGATGAGGACTTGAATTTACTTTTAACACAGCAAAGAGAGTTCAGCTGCTGGAACCAGAGTGCTGGTATCCCAGTTTCTCCACCTGTGTCACAGGCACAGGAAAGCCCCGTGTCTCATAGAGCTGTGGTGAGGATTAAATGAGCCCGCACAGGTGGAGTATGGAACCTGGTGCTGGGTAAACATTCGCTGACAAGGCGGTGGGGCTGGAGCAGGTAGGACCAACCCCTGGTGCTGTCTGCGGGCTTCTCTTCTCCACTCACACCACGTAGCAGCTCCGCTGGAGATGAGCTGGTCGTGGTGGTGGAATAATTACACCAGGGAATTAGCCAGCGCTAGATCAGGCTCCCTTTCCATCCATGCTGCCTAGGACAGCACTCCTGCTGATTAGCTATTACTACGAGGTTGGCTCTGGCTGTGGTGTATCACAGCCAGAATCAGCTGGAGTGGGTGTGTGGAGGCAAAGTCACCTGCTAGGAAGCCATGGTGACTGACCACGTCATAAAGGATTCTCTTTTCAACCAGGTGCTGAGGTGTGGCTTAAAGCTCAGGCCTTATAACTGAGATGTATCCTGGGGAGAAATGGCATGAATTTGCTGGTGAGTTAGGTGTGATAGAGGGACAGAATTTTTAGGAGTGACATTTCTGAATTTAGTAACCTCTGGAGTGTGATGTGATCTCTACATACTATCACCGCACTCCACTGCCAAGAATGACAACTGAACTAATGGAGTCCACAGTTACCTTTCATTAAGCCTATAGGAACTGGTCACAAATAACTTCCATGTATTTCTCTAATCTCTAAAATGCTATCAGAGAATAACAATTGGATTTAGGGTTTTGTTGCATGTGACAGTGAGGTTCAGAGAAGTTCAAGTTCTTGCTCAAAACCACCCAGGGTATTTGACACAGCCAGTTTCCTGAGCCTCTCTCTGACTGGGGAGCCCATTCCCACTGCACGGCCAGCCCCACCCCCTCTCCATTCTGAATCTTTCTGATAGGAAGTGTGCAACTTTGACACCATTGACATTTGGGATCAAAGTGCTTGTGGGTGGGAGTTGATGGCTGCCTTGCGCACTATAGGGTGCTGTGTAGCATCCTTGGCCCCGACCCTTGAACCTACCTAAGAAAAATGGACCTACTTAAGAAAGATGGGCTTCTTTGTTTTGGGGGAAAATCTGAAAGGAGCCTGATGTGTTCCTTATAGTGTTTCATCAGTATTAAAATCAGGAAGGGCTGCCCACCAAGTTGACCAGGCTTAAATCTGAAGAATGATACTTCCAAACACTTCTCCAAAACTTTCTGAGCCTCTCTGTTCTTTATTTGATTTGTAAGGATCCAAAGAGGTGGCTATCATCATTATCATCATCACCACCCCACCTTCATTACCATCCCCACTATCACTATCACCATCATCACCACCATTGTAATCATCCTTATCACCATCCCCACATCACCATTACTCCCAGCATCATAACAAAACTCACCTTTCCTAAATGCTAACATAATAATTTATACTGCAAAATATCTTATATGGGCATATGGAGGCCCACTAGAATTCTGTGACGTGAGTCATTGCTATTAACCCAAAATATAAATGTCAAAAGTAAGCGTTAGCAAAAAATGATAGAAGTTTCTCCCATCACATGGCTAGTAAGTGGCTAAGCCAACATTCAAACTTATTAAAAGGTCGTGGGATGCATGGGCCAAAGGATTTTTTTTTTCTAATTACAATTAATAAACTTCCATCCAGGTGTGGTGGCACACACCTTTAATCCCAGCACTTGGGAGGCTGAGGTAGGAGGATTGCTGTGAGTTTGAGGCCACTCTGATACTATATAGTGAATTCCAGTTCAGTGTAGGCTAAGGCAAGGCCATACATCAAAAAACAAACAAACAAAAAATTAAATTAAGCTGGGTGTGGTGGCACATGCCTTTAATCCCAGCACTCAGGAGGCAGAGGTAGGAGGATCGCTGTGAGTTCGAGGCCACCCTGAGAAGACAGAGTGAATTCCAGGTCAGCCTGGACTAGAGTGAGAACCTACCTCAAAAAAACCAAAAAGAAAAAAAAAAGAAAGAAAGAAAAAATAATAAATTAATAAACTTCCATACATGTGCAAATAGCCTTTGGTATGTTTTTCAGTGCTGATATGAGGACTTCACAAAACCATCCTGAGAGTCTACTCTATGCTCAGTCACCTAAGCCAGGTGACAACTGGGTTGGAGCCCAAAAGTTCAGCTTTGTCAAGGCCAGTGGGTGTTGTAAGGAGTGAAAAGGCATTTGGATGTCTCTCAGTGGCAGCATAATATCACATGAACATGCAAAGAAATGTGTCCCTGAACTGCAAATTTCAGGTTTTGACAAATTACATACGTGGCATCTGATCAACCCCTCTTAAAAACCATCCCCAACAAAAGAAATTGGAATACTAAACAAAACAACAGCAGTGACCACAAACGTCCATACCTAGTCATGTGCATCCCGGAAGTTGTCCTTGTGGATTTCCCATGCATGGCTGCAAGCATAGGGCTGACAACTGAAAGGACTTCCCACTGTGAGCCTGACACCATCGGCTGGGCTGTGAAAGGGCTTTTGTGAGGGATTGAGCAAGCCTGTTAGGATCTGGGTAACTGTGCCTATTGTTGAAACCCACACCTGTGTAGATAACCCTTGGAGTCTTCCGTGGAGTTGTCCGAAGAGCCTACAGCCCATCCCAACAACTCTCATTGCCTGGAGAAAGATTTTCTTCTCTTCTGGCTTTCGTCCAGATGGTCCAGGCTGTATCATGATTTGTGTGGCTAACATCAGTGTTTCACTGGCTTTGTGACATGCTTAATGTGAGCATTTTGACAGCAAATCTTGTGGTATAGGCCATTTATATTAGTGAATTCCTGACTTTTGATCAATAATCTTTTGAATGTCATCTGGACTATGTCTTTCTTTCAATTATTTATTAGAATTCTTCCTGGGACAAACAGGCTAGCTGATCTGCTTATCTTTGGCAGCAGGTCTGAAAGTTTGAAATGGTTTGTTGACTTGATCTCCTTACTTTCCTTCCATCTTCCCTGGTGGACAGGACCAAGGAGTTTCAGTCCTCGCTATTAGATGGCAGCTGGGGTTTTCTGCATGTTTCCAAAGCAGGCTGCCTCTTCAGAGGGAATCAAAGGAACTCACATCTCTCAACAGCCAGGCATAGGGACTCTTTGCCTCTATTTTGCAGGTGGGAAACCTGAGGAGTCAATAAAATTAAGGGCTCTATGGTTAGTTAGTGACTGCAGAACAGCTCTACGTCCATGACCTTCCACAGAGGGTGTCTAATGAACTGGACTCTAGGAACCTCAGAGGACCTTGGTCAGGTATTGTCTTGTTAATTTTGTCATCACAGTGAAAACAATGCCTTTTGGAGGGTACGGTTATCATGGTGGAGAAGGCATGGTGGCAGGAGCACGAGGCAGCTGGACACATTGCGTCCACAGTCAGGAAACAGCGAAATGAATGGCAATCCTCAGCTAGATTTCTCCTTTTTAGTCAGTCTGTGACTCTAGGCCATGGAATGGTGCTGCCCACATTGAGACTGGCCCATCCTACCTCAATTAACCTAATACAGAAACTCCTTTACAGACACGCCCAGGGACTCATTTCCATAGTGCTTCTGAATCCCATCAAAATGACAGTGATGATTAACTATCAGTGGTATATATATATCCCATTACCCTAACTGGAGTGCCTTTCAGTAGGAAAGGGGTACTGTGGCTGACTATGCCAAGAGAGCAGTTTACATCAGGGCACTGTACACAAGCCGGGACAAGGGTCTCCTGGAGCAAAGGTGTAAGTTCCTATGCACCATCCCAGACTCACTGAGTTACTTCCAGAGTGGGGACTTGGACCATTCATAGAATAGACACTCAGAGAGCTTTCAGTACTGCAAAGTGATCCCCATTGAGAGCCAACTACCTCAGAGTCATATGGGAAGCTTATTAAAATATTGACATGTGGTTCTACCGGTCCCTATTGATTGATATGAGGTATGATGGCTAGCCTAGGGTTCAAGATTTTGCATTCATTTTTTTCATGTGCATGTTCATGTTCACAGGTGTGTATGTGTGTGTGTAATTGTAGGCCACAGTCAATGTCAGGTGTCTCAGTCAATTGGTCTCTACCTTATTTATTTAATAATAATGATATTTTAGCAGTCTAAAAAGATTTATTTGAGGGAAAAGGAGAGAGAGGAGAGAGAGAGAGAGAGAGAGAAAGGGCACAATAGGGCATCCTGCCACTTCAAGTGAACTCCAGATGCATGTACCACTTCATGCATCTGAGTTTACATGGGCATTAGGGAATTAAACCCAGGCCATCAGGCTTTGCATAAGAGCCTTTAACTGCAGAACCATCTCTCCCAGTCTTCCACATTATTTTTTTAAGGAAGAGCCTGGAGCTCACTGACTTGGTTAGAATAGCTAGTAATCAGGTCCCAAGATCCTCCTATCTCTGATTCCCCGGGCCCAGGATTACAGAACCTGTCACCATGCCCAACTTGTATATGGGTGATGGGGATCTAAATCTGAGACTTCCTGTTTGTGAAGGCAAATTTTTATCCACTGAGCCATGTCCCCATCCTGGTTTTGCACTGTTAACATATACTTCCAGTGTTCTTAGCAGATTTCAGAACTGTAGCAAGAACATGAGGCTGAGTTTGGAAGCAGCCTCCTGCGTACAGCATTTTGAGAGCACGAGCTTCTAAAAATTCATTATGGTCTTTAATGAGGAACTATAAGTAAATGGAAGAACTAGTGCTCACCACAGCCAGGCTGCAGTGTGACCACAGGTTACTTCACTTCTGTGTCCTGGGTGTACTTAGATGAACATAGGGAACATTTGAATAAGGCTATCCCAGTTTAATTGGCTCTCATTTAAATTCCTTAGAACCATGCCTGGTATGTAGAAACTGCTTAATAGATGTATAGTGGCCATAGTTATTTGTAACTGTATTCAATTTTTTTCTACTCTACTGAAATAGCTTTTTAAAATTTTGTTTTAATTTTAAATGTTTTATTTGAGAGAGAGAGAAAGACAGAGGCAGAAAGAGAGAGAGAGAGAGAGAGAGAATGGACAAGCCAGGGCCTCCAGCCACTGTATGCACCACCTTGTCCATCTGGTTTATGTGGGTCCTGGGGAATCAAACCTGGGTCCTTTGGCTTTGCAGGCAAGTGCCTTAACCACTAAGCCATCTCTCCAGCCATCTACTAAAAATATCTTATAATCTGTGTTTCTCATGACAGTTATGAATATTAGTTTATCTGATTATGGGATAGTGAACTTCCAGAAGACTTGACCACTGTGCTGCCATCTGATCACTTTGCTTCCCTCTTCCCAAATCAATTTTGTGTGACTTCTTTCCATTTAACTTTGTCTTAAAATGTATGCGTATGGAAATTTGCTAAAATACTGACATGCTGAGAGGGAGTTAAGAAGGGAGGGGAGAGAGAGAGGGAATAAGCTGGTATTGTGAAAACAACAACAACAAAAGTCACAAAAGAGATTAAAATATTTGGGCACTTACTTTGCAAGCATGAGGACCAGAGTTTGAGCTCCAGCATCCTTGTAAAAAAGCCTAGTGTGAAGGCACACACTTTTAATCGCCCATCTCTGGGGAGGCAGGGATAAGAGGACTACTGAAGTTCACTGGCCTGACAGTCTAGCTTGATGAGTTCTAGGCCAGTGAGAGACCCTTTCTAAAAAAGAAATGGTGGGTAGCACTTGAGGAGTGACACCTGAGGTTGTCTTCTGACCTGTACATCCTCATATACACAAACATACCGACACATACATGCACACACACACAATTCAACAAGCTTCATCATGGCTGCATAGTATTCCATCTTACACACACACACACACACACACACACACACACACACACAAATATGCACCATACAGTTAGCCAGCGGTATAGTGTTAGGCACTAGGGTGATTTGATGATTAAATACTATTATTATTATTCACTTGCTTATTTGTCTATATGCTCTGATTCGCTTTATTCGTTTCCTCTAGATAAAGCCAAGGAATGATTTCCACTGGGTAAATATACCCTCTTTATGATTTGTATCTGAACAGTTAACAAGCAACTCCTCCTTCCCTCCCTGTGCTTCTGTGGCTCAGGTCTCATCCTTCCTCTCTTTCCACCTCAATTTGTTGTCAGGAAAAGCAGTGCCAAGCATTGGCTATAATGATGCATACTTGCTAAACACCAAAAAGAAACAATATTTGGGAAACAGCATGAAAGCTCACTCTCTCGTTAATGGCAAAGAAGAATAAAAAGGCCTCTGTCCATTTTCATGACTAAATGCAAAGAGTACCTTCCCGTAGCAGCCCTCAAGGAAGGAAGAGGTTTTCAGGGGAGGGTGGGTCATTTTGGTTTTACTCTTTCAGGCAAGAAGGAATGTTGCAGGGGATCTAAATGATACCAGAAAATATGTGTGTCCTCTATGGTGTCCTGTGTGCACTGTCCCCTGCTTTCATGGCTACACTGTGTATTGATATTGGATAGGCCTGAGAGATGGTCACAACAGGAACATGGCTTTGCTGTCTGTGTACATATTTCTGACATCTAACCACACCACTGCACCATTCTCACATCCTAGTGAGACCTGGCAAATGAGGCTCCTAGAATCTCATAGCACTTAACTTGCTGCCAAAAGCCTTCCACTGGCTTTTTATTTTATTTTATTTTTTTTATTTTATTTTATTTTATTTTTAAAGCTCGCAATAAGTGAGACCCACTTGATGGAGTGATCAGAGATAGTCAAGGTGGACCAGAATCCACACACAGACAGAAGGCAGTGCTGGGACCTTGAACCTGGCACCAGATGGAGGATTTGGCCCTCAGGGGGCTTCTGAACCAATGCTGCCTGTGACTGTGAAAACCCAGACAGATCATCACTCTTTACATGCAAAGGAAAGAGGGACCCTGGCTGATGGAACACAACCTTCCCTTTGACAATAGCTGCACGCATACACATGTGGTTTACAGAAGTGAGTGCCAGAGGTGTGTGTGTGCAAACACAGATGCCTCCATCCCCCAACAGGGACTCTGTCACTACACCTAGCCCAGTGAGTCAGGAGCAGCATAGGGGCTGAGGGATCACCTTTGCACAGCATGTTAGCTCTGACAAGCAGCATCAATTCCCAACCCAGAGAGAAGCCGTCCCTTGGACCCACTTTAACGGGTACCGGCAGCTCTTGTCCTCTGTCCAGCTGGTGTACATCTTCTCTGACATGGCTCCCAGCCCTCCCTATTACCCAGAAAAGCTCTTGTGCTCGGCACGCGCTGAGCAGGAAACAAAAGTGGCAGGACAAGTGTCAGAGCAAGATCTGAGACAGGCTTTAAAATGATATGCTGCCAGGAGCTCGGCCGGGCTGGGGACAGTCTGGCTATTGTCAAGTCCACAGAGTTCACACTGCTAGTGCAATTTCAGCTCTGTGGCCTCACAGGCCCTGTTCCTGCAAATCCCAGCCAAGAGCTCCATGATCTTAGGGACCCAAGTCACCTCCCATCCTGCACCAATGGTCAGACTCAGAAAACAGTGGGGTGTTTTGTCCCAGGTAAGAATAGCAGATCAAGTTCAATCACTTAGTCACAATTGCCTGTTTTTTTTTTTTCTGGCAGAAGTGGATATATATATATATATATATATATATATATATATATATATATATATATATATATATATATATACATATATATATATTCATACATACATACATACATATATGCAGTTTTTAAATTAGGAAATGAAGGAAATGCACTTCTTTTTTAATATTGTCCTTCCAAGGATGTTTCTATTTGCATAGCTTGATCCTCTTCCTCTACCCAGCACCAACATTAGTGTGACCTTTTCCTGCTAATTGGAAAATCTTACGGAAATAAACCCTGTCAGAAAATGAGAAGTGAGTCCCCCTTTGGATGGCCAAACGACCTCAGAGGGGGAAAGAAGTTCTGAATTTCTGCTCCTTTTGCACACACTGCAAAATCTTTATGACTTCAGAGAGCCTTGAAGCTCAGTAATGCCCCTCCAGTGCAAAGCGGAGTAAATAAATTTCTTCTTATGACCACTTTGGAGAAACACACAACCAGATTTACTCAGCAGGGATAGATAGTGGACAGGATAATGAAGAGAGAATAAGAATATGATCGGGGTTTACAGCCTCTTCTGTCTCTTTAAAGGGTTTTAATCCTTCTGAAACAGGATACGGGGTCCATTTCCTTAAAGATACAGTGTCCCTTCTGGGACAAGTGATGTTATAAAAAGCTAAGATGTAACATCTATCTCGCAATATTGATTGGCACTTTAGTGTGATAAAAGGGGTTAGACCTGAAGGGGAAAAGAGGAGAAAAGGTAAGTGAGAATTACTCTTTGAAGAATTCAAAGTGTCCCTATAATATCAGGCCAAACTTCAACGACAGAGAAACCAAAGTGCCATTTGGCCTGGTTGACATTCATCGATGAGGGCGGGCTTTCAGGATAGCTGGTTCTCTTCCACCAGGAAATGATGCTGGTATAAAAGCGATTCTCATATTAGGGTGGAAATTCTCACACTGACCCCAAGTGAGTCAGGCCAGATATTCTGATCCATTGTCACTGGCCTAATTGACAAGGTCCTGTCTCTTGGGAGTTACTACAGTTAACTGCTCCAGTGACCAGATAGGCTCAGTGCCCAGAGCTGTTGAAGGTTTTCTGCCCACCTTACCTCTGAGCACCAGCGTCTGGACCCACCCTACACCCACTGATTGGCTGGTTCTACAACAAATGAAGCTGTCTAACTTTACCCACCGCTGTATGTGAATCTGGTAGATGCATTTAATTTTCACAATAACTTCCAGGCCAGGGCTAACCCAGGTTACAGAATAGGAAAAGCAGTCTCAGAGACGTCTCTTGTCTTGCCAAAGGATACACAGTACATAAGGGGCAGTGTGTAGCAGATCATATTTCTCCTGACTATCTGTGCTTTCAGAATTTATGTTCCAGGTTTCTTGAAGTTGCTTGTTTTGTTTCTGGTAGTGGAACTGTATGAACTAGAAAGTGGAAAAATCATGGCTACAAAATCCGTATCTCCATGTAAAAGGGTCACGGGAGTCCCTTGTCTTTCAGAGTCGCAGAAACCCTGGCATTTCTGACTTATAGAAATGGAATTGTGGAAGCTCAGGGTCTTGGAGGCACATGCCTTTTTTGTTTTGTTTTGTTTTTGTTTTTGTTTTTTCGAGGTAGAGTCTCACTGTAGTCCAGGCTCGGGGTGGCCTCGAACTCACGGCAATCCTCCTACCCCTGCCTCCCGAGTGCTGGGATTAAAGGCATGTGCCATCATGCCTGGCTGAGGCTCAGGGTCTTGGGAACACAGGCTCTTTTTCCCAAGCAGTGTGTAAGGTTTTGAGTATCTGAGGTGGGACTGCAAAGCAGGTCCCCCTCACCTCAGCAAGTTCTCCATTAACAAGTGTCAGGCAAAAGGATGACGAGCAGCCTGAGTGTGTACTTGTCATCTCCAAACGGAGCTAGCTAGGCAGCAGTTGGGCATCCCTGCTGTGCAGGGGCATTCTGGGGGTGCTGCCTTCTCCCCATTGCTACCCTGGGAAAACAGCCCAGTGACACTGAAGATATCAAGATGCCCTATTTTCATAGCCTGAGGTGAGCATGCTGGGACACTGTCCAGGGTGGAAATGTCACCCATTGGGATGACGCTATGCTGCCTTTGGCCTCCAGATCTCAGCTGGCCGAGAAGTGCCATCCAGAGCTCTGGACAGCCAGAGACTCACTCGGAGCTGGTTGTTAAGGGACATGGCACCTGCTCGAGGGACCTGGGCGAGTGACCGGATCACAAAATGTTCTGCCAAAGCCCGAGGCACCACACCCTTGACTGAGTTAAGTCATCTGCTTAGCTCCAGGAGGCTCTGAGGCCAAAGTCTGGGAGAGAATAACGTCATGCCGAGCCTCTCCTTACCTGCTTTTGTCACTGCAAGCCTTCTTAGCAAGACTCACATATTCCACTTCTAGAGTTACAGAGGGTATTCCAGGACATTCGGGTCCCATGTTGGCTCCCCATAGAGACTAAAGAGGCATCAAAGCATAGAGGTTGACACCATGGTAAGGGGATCAAAAGGGCCAGGGTGGTTTCCTGACTCTGCCCTTCTTCCACAGAATGATTTAGTCATTTCTTTCTTTTTTTTAATATATATTTTTTATTTATATTGTTCTGATTTTACATTCATAGTATTGGTTCTATTGTCCTCCTCCCTGTCCTCCCACTTTCAAAGGGACACTCATCAATGGGGAATGTGGGTCATGCATTGTGAGGTTAGTCAAGAGTTCTGGGGGGTATTCCCCAGTCTCTGTGCATAAAGCCCCAACTTGTGACTCTAACAATCTTTCCGCCTCCTCTTCTGCGAGTTTCCCTGAGCCACAAGAATATGGAACGCTTCACGAATTTGCTTGTCATCCTTGCGCAGGGGCCATGCTAATCTTCTCTGTATCATTCCAATTTTAGTATATGTGCTGCCGAAGTGAGCACGGTTTAGTCATTTCTAACATTTTTTTAAGATCAAAAGTTATTGATGGGCTTGAAAGAATGATAGCTGCTATTCATGGAGGACCTTGTGCTAAGTTGTATATCCCCTATCATCTCAATACCCTTATCATGGAATTATTCTACATCTTTTGAATAGATTAAAAATGAGTAAACAAATGCCCAAAGTCAGTCAGCTAATAAGAAACATGAACAGTTGACAGCCAGGCATCTGGCTTTCAGCCACAGCCTGCAGAGCTAGCTGCCTAACCTGGGCACTGATGCTCTCTCGGTCAGGTAATTCTCCATGGAAGGGGCTGTCCTGTTCTGTGCACTATGGTATGCTTAGGTAGATCTCGGTTGCATACCCCTTCTCCTGGTTGTAACAACCAGCAATGTCTCTAGATATCAGGGGGAGTAGAAAGGGATTCTATCATTTCCATGTGGGAGCTGATAGAAAAGATGGTAAATAAGGGCTGGAGAGATGGCTTAGCAGTTAAAGGCACTTGCCTGCAAAGCCTAAGGATCCAGGTTCAATTCTCTAGGGCCCACATAAGTCAGATGCACAAGCTGGAGCATGCATCTGAAGATCATTAGCAGTGGCTAGAGGGCCTGGCATGCCCATTCTCTGTCTCTCTAATAAATAAATAAATAAATAAATAAATAAATAAATAAATAAATAAATAAATAAAATTGTTTTAAAAAAGAAAAGATGGTAAATGAGAAGGAAAATAGGCTTGTGGAGATGTAGAATCTAAAATCTATATGCCATGTGTCATCATATAGTTTAAAGTATGAAGCCTTTACCCTATAACTAGCATCAAAGACAGAGAGAGAGAGAGAAAGACACACACACACACAGAGAGAGAGAGAGAGAGAGAGATGGGAAGAGAGATATAGGAAAGAAGCAAATGCCAGGCTTCTTTAACTTCAGAAACATCCAAAAAATAAAAGGAATTGAAAAATTTTGCAAACTCTTTGGGAAAAAATTTGCTTTGACATTATAAATTGGGCTTTGTTAAGTGCACTAGACTGCAGTGGTCTAGTACACAATGTGTACCCCCCAACACATAAAACTGAAAATAAGAGATGTTGGCAGAAGGGAGACCTGAGTTCCTTGTGCTGCTTAATTGTCCCAAGATTCTGGAAGGTGGGCTTCTAGGATTCTTCCTTTCTCAAAGGACAGCTGAGGTCCTGGGGACAATTGTCCTGGGCAAGGTTATATAGTCATTTTTCAACAGAGTTTGGTTTTAAAATCCAAATGGCGGGCTGGAGAGATGGTTTAGCGGTTAAATGCTTGCCTATGAAGCCTAAGGACCCTGGTTCGAGGCTTGATTCTTCAGGACCCACGTAAGCCAGATGCACAAGGGGGTGCATGCATCTGGAGTTCGTTTGCAGTGGCTGGAGGCCCTGGAGCACCCATTCTCTCTCTCTCTCTCTCTCTCTCTCTCTTCTCTCTCTCTACCTATTTCTGTATCTCTCTCTCTCTCTCAAATAAATAAATAATAAAATATTTTTTTTAAAAATCCAAATGGCTAAGGCGATGGTCCAAATTCCTGGGGTCCCCATGGGAAAAGTAATGGCTTATGATTCTTATTTAGCACTGTGTGTTAAGAATAATTTTGTAGCACCATAACCAACGCTCTGAGCTTTCTGGACTGGCAAATATTTAGGGGGATCCCTACACATGTGTCAGGATGTCCTGGCCATCGCGAAAGCCAGAGTTGTGGGACAGGTAAAGATCTTTTATGTCATTTTAGGACAGGTGGCGTGTGCAGTAGGAGAGGCACAGATGAACCATGCATCCAAGTAGTGGGAGCCCTGGTCCTGGAACGTGGCAGGTCTCCCCTTGACCAATGCCAGTGACAGGTCACACATGGCCCTGCATCTTTGCCAAGACAGAAGGATGGACAGACATGAATCAGGGATACTTTTCAGCAGGGGAATAAGAGTAGAGACTTGCAGAGTTGGAGAGTTCAACGACTAGAATCCACACAAAAATGTTAGGTGTGATGGCATATACTTGTAACACTGAGGAGGTGGAGACAGGAGGATCCCTGGGGCTTACTGGCCATCCAGTCTAGCCTAATTACTTGGCAAGTGCCAGGCTAGTGAGACCCTCTCACTAAAAACTGGATAGCACCTGAGGAACCACACCTGAGAGGTCACCTAGCCTTCACACACACGTACATACACATGAGTCTCCCCCAACACACACATACAAAAACAATGGAGGTTTGCAGGATGGAAGCCAGGGAGGATAGAGAGCAAGAAGTAGCTGTACATAGACAGCAAGGAGCAGAAGTCAGGTGTGGGAGGTGATGAGAAATGACAGTGTTCCAATAGCTCTCCAGAGGGTTGGTGTTGGTGAGGGAACATAACCATGGGTTTACTGGTGTCCAGGAGGCCAAGGAACAGTGTCCTTGGAAGAAATTAGTCCTTACATGTTTTTTTGTTTTTGTGAGACAAGGTCTCCCTATATCATTCAGGCTCTCTTTGAGCCAGTCCCAGCTGGCTTCAGACACCCCAGTGCTGGGATAATAGGTGTGTGCCAACATGCCTGGTCTTTGGGTGCTTCTTCCCCTGTGTGTGTGTGTGTACATGGGTGTCACATTCATGCATAAGTGAATGCACATTTTCACATGTGTACATTCAGGTGTGCATGCACCTATGTGCATGCATGTGTGCAGGCCAGACGTCAATGTCGAGGGCTTCCTTAGTCATTCTCCACCTTATTCTTTGAGGCAGATCTCTCACTGCAGCTCACCTATTTGGCTAGACTAGTTAGTGAGCACCAGGGATTCCCTGTCCCTGCCTCCCAGTGTTGGGGTTACAGGTGTGTACCACCATTTTCAGCATTTTACCTGGGGTGTTGGTGGGTGTGGGGGGGAGTCTAAGCTCAGGCTCTCCTGCTTGCAAGGCAGGTGCATTACCCACTGAACCATCTCTGTAACCCCTAGGGTTCATGTTAACTAGTTCCTTTCCACTGTGAGTGAGGTTTTCACCCCACCCCAGTGCCCAGAGTCATAGAAAGGATGAACCTTCCTCAAAGGAAAAGGGACAGGAGTATAATTTTTCTGACGCACATGTATGCATGCACGCACGCATGCACACACGGGGGGGAGGGAGAATCCATCTATGAGGCAAATCATATGTGTAAGAAATCTAGAGAGACAATGTTAGATTGGGAGGGAAAACGTGGGAGACAGAACACAAGAGCTGGCAAAGCTCTGGGAAAGGAACAGAACTGTTTGGGAAACAGTCAGAAGTTGTTTCGTAACATTTTAAAACCAAATTTGGCTCCAATATAAAAGCTTTCTCCTTTCTTGATAAGATTACTTTTTCTCCCTCAACTATTTCAACTCTGCTGCACTCAATTTTACTCTAGGACAGTTAATCCAAAGTCTATCTTCTGGAAGGGTCTTTACTCAAACTCCCTCACGCCTTGGCCGAGCTCAGACCTAACTCCTCTTCAACATTTCACAACCTTCCCTCCTGGGAACCGCATCCCACATTCTTAAAATAGACTCAGACCTCTGACTCCTGCAGGTGGACTGGGGGTGGTGTTAGAGTTCATGGGGAAGAGGAAGCAGGGTGCTCAGCAAGGGTATAGCTCAGGTTGGGGTTTGGTGTCCCCGCCCCCCGAGATAGAGAATGTGCCCACCAGCAACTACTCTCTTCCCTCCCAAACCTTTGAATCCCCTGAAGCCTTCAATTTTAAAACAATCCTGTCTCAGTGGGAGGAGAGCCCAGTGCAATTCTGGAAGAGCCCCTCAAAACTGAAGAGAGGTGGCTCTGGGGTCCTCCCATGTCTTGGAATTTTGATACCAACTGGAGCAGGACCATGGATGGTGGAACCTGGGATTTGGCATTGGAAAGCATGCATTAGTGTTCTGGATTTACACTGTCTGATTTTGCCAGCCTCACCTCCTCGCCCATAAGATCATGTCCCGGCTCTCTGGTCTAGATGATGGAACGAGAAACACACATCCGTAATGTGTGCTTTTTCTTAATTTAAGCTGAAGTTGCTTCTGGAGTCCAAGAGGCTGGGGCTGGAAGTAAAGCGCCAATGAGAACTTCCCCATGGTTTTGGAGGGAGAGCCAGGATTTAGACAACTACACCCCGGCCTTGCCAGCAACATGGCTGCAGGGTGGTAAGGGGGTAGAACTTGGTAAGATCTAATTCCTAAGTGTCTCATCGCTCTGTCACCATTCCTCAAGTAGGATGAGGCTTTCTCTCTAAAGCCCAGTTCTTGCAACCTCTCAATATATGTATAGAGCATGAAATCTTCAGGCCACATAGTCATCTTTTCAGGCCCCTGTGGGAGCCTGCTTTCACGGAAGCCAACCCAGCAGGTCCAGCTCTTCTGGTATAAGCCTTTCACTAACTCTTGCTTTACAGCTGTCTTCACCCAGTGTTAACCCATGCGTGACCTTGTGCATCTGGCTTATGAGGGTTCTGGGGAATTGAACCCGGATCCTTAGGCTTTGCAAGCAAGAGCCTTAACCACTAATCCATCTCTCTAGCCCTGTCTGTTACTTTCCCCTGGCACCTGCCTGCAGCAGCCTCTTGTTTCTGCATCCAGTTCCACATCCCTGCTTGTTCCCACTTGGATGTATCTGAGCATGCTCCTCTCTCCTGCCTTGTCAATTTACTTCGTGGGCTATTTACACAACAATTACTTAAGGAACTCCTCCCCAGTTATACCAGATTCTGAATTAGTGGTTGGGGGTGGGCGAATGACTTCAATTTCTACAAAATCTTTTAAATTTCTATGGCAACCCCTGGGTTTTCATGGGTATAGCTACACCTGCCAACTATATTCCTGGGGGATCTTGTAATATCTCCCATCCCCTTTCAATACATCCAAGAACTATCAATCCTGAGCTACCTCTTAGGCATCTGTCATATTGCCTGTCTCTCCTAAATGCATTGTTGTCACCTCAGTCTACATTACAGACTCCTAAGTGCTCACCCACTTCCACTCTGGGTGTCCTGTAACCCAATCTCCTCCCAGCCAGGGTAATTTTTAGAGTAAGGCCTTAATCGCTGCCATCATCATGACCATCTGGCGTCAAGCGCTTCTGGGTTTTCATAGCTCTGACGTCAAATACCAAGACCAATGTCTACTTCGGAAGCTCTGTTTGTACCATGCTCCCTTCGAGCAATTTTCAGTTCCCTAAACGTACCCAGTATCCTCATACCATGGGGGTCTTTACATGTCTTGTTCCTGCTGCCTGGACCCCCCCCTCCTTATTCTGATGGTAACTCCAGATTGCCACCACCTCACAGCCTTTCTGAACATGTGCCCCTCCTCAGTACCTCAACAGCACCTAGAGACAAAGCCCATGGCTGAGTTCTTAGGGCCATGAATACTCTTGAATTTGAAGATTTGGAGTGTCTCCTCCTCCTCCTTTTTAATTTTTTTGTTTTGTTTTTGTTTTTTTGAGATAGGGTCTCACTCTACTCCAGGCTGACCTTCTTTAATTCACTATGTAGTCTCAGGCTGGCCTCGAACTCACGATTGATCCTCCTACCTTTGCTTCCCAAGTGCTGGGATTAAAGGCGTATGCCACCATGCCTGGCAGTCTTTTTAATTTTTTGAGACAAGTCTCGCCATGTAGCCCACACTGTCCAAGATCTCACTGTATAGCCTAGACTGGCTTTGAAACTTTGGTTCTGTCTCTCCATTGAGAGCTGGGATTACAGGCATATGCCACGATACCTAGCAAAATCTCATTAGGCCACTGATACAAAGGTGAATATAATCCAGGCTGGGTTCTTTATTGTGTATGCATTCTTATTTAATTTTCATTTGCATGGGTCTTTGGACACTGTGTGCCTTGTCTTTGCTGGCATGTCACCTTTGCAGAGTCAATTGTTCATTACATCCATAATGTTTAATTACTGGAAAGATGTTCCCAATTCAAGTTCATTTCTGCCTTTGAGCTTCATGAAGGTGGACCACATCTCTCATCAAACTCCATTCAAGTCAGGGAAAGGGCCACCCACGTAACATGCATGAATGACAGCGTGGCCTCCTCTTCCAGTCACCAATCATTGCATAGACAGGGTAAGGTCTCATTCTCATCCCTACCCAGGGGGCACACTCCATATCTGGTAGGATGGGTGTTCTCCCTTGCTGGGGGTGGGGTACAGAACCCCAATGGCCCACTTGCAGCTCAGGCACCCATGTGGAACACTTGTCCCAGGCAAGCACAGCATAACCAGCAGGGCAGTTGGGAGCATCACCGCACTCAGGTGACCTGTTAATGGACGCTCTCCTATTGCCACCAGCAGTGGCGTTTTGTGGTTATGTGGTGGGAACTCCGAGGTACGCTGCCTCACGTGATGGCCTCTGCCAGCAGCGCAAAAGGGTAGCAGGCTGGGAACCTTCAGCCTGACTTACAAGCTGCTTGTAATGAGAGTGCAGTTTCTGGGGGAGGTAGAGCTGCCTGACCATGTGAGTTAGATACATGGTGATGATGGCCAGGACCAAACACCTTCTTTCCACAGACCAGTGTCTCAGGGACATGAGCCTAACCTTCAAGCAATGAGCACAGGACAGGCAGTTGACCCCTGACCTCCCCATGCTCACTGTTGCCCAGTTGTGATTATTTTTAATTCTGATGACGTTCATATGTGGGAAGGCAGAGCCCAGCCAGAGTCACATGATCCCACCCACTTGCAGCCATCCCTGCCAGCCTGATCTCTCTTGAGGCAGAGGAGAGAGAGCGGATCGAGGTCATGTAGATGGAATGTAGAGTCCCATCTTGGCAAGCCACTAAACCTGTCTGTAAGGATAAAAGGAGATTCTGTACAAGGAGGCCTTATGAATACTGGTGTACTGGCCATGCACACAGGCATGCAATGTTAATGTTCAACTGTGCTGGCTTTGCTGGGAAACAAGACTATTTTCCAATTAGAATGCACAAGTCTGCCATTACATTTGCTCAGATTCTTGCTCTGGAGCCCATATCAGGGGTGTCCAAGGTTTTTGTTTTTGTTTTTGTTTTTATTTTTGTTTTTGCTTTTGAGGTAAGGTCACACTCTAGCCTAGGCTGACCTGGAATTCACTATGTAGTCTCAGAGTGGCCTGGAACTCATGGCCATCTTCATACCTCTGCCTCCCAAGTGCTGGGATTAAAGGTGTGTGCCACCACGGCCAGCTCAAGGTTTATATGGGCCAAAAGTCAGGGAGCTTCTGGAAGGATGATCCAAGGTTCCTTTGATGTTAGGGAGATTTCCTAGCAGGTGTGTCCTGAGCCATGACGGGTTGCAGTCCAGGCCATCTCCAGCTGCCTAAGACTGAGTGCTGGAAAGAACCAACATGCCGTGCAAGATACTCATATTCAAAGAGGTCTGAATGAAGCAGGGGAGGAACCAGTGCTCAGATCCACAGGTGCTCCTGGAAGCTGACAGTAAGAGTGAACCAGGAATATTCAGAGCCTGGGATGAATTTGAAACTGTCATAGGCCTCCAGACCCCTGATCCTTCTCTGTCCTTCTACTATGTTGTACACCCCACCACCACCATGACTCTAGACCCCCAATCCTTCTCTACCCTTCTACTATGTTGTACACCCCTCCACCATGACTCTAGACCCCCAATCCTTCTCTACCCTTGTACTATGTTGTACACCCCACCACCATGACTCTAGACCCCCAATCCTTCTCTACCCTTCTACTATGTTGTACACCCCACCACCATGACTCTAGACCCCCAAATCTTCTTTGTCCTCTTATGTACAACCCCCACCACCAACGTCTCCATGACTCTAGAAAAGAAACTGAGGAGGGAGTTTTATGCCATGACCTTCTTTCCTAAACCAGGTTATCTTGTTGACACACTCCAAAGGATAATGTTTTCAAGAGATCTCAGGAAGTGATGGTGTATCAGTTCTAGTAATTTCCACAGACCAGAAGTGTTTTCTCCCATTGCTTTTTAATAGGAAGTTCTTACACGCCAAGATGTTTTCCGGCTAGAGTATCAAGTGTTTTCAGAACATTCCTTCCTGAAGAATCTTCTCACCAAAGGATAGTTTAACATACCGTCTTCAAATTGATCACATCATGCACTCAACCATATTGAATGATGCATTGTGAACCCCACCATGAAGGGCTGGGGCACGGACGATGCCACACTCCCGACCTTGGGATAGATCCAGCCCTGAAGGAGAATTCCTGTTGCAACTAAATAATTATCAAGTCCAAATCCTTCCTGGGGTAAGTGTTTCAGACTATGGCTAACACTAGTATCCCGGGTAGCCGGTTCTCATTTGGTATCTTAAAAATGACTGACCTTCAGGAGAGATTCCAGAAGCAAGGGACAGTGACGGTAGATGAACAACGGTTTCAAGCATGGAACAGCTGGAAGTGGAAGTGTGTTCTCACCGAAGAGAAGTGCATGTGATGCTATGCAGCATGTTTGATCAATGAGAGGGTGCTTCTCATTGGAAGGGCATGGTCAATGTGATAAACAATATTATGCTTTGTGGGTTTTTTTGTCTGTTTTTTTCAAAGATAAGGACTTGCCATTTAGATCAGGTTGGTCTTGAATTCCTGATCTTCCCCAGCAGGGTTATTCTGAGGAGGACCAGAAGAAAGACTAAGCAGCAGTGAGTAGAAGGAGGTGATTAGCTTTGAGAATCGTGGAGGGAAGGACTTCTTAACTCCACGATGTCTAAATCAGGACACAAGGATCTGACCATGGAAGAGAGGGCTGACCTCTTTCTGTCTCTGGCAGCCACACTGTCCCATGTTTGTGATAAGCCCCAGTGAGAAGGAAGCTCACATTTTCTGATTGCTCATCCTTCTTCTTAAACCCTTTCACTTCTCTCCTCCCTTATGCTCTGATAACCCATGATCGCAGCTCTCTTAGGGAATCTCACCTAACCTGAATCTCTAACTATAATCTCCCAGAGTTCTTTGGATAATACTTTTCTGAGATTATTTGGGACATGGTTGGAGAAAAAAGCATAGGTTTTAGAGCCAGACAAACATGAGCTTAAGGTCTACGTTCCACACTCACAGTCACATGGCTTCATGCCTGTTTCCTTCTTTGAACAATGAAGTAACAATAGTACCTGTGGGGCACACAGATTCAGGTTTGCTGAGATGAACTTCCAGACCAGGCACAGTGATGGAGGAAGGGATATTTATCGAAGCTTACAGATCCAGGGGAAGTTCCATAACGGCAGAAGAAGCTGGTCTGCTCTTACAGGACAAGGCATAGAAAGAGAAACCACAAGCCCAAAAGCCAAAAGCTACACAGCACACTTCAGGAACTCCAGGAGAAAGTCAGGCACCTTGCATATCTTTAGAATGGAATCTCAAATCCACCACCACACCTTAGGGCTGGACCACAAGATCCATCCAGTGACGCCTCCTCCAGCCAGGTTGCTGAAGCTCTAAATTACAAACTGTAATAAAACACTGAATATATCAGGGGGCCATCTATTCAAACTACCACAACCTTCTAGGATTGCCAAGAGACATTGAATAAGATCATGTGTGGACACATACAGGTTCAGAATAAATATTCTCCTTTCATAAATCGGCCAATTTGATTGAATTCTTTTGTTATCCAGCCAAGAGCTTGAGAGGCAAGTAATTCCAACCCATGAAAGACCAATGTCAGGCTGCCTTTTCTCTTTGCTTGCTCTGCCAGTGCTGTGGGCATTCCCATTAAATCTAAGAGGAAAAACTAAGTTCATGTTCCACAGAAGAGGAATGAGGGCTTGTCCACTAGAGAGAAAGGCTTATTGCTGGCCCTCTAGCAATGACTCCTGAGCAGCTACCTCCTCTAATGAGCAGAGTGAAGAAGTTGTTCAGGGCAAGAGAGTTGTCCATGCACATTTCTTCCTTACTCTGTTCACTGACTTCCTTTTGTTAGCACAGTCAGCCATGAGAACATTTATACCTTGAGAACAAGCATAGGTTACAAACCAAGATTGCACACCTAGAAAGTTCTCGATAGAACATAGCTCTGTTTTCAATAGTAAGTGACCTACATTCCATAATTTATTTTTCAAGGTAGGGTCTCACTCTAATCCAGGGTGGCCTTGAACTCAAGATGATCCTCCTATCTATGCCTCCCAAGTGCTGGGACTAAAGGTGTGCACCACCAAGCTCGGCTACATTGCACAATTCCCCATTAAAATCTTTACATTCTTAAGAAAAAAGACATTGATAGGGTAGATGAACATCAAACTCCAAGAGCAACTTATGCCTTGAGTTAATATCCAGAAACAACTGGCTCTGAGGAGTTTGCACCAAGAGCCTGCATCCCTCTGTGTTGTCTGTGCATTTGCAGAGCAGGAGGTGCCTGGCTGCGCTGTCACTTAACTCTAATTTCCCAGCATCCATTGGAAGACCCCAAAGTCACACATCTGGACTGAGCCAAGGATTCTGAAACAAGCAATACTTGTAAAGTATGAAGCCCTGGCAAATACCTCTCAATAATTTATCCTTTCCTTATGGGAACTGGAAGAGGCTGAGGCATGGTGTTGAAGTTTGATTAGCAATAGGAACAGAGCAGCTTAACCTATAACATTTAGCACTCTCCCCTGGATCGAATTACTGATGTCTATCTGGGTGCACCATGCAAGCTGGCTGCCTGGGAATGTTATACCTCTCTAAAAGCTGTCAGTCTATGTCACTATCTTCACACAATGGAACCCATAGCTATTTCTAAAGGACTGTGTCACCTTTAAAAAGAAATTGTGTCTGCATAGAAAATTGATTTGGGGGATTGTTCTATATACAGATGTGGTGATCTATCAGCTCCCAAGGCAAAGTGGGTGCTCAGTACCCTCACAAATCAGTTTTATTTTGATTTTGGCTTTTAGGGACAATATGAAGGAATCGAGGAAAACTAAACTAAATGTCTGAGCTACCACAGAAACAGATGCTGTGCATAGAAAGGAATGGAATGGGATGGAAAGGAATGGAATGGAATGGAATGGAATGGAATAGAAGGGACTTTTGCCCTGCAACTATTGGGTGACAAGCACTTCACCAAGCCAATCACTATTTGGTTTTATCAGTTTTGAAATTCTGCAAGATGGGGGTTACTGTTTCCATGCACAGTGGCTTCTGGTGACAAGGGTGGGCTCTGGAATCAAATAGCCTGAGTTTATTATCCCAGGTGACATAGGGGACTCTTGTTAACTGTGCTACTGTATCTCAGTTTCCAGATCTTTAACATGTGACACTGACTATGCGTACCTCACTATAAAGCCATTAGGAGTTAATAATGCCACGGAAATATTTAAACAGGTGCCTTGAATGTATAGTAAGCACCCTGTGAGTGTTTCTCCTAGTAGATAGAGTCTAGAGACTACCAATTTCAGGTGCCTTATTAATGTATCACTACAATCTATCCACCCACACAGATGTCTTACAACTTATGAATTACCTCCACTTTCTAGAGAGAGGAAACAATACTTGCTTCAAAGGACTGTGTTGTTGTTGTTGTTGTTGGGTGGTGGTAAAGTTAAAACTGACATCTTTTGTGTCAGGCATTTGACTCAGCAACACAGTGTATGGGAAGTTCTTCACACACGATAGTTACTTATTAGCCTTCATTAGAAATAGTTTTCTCAGGCTGGAGAGATGGTTTAGCTGTTAAGGAGCTTGCCTGCAAAGCCAAAGGACCTGGTTCGCTTCCCCAGGAACCACATAAGCCAGATGTACAAGGTGGAGCATGCGGCTGGAGTTCATTTACAGTGGCCAGAGGCCCTGGTACACCCATTCATTCTCTCTCTCTCTCTCTCTCTCTTTCTCTCTCTCTCTCTCTCTCTCATGCATGCATGCAAAGAAATAAAAATTTTAAAAATTAAGTAAAATAAAAAATTGTCTTTTTAAAAGGAAACTGAAATTTAGAAAGTTTTGAATGTGCCGTGGACATGAAGAGCAGGTTAAAGACATGAAATCACTAGAATGTTCTGGAAGACTTGTCAAAGGTAGAATAGGACTGTAAAAGTCATTGGTAAAGTTCTAGACTGGGTGCCTTCAGGTTCTCCTCCGAAAAGGAAGAAGTCCAAGATGCACAAGAAATGCTGTGGGTATGGCATATGCAATGACAGCATGCCCTAGAGCAAAGGCTTGTTCTAACACAGGAGAGTGGGGGAAAACTACATACTAAGATTTAAGTTAAAGCAAAATGTTTGGCTTACCCTGGCATATCCATTTTTATGGCTCTGTGTTTTATTTGTCTTTTATTTACCTACTAACCCTGTTAACCTTGCACAGGGGCTTTGCTGTTCATTTTCAAATACACTCTATCTCAACAACTCCCTGATTTGGAATGCAAATATGAACAAGGGGGTGGTGTGTCTGTGTGTGGAGGGTTCCCTAATCTTGAGGCGCTCTTAGCCCAGTGGAGAAGATATATTAAAATAATTATAATACAAATAAGATTGGAGCCAAAATGGAGGTCTGATAAAATACATGGAAATATAAAGAAATACTGAATTTTGCCTGGAATGAGTGGAGAAAGACTTAGAGAAGGGACTTGAAATAGGTCATGAAAGGTTTGTTGGCAATCACTTGATAGAAGGATATCTAAGCAAGAGAAGAGAAAGAACAAATGCCCAGAGGGTAAAAGTGTGTGCTCCATGGGGTATGTTGACAGGTCAGTGTAGGCCAGGGCAAGGGGCTTCTGTTTTAGAGGATGTTGGAGAAGTCTGAGCGATGAGGTTGGGAAGGTAGGCAAAAGGCGAGCACATGTGTACCCAGATGCCTAAATAGAGAGACATTGCATCCCACAGCAGAGAACACTGGGCATATTTTAAGAACAGTAGCCACTGAGGTGTGAGTTTTACAAATGAGCCCACCTGTGTAGAAGACAGTTTGGGAGGAATAAACTCGAGGAGGGCAAACCAGCGACACAGACAAGAGGCACGTGAAATAAAGTGACAGCTGCTAGATCATGAAGGCCATAGTGTACAAGTTACTTTTGGCCACAACTTCCTGCACTTGGTAAGTGGTCAGAGGGAGACACACACTGTTCTGGCCAGGTTGAGTGGGTGGCAATGCCATCCACTGGAATTTGGACATGGAAGGAAGAATGAGCTTCAGAGGAGGCTAAAGGACACTTTTGAGTTTATCGGGGACATGAAATCATAGGCACAGAGCAAACACATCAGGAAGGGTCCCTAAGGGAGCACGGTTTCCCAACACTATGTCACTTAGAAAAGTTAGCACGATCCAAATGGAAAGTTTCATGATATCAGTTTCCTGCATCTATGTGTATATTGCACTCTGAGAGTGCTCATATGCTTTTAAAAATATTTGTTTGCAAAGGAGAAAGAAAGGAAAAGAAAGAAAAGAAAATGGGCATGCCAGGGCCTTTTATCACTACAAACAAACCCCAGATGCATGTGTCACTATGTGCATCTGGCTTCATATGGATCCTGGGGGATAGAAACCAGGCCATCAGGCTTTGCAACCACTTATCCATCTCTCCAGGCCATGGTTTTTTTTTTTTTTTTTTTTTTTAATTTGGTCCAAGTGCTGACTTAATCATCTAAAAAGAGAATCCTTGAGCAGGTGGCCCAGGCCTGGCCATGTGTGCTGGATCTGCCCTCACTAATCACTAAAGGCTGAACCATTGCATAGGTAGAGTGTAAAGAGAAAACCTGTCTAAACTCTCCTATAGAGACAACTGCCTAAAAGAAAAACATAACTACATCAAAATTCTAATGAACTGACTTGAGCTGTCAGCTACCATACCATACATGGCTCTGAACTTCCCTTTCCCTGATGGGGCAGGCAAGAGGCAAACAGCATTCACAAGAGACACAGCAAAGAAAACATTTGATCAGGTCAAGGGGAAGCTCCTTGGTACAGGTTAGTTGATTTTTTCTTTTGAATTGGCAAAACTCGCTAGTTGGTGGTTAAGGACTTAAGGTTCATGGACCCAGGCTGATTGAGCCCCAGTTGTGTCCCCAGTGTGCGTGCTAAGTGGGTTTCAGGTTGCTCATGTAGCCCAGGTCCTGAAGCTGCCACAGCCTCCAGAACACCCAGTGACTTAGTTCAAGCTAGTGAAGAGTTCAATTTTAGCATCCTCTTCCCTGGGGATTCGGCCTCACTTTATTCCCATCCTTTGGTTGGGAGAAGTCCTCCATTTCCTTCACAGAATGCAAGAATTCTCTTTAGCAGTTTTATAAACTGTAATTTCCCATTTCCGTATGGGTTTACTTCATGGATGGCTTGATATGTTACTGGAATTACTTGATTAATCACTATAATGTAGAGTCTTTGAATATAAGAATAATATGATTAATGTTCTCCACTTCTGGGGTCTGTGTAGTACCTTGAACATAGATGGAGCCAGGTGAATGTCTGTTAAGGAAATGACTGATAGGTGTTGATGTCTTCATTACACTTTGTGATCAGGAACACATGCTTCTTTCTTAGATGCACCATAGGCTCAGAAGTAACCTTCAGGTTGTTTGGTTTGGGGTGTGTGGGTGACCTGACTTTGCCTGGGTTCATTTGCATATTATTGGGAGGTGACTGATGTAGGTTGGATTGGTTGGGACCAAAATGCTTTAAGTTTCTTATCTTCAAAATGATTCTACAATACCCAGAGGCAAATTATCATACAAGAGAGATGTTGCTTCTAGCTGTGAAATCTTTGACAAGGTGTACTATTTAACACATAGTGTTTCCGTCCAATGACAGCAGCGCACTGTTCAGACAGCTTGCAGACGGGGTTAAAAGAACTCATTAGTAGGAACTGCTCTCACCTGTTCCGGACTTAATGACTTTTCTACCAATGGCAGCCCAGCCTGTTCTGTCAACTTTTTAGTCATGCATATTTCACACCCATAAATGCTTCCTTTTGAGTACGCCATTTTCTTCATTTCTCTAAAAAGCTATTTCAAGGTTCTGTCCTATATTTCCCTTCAGAAAAACTAATACTTGTTTGACTGTCGCTAAGATCACCCCTGGCTTCACAGCGGTTGTTCTTGGGGTGACAAACTTTTCTGGAGCCCAGGAAGGAATCATATCAGGAGTTTCTAAACCTCAAGGATGGAGGTCATGCAACATATCACCAACTGTAAGAGATGCATACTTCAGAAATAACTGCACGCAAGAATCTCAGGATGCTGGAGGTCTTTGGGGAACACAGACAGTTTAGGAGTTAGCAGCTGCACAGACAGACCAGATGGTCTGTGCTCACGTTCCAAGTTGATCAAGACTCACCTGCTTTTATAAATCTCCCAGTTGTAATTCTCAGCCTCCTGAGCAGTAAAATAGTATTAGTAAGAACAAATAATTAGAGCTTGTCACATATATTTGAGCTTGCCTGTTCTTCCAGACACACAAGATTGTACCTTCTCTTGGAGTTACGTGTAACTATGCGACTGGCTTTGACCAGTGAAATCCATTCAGGGAGCGGTTACTTCCTGCCTAAAGCTTTGAGAGCCAGAATGCAATTTTCCTTTGCTTCCTTCTCTCATAATAGCTGGTAACTACCAGATGGAGATTTTTCATCAGCCTGGGTTCTGCCATGAGAAAGATGTGAAAACAGGGACTCACACAGAGCTAAGATGGACATCAGCGTGCCCTCCCACCAGTGTGCTCATTTGCATTTAAGTCATTGAGACTCGGCGGTTGTCTGCTTTTGAAGCGTAACTGTACCCACATAGACTTACAAAAGTATGCTTGAGGCTGGGGAGGTGGGTAAGACACTTGCCATGTGAGTATGAGAGTCTGAATTTGGATGCCCAGCATCCACATAAATACTGGGCCAATGGGATGGAACAGGGGATGTCCACAGCAAGCTGTTAGCCAGATCAGCCTATTTGGTGAGCTCTTTTGGGTTCAAGTGAGAAACACTGCCTCAGTAAATCACGTAGAGAGAGAGATTGGAGAGGACAACTAATATCAACTTCTGGCCTCTGCACGCATGTTCACATGTGAACATGCATACATATGCACACATACAAAAAAAGTCACACTGAGATCATGTGGAGAAAAATATGGGCTGGAGAGATGGCTCAGTGGCACTCCATAAAAATGACCATTGTTACCTGACTTTCTCCTATAGGCAAGTCTCTCCTCTCCTCTTCTCTCCTCTCCCCTCCTCTCCTCTCCTCTCCTCTCCTCTCCTCTCCTCTCCTCTCCTCTCCTCTCCTCTCCTCTCCTCTTCTCTTCTCTTCTCTGGCAGAATTATTTCCCCCTAACTTGTTATTTGTTTTTGCACACTTTGATTCTCCCAAGAGTGCAACGAGCTGCCATGCAGACTTTGCAGCCAGTGTCTCCTCCGCTTGAGGCTGTTCTCTTTTTCTGTCAATTCTGTGGGTGCTGCACTTGGCCACAACACCCACTTCCCAGGGAAGTTGACTCTTGCAATCGGGCTGCTCACATGATACCCTGCTTATTGATTTGTTAGGCCTTGTCCCATGGCAGCCGCCAATTGCAGCCACAGAGGAAGGGCCCTACATCCTTTGGCATAGAGGATTCAGATGTCGCCTGTAGGGCTAGGGAAGCAAGAAAGCTGAACAGAAAGTTCTAGGCTGCTTGTCAGGAGGTCTAGTTTTAAAGCCAAGCCCGGGACCTAGGAAGCCTTACTTTGCCTTCTGGTATGGATTGGATATGAAGATATCTATCTATCTATCTATCTATCTATCTATCTATCTATCTATCATCTATCTATCTATCTATCTATCTATCTATCTATCTAATCAACCCCTTCAACCAAAGCTTATGTATTGAAAGGCTAGTTACCCAGCTGGTAACTACTGTCTACCCAGCTGGTAGTGCTATTGTCAGTGGTTCTGGACACTTTAAGTGGTAGGCTATAGAGGGAAAAAGTGGGTTGTCTGGGGTGTGTCCTGGGTGGCCTAGCATCCTTGGTGCTTTTTTGTTGTACTCTGCTATTATAGACTGAACCATCTGAAATTAGGGGACAAAAGAAATCCTTTTTCCATTTTAAAGTTGTCTATGTGGGGCATTCTGTCACAGTAGCAAGAAAAGAACTGACAGACCTCCAAAGTATGTATGCTTACATATTTATATGTATGCATATAATATATATTATGCATGCATTTATTTTTACATATACATATGCACACATATATACATATTTATATATACACATATTTATTTACATATACACATATACAGACATATAAATACTTCTCTTTTTTAAGCATTTGCATTAAATTTAGCACTTTGTTCATGCTAAATAAGTGCTCTACCTCCAAGTGATGTTTCTAGCCTCATTTCCTTGTACTTTTTAAACTTTTGAGACAAAGCATCACTAAGTTGCTAAGAATAACCTTGAACTTACAATCATCCTGCCTCAGCCTTCAGAGTAGCTGGGATTACAAGCCAGTTCCAAGTACTTATATATTTTTAAACTAATTATTTATTTGCAAGGAGAGAGAGAGGCAGAGAGAGAGAGACAATGGGCAATCCAGAAACATGTGTCACTTTGTGCATCTGGCTTTGCATGGTTACTGGGAATCAAATCCAGGCTGTCAGGCTTTGCAAACAAGTGCCTTAACCACCACCCAATCTCTCCAGCCCTCTATGTACTTATATTAATGAACATAGCATGCAAGGACAGTAGAAACTGAGAGGACTGCACATCCTAGAAACAGCTGATGATTGGCACATGGGAAAGGAGGTGGTGATTATAATCTGGGAAGCACAAACTCTATAATTCATAGATTTCTCATCAGATGGAAACTGACCCCTGATCAGGGTTCAGGGAGCCGCAGGCCATCCATCCAAACCAGTGATCAGCAGGGCTTCGATTCCACCTTGGGTTTGCCGACCACAGAAACATCGTGCCACAGGTTATGTCAAACCTTGACTTTCCTCAGATTTCTCAGTCATAACAATTATCATTGAGCCTCCTTTGAGAAACTCTGATTCAGGAGATCTGTGGCTGGGTCATGAATATGCTTCTAGCACTTTTACATGACAATTCTGATGGTCAGATAAATTAGAAATCACTGGTTGTCAGAGCTGGCTTCATGGAAGGGTGCCCCATGGTGGGCCTGGGCAAGGTTAGGCCTCTGTAGTGATGGTCTTGGAATTCTGCACAAGTACATCTCCGAATTTAAGTTTTCTAAGCTGAGTCTGATGACACACAGAGCATGTGCCTGAACAGGGGATGCATGCAGTCCAGTGGGGTCACTGATCTCTGTCACCCTGTTTGTGTATGCCATTTTCAATATCCCATGTGTATCGATTTCTTGTGAGCCCTTAGCACATGGTTGTTTAGCAAAACTCCAAGCAAGCATAAGGTAAGCATGTTCTGTCCATGGCTATGTAAACCAAGGTGTAGCAGCCCTGCACCTGATCCTAGGCAAAGCTTTAGATTCTAATCTCATTAATAGAACTGTTTCCTGCTTTTGAGAATAAGGACCCACATTTTCATTTTGCAGCCTATTATCCTTAGTCAACAAAGCCCAGATGTAATGTTTCTGTTTCTTTCTTTAAAAGAAGAAGTATTGGGTTGAGGAGAAGGCTTAGCGGTTAAGGCACTGGCCTGCAAAGCCAAATGACCCAGGTTTAATTCCCTAGTACCCATGTAAAGCCGGATGCATAAGGTGGTGCATGCATCTTGGAGTTCCTTTGCAGTGGCTGGAGGCCCTGGTGCACCCATTCTCTCTGTGTGTCTGCCTCTTTCTTTCCTCTCTTTCTATCTCTCAAATAAATAAAATACTTTTTTTTTTTTTTTTTGAGAGAGAGAGAGAGACAGAGAGGAAGACAGATAGAGATGGGCACTCCAGCAGCCTCTCAGCTACTGCGAATGAAATCCAGATGCGTGCGCCCCCTTGTGGTCTAGTGTGGCATTGCACCCTTGCCTCACTTTGCATCTGGGTAAACATGGGACCTGGAGATTGGAACCGCTGGAGATTGGAACCAGTGTTCTTAGGCTTAGGAGGCAGGCGCCTTAACCGCTAAGCCATCTCTCCAGCCCTAAAATACTTTTAAAAAGATAAAAGAGAAAGTATGTCCTGACTGCTATTTGGTTGAACCACCTTTTGGAACTGTAGTCATAAATGACTTTCTGGCTCAGATAAGTAATGGAGGGCTTGCAGCATCCGTTCCCCAAACAACACCTTCAGCAGCTATGTGTCCACATTTCTTTGGGGGAATGTTAAAAGAAAATGTTGTCCCATAATGCAGGTTTAGGGAACATCACATTTAACCTTTTGTGGGTTCCCAGGCTTTCCCACTCTTATAGTCCCTGAGTGAGAGGTGATCCTTTATCACTGTAATTGACAAGGTCTGTGTGCCACACTGTGCTGCACCGTACCCCAGTGGATGGATTTCCTGTGTGCCTGAGCAAGATCCATTGTGGGAACTGTCTCCTTTCTGCATCACAGCCTTCCTGATTTGATAAAAAGTGGAGCTTCGACAACTGCCTCCAGGGAAAAAGCAACAAATGCAGAGGTGAACTGGAACACAGCTTAACAGAAATACAGAGGCGACAGAGAACTATACACCAAAACCAAACTGCTAACACACCCACCAAGGCTCAGGGGGTGGGAAGACTGTCAGAGCCACATGGTGGGTAGAAATATCCTGAGGCACAGCCCCCACAGAGACTGACAGAGGCCCTAATTACCCCACAGTGAATACCAAGGACCCTACTGAGGAGAGCCCTCAGGGAAATGGGAATGGGGGTGGGAAAATACAAGACTATAACATAAAAACATAAATAAATAGACAAATAAATGCAGGCTTTCTTTTTTATTTTATTTTATTTATTTGAGAGAGGGAAAGAGGAAGGGAGGGAAGGAGGGAGAGAGAGAGAGAAAGAGAGAGAATGGGTACGCCAGGGCCTCCAGCCATGGCAAACAGATGCCAGACACACACACCACCTTGTGTATCTGATTTATATGGGTACTGGGGAATCAAACCTGGGTCCTTAGGCTTTGCAGGCATGCGCCTTAATGGCTAAGCCATCTCTCCAGCCCTTATTTTTAAAAAAATTTTTAATACATGTGTGTATATGCTTGTTTCTGTGTATATTCTGTATATATTCTGTGTTTAGTCTGTGTATAGAGGTACGTGTGTGTGTGTGTGTGTGTGTGTGTGTGTGTGTGTGTGTAGGCCAGAGGACAATTTCTCACTGGCCTGAAGTTTATTAGGCTAGACTAACTGGTCAGTGAGTTCCAGGGATCTCCCTAGCTCTGCCTCCCCAGTGCTGGAGTGACAAGTGTGTGCCAGTTTTACATGGATTCTGGGGACTGAACTCAGATCTTCACACTGGTAAAGTAAGCATTTTACCTATTGAACTTTTCTCAGCCTGAATTTCAGTTAACTTAATGTGCAAACACAGTCACATACCACTGATGGCAGACAACTTGAGCCAACACAGACCTGGAGAAAGCACAGAGCCTGGTGCACTGAAGCCCCCCCCCCCGCCGTCACCGGTTCTGTGGCACTTCCTTTACCCTCCTGCAAGGCCTTAGTAAAACCAGATGCTTCCTAGACCCTTCAAATCTGCCAGGCCTTGCCAGAGGCTAAATAGTTTCAGAAGAGAAATGCTTGACCAGACCCTGAAGCAGGCCAGCCAGTGATGTTCTGAGTCATCAACTCCATTTGTTCAGTGAGTGATAAGTGCAGAAAGGTCCTGGCTGAACAGCTCCCCACAGGCGTGCATGGAGGCCGGAGGCTCCTCAGCCTGCACATGCCTCTGGATGTCCCAAGAGGCAGGAAGACAGGACCTCTGGCTCCAGTGGTAGCGCGGAGGGAAGATGTGGATCCTAGTGCCTGGAAATCAGCAGAGGAGCCAGGCTGGTTTCCATCTGGTCTGGAGACAATTCCTTCCTCTTGCTGAAGCTCCTTTATAAAAAGCTCCGGAATGAACCCCATCACCGTTTGTGAGTCCTGTTGTGAAATGCCAACCTCTGGAAATGACGTAGACTGTGGAATGCCAGCCTCTGGATATGGCATGGACACTGCCCTCTTGAACTCCAACATCTGTGATTACATAAGACTTACACAAGATTGGGACCATTCATTCTGTCATGGGGCTTATCAGGTCTTGTGCCCCCACCCCCAAGATTTATAGGTTTGTAACTTGATGGTTGTTAGAGGGAGGGGCTCATGAGGCCTTGCCCCTAAGGATTTATTTATAGGCAGTTAACAGTTGCTGGTGGATTTTTTTTCTTCAGTGGTATAGCTGTCTGTGAAGCGGCCCATGCTCCTGAAAGTAACCACAGTTAAATTCATTCATTCAACCAAGGGAGACTTAAGTGGAGTCATTTCTTTGGTCTGTCATTGGTGCCCTATCTGGGGTGAGTAAACATTTGTTCAGGTCTTCTCAGAACACACCCAAACTCCAGGATTTGTCTTCTTGAAAATCTCATCTGAAAAAGGAATGTCCAGGGTGGTAGGAGTGATGGGTGACAGGACCTCATGTCACACAGTCAGGTGTAGGTCTGAGGCTTTTTCTAGAACTCTTGGTCAAAAGCCAAAGCCACCTGGGAGCAATGGTTTTTAGTACATCTCTTCATCAGTTTCCATAAAAGAGACAGAATGATTTGTGAAGAGCCTACTATGTACTAGGCATGTTTCTGGAAACATCATAGCCCTCCTCAGAATAAATGCCAAAGTCTTTCTCCAGATGACCTTAAATACTCCGACAGGCAGAGTAGTTAACTCACTTCTGGAACATGCCACTGGAGATTCTGCCTCAGGACCTTTATACACACTCTTCCCTGTGATGGCTGCATCTTTATACCTTTAGTATTTGTGCAGATGTCAGCTTCCTTGGTCAAGCCTTCTTTGACCTCTCTGCCTGTAACTTATCTACTCTCTTACCCGTATTTTTTCATGTGATTTCTAACTTTTGAATACACCATGAGTTCTGTTGGCTTGTTTATTTCTTTTCTTCGTACTGAAAGTCTGTTTTGATAAGGACCTGAGTTCAGATCTCCATAACCTACTTGAAAGCCAGGCATGGCAGCATGTAACCCCAGCACTGAGGAGATGCAGACAGGAGGATCCCAGGGTCGTTCTGGCTAGCTAGTCCAGCTGACTCAGTGAGAAACAAGTTCAATAAAAGATTCTGCCTCCACAAACAATGTGGAAAGTGATTGAGGAAGACATCCACATTGACCTCCACACGTGTGCTTATACACACACACACACACACACACACACACACACACACAGTTAAAAGAGAGTTCTGAATCCTAATCACTAGACTGCCAGGGATACATACAATAAAAGAAAGAAAAGTGCTCAAGAAGTAGTTGCTGAATGAGTGAATTCTCTGTCATTTAACTCCCTTTATCCACTATTCTTAGCCTCTAAAAGGAGGCAGCTAGAACTTACAATAGTAATAAGCAAGATGTGTTTGTCAATTCACCCATCAAGGAGTTCTGGACCATTCACTGTGTACTGAGACTCAGGTCTGGCATATCCCAAAGTCCACATATTTCTACTCCAAGACACTGCCTTCCAGTTCAGACAGATATTGTATCGTAGACTACTAGTTCTAATCTCGTCAAAGACAAGAAGATCTGCAGACTTGACAAATTCTCAGGGAAGGGAGATATACTGCAATGTTGTTCAGCTCCTGAGTGTGTTTGTAAGTGGTTCCTTTATATGTGCTGTAGTTGTCTCGGGGATCCTGAAACCAGGACTTGAGGGTTGGAATTGATGGAACTATGGAAAAATCATAGCATAGCTCCTCCCTCATGTTTAGGACAAATGTTTGGTTACAAGGAAGCCCAGACTGTAAGGCCACAAGACAAAACAGCAAGTGTCCCTCACTACAGATGCTCCCACCTTCATGAGGGTTCCAGTCCTGACATGCATTCCTGCTTTGGCTCATCTCAACAAAAGCAGATTGCTGTGACTCAAGTCTTGCCCTCTGTGAAGAAATAACCAGAAATGGAAATGAATTCAGCAAATGCCAGGCCTCAGAGGTGACCTCCCCACCAGTGACCCAGTGACCTCTCCCGACCTCCTGGTGCTGTTGTCTTATTGCCTCTCCCAGGAGATGGCACAGGATTGACTCAACCAAAAACCCAAATAAAATACTGATATGAGTGGAGCATGACTCACTCGCAAGATTAGGGGCTGGATCCACCTGAGAAGGCATGGAGTGACTCTTTTTGAAAAATTTTCTTCCCCAGAGGCACCCCTAACAGGAGCACATTTGGAATTTTCTACTGAGGAAGAGGGAGTTGTATCAGGACATTGCACATGGCTAGGAATAGGTGGACATGGGACGCTGACAAGTGCTGGGGTTCTCAGTGCTTTCTTCGGAGGTTTGGGATTCTACACAGATAGTGACCATGGACAAGAAAGGGCAAGCGAGCAGCAAGCTCGTGTCAATAAAACCAGAGCCCTTGAGACACTCCCAAGACTGTGTAAGGAGAAGATGTTTTGCCTATGTGATTTTGAGATGCATAGGGGCCCTGCCTGCATCTTGTCCTGCTCATGAACTTGCTCCAAGATAGCCATACAATCGGAGGGCACAAACACTGTTGCCCTCCCTGGGAACTTGAAGATGTATAAGGAGTAGAGCTGAAATAGAAATGTAACGTGAATTACATACTGTAATGTGAAAGGCACAAAAAGGCAGGACCTCCTGCCCAGGATCTCCAGACCCAGAGGCTCATCCTCCACCCTGCCTCTCCAATGTCTCACATTCAGCCCATCAGAGAGCTCTAGTGTTTCTGTTTTCTTTCCTCAGTAAACATCAAATCTAATCCTTTCTCCGTCTCTGCTGTTACCTCTTACCCTTCTGCCTGGGTGGCTAAAATATATTCCCCAAATAGATATCCCCACTCATACCTTTGCCCTGCTCTCCCTCTCCCAAGTGGCCATAGTTATGTCTCCAGCATACTGACCAAATCACACCTTCCTGATGTTGTGGCTTTCCTTCCATTCTTGTCACCTGTCACCATGGCTTTAGACAACCATGAGTTTATTGCAAATCTTAGTTTGTGAAGAATACGGACCAGCCTAGGCTAGAAGGGTGTTCTGCTTCACACAGCGCTGACTGAGACACTCAGCTATGAAGACTCTGAGCTGGGAATTCTGCTTTGGACTGAAGCCAGGTTTGGAGAGTCGAAGACTAATCACATCATTGTGATCTTGGTATTTTGGCAGGGTAACTGGAGGGTCAGCCTCAGACAGAAAAGTTGTCAAGAATGTCATGTGTCACCTCTCTAGCATGGAATGGACTTCTTCCATCACTGCTTGGAGATCCGGAAGGAGTCTTTCAAAATAAGAAGTGAAAGCCGGCCCTCCTTTGAGGTCAGGTTGGAATCCTACATAGCATCGCCTCTACCATATTGAAGTGGCAGAAGGAGTCATGGTGCCTCCAGATTCAGAATCCCATGCCAGCAACGGAAGAAAAATTTTAGAAATGTGGACTCTTGTTCCAGTAATCATAGTCCTATTCTCAGAAAGATGTCACTTTCCAAGCTGCCCAGCACGTTTCTCATGACCCAGCCCCTGACTGCCTTCATCACTTCTTCCTCCCACGTCACAGTCTAGCCACACTAGACTCCTTCCTGCTCCACAAACTCACCAAGCCCTCTCTTCTAATCTCAGAAACATCATGCTTTCTGGCCCTCAGTGTGAGCTGCCTTCACCTAAACCCTTCTGAAACTTCTCCCTGGAGCTGAGTACACTTCTGTGACATCTTCTCCCAACAGACTTCTGTGCTTGCCTCATCAACATTCATATTAGAATGTTCGAGAAGGCCAACAGCCTCCCTATGGAAGTTGAAAGAAGGAATGAATGCTTGGCTCTGGGAGACAAGACATACCCTGTTTTTGGATAGGACAAGTCTTAACTTGGCTGTGGCTAGGTTCTTTACTGTCTCTCGCCCATTGAATGTGGAAGAATGCTATTCACTGCAAAGTGTTGGCATAAATTATAAGGAAAATGTTACACACCTTTGAGCATCACACAGTATACCTAGACATGGACTTTCAATACATATTGGTGAAAGAGACAGTAATTTTTTTTTCTTCTCCCCTAAGTGCAAAACCAGTTTCAGGCTATAATTTCTTGGTTACTAGATATCCAGTTTGGCTTCTGGGTTCCAGATGGTTTTTTGTTTAATTTGACAGCAGTCATTTCAGCCAGCCCAGGTCAGAGAGTTAGTGCTGTGCCATACCTCACGGGGAGAGCAAGGATGGAGGACTGCACACAAACAAGCCCAGGAATGTGGGAACAAACACATACCAGCAAGAGTGATTTTTGAATAATAGATGTTAAAAAATGAATCCAAACAAGGGAAATATACCCACTGAATAGGGATAAGTGTAATGTCTATCATGGACTGTGATATATGTCTGCTCTGAGACTAGCTCAACAAAAGGCCAAATTTTCTTAAAAGCATGTTAAAATATTAATAGATATCTGAAACAGTTTTCTTGCAACTGCTGCCAGTCTTTGGAAAGATGACGTCAGCCTGGAAAGAATGAGGAGACACTGTAATGTCTTAGCCGGGGTGACCTACTGGGGCACGGTATAACCCACTCTAGTGAGGAAGGCTGTGGTCTGCACGGGGAGCCCCCCCTCCGGCCCCCTGTGCGGGCTCCATTCGTGTGAATCAGAGTTACTGAGAAACTTCATGTTTGACCTCAGGAGCTGTGATTCACTCCGCTGGCAGGTTTTGTGATCCCTTCAGAGCCCTACAAAGGCTTATTTGGTTTGGCTCCAACCTCCCCCCCCCCTCACCCCACCGTCCTCTCCTCCTGTCTGGCCTCTCTCTACTCCAGACCCAGTGATTGTCTTTGCAGACACTCATATCCACTTCTTTTCCTCCTATCACAAGACTTATTCTTGCTTTCTTCTAGAATGTTCTGTCCTCCCTTATGAACTCCTTTAACAATCCCCTGTCTAAATCTTTGTAGAAGAGTTGCTCTTTCTACATCATCCCCAGACATTCTTATATAATGCGTGTTGTACAAATAAATCTATGTCATTTATATGTTAGTCCAAACCTACACAACAACAAACGAACCTTCATATAAATATGGACTTTGTAGATAGTAGTGTGCCAATGTAGGTTCTAAACTGAGACAAGTACACCATTGTAGTGGAAGATATTAATAGTAGGGGAGACTATGATACACAATAGGAAACATCTTTACATTCACTCCATTTTGCTGCAAACCTAAAACTGTTAAAGCTGGTTAAACAAAAGATATAGGAACTCGGGAGATGTCTCAGTGAGTCAGTGCTCACTGCACACGCATGAAGACCTGAATTCAGATCCCCCAGCACTCATGTAAAATGTAGGGCATGATGACATGCATGTGTCATCCCACCACTGGGGAGGCAGAGACAGAAAAAGCTTTAGGGCTTGTTGGAAACTTTGTTTAGACAAATCATTGAGCTCCAGGATCATGAAGAAACTCTGTCTCAAAAAAAATAAAAAATAAAATAAATAAATAAATAAAATAAAAGGAGCTGAGCAGCTAAGACACCTAATATCTACCTGTAGCCTACACATCACACACATACTCACACCCCCCACACCACACACCACACACACATGTGCCTACACATACATGAAGATGCATACATACATGTACAGAAAAGATGCTCCATGATCTTCTTGTCATTTTTGCTGGAGTTCTCCATGAATGGGCTTGTCTAGGATCTCTCTAGCTCCTCTTAGAAACTTGGTATGGATGGTGATTGCATGTCTTTGCTCTCACTGTTGTATCCTCAGCACTGAGTACAGCAGGGAGCCAGTAAACAGCTATGAACACATGAATAAATTCAAGAACACTGCCCCAAACAGTAAGAGAATTAAGTTTGCCTCAACCCTGAGAACTGAGGATTTCATTGTGATGTTTTATCCACCTTACTATTTGACTCACCAATCAGCCTCCTGTTTCCTCTGCTTTTGTCAATGAAAATACATTAAGAAAGAGAGGAAATGTAGTGTTTAGGTCTCCTGGGATCTCAGATTGAAGGGCCAAGGGCATATTGGTGATAATTTAACCCCTACCCCTGATCTGTTCCTCTGACAGTTCGTTACCCACCATCCTCGAGATTTCCGCTGGCATGGAGTTAAGTGGTACCCTCCTATTGTTCAAGTGCCCAAACCCAAGTGACACAGTTGTCTTCAGCACCTCTTTCACCATCTTCTCTAAAACTGGGAACTTAGGTTATTTTCTCACACCCAGTTTATAACATAGGGCTGAGATAGACCAAGTTTCTGGTGTGAACTGATGGGAAGAATGAACACATGAATGAATGAATGAATGAATGAATGAATGAATGAATATACAAGATAAAGGAACCTGATATTCTGTGGGAAGTAATGGGTGTCTCAGAAGAATCAACTAGCCAATGGGCTCTGGTGAATTTCCCACAACCTCTCCCATGATGTGCTCCTTTCTTACCCAGACTTCAGCTCGCTCTTCCTCCCCCGTTTCTTTCCTGAATTGCCACAATTGCTGCAACAGCCCTCTTCCTTACTGCTTGCATAAAGCCCTTCCAGTGTATCCTTTTCCCATGACACCTGGTAATATTTCTAAGTTACAAAGCTTCCATTCAGCAAGAATTTATTGATGATGCTATTACAGGACAGCCACTGTGAAGACACCAGGGATATAAAGCTGCTCATGACCTCCCGGGGGAGACAGATGTGTAACCAATGGCAGGCTTCTACAGGAAAGGGAGTGACAGATTTCATACAGGAGTGAGCAAGCAAAATGACATGGGAAGCTGCGAGAGGTCATTTATTTCCTCTTTCTCATTTTCCTCCCTTCTTTCCCCACTGTTTTCTCTCTGTTTTATTTATTCCTTCAGCAAACACTGTACAGTGACAAACTAAATAGGCAGTTGTGGGTAGAGAACGGGAACACAGGAATTACCCCCTAAAAGGGCTGACCTCTGACTGTGCATGTAGCTCTGTGTACCTTCTCTCCCAGTTTCACAGCCACAGCAGTGCATATGGTATCAACCACTCTGTACCTGGGAACTTGTGGGATCTTCTAATACCAAGCTTAGAAACTGGTGAACACTTAGGGAATGAATAAATGAATGACAAATGAACATACAATGAATGAATGAACGAATGAATATACAAGGCAAAGGAATCTGATCTAGTGTGAAAAGTCAAACTGTTATCAGAAGTTTTATTATTTGTTTGTCTTTCAAAGGCTGGGCTCCCTTTGCAGCCTAGGCTGTCCTTAAATTGCCATCTTCCCCCTCCCACAGCTCTGTGTTTACAAGTGTTCATCCCCATACCTAACTAGCCAATGAGGTTGTGACTTGAATTGAAAGCAGGATCCATGCCTGTGTCTGGCATTCAGGGATCATCAGAGTTCTGCCTACATAAGAGATGTGTGAGGCTGGGATTCTGCCCAGCAATTCTGTTGCAAAACTTCTTAAAATCCATGCTTTTGTCACCACCTTTACCTCCCAGGTGCCCGGATGGTTTGTAGGAGGCTTCATTCATTTTGTATTCCAAAAGAGAGAGGAGAGAGAGAGAGAGAGAGAGAGAGAGAGAGAGAGAGAGAGATGGGCTCACTGATCCCCACATTCACTTGAGATCATTTTCCAGTGCACAAGGTCCTGTTGATGATGAAGACGGAGAGCAAAATGATGACAGTGAATGTGACAATGGAAAAGACAGTGATAGCTACTCTTTACTATACATCTATGTGCACTTGACTCTGGTCACAGCCAGAAAGAAATGATTAGCACCCCATTTCAAAGTGAGTGCTGAAGCTTACAGACTTTAGAAAACACTTGCTGGAGTTTATACCCAATGAAAGAATCACCCTTGTCACTGGCTGGGTGCCTTTTTTCACATTCTAGTTTACTGCCCCACTGAACACAGAATGTCCTGGAAGCACAAAATTATGGTGGAAAGATAAAAGATTTCATAGGCAATTATGTTAACATGGATAGGTTCCAAAGATGTCAAATGGATACTGCAGATGTGGCTTAGAAGATATGGAAGTTAACAATGAATTCTTCAGAACAGAGAGCAAGCCAAGCCCAGCGTTCAACCTCTGCATCTTGTGACACCTGTTAGCATATTTCTCTCAAAATATTGATGCCAAAGGCAGGTGTGGTGGTGCACACCTTTAATCCCAGCACTTGGGAGGCACAGGTAGGAGGATCACCATGAGTTTGAGACCACCCTGAGACTACATAGTGAATTCCAGGTCAGCCTGGGATAGAGTGAGACCCTACCTCGAAAAAAACCAATAGATAGATAGATAGATGATAGAAAGAAAGATAGAGAGATAGATAATTAGATGATTGATAGATGATAGATAGATAGATAGATAGATAGATAGATAGATAGATAGATAGATAGATGGATGATAGATAGATGGTATCTGGGGCACAATTACTCTAACTACTGTTGGATAGAGGAAACATACACACACAGAAAATGAGAAAGGTTTCTTGATTATGTGTGTTATGCATTTAGTTTGAGATTGTTTTGGTTTAGTTGGTTTATTTTCTTTGTTTGTCTCTTTTACTTTTATTTCTTTGAAAGGTCTCACTCTGTATCCCAGGCTGCCCTCAGACTTAACTTCTTCAGCCCGATCTTCCCAAGTGCTGTGATGAAGGCATGTGCCACTGCGGCCAACTTTTGACTTTATTTTTTCTATGTTTAACTTGTTTCTTTTTTAAAATTTTACTCTTTAATAGGGCATCTGTTATCTTGATCTGAATTTCTTGAATCATTGAAAAGTAGTAGTATTAAATATCATTGTTAAAGCTTATATTTGTTTTTCTACTGAAAAAGTTACTACCTTGTGATCTAAGAATTTGCTTCAGGGTCTGACATGCTGACAGAAACATTCACATATTCCCTAACAGCCATGGCAAAAAACAGTTGTTACAACATCACAATCAGAATAGCCCAGAAATGGAACAATCCATCACTCATATGATGTTATCACTACAGAATGGAATACTATGCAGTCATGCCAAGAATCTACCAGAATTGAATGTCACCACATGAATGGACTTTAGAAGACAATGTTAAGAGAAAGAAGCCAATAGAAAAAAAAATGTACTTAAATTTTCATTCCATTACTATTATCATAAAATTCAAAACTAAAGTTGGCAAAGGAGAGCTGTTTATTTTTTTAACCTGGAGCATTAAGATGCATTCATACTATTAAAATTCATTGGTTTGTTCACTTACGATGTGAGCATTTTTCTGTATATGTGTTATACTTCAATAAAAATTTTAATGAAAAATAATCACACATTATCAAAAAAAGAAATTGTAGAAAGAAGGCATAAATATTCATCCACAATCTGACAGACAAGAGATGACAATTGCAAATATTTATGTTTATCTCATTCAAGTATTTCATATTTATTTTTCATACATACATTTATTGCTCACTTATTTCAGTTGCTGTATAAATCAAGTGAAAAGTAAATCAGATGTGTATATATTAATGACATGCCCTTTTCTTACTGCTGAGCATTTTGATTATGGCTACTGGCATTATAACTGCTATGGCAATCAACAGCTTTGTCATGTGACAAAACCTCAGCATCACCAGTTGCCCTTATGTCTTCAGTTTGGAACCTCAGAAACAGAATCATTCAGTGAGCTCATATGCATTTCCTTCAGAGCTAATTTAAACATTCAATGCCTATTTTGATTTGGGTAAGAGTAAGAATGAGGGAGACTTTCTCTCAGGATGGGTTTTGCCTTGATCTTGTCCCATAGAATAAAACCTTTTCATTATTAGGGGCATAATCTTAAAAAATAGTTTATTTATTTATTTGAGAAAGAAAGAAAGAGAGAGAGAGAGAGAGAGAATGGGCACACCAGGGCCTTCAGTCACTGCAAATGAACTTCAGACACATGCATTACCTTGTGTGCATCTAGTTTACATGGGTCCTGGTGAATTGAGCCTGGGTCCTTTGGCTTTGCGGCCAAGTACCTTAACCACTAAGCCATTTCTCCAGCCTGTGGGGCATAATCTTTTTAAAAATCAGATTTAATTTGGAGCAAAGAAATTTTAAGATAATTTGAGTAAGATAATCTCAGGATCATAAACATTACTACAAGATTTTCTTATTTAATGAAGTTAGCTCTCATCTAGCTTAGATCGGCCATGTCTGCCTGGAGGACAGTGAGTGTACTGAGTCATTTTTAGTAATGCATGTCATGACAACGAAATGGGAGCATTAGGGTATGGGATGTTTGTACCCGTTCTCTTCCAGAGTATAGTGGCAGGTCACTTTGTTAATGTGTTCTAGCATTCTCTTTAGGCCAAAGTGACTAGCACGAATTTGTTTGACAAAGTATTCACCTGAGCAAGGATAGAAGATTTAGCAGTAGCAAATTTGTTCAATGCAATCACACACTCAAACACAGAGATACACACACACACACACACACACACACACACACACACACACAAGCAAGAATTGAGTCTGAATATACCCAGACCAGCTCAAGTCAGGAAACCCCATGAAGTTATATTTTCTTTAATCTGCCAGCTAAACCATCAAGTTTTAGCATCTTATTGTATGTGTGTTTGTGATGTATGTGCATGTGGAAGATGATCACACGTGTACTATGCTGTGCGTTTGGAGGTCATAGGACAACTTTGGGTGTTGGGCTTCTCCTTCTACCTTGTTTGTGGTGGGCAGGGTCTCTAGTTGCCCATGATTGTGTTCATCAGGCTAGCTGGATCTTCTCTCCTTAGGCACCCTGGGATTACAGATACTGGCCACAGCATCCAACTTTACATGGGTTGTGAGAATGGGAAATCTGGTCCTTATGCTTGTCAGCAAGTACTTTGTCCACTAAGCCCTCTCCCTTGCCAAAATTTTAAACATCATTTTTTTACTAAGTAATTTCTTCACCTTGGACTTAAGAAATACATCACTTCCTCTAAATAAAAACTGATCCCAGGGGCTGAAAAGATGGCTCAGCGGTTAGGTTAAGCCACTTGCTGCAAAGCCTCATGACCCAGGTTCAATTCTCTACTATCCACATAAAGCCAGATGCACTAGGTGGCATGTGCATCTGGAGTTTGTTTGCAGTGGCTAGAGGCCGTGGTGCACCTACTCTCTCTCTCTCTGTGTTTCTTTCTCATAAATAAATAAATAAACTATTTTTTAAAAACTGGTTCGAAGACTGGGTCTTGTTCATGCCTTCCTTCTTCAGTTTTGGTAAGAAAAAGCCAGATACAAGATTTCATAGGGTTTAACTGTCTTATGCAACTGTGCCTAAATACCAGTGACTTCAGGCTTGAAGCTCTGGATGTGAGGAAGCCTCTGTCTTAGCAGTTGTCAGGACCTCACTGAGGACCCAGTGACTGGGCTCAGAGATCCTCTAGACACATGGAGTCCTTAATGAGGGTCATACACATTCCAAGGCTGTGGGAGTGGTCAGAAGACGGACAGCCTGCACTTCTGTCCCTGGGTATGAAAACATTTACTGTGCTTTCCTCTTAGGTAACAAAGGGGCTCATCGTCAAACCTCAAAATGTGTATAGCACTTTCTAGGTAAGCACTCCTCTGGCCTAACCACACACTCCATTTTCTCACCACCTAGTCGTTCTGGTGGTTCATGGCTGATGTCTTTTCCATTCTAGCTAAATGCAGCATGAGTTAGAACAGGTTGAAATTCTATGTACAGACTAGAAATCCTGCTTCCTTGACCATTAAGAAAAATAATACTACCTCATCAAGGGTAGTCATGGGTATCAAGGAAGATGACAATTATATTAGTATAATCATATATTTTATATAAAAATAGTAATAATTTTGACCATAGTAGTATCTTGGAATGAAAGCTTCTAGATGCAGGAAATTGTGCCACACATGACAGCAGGTCCTCCTGATACAATATGAAATGGAGAAGATAGTCTTTATTTACAGAAGAAGAAAGAGAAACTCAGGTGGATTCAGTAATATTTTTATGGTTGCCTGGCTAGCCAGATGACTTCTCCTTCCACTTAGGGCTATGTCATATTCTTCCCCTTGTCATGTTCTATGACACATGCATCTTTAGGAATGCTCTTAGAAGAGAGTAAATAGTGAATGACCTCTGACTAGTAACGTTAACCTTTGTTCTCTTAAGTAGCATCCATCGCCCATTGTGTAGTGTGCCACTAAGGCCAAAGCCCCAAAGCTATAATATATGGCAGAGCTGCACATGAATGCCAGTCCAAAGCCACACACTTACCAGCTCTTATATGACTCTGATTCTTGTCTGAGGTGGCGTTAAGTTTGGAGATCGCTTTGGACTCTTCCTCCAATTTGAGTGTATCTGCCAAGCTTCCCATGCCTGGGATCAGGGCTGCACACCCAAAGACAAAGACCCCTGTCCTCAAGGGCTTGCTGGGCCTCCCCTGCCCTAGCCTCCCTGTGCATGGAAACGGGTACATGTGCACTCTAGCCTGAACATTCTTTAGCCAGCAGCTGCAGCTAGAGATCAATGATAAGTAGAAATTGTGTACATCCGACTGCTCGTGCCTGCTCTCCCTACAAAACACGTGACTTCCTATTAACGGTATCTCTCGTCTTACCAAACCGATATTTCCTGTAAAGGGCTTAGACTAATTGTGGTTTTAACAAGGGTCACATTATGCATTTCTGTGTGAGTGAACAACCATAGGTCAGACAGTCAGACGGTCAGTCTGGAAAACAGATCCATACTCCCAATCTTTAAGGCTGATGTGAAGCCCAGATAAGGGTGTTTGCAATGTGGAAGTTACCCTTGGAAAATGTAATGGGAGAAAAAAATGAACTCAGGAAAAGAGCAAGGACCTGAAAAATGGGGTGCTCAGGTTCTCTTGGGTGTGTATTGAGGGAAAGCAAGTAGGATGAGAGAGAGAGACCCCTGTTCTGATAGATGACATTCACAACATTCCCTGCTCCAGGGGAGCCAGGCAGCTGTAGTGAGTTTCTCTGGGGGAAGCTGGAGTGAGTTTCCTGTGGGCTTCTTCTTTCTCAACTTGCAATCACTACCCTTGACAAAGTCAGAAGTCAGAAATGCCCCGGAGAACACACTGCCTTGATTGACCTGTTTCTCTACACAGTGAATAAGCTGTGATTGAACTCAGAGCTCTTGAACTCAACCCGAGCTTTGAAAAACTAAATGAAGACAAGAGAAAGGTTTGAACTTCCTCGCTTAACCCACATCTGGCTCAACAGCCCCCTTTTCCTGTTAAGACATCAAGTGTGATATGACAGGGAGCCATTTATCACGTAGACATCCTCGGCTGCTTCCCTTTCTCTCACCCTGTCTCTACCACTTACTTTAGGTCAAACTAAGACATTTCTCACAGGGGAGCTTTCAACGTGGGTGACACTTTCCTGATTCTGAATCTTGTTCCAAAATGCCACAAGCAAAGTCTCCAGCTTAGAACATCAACATGTCAGAGGGCTTTCATTTTTGTTCAACACAACTCAATCATTTTTCTTCCAGTGCATCTAGAAATTTCCTCTGGCAAATTAGTGTCTAATCCTACAATGGGAAGTCAAAACAGCCGCCACACAACACCACAGTGCTGTTCCCTCACCCCCATAACTGATTCAAAGCAGAGTGCATACGCATAGATTTTTTATATCAAATCTATACAGTAGATTCTGAAAAAGGTGGAAATATTCTGTATTTGCACTGTCCATTATGATAACCACTGGCCACATTAGACCACTGAGTAAGTGAAATGTAGCTACTGCAATTGGGAACCTGAATTTTAAACTATGAAAAATTTTAAATTAACTTTATCCATATTTCATACAAATCATGTTCAGTAGACACCCCAAACACATCAGATGCTGAATTAATATCACTACTGATACAAGTGTGGTGACATTTAAAAAAATTATAACTTTTTATTTGATTTTTTTCATCCTTCAACATATTACCAATTGCTATGATTTACTTTCTGTGATGAAAGCTGAAGCTAAAGAAAATGCTAAATTCATAAACTGTTGCATTTTGGCTGAGGTTTGGAGCAAGAAAGAACAAGATGAGATTTGGTCTACTATAAAGCCAAAAGAGGCTTTTGATTGCGAGTTAGGAATGCTTTGCAAAATAGTACTTGTTCTTATTGTGAGGCCAGGCTCTGTGTTTTAGTATTTATTCATTTGTTCATTCATTCATTTATCTAACATTTATTAAATTCCTACTGCTTACCATGTGCAATGTCCGAGTCTACTTCATTCATAAGCAAGGTAATGAGGTGATGTCTAAGTAGGTGATGGATGTGGTATATTTAATAAATTGTGAACCACCAGAGGAAAGTTGATCCATTTGTATGTTGGTATTTTCTTTAGTCAAAGAAAAAATCCAAACTAGAAGGAAACTTCAATTGTAATTGAAACCAAAGATTAGAGTGAAAACAGGGTTGGGATGAAAGATAAAGAAACAATTTGCCTAGTTTAGAGTTTAACTGTTTATTTAAGATGGTATAACTCACATGTCCAGGCAACTTAAATCCTAGGATCAGAAGCAGATTCACAGGTGGGAATTTGAGAGAACAAGAACAAGGAAAGGAAAGGAGAAAATCAGATTTTTGGAAATCTCCAGGTTTCCAAAGTCATATGAAGAAAGGAAGGGATTCAGAAGCAATTTGATAGTGTACTCTATATGACACAAGTGTAGCATGGATTATTACCAGGTTGATTTTGAAGAGGTGACATAGAAGCCTAGTATTTCAAGCAAAAGCCTCAGAATAAGTGTGTTTACTCTCAAGAAAGCACACGCTGCTATCCTCCCAGAAACGCCCCAATACAAGCCAGAGAAATGAGGATAGGATGAAAGAATTTGCAGATTTGTAAACACTTAACTTCGCTGACAGAGGCTTCACGAATTGTTACTATGATCATTTCAAGATAAGCTGCTGGGCTGGAGAGATGGCTGAGCAGTGATGGTGCTTGCCTGTAAAGTCAAAGAACCAAGGTTCAATTTCCCAGTACCCACATTAGCTAGATATGGTGGGCATGCATCTGGTGTTCGTTTGCAATGGCTAGAGCCCTGGTGTACCCATTCTCTCTCTCTCTCTTTCTAATAAATAAAAATAAAATATTTTAAAAATGAAAGAGAAGCTGCTATAGGCATACTTCAGAGCTCTGCATTATTCCTTATATTCCTTATTATTCCTTCATTATGTTGAATAAGGATACAGAAATGTGTGTATTACATCTAGCTGGTAGGAGGAAAACAGAGCGGCATATGACACATCAGGATTCACAAAGATCTCATAGTTTACCTGGATGAACCTTGCATGGGATTCTGGTACCCACTAACAATCACTGCTGTGCTGCTACATGGACTCTTATCGCCTAAAACTCGTTCTCACCAGGCTAGGCAAAGATTTCCATCACTGAGATATGGAGGAAATTCAGGAAGGCCAGTGTTCTTTCTTTATGTTTTTGTATGTTATGTCTTTGTGTGTGTGCCGGAACACCAATGTGTGTACATATGCATGTATGCATGTGGGGGGCCAGAGGACACCTCAGGTGCTGTCCATCCTTTTGTTTCAGACAGGATCTCTCATTGGCCTGATACTCTTTAATTAGGCTAGACTGACCTGACAGCAAGCCCCAGAGATCCTCCTGTCTCTGCCTTCCTAATGCTCTGATTACAAGCATGTACCACGATGTCACGATGTCTGGGGTTTTTACATGGATTCTGGGGGTTGAGCTCAGGTCTTCATGCTGGGGCTGAGGTTAGTGTTCAGTACAAAGAAAGCCTTCAAGATCCAAGATCAGAAATGTTTTCCTGAGGTTTCTGGAGAGGGAGCAGAGGAGAGTTATTTTGCACACCATCCCATTCTACCGATGGAGTATCTCCCCAGCCGTAATGTGCATTTCAAAGTACATATCCATCCTGAGTGTGTTCTGAGTGTTCAGTTTTTATTTGTTAAGTGTTCTGGGGAGCAGAAGTAGCACCAACATGGGGAGATCAATGGTGGATAGCTTCTATTTAGGACAGAGACACACAGTGAAAGGTTGTGATGCAGTTGGGTGGGTCTCTCTAGAACTGCTCAGCCTCAGCAGGACAGAAAAAGGAAATGGCAGATATTTGGGGATAGAAACTGCTGCATGGAGAAGCATGGATTAGAGAGAGATGAAATCCTTTTCCAGTGTTGAATGTTCTGTCTTACAGTGATGGCTTACTGGGCTCTTGGTCTCTTCCTAAGCCCCTAGCTGACCATTCCATATCCACCCCTTCCGCTCCCCCAAGAAACGAAAGTGGTCCCCAAGCTTTGTGGAAGCCAAACGCATTGAAGAGAATTGTGAGTTATACAATTGTTTCCTTACAGTTGACTGAATTCAAGCTTAGAAGTTGGTTCTAGGAATAGATTTTTGCTTCTTGCTACCACGCCATGTTTTCCAATTTCCTAGTTTGTTTCTTGTTCACTGTTGTAGATGGAAAGGGCCTGGAGCCCTTCACTGAATGTCTGATGCTGCCTGATGGATTTCTGATCATGTCACTTGCAAAAAGAAATATTCTTAAGGAATCTCATCTCAACCCAGCCCCTGGCTGTGTGATCTGGGCAGTTAGTTGTCATCACTTTGGGTTTTTCTTTTAAGATTTTATTTTTGTTTATTTGCTTGAGAGAGAGAGAGAGAGAGAGAGAGAAAAAGAATGGGCAAGCCACGACCTCCAGTACTGCAAATGGACTCCATATGCATGCACCACCATGTGCAACTGGCCTACATGGGTATTGGGGAATTGAACTGGGTCCTTAGGCTTTGCAGACAAGCACCTTAACTGCTAAGTCATCTCTCTAGCCCTGCCTTGGTTTTCTTAATTGGAGAATCCAAGTGGCAAAGGCAGGTGCAGTTACTACCATCACAGAAGGGAGAAGCACACCAAAGTGTGATTAACCCTAGCCTCTCCCCATTTCCTCACCTTCCCAGAAGAATTCTAGGTTTCAGAACCTGTTCTCAGAGTAAAGATGTAATAAACCACACAGGAAGGAAACAGAGATGGTAAGAAGAGCATTAGGATCTTTAGAAGGCTGGAAGACAGGAGGAGAAGGCTAGGTAGTGTTGGACAGGACCAGAAGGGACAGAAAGAGGGACAGTAGGCACAAAGAGATCTTAGGGAAAGTCAGGTGGCTGGACAACCTTTTAAGGAGTTGTGAGGTGGTGTGTAAAAATACTCTCCTCTGCTCTTCACATAACATCAGGATACATTACTGCTCAGGGATCTTGAGGGCAGATCTATGCTTTCTTAGTATTGGGCACTAGCATCAGGACCAGCTGCATTCAATGACTTTGTGAAGTCAATCCAGCACCTGTAGAACTGAATGGGTTCCAATTGTACAAGGTCAACCCATTCCCAGTGTCCTTCTTCCCAACTTTCACCAACAACCTGACTCACATATAAGACAGTATCTGAGCACATTAGAGTCTGACCAGTGTTCATCAGAGACAGTTGATCTCACAGGCAAGGTTTGAAGACAAGTCCCACCTAGTGCACTGGGACAGAAGAAGTAACTGATGAATGTGCTGAAGCCAATTTTAAATGTGATGGCCTCACTGTGGATTTCCGGGGGCAACCCTTGGAGATGTGCAAACATCTGCAGAGAATTGTTATAGCCATAGGCAAAAGGGGGGTTTACACTTGCCTGCCTAGAAAAATTGCTAGACGTAGGTGGGGGTTTTCACTATTCCATCCAAAAGCATTTACTCTAATAAACATAGGGAGATAAAATAATGATCATGTCACTGGTGCATAAGAAGGATAATAAGATATTAATATACAGTCCAAATAAATGCAGCCCCTTTGAGGGAAATAGCTAACTTGCCAATATGTATACATCAATTTAACTTATGAAGGGAGTAGAGTTGCCCATTGGATTACAGCGACAATAATGATTAACAGTCTGCCAGTTCTTATATGAATTTTGTCTCTGCCCAAATGGAAGTTTAAAATTCATTTTATTTTATGCATAAAATTCTGCTTTTTTCATTTTAAACCCTATGTGTTCTCTCTGCAAGAAGAAGTCTAAAACAGTTTAATGTATGCAAGCATTTATCTATGTAAATAATAAGATTATATTTCACACACTGTTTTTAACTTGATTTTAAAAATATTCATTATTTGATATAATAGCTATTTCCTACGCACCCAATAGGCAGGCAGCTGGCATGTTCTCAGGCTGTGAGGTTTAGAAATCATGAGCCTATCCTCAGAGGAAAGAAACTAAGTAGATAAGTGAGCATATAATTGCATACACATATGTAGTTTCTGTTGTATACAGTGTGTTATTACATGCTGTGAAGCCTGATGATGGAAAGTGTTAGGAATGGAAGATCGAATAATAGGGAGGTTATATTCAATAAAGGGGACAAATAACACTTCGCTGAGAAGGTGACACACAGGGTGAGGCCCATAGGTTAAGCCATAAGACATTGTTAGTACTAAAAGACACTGTTTCAATCAACTGGGGAAATTATTATATTTTATAGATAAAAATCCCAACTGGAATGCTGAGGAGATGGTTCAGTGGGTAAGAATACTTTCTGTACACGCATGAAGACCTGAGTCCAGCTTCCAGCACCCATATAAAAAGCCAGGCATGGCCATAGATACTTGTAACCCCAACATTGAGGGGCGGGGCAGAGGAAGACTAGGAGACAGGAGATGGGGCTGGGGCTACAGGTTCAGTGAGAGACTGTATCTCAAGGAAGTGAGGTGGAAAAGCGACAGAGAAGAATACCTGATATCCTCCCCTGGCTTTCACCGTGTGTGCATGGACTGTGTGCACACACACCACATGTACTTCACATGCATGCGTGCGTGCGCCCGACACACATGCACACATACACACATACAAACTTAACTTGACTGCATTACAGAGCTCATTGTACAGAGAGGGAAACCAAGGCTTGGCCTGAGGCACTTTCTCAAAGTCATACAATAACTATGATAAAAATAACCTTAGGGTTGGAGAGATGGCTTAGCGGTTAAGGTTCATGCCTGCAAAGCCCAAGGACCCAGGTTCGATTCTCCAGGTCCTATGTAAGCCGGATGAACATGGTGGCGCATGCATCTGGAGTTCGTTTGCAGTGATTGGGGGCCCTGGCATACCCATTCTCTCTCTTTCTCTCTCTGTCTTAAATAAATAAATAAATAAATAAATAAATAAATAAATAAATAAAAACAAACAAATCTTTAAAAATCATCTTAGATTTTGGGCTGAAGAGATGGTTTAGCAGTTACAGCACTTGCTTGTGAAGATAAAGATCCAGATTCAATTCCCCAGGACCCACATAAGCCAGTTGCACAAAGTGGTGCATGCATCTGGAATTCATTTGCAGTGGCCGGAGGCCCTGGAGCACCCATTTGCTCTGTATCTGTTTCTCTCCCTCAAATAAAATAAAATAAAATGTTTTTTAAAAAGTTACCTTAGATTTTATGTTCTGTCTCTAACTCTGTTCCAAGGCTTCAAATATAGATTGTCCTGGAGTCAATGACCTTCTCGAATAAGTCACAGAGGCTGTTTCCAGTCTTGTTATTATTAGTAATACCTTGAGCTAAAGCAGACTCCCAAGCCATGTCCATTGCCCTCGGCAGTGGGAGAGCTCCCTCTCTACCCCCAACAATGGCGCCTTCCTTAGATGGACACTGGCTGCTGCTAAGCACTTGCATCTGATTCTTCATCCCACATTTCTGCCCTTTCACCCCTCCTGCAAGCATGTCTCAGGGATAGAGTCATGTTAATGCACAAAGGACTGAGGGATGCTCTCTTTTTGATATCTATTTATATCCTTACTAGCTAGATGGAAATCCATCCTTATGATCTCCACATCCACTATTAAGGGACTGAAACAAAAAGCCCCAGGTCAAAGCACGAGTCCCACTGGGAAGTTATTAGTGTCGTCTTGATATTGCTCTCAGCCTGGTCATCATCATACATGAATAGTCAATGTGTGCTGGGTATGGCAATGGTGACTAATATAGTCTGTTGTGAGGTTGAATGTGGGTGTGCATGAGTATGTGTGTGTGTGCATTTGGGTGATGTGTGTGTGCAATCTTTTTTACAAGGACACAATAATGGGCATTTATTGATTACTTGAATATACCTAGACCTTTGGGGAGGGCAATATGTTTAAACAGAATAAACAGAATGAACTTGATTTTAATGTCTGTATCAAACATATGTGAGACACATTTCTAATACTTGCTGCCTATAAGCAATTCTAGTAACTTCAATGAAAACAAATACTTAAGAATCGTCAGGAATAAGAGAAGACCACCTTTACCATGTGAGGACTTAGTGAAACCATTTAGATAATTTCTTCTAAAGTAAATTTCTCAAAAGCAGATTTTTGTTTTCAGTGACTGTCAAAACATGAGCTAAATGCACAGTTAGAACGTAAATAAATAATAAACAGTAATGAAGGGCCCAAAACTGAATGCACTTATAACTGTGCTGAGATTTCTTACAATATTTCAAGTTTTTTTTTTTGTTGTTGTTGTTTTGTTTTTTGAGGTAGGGTCTCACTCTGGTCCAGGCTGACCTTGAATTCACTATGTAGTCTCAGGGTGGCCTTGAACTCCCGGTGATCCTCCTGACCTCTGCCTCCCGAGTACTGGGATTAAAGACTTGTGCCACCATGCCCAGCTAATATTCCAAGGTTTGTGAAGATACCCATTTCATACCCAGCAATGAGTTATAGGGACCTCTAGCTTGTTTTTACTTCTTTCTACTTTCACTGCTTAAGCGGAATAAGTGACCTACAAGAACGGAAATAAATAAATGCATAATTATGTTCATTTACATTAATGCATGTTAACTCAGCTACATATATTTGCTGAAGTTATGTGTGTGGTATGGGTCTGGTTTACAAATATATAGCATGGATTTTATAACCTTCGCAGGAAGTTCATATTTCTTGGCTATTAAGATGTTTGCATTATATAAAAAGCAGTCCTGTAGATGGTTCAAAAGGCAGTTGTCTGTTCTGGGGTGGGTTTCTCATTGCAGACCTCTGTGTTGGAATGCAGACCTCTCAGAGCAAAAGTACCTGCCACCACTTTCCTTCAACACGGAGAGGCTACTTTGATATTTCATTTTACTTCTTTCTTAGATGCATATTAAATATATCAAAAACAAATAAAAAGTAACTATAAGCAATCTGCTTACCAAGACAGAGCTCACTATCTATAAACCTTTGTTTGTTTTTCTTATCTCTTTCCAAGAAACAATAGCCAATAAAATAGCTTTCAAAATTGTCTAAAATTTGCTGATTTCACAAAAGCACACTGGAACATTTTTAATGTCTTGAAAGAGAAAGAGAGGAATATAGTGTCTGCATTAGTAGTGGGCCATTAGTGTCTCTCATATAGCCTCACAGTGGGGTGAGATCCATCCATTTTACAGGTGAGAAAACCGAGGCCTGAGGGAATTAAGGGGTTTGCATAGTGGCATCCAGATAATTCGTTGAAACACCCAAACTCAGTAAGCTTGCTTTTTCTAAGGCTCATGCTAGTAAGTAGTTTTATGACCTTGACTGAGTGCCAGTTTCCTAGAAAAAGACCCTTGCCCCCGAAGTTTCAATGGCACAGAATAGGAATCAAATTCAGAACAGTTCACAGAGAAAAATCAATCCATTGAAGATGCTAACACTTCTCTTGTGGGATAACAATGTTTTAGTTGATTTATGTTGCTGTGACCAAATGCCTGAAAAACAGAACTTCAGGAAAGAAGGGCTTCTTTTGGCTTACAGTTTAGGAGATACATGCCATCTGGGCAGAAGGCATGGCAGATAGAGTGGGCTGGTTCATGGCTGTGGGAGCACACCCGCTACCTGTTCACACCTTGGCTGATCGTAAATCACAGAGAGCGCAGGCAGGAAGCAGGGCCAGGCTACAACCCTGAAAGTTCTACTGATTCACTTGCTACCCCAATACCTCCTGTTCTGAATGTTCCCCAAACTCCCCAAACAGCGCCACCACCTGGGCAAACGTGTACAAACGCATGAGGCTGTGGGAAACTCCCATTCAATCTGAAACAGACTCCAACCAGTACCTTACCAACCTCTTGCTTTTGAATAGCTTTAACATCCCTGCTTCGCAACCATTAGAATCTCTTCGAGGCTGCAGAGTGTTCATCTTGTGGATTTGTCTCCATCTCTGCCTTTGTATAAAGTGTTCTTAAGTTTAAGAAACAGACCAGCCTTTCCCATACTTGTGTGTGGAGTTTGTCATTGAGTAGTTACATCTTTCTTGTATTTCCCAAATACTCTTCAACTGCATAAGTCACATGGTGTGTGTGTGTGTGTGTGTGTGTGTGTGTGTGTGTGTGTGTGTGTAAACATGGGTGCCAGTGAAGGTGTATGTGAACTTATCCCAAAATACAGGGGTGATACTGCAGGAGTCAAGGCACCCAGAGCCTTGGTAGGCTTAAGCAGCTCGCCGTGGAAGCTGGGTTTATTTTAGCCATATTGCTTTTCTCCCCTGCTCCCCCTGACCTCCCACTTTACTGCCTATGGATTATTTTTTACCGAGGGAGATGCTTAGGTATGGTTTGGAGGAGATAAGTGATTTGGTCAAATCACTACTGCCAAAGCTGGAGATACCCGGCCACTTTAATAGCTCTGGCTGACCTCTAAATGAAACGCCACCTTTGGTTATTAACATGTCTCTCTCTACTTTTATGATTTTTCGGAACATAATTTGTCACAGTTTTTATCTGCACAGAGCAAGCTTTAAGCTTTTAAAAATGTGAGTTATCTTTTTACAACTGCTAACAATTACACATCATGGACAGGCCGTTCTGAAAACCAATTATGAAAAGCCCGGTCTGAAGCGGGCACAGGGCTCCAGAGTGTTCTCCACTGCTCTCAGTTATAGATTTCTGAACTCTTGCCACGGCCCTGCCTCTGCTCAGGAACTGGGAACCAGACGCCAGACTTGGAAATGACTTGGAGATTCGGGAGATAGGACTGGGGCAGAGAAATTAATTGTTCTTGCCCTGTAGGAACATCTGATAACCAGGCTCTAGGGCTGCTCCAGGTTGGAGCAGCTTCCGCAGGGTCTCTTCTGCTGGCGAAGGGTTTGCTGGATTTCAAAGGCCACCTGCATGCTCTAAGATGTTTATCAGGATGTTTCTGGGCTACTGTTATTCAGAGCAGAATTACTGCATTTATTTCAGGACAGAAGTGCATTCCCCTCACTCTGTTCTGTGTTCCAACATGCTGCTGTGAGCCGCTGTCCACCTCTCTCCCTCTTATGCTCATCATGCATTAGCCAAAGAAACGTGTAAATTCTCTTACTGTAGCTCATGTCTTGGTGTCCCAGTTCTGGAGTCAGTTGGGTTCAAATTCTGGCTGCAAAACCCAGGGTCCAACCCCTTTGTGCCTCAACTTTCTCACAGATGGCAGAATTCAATAAGTACTAAAAAGGACTTTGAAGCAGGGTCAGTAGTTAGTGAATTGATTGCGCTTGTTGTTTTGTATGCAGGAGCAAGATACGGTGTTGATGCCACAACCAGACAAATAATGGAGAGGCTTCTTGCCATTTTTATTAAACTAAGACGTTTATTTTGTGGCAGTTACAATGATAATGAAGAGCTGGCAGGAAATGGTGTGAAAGCCAGGGGCAAATTTTTCAAGTATGAGATTGAAGGAAACATCTGTGGTTAGACCACGAAGCAAAGTAGGGCAGGGAGAAAAATGGGGGTGCCCTGGGTGTGAGCTCACTCAGAGTCCAAGAACAGCTCCCCTCCGGGTCCCAGGCTGCCTCCTGTGCTGAGACCCAGGCAAGCTTCTTTCATCTCGGGGAGGGGCTACTGAAGGAGAGGGGGCTGAAGAAGTAGAAAAGCAGGGAAGGCAGACTTTCTGTCCACCTTGCCAAAACAACATACACATCACCAGCTTCTCCAGAAGCTCATGGCAAAGCCAGTGTGTCCCCCTTTCTCAGCAGTGAAGCAAAGATTTCTGATAAATGAGTAGGGAGAGGAGGAAGGAGGGAAGGAAGAGGGCAAAAAGAAGGGAAAAGAAGGAAGGAGAAAAAGAGAGGAGGAGAAAGAGGGATGAGGAGGAAGAAGAGAAAGAGGAAGGGGAGGACAAGGAAGCAAAGGAGGCAGAGGAGAAGGGCCCCAGGAAGGAAGGAGGGAAGGAAAACACAAGTTGCATCACCTGCCCTGGCTACAGGCTTTTATATATCGTCTCATTTAAACCACGTGTTAGGTCAAACAGGTCTTGAGATGTTCACTGATGAGGACTTAACAAGTGAGGCAGGGTGAGAGCCTGGAAGGTTGAAAGCAAGATTTGCAACAAGCCCGAAAAATCCAAGTCACTATGCTACGTAGATGGCACAGGGGGAATTAGTCCAGACCATGTGACCACCTTCTAAGCTCCTGGTCCTGCAGCCCTGGGAAGCACAAGATGCTGGAACTGCCTCCCAGGCACCACACTTCAGGATGCTCCACTCTGGAACCATCACTGCAAGCTCTTTGCCAGAGGCTGTGGGGCTCCTCTGCTCCCCCTGCTGTGTGGATCAACCGGAGACACCCCAATAATGGAGGACTTTAACCTTTCTTTGGCAGCTATTCTCCCTCTTAAAAGAACAATTAAAAGACTCTCTTCCAGGAAGTGATTTTTTTTTTCTCCCTTCCAGGACCACTGTCTGCCTGGGCCCCAGGGGTGAAACATTCCCTTTGCTCCGTCTCCCTGGCAGGAAATCTATTTAGAAAGGATGTGGATGACCCTCTTCAGCACTTATTTCCTTTACATTATTTTGATTCCGTTATTCTCATTCCCCTCCCAATATGTTTTGGCAGCCTGACGTGGCAGATGGGAACAACAAAAGCTTCCACCCACGGTGCACTGGATCTGTAGGTTTGTCTCTGAATGGTCTCACTGGGGCCAGCTATGACTTGTATGGTGGGGACAGGGGCCAGGGCTGATACGGCTGCCTGGAAAATGCATAGGGCTGTTTCTGGCAGAATGCAGAGACATGGACTGCAGAGACTCTGGGCTCACGTCATTCCAGGGAGTTTGGACCTTGCCTCCCCAACACACACCAGTCTCTCTTTGAGGCAAGGATTATGTAAGAAGATCACAGGTTATTTATTGTCTGCCACGATTTCAGTTCCAATGGACCTCCTGGCCAGTGAGTCCTCTGTGCTGAGTCTACTTCAGGTTCCTGCCCCTCTTAACCCTTCTCCAGGGGAACTGGCCCAGCATCTGCTTTTTGTACCAGCTACCTCTTCTCCAACCCAGTGGTAGAGATCAAGGGGTCTTCCTAGGCCCCAGGACCATCTACCCAGAGGTAACTTTGGGATCTAGAACCTGGACAGCCAACTTTTCTCTCTCTTGACCATGCTGTCATACTTGCAGTGGCAAATCCAATCTAGCTTTTCCTTCCTTCCTTCCTTCCTTCCTTCCTTCCTTCCTTCCTTCCTTCCTTCCTTTCTCTTTCTTTTCTCTTTAAAAATATTTTATTTATTTATTTGAGAGAGAGAGAAAGAGGCAGAGAGAGAGCGAAGAAGAGAGAGAGAGAATGGGCATGGCAGGGCCTCCAGCCACAGCAAACAAACTTTTCAGATGCATGTGCCACTGTATGCATATGGCTTTACGTGGGCACAGGGGAATAGAACTCAGGTTCTTTGGCTTTGCAGGCAAACACTTTAACCACTGAGCAATCTCTCTATCCTCTTTTTCTTTTTTAAAAAATATTTTATTTTTATTTATTTATTATTACAGACAGAGAGAGGGAGAGAGAGAGAGTGAGAATGGGAGCACCAGGTCCTCCAGCCACTGCAAACCAACTCCTGACACATGCGCCACCATGTGCATCTGGTTTAAGTGGGACCTGGAGAATTGAACCAGGGTCCTTAGGCTTCACAGGCATGTGTCTTATCCACTAAGCCATCTCTCCAGCCCTTGTTTTGGTTTTCGAGGTAGGGTTTCACCCTAGCCCAGGCTGAACTGGAATTCACTATGTAGTCTTAGGATGGCCTAAAACTCATGGTGATCCTCCTACCTCTGCCTCCCAAGTGCTGGGATTAAAGGCGTGTGCCACCATGCCCAGCTTCTCTTTTTCTTTTAAAAAATGGTTGTTGTTGTCATGCTAGGGATCAAATCCAGGGTCTTGCTTTGTTCATGCAAGACAAATGCTCCACCACTGAACTAAATAACCCAAAGCCAACATTTTTGAGTATTTACCTGTGCTAGGCACAGTCCCAATACATGACAATGGACCCTCCGGGCAGATCCGTAAGTTCTACATTCATTATTCAACTGACTGTGAATCAACAAATATAGTTTTAAACACTAGGGACGTAGCTCAGTGGGTAGCAGGCTTTCCTACCATGCACAAAGCTCTGGACTTCATGCTTAGGATTGCATAAACTGGGCATGGTGACATATGCCTCTAATTCCAGCACTAGGATGTAGAGGCAGGGCACCAGAAGTTCATGGTCATCCCTGACTTCATACTTGGTGAGTAAGAGGACAGCTGTGGCTACATGGGACCCTGTCTCAAAAACTATACCAACAGTAAAAAGTAGTCATCTGTTCTGAAAACACACAGGCCTTTTCCCCTTTTCCTTCTTTCCTGGACAACACAGCATTATAACTATTTGTATGGGATTTACTTTTTAATAAACCTTGTCAGTAAACCAGAAGTGATTTATTTTACCATATGTGGGAGGATGTGGGTAAGTTCTATGCAAATCTGATGCCACTTGGTATAAGAGACTTCAGCATTTGTAGGTTCTGGAACCTGTGGGGATTCTGGAGCCATCCCCTGAGGATGCTGGGGACTTCTGTATATGCATCATGTCATTTTACTCTCATAAATGCTCAGAAGTAGATTTTTGCATTAATCCATTGCACAGGAAAGGAAATGAGCTCTCCCATACCCATTGTTTTCCAAGCCCGTGTTCCACCCTGACTGACATACACTGTGTGGCTGGTTGCTCATGAAGTTCCCCAAACAAGGAGCCAACCTAAGCAAGAACACAGAGAGAAGACATCCCATCAGATGTGATGGGGGGAAGACCCATTTAGAGCTGCCACCAACCCACTGGGCTGCATCCAGCCCAGGAGAACAAATAGTTTCCCTTCACTCCTCATGGTAATGCCTGGGCCTCTATTCCCGGCAGCCAGGAGTCAGACAGAAAATCTTCCTTCCAGACTGTTTAGAAGTCTAGTCTGCTGGGAGGCTCTTCCTGACTTCCGCCTGGTCCCACAGGCCAAAGTGCTTCCTCCTCCCCTGGGTCTCTGGAGCCCTCAGCTCATACATCTTTCACTGACTCCATCTTACTGCATTCTGATGATTTGGTTAGAGATATATTTCCCCAAGCAGACAGGGTATATATTGTGTGTGTGTGTGTGTGTGTGGCTGTTCGTGGTTGGTTCTGGGGCTTGGACTCAGGACCAGGCAAGCACTCTACCACTGAGCTACCTCTTCAACCCTATTCTGCTCTAAATCCCAGCCCAGAACATAGAGCCAAGTATGCAGTAGGTGCTTATTAAATGCTTACTGAATTCATTCATTCTTCCAAATAACACTGTAGCAGGAATTACTCTTGGCTAGGGTTTCAGTAGCAAAGCAAACCCAGCAGTGTGAAATCAGCCACATATGGGTAATGGAGAGCTCGGGGTTGAGGTTGGAGAGATCTCCCAAGCCTACTAGAGCCTAGAGGCCAGGCCAAGCAACTGGATTTTATTCTAAGTGTCATAGCACAAAATGAAGGGCTCAAAAGCAGGGTGGCATGATCCAACCTGTGGCTTAGAAGGCCATGTAGCTGAGTGATGGTAGTTGGTGAGATGAAAAAGCAGTACTCTGGGTAGGTTAGTATCTTGCCACTGTAACCAAATACTTCACTGAATCAACTTAAAGAAAGAAAGATTTATTACGGCTCACAGTTTCAGACACCATGTGTTCATCGTGGCAGAGAAAGCCTGCTGGATGGGGAAGATTCGTCTGTGGAAGTGAAAGCTTGTGACACAACTGGTGATATCTTGGAGGATCAGGAATCAGAGAGGGGACACAAAGGCATGATCGAATTTTCAAATCTTACCCACAGTGGGTCTATATCCTCCAGCTGGGCCTTCTACTCAAATGTGTCACAATGTCCCCAAACAGTACCACCAGCTTCAATCCAAGAGTATACGCCCAAGCTTGTGGAAGGCATTACATGAAACAATGACACCAAGAAAATGACCATATTTGAAAGTGGTCTCTGCTTTCTATCTCTGTCTCTGTGTGTGCACATGCATGTGATCACAAATGTGTGCATGTGTGTGTGTAGGGCCAGGGCGTCAGAGGCTAACCTTGGGTGTTGTTCCCAAGGTGCCATCTCTCTTCATTGAGACAGGCTCTCTCGCTGACTAGGAGCTCAGCAAGTAGGCTACAAGTGTTGCCCAGCCCCAGGGACCTACTTCTCTCCAGCTCCTCAGGGTGGGATTATAAGCATGCACCACCCCACCTAGCTTTTCATACCTGGTTTCAGGGGGTAAAACTCAGGTCATCATGCTTGCGTTGAAATCACTTTGCCAACTGAGCTAACTCTCTTGACCCAGAATATGCTCTTTCAGTTTAGAATTGCTTCAATGGGATCCTACTGGAGTGGCTTATCCCCAATCCAAAGACTCAGGTCAGCAGTTAAAAAGGGCCAGATCGAGAGCAGAGAACTGTGGAGGTGGGAAGCCACAGAACAGCCAAGGCAGAGATTGCAGTGGTGTGTCTGCAAGCCAAGGGTTGCCAGCTACCACCAGAAACTAAGGGAGAGCCTAGGACATAGTCTCCCCCAGAGCCTCCAAAATGCAGTCAACCCCACTGACCCCTTGACTTGGACCTCAAACCCCAGAACACGCAAGTGTGGGTTGTTTTAAGCCAGTGATAAAGTTTGTGGTCATACTGGGATGACCCAAAAGGCAACATAGTGCTGAGAAGAAGGGATGGAGGAGTGCCCAGCACTGAAACATCTCTGTCACACCCTCCAAGGCTCAGGGCCCATTGAGGAAGAGGGGGCGGATAGAATGGAAGAGCCAAAGGAAGGGTATGACTTCTTACAATGCAACTGCCCAGACAGAAATTGGCCTTGATATCCATGACCTCGCAGGGCCTAGCAATACCTTCGCAGGACCCTCATAATAGAAGAAAAAGATGATGACATCAAATTAAAAGAGAGACTAATGGAGAGAGGGAGGGGATATGATGGAGAATGGAGTTCTAAAGGGGAATGAGGGCAGGGGAGGGAAATAGCATGCATTTTTTTGTATGTATGTATAGAAGTTGTCAATAAAAAAATAATGAAAAAAAAGTTTGTGGTCATTTGTGAAAGGAAGGAGAAGCAAGTTATAATGATATGCCCTGGGAATTATGTGATCAGGAGATGTGAGAAAGAACTAGATGAAGTAGAGGGCATGAGACAAAGATAGAGCTACAGCAAGTGCCAGTCGTCATGCTGCCAACTGAATGCTTCCTACCACCAGGCTTCCCTAAGGGAAGCTCTTCCTCTAAACCTAGAAGTCTTAGAGACACTGACCACAATGCACTGCAGGAAAAAGGACCATTTCCTTGTCCAGGAGCCAGACCCTGATATTTGAGTATAGGCTGCTGTGGAAAAGAACAAGCCTCTATGTACAGGGCATGGCTGAGGATACCAGAAAGTTCCACAATAAGAGGCATGGATGTAGAAGTCTGCCTGGATGACCCCAGGTCTATCTGAATCAAGTCTATAACTTGCTGCAATGTTTATTGAAAAGGAACAAGTTTAACTAGATTCAATTAGGGGTTTAATACTCCAGAGAAAAGGGGTTCTCCCAGCAAAGGGCCATTTACTGTCATAGTTGTCCAAGAAGTATAAACCTCCGGATAGGAAAAAGCTCAGTTCAACTTTTATACATCCCCAAGGCACCATGCAGTCTCCTCCAAAAATCCTCTTTTGACCCTGCTACATGGTTAAAGAAGAGAATGTTCTTGTTTAATCCCAACTCAGTGGGTGTCATGTGATCTTACTGAGGCTCAAGGCCCTCATCTTTAAAGTGGGTGAATAATGGCACCTCCTCTGTAGGGACTTAGAGATATTGCAGGACAACAGGCACAAACAGCCCCCAATTTGGCTGTGTGTTGGAGTCACGGGGGACATAAAAAAGCATGGGTTCTTGCCTCTTCTACCTGATATTCTGATTGAATAGGACTGGGGTGCAACCCGGCCATCATATGACTCTACAGCACAGTCAAGTTAGGGAACCAGTAACATTTGGCATACATTGTAAGCCTTCCTACCCTTCAGTCCACTCCATACTGTGAAGAGCATGGTAAAGCCAGCCTTATATCCGTGTCTATCTGCCCTTGGCCACGTGGCCATCTTCTCAGTTGTTTCTGTGTTAGTATTGTTCTCATTGCTGTGACCAAATGCATGACAGAAGCAACATGAGAGGGGAAGGACTAATTTTGGCTCACGTGTCAGGATCTCGGTCCCTCCTGGCAGAGAAGATGTATTGGTGGGGTAGATCCATGGTAGTGTGAGCTTGAGACTGATCACAGCATAGCGAAAGACAGGAAGTAGCAAGCTCAGCCTAGAACTAGAGGTGGGTATAATTGTCAATGCTCTCCCATCATGGTCTATATCCACCAGCTATGCCCATATCTTTAAGGTTCCATAACCTCCCCAAACCACCAGCTGGGGACCATGAGCCTTTGGGGGAACATTTCAGAGCCAAATCATAACACCTTCTCTGAGGTCAGCTTACCCATCTATAAAATGGACCGAAATGCTTACCTCATTGATTAAGTCAGCCAACCTCCCTGCCTCCCCCGCAAAAAACCCTAAATTATCTTGGCATGTGGGGTATGGATTCTACACAGAATACTATTTAAGCAATAATTACTTCGGTTAGAATTCCTTTGGGCCCTGATTTTGCCATACCTCTAGAGACATAAACACTGTGTCTTTATCCTCATTTTCTTTGTGGGACCTCACTCATGTGTGGAGAGTTAGCAGTAGATTAATGCTGCTTTGTTCTTTAAATATTGCAGAGCAACATCTGACTCTGTGTTTATCTGCCTGTCAGAATCAATGGTGTAAATAATGAAGCCGTGTGATATTGGAATATTTCTACGGCTCGTATTTTTCATTCTAATTAAAGCCAGAATGTTCTTTTTTAGAAATCAGTATGAATAATAAAATCCCAGCTGGCTGTAATATTGTAGGTTTTGTTTAACAAAAAAACAAACAAAAAAAGGGTAAGGAGCTGTGTGGTAAAGATGGGATATAACCTGCTGACTCTTTCCATCAATGGTGACTCTGCATGTGACATTCCTGACATTCAGGGCCTGTGGGCTCCAATCCCTACCCCAATATCATCCAGGCTCTGCCCAGTGGGATCATGATGAATGACACAAGATGTTTCTTTACCAGAAATGCTTGTGGCCAGAGCTGCCCAGAATGGATCTTAGCTCCCAGTTCCAAGGGTTCTCCTAGGACTTGCTTACAAGCCTAGGAGTTTAGCTGCACTGAGCTGCCCAGAGGATTCCTGTTCAGATTGCAGGAGCTCCCAACACACCTGAAGACTAGCCCAACTGGGTGCAAGATGTGTCCTTGCTCTCTGACTATTGTTGTAACAAGTTATCACAAACTTTGCCACTTGAACCAACCCTAGTTTATTACCTTAGAGTTCAGGAGGTCAGTGGCCTGACCTACGCTGATCCTATTCAGGTGGAGCTCCAGACTTCTGGAGCCTTTAGGGAGAACCTCTTTCCTGGTGCTTCTCTCTGTATCTCTCTGTAAGTATTCACATGTGTGTGGATACATGTCATATGCATATAAGTGTGCTTATATGTGTGTGCATGATTGTGAAGGCCAGAGGTTGCCACTAGGGTCTCTTGCTGAACCTAGACTGACTCACCAATTTGGTCATACTTGCTAGCCATTGAGCCTCAATGATTTCCTGTCCCTGCCTCTCCAGCACTGGGGTTCCAGGTGGCTGCCACCATTCCCAGCTTTTACATGGGTTCTGAGGATGGCTCTCAGGACCTCCTTATTCCTGAGGCACCTCCCCAGATACATGGTGGGGGGGGGGCTCTCGTGGTACATCTTTTTTTTTTTTTTTTTTTTTGCATCAGTCTATTTTATTGAACAGTGGTTTAGGGCCAGATTCTCACTAAGGGTTAGTTATGATGGTCAAATCTGTATACAATTTACAGACACATAAAATATAAATTACTGAACTGAAACCAACAAACACATATACTAAAAGTGCCCCAATATCAGTGAAGCAACTTCTTTCAAAAATAAAATTGATCTGTGAATCGAATGTGTTTTGAGTAAAAAAACATGCTTATATTATTACTGGTATAAAAAATACTACTTTGGAAGCCGGGCGTGGTGGCACACACCTTTAATCCCAGCACTCTGGAGGCAGAGGTAGGAGGATCGCCGTGAGTTCGAGGCCACCCTGAGACTACATAGTGAATTCCAGGTCAGCCTGGTCCAGAGCGAGACCCTACCTCAAAAAAAAAAAAATACTACTTTGGTTTAAGGAAGATGGATTGATTGCTGATTGGCTAATTGATTAACACAGAATCTTCTCCATAAATTCATCCTGCATCTTATTATCTGCCCTCCACCTTGTTCACGTCTGAAGCAGATGGAGAGGGGCTCTGGGGCTGGGTCTAACACTTTGGGTCATTCTAGTCCAGCCACTCTACAAAGCGATCAGGTCCCTGAAACACTCCTGCTGCCTGCCATGGACCAGGACAGATCCTACCGCCGGAAGCAGAGTCAAAAGTCCTGGTGCCCAAGCAGTATCTTGGCCTTGGCTGTCCTGTTTATGAAACTCTAGCAGGCGACTTTCAACCCTTTTTATTGGGAAGCAATGTTGAGAAAGGGAGATGGGGTATCCCCGGGGAGGGAGAAGCTGCCACATCCACGCCCCACCATGTCCAAAGTCTAGGTTGCTGAGCTGTGCAGGGAGAGGCTTGATAAGTGCAGTGCAACACACTACACACACACACACACAGAGCCAATGACCATCAGGCCTGTGAGAGAGCACGAATGCTCAACCTTCCCCTCCCCCATAGGGAAGCTAGTCTCTGAGGAAAGCAGCGATTTCACCAGGAAGTGAAAGGTCAGCTCTGGAGGAGCCTTGGACCTCACTCTCCACATTCTCTGAAGTCCTGCCTCTCTGGGGACACAGTGTGGCGCTGGGTCCTCACTCCTGGTCCATCTTCTACTTCCATTTCCCTCAGTGATTTGGTCAAGTAAAATGCATTGATTTCCTTTTCCACAACCCCCCCCCGCCCCCCCAGTCTACCTTTAACTTTGGATTCTGACTTAGTCTTTGATTGAGCACCGACTATGTCAGGCGCTGACTTGCCCTTCTCTCATTGACCTCTCTCCAGAACCCCTGCCAGTGTTTTCTGGATATCTTGTCATCTATTGCCAAGTAGAAAAGAAAACTCAGGGCTGGAGGGATGGCTTAGCTGTTAAGGCATTTGCCTGTAAAGCCAAAGGACGCAGGTTCAGTTCCCCAGGACCCATGTTAGCCAGATGCACAAGGGGGCACACGTGTCTGGAGTTCATTAGCAGTGGCTGGAAGCTCTGGTATGCCCATTCTCTCTCTCTCCCTCTTTCTCTGTCAAATAAATAAATAAAACTATTTAAAAAAAAAAAGAAAGGAAAAGAAAACTCAGCTCTGAGGTGTTCCATAAGTTGCCCAGAACCACACAGCATCTAACTGGGAAAACTGACATTCAAATCTACAGACTGCTGGCAAGGCAGTTTATATTATACATTTGGAGTGGAGGAAGGTCCAGAGAGAGCTTCCCACTTTGAATTGCCAATATTCTGCAAAAAAAAAAAAAAAAAAAAAAGTCTGCTTGCAATCATAAATTTCATGAATTTGTATTGGAAAATGTATGCATGGGCATTGAGAAGGATGGTGATGGGTGTAGGGAGTGCCAGGCCACCAGTCTAGCATCCTTTAGGACCTGCAGAGAAATGTCAATGGTGGAGAGGACTCCAGAAATCTTTGGCCTTGTGGCACGTGGAATGTGGAAGGCCAGAAGGAAAACAAATCAGATAGCACCTGTAAGGTTGGAAGAAAGAAACTGAGTTTAGACCAGAGATGGGGAAGCACCAGCGGGGAGAGGATGGGGATTCTCCAGAGAGAAAGCGTTTAACTGGAGGGTCACAGCTAAGAACACTTGTACAAACGCTGGCTACAGCTTGCTTCCCAGCAACTTCCCTGCACCTAGGCAGGCCACACGTGCTACCTCACATCTCCCAAGTCCAGTCCTGACTCTTCACAAAAGCTTTACAAAAGTGTGGGCAATATTCCCACGCATTCTTTACAGGCGAGGACACGAAGGCTCAGAGTCACGCAGCTGTTAAGTGGTGGGACTGTGGCATGCCGGTCAAAAAGCCCACGGATGTGAATTCAGATTCTGAAATTTCCTAGCTGTCAGGGACTTCAACAGAATTGCTATTTTCCCTCCCTTGGCCTCAGGTTTATTTATCAATTAAAATAGGGAGTGTGGGGACCGTCCCTTTATAGGGTCTCTGGGAGAGGAGTAATCTTTAAATAAGATGAAGTCACCTTGACACAGTATTGGGGAGGAACACAAGGGATGAAAGAGCTGTTGTGTAGAGTTTTAACTCGGGGTGGGGTGGGGTGGGGTGGGGTGGGGAGGGAGTATAGTAAGGAAAAGACAGAATTCAGACTGTCTCTGGCCCTTTCAGAATCGATGCAGTCTTGGGGTGGGGATTCTCTTGCCTCTGGTAAAACCCCAGGAGGGCAGCCCTTGATGCCCTGCTGGCCTGGAAGCCTCAGTGGCCCCAGCATGACTGGGGAGAGGCCACATGGGGTGAGGCCTGGCCTGAGTCCAGGAGCGGCTCTGGCGCCTGGCAGAGGCCAGAGGCAGGCCAAGGTCGGGACTCTGGGGCCCTAGGCAAATGGTTGGAGGTGTCCGGGGTGGGGCAGGACAAAGACCAAAGAGGCCAACTGCTTGGAAGGGCGCGGTCTTAGAACTCTTGTGACTGGCGCGAGACCAGGGGGCAAGGGAGCAACTCCTGGATGATGGGACCAGATGCACTACCTTGTCCTCCCTCTCCATTCCCAGAGGCCTTAGCAGCAAAACCTGTCTGAGCCTGTGGATTCTTCCAGAAGAGTTCTGAAGGGTTAACCATCCTCCTCATCAGGAGTTGCTCAGAGACCAGGAAAGGGCCAGACAGGCACAGCTGGAAGCCTGGAGCCTTGGCTCCTCCCCCTCCTGAGGATTCTGCACTGGAATGGATAAGCAGTGGGGCTGGCGCCAGGAAGTCCTGGGTAAAACCTGCGGCTCAGATGGACTATGGCTCTTTGATGTGGCAGCTCACCTCACCTGCAGTTCCTTCCTTCTCTGGATGAATGATGGTACAGAAGGCCTCATGACATCGTAGTGCGGGGCTGAGTATAGTCGCTGACACCTGGTACCCACTGACATGCAACTTCAATACGTGGAGTTTGTTGACAAATTTGTGCTCCCCTCTGCACTGCCCACTCGATCAAAGCAGGCACATGGCATCATTTAGTTCCCAAGGTAGCTAAAAGAAGCCCTGGGGTGGAACAGGGTTTTGTTTCCTGTTTGTTATGTGAATGTGGGTGTAGGAATTGTGACTGCTTCCCTGGGATGTCACTCTAAGCATGTGGTAAAAATGGCCATCCAGCATCCCCCAGGATGCCTACAAAGGGAGGAAGGATGGACCTTCTGACTCCCCCCACTTCTGCAAATGTCCACTGCTTAGAGCACACTTCTTGGCTGGCCCTTATCCACACCTTGGCTTCAGTACATGCTACTTATCAGGCTTCAGCTTTGATTCACATTGCTCAAGGAGCCTGGCCCTTCCCACCAGGCTGGAGTAGATGCCTGCAGGCTTCTTGATTCCAGCAAGCCCCTCCACGTTGACTTGATTTGCTGGGTCTTCTATATGGATGATGAAGTCTCAGAGACAAGAACATTAGTGATAACAAGCCCTAGCATAGGATATACACTTAATACATATTTCTCTTTGTGTGTGTGTGTGTGTGTGTATGTGTTGTGTGCATATGTGCATGCATACATGTGTGTTCATATGTATGTAGGAGCATTTGGGGGTGAGGATTTTGCATTTGTGTGCGCACATGCATATGGAGGGCAGAAATTAGTAATGGATGTTTTCCTCAGACACTCTCTTATTTTTTGAAACAGAGTCTCTCACTAATCCTAGATCTCACTAATTTTACTAGACTAGCAATACAGTGAGTCCCAGGAATCCTCCCATCTCTGTATCCCAAGTACTGGGATTAAAGGAAGGCATGTGCCATGACGCCCAGCATTTTACATGGGTCATGGGGATCTGAACTCAGGTCCTCATGCTTGCATAGCAAGCACTTTACACACTGACCCATCTCCGCAGCCTCTTTATATGTATTTCTGAATAAAAGAATGAGAGGATGACTCAATGACTAAATTGTCACCTGAAAAACAAGAGGTTCCAGACTCTAATGGTCAGAAAATTTTCCCAGAATGCCTTTCCTTGTGACTTGTACTCATGGATAGCATGCTGTAGCTACCTCAGTGTTGCTGGGACAAAACACCTGACCAAAAGCAGCTGATGGGAGGAAAGGATTTATTTTTGACTAATTGGTCTCTAGTGGAAGCTTCATGATGGCAGTGAAAAGATGATAGAGCAGAGGCTGGACATTATCTTTGCCACAGAAGGCAGAAAATAGCAGCAAGGGTTGGAGAAATGGCTTAGCAGTAAAGGTGTTTGCCTGCAAAACCAAAGGACCCAGGTTTCATTCCCCAGGACCCACATAAGCCAGATGCACAAGGCAGCGCATGTGTCAAGAGTTCATTTGCAGCAGCTGACGTCCCTGGCATGCCCATTCTCTCCCTCTCTCCCTCTCTCTGCCTCTTTCTCTCTCTTTCTCAAATATATAAAAGGAAGAAAGAAAGGAAGGAAGGAAGAAAGAAGGCAAGCAAGCAGCAAGAGAATGAGGTGAACTCTAGCAAGGGGGAGCTGGCTATAATACCCCTAAGCTTGTCCCTAACAACACACCTCCTCCATCAAGGCTCCACCTCCCAAACTGCCATCAGCTAGGTACCAAGCATTCTGAACACACAAGTTTATGGAAGGCATATGGTTCAAAGCACTCACAGGATAAAAGCTGTCTTCATTCCATAGTACTTCTTACCTGAATAGGTGAGAGCTGGATGAAGTGGAGGGGGACAATGAAAAGACTTCCTTCTCCATGCAGTGGAGACCCCACATCTCACAGCTTTCCAGATGCACCTGGGGCTATTTTGAAACACTTTCACTCTGGCCTGCTTCCATTACTAGTCAAAACTCACTGGGGAGTGTCTAACTAACATGCACTTTCATGTCTCCGTATTGCAACAAGTTTCCCCATCAGGAATTTTAAGTCTGCTAGAGTTATACTAAGGAGTTCATGGTGACCTGAGAGGTATTGCAATCTCCTTATTTTTAGCAAGCTGAATACTATTTTTTCTTAAATGTGATTAAGACTAGGGATGTCTCCCCAGTAAGTGACAGCAGGCAAGAACTGAATTTGCAAAAGCAGAAAGGGAAAGCACAAGCTGACATTGACAGATCAGCAGGGCTTCCTGGATTTTAGCACAATTAAAGCAGTGGTAGTTCATGAAGCTGTAAATCCCTAAATGGGTATTTTTTCCCCTCATTCAACCCAGTTCCCTTCATCATCCTTGGCATTTCCATATTATTTCCTTCATCCACTCACTCATTCTACATACACTCGTGAAGTACTTACAGATTACATGAAGGTTAACTGGTGAATGTCTAACCTTAGGAACAGACATAAAAAAGGTTGTGCGGTGTCACTGGGCAGCAGAAGTTGGGGAGTCCCATTAGCCTATGCTAGTCGCATTTTCAGATCTGGGGGCAGAATGAACCCAAGCACTCCTTAGACAGCATCAATGTCCTAACAGTGTGTCCGTGTCATCTGAGAATACAGCAGGCCTCTAAAGGATATATCTTGAGACCTGGGGGAGGTGACCAAGACAGAGGGATGGAGATAACTTCTTCTTGGGCATGTGTCCCTGTTCTCTGATGGCCCAAGGGAGGGGCTCTGAGCACATACACAGGGATATTGCTTTACCTCTGGGTGAAGGATCCCATGGGGCCTGCTGCATTGCAGAAACAAAATGTCAAATAATCTAAGAAGGGAAGGATTTCTGTTCAAAAACTTGGAACAACAACAACAAACTTTTTGTTTGGGACATCCCCTGTCTCCACCTAGGGAGACAATGCCTCTAGTTCTTTTTGTTCTCCATTTCTACATGCATGGAAATCATATCATCCCTGTTTTCTTGTCCCAAAGAGAAAAACCCATTCGTACATCCACAGCATGCGTCCCTTTAATGACAGCCAGACAGTAAAGCTTACTTTCTAAAATAGCAAAATATCCAAGTGCAGAAGAAAGCTTTCAAATGCAAGCAAGTTACCAGGCTTTCTGACCAGATCTAAGTCACGGTCTCAATTGCAGTAAATAAATCCATTCTCTTAGTAACAATTCTAGCAGGTTTTATTTGGCTCTTGTATCACTTCAGTGAATCCTCCCATCAGGAGGTAGGAAGTCTTGGCCTCATTTGGTAGAGGAAGCGCTTTGGTGTTCAGTTAGTAAACATTTCTCTCCCAGTTCCTACTAGACCTTCCAATGCCAGTGTATGTCATGTTTATTTCACCTGTTCTACACAGGAAGGCTTTCTGTGGGGAGTGCAGAGCTCAGTCTGCCCATGGGCTCAGCAGGCCAGGAGCCCTGGGACAGCTGTCAGTCAAGGACTGGCAGGAGCTGGAGCTTAGGGCTTCTGCTCTGTCCCTCTCTGGAGGGTCAGCTCTGAGGCTCCTTTTGAACACTGCCTCCTCGAGGGCTTCAGTGGAATTACCTCCAGCTGCTCAGGCAATTCATCAAGGCACAGTCATTCTCTCTCTCTTGCTATGGTCTCCCAGACTCACTTCCCAAGCCAATGCCTTGTAATCAATCAAGCCAGAGTAACCAGGCAACTTTCTTATGCAGACAGAGTTCAGCTGTCTTACTATGTGTAGACTGCTCCATGGAGCACCAGAGACTGAGGGGCTACAAACAAGGGAATCCATTCCTTACAGTTCTAGAGGCTGCAAGTACAAGACCAAGTGCTGTTAGATTTAGTGTTTAGTAGGGCCCCTTTCTTGTTCACGGCTCAGGTTTTCTTGTCCCATCCTCACATGGCCCATAGGGCAATCTGAGCTTCCAAGGCCCACTTTTAGAAAGTTAAAAATCCCCTCCATTAGAACTCTATTTTCTCATGACCCATCACCTCCCCAAATCCCATCTCTGAATACTCTCACATTTGGGATAGATTTCATCCATACAGTTACTTTCTCGTTGTTTGGACAAAACTCCTGATCACAAGTAGCTTATGGAAGGAAAGGGTTTTTTTGCCAGCCAGCTCATAGTTGTGAGGGAGTAGTTGCATTATAGCAGAGAAAGCATGGCAAGAGCAGACCATTGGCATCACATCTCCACACAGCATTGGGGAGGAAGGAGAGGACGTGAACTAGCCGGCACTGGCAACTGGGGCTGTATTATCAAGTCTCAAGGCCTGCCCTACTGGAACATTTCTTCCAGAAAGGCTCCACCACCCAAAGGATTCACCAGCTGGAATTCATTATAAGGTTTCATTACAAACACATGAGGCTATGGGGGGCATTTTACATGAAAGCCACCAGATAAGCATATGAATTTTGAGGGGACACAGGTATCCCATCTGTATGACAATGGAATTGGATTTGTATCCTATAACCCAAAGCTTGTTCTTATAACCCTAAAACTAATATCATTTATATATGTCTATATCCAAGGACAAGAGAGCCAGTTTTCTGTCATTCAAGAGACTGAGGGAGAAAGAGAGGTACCAGGTCTGGAAGGACTTGTTCTCACCCAAGGTTAGCAAGAACTGGACATTGGAAATCCAGGCCCCTTGCCCAGTGTTCTTTGTAAATGGAGCATCTGACCTCAGAAGGGGTGACAAGGAGGCCAGACCATCCTACCCAGCTAGGCAAAAAGCACCTAATTTCCTGGGCTGCTCAACCTCTTCCCAGCATGTGCTAAGAGCAAGGCTGGCACCAGGGAGGGTGTCTTCTGGCAGCACGATCCTTCATACGGAACATTAAGCCGAGGTCCTGCACAGTCTTGAACATTAACCATCCCCTGGTACCCATGAAGAAGAGCTACGGGTTTTATTAACCTCGGTGTCCTGGACGCATTGCAGAAGAAACACCATCATTAACCCACCTCCAGATGGGGGACGGGGCCTCTCTCTCCCAGCTCTGTTCCAAGAGACCAGGCCCTACAAAATGTCTTCAATAATTTAAGAAAACTACCAAAATGTGACCATAAAGGATATAACTTCACCTCAAGGATGGAAATCCATAAAGATTTTGTGATAGTAAAAACTGTGCTTTGTTCTGTCACACGCCTTGGGAAATTTCCGTGTGTGTGTGCGCGCGCGTGCTCACACACATGCGCACATGTGTGCTGTGTATGTGTACTCGCATGCTTGCATGTTGGATGGGGGTGAAGTGCTAGAGTCATGTTCCTGCAGTTGGGATTTCACTGAACTCACGGTTTAATTATTCCTAACATCGTGGCCACAGCAAGACACATAAACAGCTCAGCCTTCATCAGAAAGTCCCTTAGGTCATCTCAGGAACACATCCTATCACTCATTTTTCCCCCATGTCAAATATTTTCTTGCCCTCTTCCAGACACAGCTTCATTATAAAAATGTGCATGTATAGGAACACCCCTGGCAATCTGAGTCACTGGCATGTAAATACCACCCAGTTTAGGTGTTCCCGTAAGTGCAGGAGCTCACTGGCCTGTGTTTTGTGAAGGCTTCAGCCATTCTTACACTGGGTATTGTGCTTTAAATGTGTACCCTTTGTCCAATTTGAGGCCTAGGCCCAAGGAGAGGGGTGGGTCATTTCAGGGGCAAAGTGAAAGATTATGGAAGGACTTCTTTTTCAGGTGGGGAGAGACCTCTTTCCAAAGTTGCATGCATGAAAAAGTACATGTTATAGGAGAATGGATAAGTAGGTGTACAGATTGTGGGTTTTTTTTTTTTTTAAAAATATCAAGTGATAGGGGGTGAAGTAATGGTTGTGAACATGCAATTTAGGGACAGAAGGTGTGAGTTCATATCTTTATTGAAGAATGGCATTGACTTTTAATAAGTTGTTTAAACACTGCTCTTACTTTCTTCATCTGTGAACTGGAACTAAAAATGATGAGACATCACCAGTTCTCTCTCATCCTCTTCCCTATTTTTTCCCTTTCTCCTTTGATGCCTTCTACCATCCCTGTCTACCCTTCTTTCCCATCCTATCTTCTTTCCCCTCCCTCCCTCCCTCCCTCCCTCCCTCCCTTCCTTCCCTCCTTTTTCTTTATTCTCTCCCTCTCTCCTTCCTCTCTCCCTCTTCCCTTCCTTTCCTCCCTCCTTCCTTCCCACTTTCATCCCTCTGTCCCTCCTTTATTTCCTGTTTATTCATGAACCTCCTCTTTGTTTCTTCTTTTCCTTCTTACTACCTCCCCCTCAATTTTGTCTCCTCTCTCACACAGACTATTAAATACCTACCATGTGCAAGAAACTAAACTTAGGGCTGGAGAGATGGCTTAGTGGTTAAGGTGCTTGCTTGCGAAGCCTAAGGACTCATTTTTGATTCCCCAGTACCCACATAAGCCATATGCACAAGGTGGCACATGTGTCTGGAGTTTGTTTGCAGTAGCAAAAGGCCCTGGTGTGCCCATTTTCTCTCTCTGAATTTTCCTCTCTCCCCCCTCTCAAATAAATAAATAAAATATTAAGAAGCTAAACTCAGTACTAGATATACAGAAAGGAACCAATCCCTAAACCTGTGAGGCTTTATTCCAGCTTCATCCAGAAGATTGATAAAAAACTACATTAAAAAGCACTTTGTATACCAGAATGAATTGCAGAAATATACATATTTTATTATAATTGCACAATCATGCATATTTTTGTGTTATTTAAAGTTAGGATCACATGTAGACTAGAATACTCAAATTGTGTATGCCTGTACCCACCATGAAAATGGGGTCTCATGCCACCACCTAGACCACAGTATGAAGGGCTCCCTGAAATGAAGCCTGGGTGGTATCAGAGGAACCAAATAAAGGGGTCCACATTCTCTCCCATCGTCAGCCTGGCAGAAACTTTATGTGCTTCATAAAGTTACCTTGAATTTTTAGGATTCACCTCCAAAAGAAGACAATATTTGAAATCAACTGATCTCTGGATTCATTGGTGCCTTTTACTGAATCAGGAACTAAATGAGCACGTGGAAAGGAAGTAGTTGTTTTCTTTTCATCTTTCCTCAAGGAAAACATGCAGGAGGCCCCTCAGACAGCTCTGTCCTGACTCTGCCCACTCAGAACATTTCCAGTGAAAGGCTGGAAGCACTTGCATGTCAGACACAGCCAGGGGCCTTTGAACCTTGCATAGTCTTCTGGAACAGAGCTAGTACGCTGGGTGGTATGGCTCTGACTTTCCCCATTACTGGTACCTGTGTCTTAACACAGGAGGACCCGCCCCCCTCTCACCCCAAAGATTTGATTTACATGGAGTGTGTGGGTGGTGTGCATGTCCACGTATGAGCATACATGTGGAGGTCAGATGATAACCTCAGGTGTTAGCCTCAGGAATTCAGTCCACACCACTTTTTGAGACAGAGTCTCATTGGCCTGGAGCTGACCAATTAGGATGGACTGTCTAGGTAGTAGGGTACAGGGGTCCCCCTGTCTCTGCCTCCTCAGCTTTGGGATAATAGGCACACTCCACCACACCCAGCATTTTATGTGCATTCTGGGGCTTGAATTCAGGGTCTCATGCTTAAAAGGCACATTAACTGCTCAGCTGTATTCCCAACCCACAGTTCCTAACTCAACTTGGGAATGTGTGAGTGATGGAATTGCCTATCAACTGAATTGAGTCATTCAACCAAGTGTTACCAGGTTTGGCTGCGTGATGACAGACTCCCAGCCACCCCTAGATATTATCTAATCACTGAATTACTTCTTACAATTTTTCTAGAGCCACCATGGGTTTGTCTCTCCAAGGCTTTTTCTCATGCTGTTCTATCTGTGTGGTATGCCTTCACCCCCCTCAGCCACCCCCTTACCAGTCTCCTCTGGATCTGTGTGTCATCTTCCTCAAGCAGTTGGGGGCCTCCTGTACCATCCAGTAGAACACATCTGGTAGGGTCACTTGTAAGTTGCATGAGCTGATGCCCAGAGGGTATCAAGTGCTCAGTGAATGTCATGGCTGTTGTTACTATCATAATCACTTGGTGTTAACATCTTGTCTCCTTTGTGCATATTTTCCACCCAGCCAGAAAGAGCACAGAGTATGTGTTTTCTGAATGAGTTAAACATATCAGAGGAGTCTCAGATGAATGAACTGGGTGTTAGCATTCAGAGGTCTGAGATCTGGGATGATTTAGAAATAAAACTTAAACTGCAACAAAGATGAGTCCTCAGGTCCAAGTTAGCATGTATTAGATGAACGACTTTTAGAGCAAGGCTCAAAGGCATAGACTCGACTTTTAGAGAAAGGCTCAAAGGCATAGACTCGACTTTTAGAGGAAGGCTCAAAGGCATAGACTCGGAAGCATGAGGAGTGAGCAGGTAGAAGTGTGCTATTGCTACCAGATGTCTTAGGTCCATGTGGTAGTTTGAATAGATGGCCCCCAATATATTCAGTGTTTTATTAGTTTATAGTTTGTATCTGCAGCCACCTTGCTGGAGGCAATGTCACTGGGCGGATCTTAAGGTGTAGTGGTGGGTTTGAGATTCCATTGTAAAGATATGCAAAGTGTGCCTAGAGGGAGTTCCTGAAGTGTGCTGTGCTGTGTGGCTGGTGGCTTTTTCTCTCTCTTGCCTGGTCCTGTAAAAGCAGGCCACTTCTGCCGTTATGGAACTTCCCCTCGATCTGTAAGCTTCAATAAATAAATCCGTTCCTCCATAACTTTGCCTGGTCTGTAAGTTCATCTCTGCGAACCTGAAGCTGTCTGCTACAGTCCATCTTTTCTTCATTATACATAATACACAATGGGGGTTGGAGAGATGGCTCAGCAGTTAAGGCACTAGCCTGCAAAGCCTAAGGACCAAAGTTCTATTCCCCAATAACTACATAAAGCCAGATGCACAACATGGTGCTTGTGTTTGGAGATGGTTTGCAGCGACTAGAGGCCCTGGAGTGCCCTTTCTATCTTTCTCTCTTTCTCTCTCACTCTATCTCAAATAACTAACTAAATAAAATATTTTTAAAGAGTGCACAATTCTGGGAGATGTAAGTTCAAATGCCAGCCCTGTGGCTTGAAGATTCTATCAATGATCTAAGGCAATTTTTCTCCCCGTGGGCTTTTTTGACATTTGGGCTGAGGAAACCTTTGTTTTAGGGGCTAAGCTAGGTGGAGTGGAAGACAAAATAGCTTTTCCCAAGTTGAAACAGTTGCCCTAGTTGGGATCCACTGCTCCAAGCAAAGCCTTGGCTTCTCATATGTACAATAGAGAAAGCAGTTTCTATGGACTGGGCCAGGCCATTGTTAGTAGCAAAGGACATAACATGTCAATGGCCTAGTCCAGGGTCTGTGCAGGGCTTCACAGGCACACAGAGGACAGAGGAAAGGCTGCCCTCCCCCACCCACAGCCAGTCCTGGGAGGTTGCAGAGAGATAATAGGAGAGGAGGTGATCCATCAGCGCTTGTCCTGAAATCCCACAAGAGTCAGCAGCTCAGGGTTTTGCCTTGCCCTGTAGGTATGTAAATAGGGGAATTATCAGGGCCAGCATCTGTGAGAGTTAAAGCAGGAAGTCCTTACAGCTTCCTGTAAAAACACAAGTGACAAATTTGGATAAACAGCAAGTTCAGAAAAGTTATTCCTATGTCACTGTAGCCCTCAAGAGATTCTGTTTCTGCTTCTCTCTCCCTTTCTCTTTCTCTACACACACACACACACACACACACACACACACACACACACACTGTGTGTAAGTTGAACCAATTACCTCTCTGAGCCATCCATTTTTCTCTTTAACCCAAAGATAAGATGTAACGTATTTCCTAGGGTTGTAAGAGTTAAATGAAATAGCCTCAGTCAGTAATGTGTGTGTTGCTCATACAACGTCCACAGTGGGTACCCGGTATCTGGAATCTAGGAAACACTCAGCTGATACTAGTTCTCCTTCCTTGTTATGATGTGGTCAACGGTCTTTGCTTTGGGCATGCTCAACTCTCATAGGAGCAGGATGGATGTTTGGGGGAGAATCTATCACCACAGCATACTGACCACGGGGGAAGAAAGTTCAGCAAATTGAGACCAAATCCAGGGGAAGTCAGTGGGCATGGTAAAAGGGAAACAGGATGTACTTTGTGGTCCAGACACCCAAGTTCAGATGGTGGCCCCACCACTAGCTGGATGAGTCTCTCCTTTCTGATGGCTCTTGTTGGTGCCACTGGCCACCGTTGCCCTGGCCAGCTCTGTAGTTGCTGATGTTTATTTCAACCCATTTTACAAACTGACCTTTTGTTATTTGCCTGATTCTGCATGTATGCATCCCCAAGGGACTAGAAATCTGGTGAGGAAACAAGACTCTCACACAGAGAAAGTATGGTCAAAAGAGAAGTCATGGAGGACAGGGTGGAAAGGCAAGATCGACATGCTATTGTATTAGTCAGGAGAGACTACATGGAGCTATGATAACAAATAATTTCCAAATCTTTGGAACTGAAAACATAGGTGCCCACACACATGCATGTAATGTCCACTGCTTGGGACCCTTGTCCATGAATGGACATTCTAGAACATCTTTGCAAATTTCATGGTATCTTCATGTCAGTAGGGTGCCTTCAGTCATCAAGCTGGGGCAAGCAAGACCCCAAGGAATCCCACCTCCAGCTCTCCAGTGCTTCCTTCATAAGTGACCTGCATACATCTCTGCGTATATTTTTGGACAGAACCAGTCACACAACCATGCTTGATTTCAAGGGGCTGTGTACCCTGAGAGACATCTTGACGAGTAGCTCAGCGTTCACTGAAAGGACACAGGAGCTCACAGCAGCACTGAGCTCCCTGTGGACAGGACGGTTAGTATCAACAGAACCTAATACTATGACTGGTGCATGATGGAAGACCCACCAAACCCGGAAGAAGGAAGGAAAGAGGAGAAGAAGAGAGATGACTGGGGACTTTAGGACTATAGCTGCTCAGAGATCTTCTGCAATCAGGGAACAGACTTGTATTCTGGGGCTGAGAAGTTCTCCTAGGCCAGGAAGGACTTGGTATTGTGTTTGAAACTGTCCAGATGCTGGCTCAGTTCCATGTGGTCAGCACCCACAGCCTGAATCATCTTCCACCACAGCTGGTCTCCTGGTCCCTTTAGTTTTAGCCCCACCCATGTCTTAGTTCCCCTCCCAAGGGTCCTCCTTTCCTTCGTACCTGAGGCCCTATCAGAGACATGTCCTATGGAGTCTTTCCAGTCTGGATTTGGTTCCCTTTTCCAGTGATGCCCTTGGGGCTAGTTATTCAACATGTTTGAGCCTCCGTTTCTTCATCTGCAAAACAAGGACTTATATTGATTGAGTCAAACTCTTCAAAAAAGTTGACTTCTCTCTTCTGAAGGTCACACCTTTATATCCATTATAACATTACATTACAACTCTTGGAATGCCACTTAAAAAAAAAAAAAAAAAAAAAAAAAACAACTGAGCTTCCTACCAATCAGCTCTGTTGGGTGAGGAGTCCCTGTCTCCCTTCAGCAAAGCACCATGTGTCCGGGTGTACCACAGCACCTGTGTCCTCCCAGCGGCACTGGCAGAGGGGATGTATGGGCTCAGAGCTGGCTGCAGCTGCTTTATGTGCCTGTGAGCAGCCACACACCACACAGGATAGAAATGGTGATTACTCACTGCTAATAAGTTTAGACAAGGACAGACACCGCTGGCTGAGCTGCAAACATCGAGCCTAGGCCCCTCAGAGCTGCCTCTGTGTTCTAGAGGGTTCTCTGGACTTAGGGAGCAGAGCTAAGCCAGTCCCATTCATCCATTTGCCCATGTGTCATTAGGCAGTATCACATGGCAGGCTCTGTGGCCACACGTCAGGGCTACAGAGACAAGCATGATAAACACCAGTTATTTTTATAAAGTCTTGGAAATACGGCTGCTTCTGTTTTCCTTTACTGTGATACAACTCATTCGGAAGAATAAAAGAAGGAAGTGGTTGATGATTAAATTGCAAAAACATCAGCAATTTTTTATGGCTTTCACAGAATCATGTTTTTCAAGCTAACAATGATACACACTATCCCAGTAGAAGTGTTCTGTTTCCCAGTTTTACAGATGAAGCAATAGATGTGAAAGAGAAGAGACACAGCCTTTGTGCCTAGGAATCCAGGGCTCCTTGTGCCTAGTCCAGCACGAGTTCTATCCAAGAACCAAACACGGAGGATGAATAGAAAACATTGCTGGTTAGAAAACATCAGCTCGGGTCCAGGTAGAAGGCTCAGCCCACAAAGTACTTACTCTTTAAGTGAGAGGACTTGAGTTCTGATCCCCAGAACCCCTGAAGCTGGAGGGGGGGTGCTTGGTGATGATCCAGCAATCCCAGCACTTAGGAGGTGAAGATAGAGGAACGCCTGGGCAAACTGGACAGCTAGATTTGATGAATTGGTGAGTTCTGTGTTCAATGACACTCTGATTTAAGAAATAAGGTGGTGAGGGACTGAGGAAAATGTCCAGTGACAACCTCTGGCCTCCACATGCACATACACATACATGTATGCCCCCACATGAATATCCACATACATGCTACCATGTATACACACATACACAAAAGACATTAGATAGCTTGAATGGTTTTGCAAGTTTCAATATAAAATTGAGGAAAGCACTTTGTCATTTTATGACTACTTCTTGTGGGTAAAGGTGAGATAAGAAGTTTTATAATGGGGCTGAAGATGTATTTTCCTAACAGGCACAAGGCCCAGGGCTTCATCCTCAACAATGCAAATGATGTTTTATATCATTATTTTTGGAGTATTCAGTGTGTTCCCTGCTGGTGATGTTTTAAAGTGATTCCTATGACAACTGTCATGATTATTATTTGCACACTAGCCTACCAGCTTTGTTTACAAGTTGAGAGAGAGAAAAAAAAAAAAACAGCATCCAGGCAAGTACATTGCTTTCAAAATGCCAGAATGCCCAGACTTGATATGAGCCAAGCTCAAGAATGGGAATGAAGGTTTTCTTCCTCTTTTAACAAGGGTTTTGAAGCAAGGGAGTGCCATTCTCCTTTTCCTTTGAGGTTGAGAAGGTGCCTGTGGGCTCTTTCAGCAGACTTGGGCATTAATAGAACCGAACTCTTTAATGGACTCGGTTGCGTTTCTTTCTTGCATCTTGAGGTCTTTAAAAAGCCTGTGGTGAATTATACTGACATAAACCTTTTATAGAAACAATCAAATATCACTTGGTAAAATAATTAGCATAAGAATAGCTCAAAGTCAGTCTGTCTGATGCTTGGAGCCAAATATCAAAGGGCTTGTGCCAGCCCCATCCCCTCTCCTCACCTCCCATTTTGTGGAAAGAGAGGGTGAATTTTCTGTCTTACTCTGCCAGGCACCAGGAGTGAGGCAAGGGTTCAAGGCAGACATTTTGTATATTATTTTATTGGTGATTAGATGGTCCTCAAAGAAGATTCCCATACGGGATCATGGGGAGGAGACAGAGAAACAAAGAAAGAGCTTGATAAGGGGTCCTCAGCCCCATGGTGCCTGGCTGATTTCCCCATCTGCTAGTGAGCAGTGAGTTCGTTCCTGCCTCCGCACAGGGACTTTTGACTTCCTGCCTGGCCTTCCAAGTGTTTTTCTGTTGTTGACCACATACCAGAAGCTTGGCTTTGTTTATGACTTTTGGATAAAATATCTCAGGAAAGGAGTGTCCCCCTTGGGCTCAGATAAGAAGCTGTTGAAGATACCCGGCACACGTTACCTCTATGAGAAAGCATCCGTGTTTGAGCCTGGAAGTGGGAATTCTTAGAACATGATAAATGACAGGAGTCCCTGCCTCAGCTTCACCCTCGAGAAACCTCTGCACCAGCAGCCTTGCCTAAGGGTGGGCGTTTTCTCGGTGCACAGGCCTGGCCCTGTGTAAGAGGCAACGGATAAAGAAATTGTTTAAATAAGAATAAAAAGAAAGTTTCTGCTCTTTCCCACATCTCAAGTGTGCAAATGGCCTACGTAAGAACACTGTTGATTTTCTTTACCAGCCTGAAGCCAAACGATGCCATCGTATTGTGTGAGGACAGCGCAGGCTCCAGCCCTCCTAGGTTTGGAGATCACCTCCTCCTGTCTCCTTTAATTTAGCTGACTTCGGAAAAGGAGTTGAGTTTAAAAAGCAAATAGGCAATACTCATTAGCTGGAAACAGTTGTTGTGTAGAGGTCTGGAGGTCAGCTGGGCACAGCCCAGAGAAAACAAGAGGCCCTATTCTGTGCATGAAAACACCAGGTACCTGTGTCCTGCCTCAGCCGGTGGGGCAGGGATGGGGTGACTATTCATTAACTCATTCTGTATGACAGACAGAAAGGGAGTTTGGCAAACCAAAAAAAAAAAAAAATCATAATTAGTGGGCTGGGAATTCTTCCAATGGTAATTTGAAATAGAAAGAGGCAGCCTCTTGGTGAGGGGGTTGAAGAAAAGAAAGAGAAATAATAAGAATAAGGAATAGCCAGGCGTGGTGGAGTACACCTTTAATCCCAGCACTTGGGAGGCAGAGGTAGGAGGATCACCATGTGTTCAAGGCCACCCTGAGACTACATAGTGAATTCCAGGTCAGCCTGAGCTAGAGTGAGACCCTACCTCAAAAAACAAACAAAAAAGAGTAAGGAAATATAGAGAAGAACAAAAAGCCCATGCCTCGCTCTAGGCACAGATAGAAGGTTTTCATAAGCAGTACAGTGGAATTTGAGTGTGTGTGTGCAGAAACTGTGCTCACATATGGCAGCACAATCCCCGGGCGCTCACCATATGTAAGGACACAAGGTTTTATGACTTATTGTCGGTAAGATTTATGGAGATGATGTATGATGAGCAATTTTTCATCTTCTCATATCAGGAGCAAACATGGAGAGGGGCCGGCATCTCACTGCACAGGGAGTACTGCTGTGGGGTCCCCGTGCAAGAACCCCACAAGCCCCCACCCTGCCTGGTAGTGTTGCCTCCACTTAATAAAGGATCAGCCTGTGGTAACAGCAGCAACAATTTATTTGATTAAAATGGGCTTCTCTGGAGCTATTTTGTGGTATGTTAATGAGTGCTATATCATAGACATTTATTAAATCAGATTTCATAAATGTCAGCATTATTTGCACAGGAAATGCACTGGGCTAAATGTGGACCGAACTCAGAATTAATGTCCTCCCTCAAGAGAAAGCCCTTTCCTGTCTGAAGGAGGTGCTGGGAGAGAGGTGAGCCCACCCTGGTGGGTGCCTGAATTGCAGGTGTTCGGAGGTTTAATATTGGTGTAGACCACACACAGCAGTTATGGACCCCTGCCTCCTCCCATCGAGGGAGAATGTGAGGAGGCTGAAAGGAAGGAAATGACAAAACTGAACACTTCCGTGGAACAAGCCGTTGGCTTCCGGTGTCACAACATGCAGCCTTTTCCTCACACTGGAATCAGCACAAACATGCAGAGTGGGAGAAAACAGGACGCCAGAGGAAGTAGAGATTGGTGGCGCATGGCACCAGCGACTCCCTAACCTTGGTGAAGGAGGTGGCCTCAGGCTTGCGCCCATTCAGACCCTACAAAGGAAGGAGATTGTGGACAAGCCTGTTCCAGCCCTCCAGATTCTGTCCTGAAGCAAGCTGAAACCTCTTATATTGCAGGCCTCCTACAGGGGCTGCATCTGACTGGGTTCTCGCTGAGGAAACAGACAAAATGAGAGTAGCTCAGTTCAAGTGAATTTCTGGAAATTTCCATTCCAGAGGAAATCCTAGAGCAAGTCCAGCTTGGGAGCAGAAAGAAGTCCACTTCATATACAACTTGAGGGGAATGTGATTTTTGAGGGAACTCATCTTTAGGGGAGAACTATAGCACATAACCATGATTCATTCATAGATCGACTGATCCTGCTGAGCAAAGTTTTCTTTCTTTCACCATCTAAAGCATTTTAAAACCTCTGGCCTAAAAAGTAAGTTAAAAAAATGTTTTCCACACCCACTTTGCATGGAGACCCCTGGAACTGACAGGGAATTCAGATTTTTGGTTTTTTTTAGAATGTTACACATGATTTTCTCTTTAACCCTATTTGGCAATTATCCTGCAATGGTGACTAGCTCCTGAAGAACTGCAGTCATCCAATATGCCTATGGACTAGGGAGATGGACTCATACTTGGTGTTCATTCTGACAGAGACACTTGGGAGAAAGAAAAGCTATATGATCCATCTTTCAAATGTATAGGTTATAGATGTGCACCAGAGTTCTCGGATGGAACAAAGTATGTGTCACTCCATATGTGATTTTGTGGGCATGGGTGCCACCAAAGGATAGGGCACCCACTGGGAAATAGTGGTGTCAAAAATAAGTGTGAACATTGGTGTGTTTCTGAACACAATGGTGAGACACGGGACTCAGGCTTCTTGACTTCTCTCTCTCCCTCTCTCTCTTTTTAAATAATAGTATTTGTCAAAATAAAGCATAAGGTACTGACATTTCCTATACATCCTCCTGTCCCCACACATGCATCGTGTCCTGTGACCAACCATCACCACCACTGAGTGGCTCATTTGTTATAGAACATCATTGTCACCCACAGTCCATCTTTTCCATTAAGTTTCATTCTCATGCTGAATATTCTGTGGGTCTGAACAAATGGATAATGGCATGTGTTCACTACGACAGTCTCATACAGAATAGTTTCAAAGAAAGTAACTTCCTATTTGATTTTATTTAGAGGTCCCAGGGGTTCTAGGAACTTGGGCTGGAAGGATAGAACTGACTCTTAACTCTACCACTTTGCTTCTGGGACCTTGCGTGGATGAACTGACTTGATGAGCTCGGTAGCCATCTGTTTACACTGGAGTTACACATTGCTGTGTGAACCTTTAGAGTTTAGGTGAGGATAAGTAGCTAGGCAATGTCTACAAATGGGCCTTATACATGCTAGCATCACTCATATCCCTTTTGGACACATTTAGTCCATTGGTGAATATGATTTGAAAAGCATTCATTCATTAGCTCTTTAATTCATTCAATAAATACTTATCGAAGACCTACTGTATGCTGGGAACCTATGCAGGCAGTAGGGAAAATTAAGTGTTACATAGTCTCTGCCATCACACAAGACAGATTCCAGTCATTACAGTTTGAATGTGAAACAGCCCCCATGGGAGGCTATGAAACTTTTGGTCCCCAAAGCCTCGCTGGTGGAAGTAGACCATGGGAGGGTCCCTTGAGGGTTATGATATCCTCCTTTCAGTCTTGTTCCTCTGCCTCCTCATCTACCAAGGTGTGAGCAAGTTGCTCCACACATTCCCTCCACCACATATGGAGCCACCCCAGCCACTCTGCCTTCTCCACCATGATCGCCTGATAGTGTCTGATACTGTGAGCCAAAATAAACCTCTCTTCCCTTCAGTTGCTTCTGCCAAGTAGTTTGTCACAGCAATGAGAAAAACAAACAACCAAATAAAACAATATCAGATACAAGGCAAATACAAGGCAATAGCTGGAGTGATAAAGTGCTTAGAGGGGGAAGGTGACTAACCTTGGGTAGCTAACCAAATGTCTGTCAGAGGGTGATGTTGACATTTGCACTGGGAATGAATAGCTTCTCTGGAGAGCAATTTAGATGAGTAGTTAAGACAGAGACTGTACATCTCACAAGACTTAAAATAGCTACTATTTGTTCCTCTACAACTGAAGTCTTCCAACTCATGAGCTACAGCAGGCCCCAGGAATCAAAATACAAAAGCAAGATACAGGAAAGCAGCAACTTAGCTATAATGAGTGTTCATTGTGCATCCCGCCTTCCTAGTTTATCCTTCTACTTTGTGATTCTTGTCCAACAGAAATGAAATATTTAGTCAGATGTTTCAACAGTTCTGTCCTTGGGTCCTTGAACTGGTACTAAAATGGAAACAAAATTAATTATTGCATCTCATAGTTGCTGAGAGGATAAAGAGTCAGCAGTATTTAGAACACAATCACAAATGTAGATGCCTTTGTTTTGTAGTGTGTGTATGTGTGTGTGTTGTATGTGCATTTATGTACTGATGTATTGCCTCATGCACGTGTCTGCAGACATCAGAGGAAAACATTGGGTGTCTATCTCTCTTCGTCACTCATCCACCTATTTTTCCTTGAGATAGAGTCTCTTTCAGATTCCAGAACTTGTCATTTTAAGCCTCAGAAATTCTCCGGTCTCTGATCTCCACAGAACTAGGGTTACACATGTGCATGGCCACACCCAGCTGTTTACATGGGTGATGAGCAAATTGAATTTGATTCATCTCAGTCCCTCATACTTGAGCAAGAAGTGCACTTAACTGCTGAGCCATCTCTCCACTCCTAGGAAGGCTTATTTCTGATTTCATAGATTATTACCCATTAAGACCATTACTTTCTCTGTTAAGAGTTACAGGCACAACTTCAGCACATGCTGTGAAGGGTTTATAGTTTATATATACCACGTGGTTGCCCACACAGAGCTCATGGAAAATTACCTGGTTCAGGAACAGCTATGAAAGAAAAGAGTCACAACTTTGCAAGCACTTTGTCCCTGTTAGGGAAAATAAGATACTAGTAGAGACCTACTGAAATGATGAAAAATAATGATTATAAAAGACACTCTTCAAGTAGAACAAGCAGGAGGTGGAGGCTTAGCAGACCATAGTCAGAATACAAATGTTGTCATTTGCCAGCTTGGGTAAGTTTTTTGATCCCAATATATTTACCATTTTCCACAAAATGGTAATAGACCCACCCAAGCCTGAATTATAGCCTCTTTGGGACCTACCACTGCTGCCTTTGTCAGCCCCCTCCTCAATTAATAAAAAAGTTAAGGTTCTATTTTATTACTGCATTGGTATAAAGACAGAAATATCCCAGCCTGTCCTGTATTCAACTTGGTGTTTCTGATTTGAAAGGAGATGTTTCCATGAGTTTCTAAAGTGTTCTGATTCCCCAAAACTGTTCTTTATGCTCCACAAACTTGTCAACCTAGACTCCACCTCCTTCCAGGAACATGGTGAGAACTCAATTCATGAGAAAGACATGTAAGCTTGTAGCAGCTTCTCTGCCATAACAAACTCTCCAATTGCCAGTTGTTATTGATTATATACTAATACATGTATCTTCTTAATATCAGAGCATTTCTGCTGTAACCAATTTATTGAGTGATGCCTTTAAAGCTAAAATGTAATGTATTCCCATTCAGGTCCCAATAATCATGCCTTTTCATTATAGAAAATGAGAAGAATATAGATGGCCCTATAAAGGAGAAAGGAAAGGAAACTCATCATATGCCATTGCTCAGAAAGACCTCCTAACAGGGAAGCCAATTCTTTTGTGTGTGTCGTTCCTGTGCAGGTGAAGAAACACACTTTATTCTCTTATTTTTAATTTTTTATAATCTTTTCGTCCTCCATTTATCCAAAGATGACGCATTTTTACCTCATCGGTTATTCTTTTATACCATCCTCTGTAACAGTGTCATAATATCCCTTAAGGCAAATGTCACTGTACTTATTTATATAATCTCTTTTCACTAGGTATTTTCAGCTATTTTTTAATTCACTGTTATAGACAGTGTCGTGATGAACAGGCTTGTAGTTATATCTTTGTACCTAACTCCAGGATGTCATTTTTATTTTTAAAGTTAAATTCCTTAGGGACTAATGTTCTCGGGGGTGTGGTCTTCATAGGATAAAGACAGCTCTTATGACAGTGTTTGGATGTGATGCTACCCTGATGGTACTGCAGTTCTGGAGTCTATGAGGCTGAGTTCCAGCTCTACCACATATCAGCTATAGCTGAGCAGTGCTGCATGAGGACCTTAAGCCAAAGTTATGTTTTTAGAAAACCAGCAAATGAATACCTGCAGCTCAAGATTAGAAGGACTGAGTTAGACAGGAAGGAAATACAGCTAGTATGGTGCTGAGCACTGAGTAGGTGCTAAAAATATCACCCTGGCCTAATTCATGTGTCTCAGTACAAAAAAAAAATCATTTGTAAAAACTTAATCTGGGCTGGAGAGATTGCTTAGCGGTTAAGGCGTTTGCCTGCAAAGCCAAAGGATCCCGGTTCAGTCCTCCAGGACCCACATAAGCCAGATGCACAAGGGGGTACATGCATCTGGAGTTTGTTTGCAGTGGCTGGAGGCCCTGGTGCACCCATTCTCTCTCTAATAAATAAATAAAATATTTTTAAAAACTTAATCTTCCACCTGAAAGTATTAGATCTTAGTTTCCTAAATCACAGATGACTGCATATGGGGGTCACTTAACTGAATGTGAGAGTCACAAAAGTTGGACAACAGTAGAAGATTACTAAACATTAAGTGACTGAAAATCCAAATGTATAAATGAGTGTGAGGTGCTTTGGGTAATGCCCACCCATTGCATGACCTAACTTCACTGCAACCTTAGCTCTGAACATGTAGCATGCACACATTGCATTGTGCATGCCATCATATCACACATTGCCAACCAAGAACTGCCTGAAACATCCAGGCTCAAAATTGAGACTTTTAAAAATTGCAATGTTTTACTGTTTGTATTATACATACAAAGTTTTCTGCTATTATAGAAACAAAATGGTTTAACAAAGACTTAATACCTCCCTGCCATCATTCCCCAATATGTAAGTATCAAATTAGTTTAACTTTGGACTGTATCATGATAGAATGTTTGATTTTTAAAACATCTGTTTGAATTGCTGACTTGAGAATCATAAAAAAAATTCATTAAGTGCATTTTGGATTGGGGTTAGGACAGGATTTACAACAGTTTTGAAATGGTCCTAAACATAATTATGCCATTTTGTATTTCACACATATCTACATGAAATCACATTTTCACATTTATAATTATAAAATCAAAATATTGGGGCTTAGTGGTTAAGGCGTTTGGCTGCAAAGCCAAAGGACCCAGGCTCAATTCCCCAGGACCCACATTAGCCAGATGCACAAGGGGGCACACCTGTTTGGAGTTCATTTGCAGTGGCTAGAGGCCCTGGCATCCCCATTTCTCTCTCTCTCTCTCTCTCTTTCTCTGTCAAATAAATAAATAAATAAATAAATAAATAAATAAATAAAAAAAAAATATTAAAAAATACTGATCCACTCTGAAAAACATAGAAGATGCTATGCATTCTACAGTATCAAATATTCAGCCAGGATATAATTCTTTATACAAAATAAAGAATCACATTCACTTCATTAGTCGGCAATTTTGCCTTTTTCTTTAATAAGTAGTAAAATTAAATGCATGCTAAGGAATTGTTTTAAAGTAAATATCTTTATGATTTATTATCAGCCAATATTTGAGTCATATGCCTATTTTATATATGTGAACAAACTGGGGTTGTATTAAAAAAAATCTTAGGCAAAAAAGCATTAGTGAAGAAAAGTTTAAGAAGCCCTGAGTTAGAGCTGGAGAGAAAGCTCAGTGGTTAAAAGTGCTTGCTACACAAGCTTGAAGACCAGAGTTCAGATCCCCAGCCAGACACAGTAGCACATGCACCTGTAATCTCTGCACAGCTATGAGTAAGATAGAGTAACATGGAGCCAAGAGCATCCTGGTGGCTTGCAGGCCAGCTAACCTGGACTATGTAGGGGCAAGAAACCGGAAAATCCTTTCTCAAACAAGGTGAAGTCGAGAACAGACACCACAAGGCTATCTTCTCACCTCCACCAGCTTCTCTTTGGCACATCTATAGGAGATCACCTCAAGCCTTACCTGGGTAGACTTTTCTAGAATTAAGAGTCTCTTTGTAGTGGTTTGAGTACAGAATGTTCCCTACAGCCTCATGGGTTTGCAATTAAGCTTTATATTTCATTTCTAGCTGATGAAACCTTTGGAAGATGGAGCCTTGCTGAAGAGTTGTGTCACTGGGGGTGGCCTAGAGTTTTATTAGCCCAGTACCCTGTGAATTCATAGCTCACTCTCTCTCCTCCTTCTCTGATGTGGGGAAGATATAACGCCCAGCTGTCTGCTCTTGCTCTGCTTTCCTGTCATGATAAAACCTTCCCTCAAAACTGGAAACAAGGAAGAAAACCTTTTCCTTCCATAAACAACTTCTGTTTGGTATGCCTCCTTTTTTTTCTCCTGCCCCAACTGCACAGCTTTCTCTATCCCCTGTCAATAGGCCTTCCCTCAGAGTTACTCTGCCTGTGCCATGGATTAAGCAACTTGCTGTTAATTAGGCCTGCAGTCATTTTGGAGGGGAGCAGCAGAGCGCAGAAGTAGGTGGGCACTTCAGGGATGACATGAATGCTCTGTGCTGTGCCAACTCAGACCCCCCCCCCTTTATCAGTAAAGTGGGGCTCCTGTCTCTGTTTGCTGGGCCCCGAATTCTGGTTTACAAACACCTGTCCTATGCACCAGTGAGCAGACCCATCAGAAGGTGGCTTGAGACAAGAAAGCTGAATGCCTTTAACTCCCCCTGGATCTGATGCTCATATTAAGTCCAGATAATTGCTCAGGCCTGAACTTCCTGCTTCCACTTCATGCTTGGGTCTATGTAACATTCAAACTCATTCCTCCAAGCCAGCTCCAAGCTAGGGGGTCACCACAATGAGTAGCTCTTGCTAGTGACTCTAAATAGTTCTCTGGGGTTGGCAAAAAGAGGAAAATGGGGCGAAATATAGATTATGTGGTAAGTACCCCTGGCATCTTCCAGCCCAGAGTTCTGGTTCCAAGCCTGGCCTCCACCAAGGCCCATCATTCTCTAAGCCAAAAGGTAGAGCTGCAACCCAGCCTCCTGCTGGGCTCTCTGCTTCCACCCTCTCCCCCAGCACCCATACATTTTATGATGATAATTGGAATGGAAAGAAAGGTAGCAGTGGCTTTGTTTACAATGCAATTAACATCTGAATAATTTACTAGGAAATAAGTTGGAGCTATATCCAGCACAGAGAGCCTGCTGCCTTCCAGAATTCAGCATGGACTCCTGACAGTGGGACCAGATCTGCTCTAGTCCCCTGGGCTGAGCCAACTCCCCTTAGACAACACCTCCTTTCCTTTGATAAACCCCATATCCCCTCTGAAAGACACTGTGATGGTTAATCTTATCACATTGACTTAATTTCACATCACCATGGAACAAATCTCTGGGTGGGTTTGTAAAGTTATTTCTGGAAAGGTTTACTAAGCAAGGAAGATCCATCCTGATTGTGGTTGGCACCATCTGATAGCCTGGTGTCTCAGACTAAATGAAAACATCATCATTGTCTGCTTCCTGACTATGGACACTTTGTGATCAGCTACCTTATGTTCCTGCCACCACGCATTCAACATGGTGATGAACTGTACTTTCAAACCATCAACTAAAACAAAGCTGTTCCTTAAGTGGTTAGTGATAGGTATTTTGTCACAGTGATGAGAAAAATACTAAACCAGACACCTTGCCCTAACTGGGACCATCTTCCTGCAGAAGAGTTTCCACTCATGGCTCTGCTGATCACTCATTCTTGGCCTGCCTTCATTCCTTCCTAGAGCCACTCCCCAGCCAGCTGCCTCCTCTTTCAACACTTTGCAGGGACAGAACACTCATCAGGTGACATCCAAGCCTATGAATGGTCACTTTCCTTCCAGCTGCCTTTGATTTGTCCTTGGGCTTCCTAAACAAGTCCCACCCTGCTCCTCCATGCTCAGCATGGCCCAGCTGATATCTGAATGAGAAGGCCAAGCTTTGCTTAGCCCTCAGCCATGGCCTCTGCCCTTTCTTTCCCTTTGTGGTGAAGCATTTTAGAAAGGCAAATGATGCTTTGCATGTCAATTGTATTCTAGCAGAGCTTGGGTTTGGAAGCTCTTGCTGGATTCCAGGGTGATGTCCCTTTTATGTGCTACCCCTGGACAAAGTGGCTAAGTTCACAAGGGCAAGCAGTTAACTTGTTTATTTTCTGACTTGGGAAGCTGCAGGCTTGAATTAAAATAGGGTACCCCTTCCTCCATGCAAAGGGAGCCTCATCTCCCTCCATTCCAGTGCACTTGTCCCAGGTTTATTGTGTGGGTTGGATTTTCATCCCCTGTTGACCCCTCCTTGGGCAAGTACTTTTGTGCAGTGAACGCGCTGGGAAGCTGGTCAACAAAGGTAGCATGAAGTAAACTGCTGAATTCCAAAACACAGGCTGCTGAGGGTGGTCTTTACACAGCAAAGACCATTTGGAGGCCAACAGACTATCTGTGAGCTGTACCTAGTCTGCAGGCAGCCCAGTCACATTAGCAAAGTCATTTAGCTTCTCTGCCCCCACTTCAGTTTCTTGAGCTATGATAGGCTTACATATCGCACAAATCTTATTAAGTATTCAAATATGCCTGGGTTGTTTTTTTTTTAGCCATTGGTAACTTTTAGCAAATCATTTCATCTGAGTCTCAGTTTCTTTGTATTCCAAGAAAGATCTTATTCACACTTGAAATGTATATTTAGTGACCTCCGTCCAAATCTGCATCTCTCTTACCTGATGGATGCTAGCTTGCATTTCCTGCCTTGTACCTCCCTTTTGTAAACCCCAGATGTTACTATGCTCCTGTCATGAGCAGAGAGAGTTGAAAAGATCAAGGCTTCCCTGTGAGAGAAATGTGCCTTTAATTTCTTCTCATGATGTAGTAGTTTGAATGTCCCCCTTGAAACTCACACTGAAGTTTGATCCCCAGTGCAATGGTATTGAGAAGGGCAGGGTTTAAGAGCTGTCCTGGCTATGTCCTCAGAAAGGGAATAATACTGCTCTCCCAAAACTGGCTCATTTACCCCCGAGAGCAGGCTGATATAAAGTGAAGCTAGCCTTTGTCTCTCACATGCATCTGCTTCCTCTTTCACCTTCCACTCTGTTGTGGTATGAAAACTCTCACAGCAGTTGTCCGTGTGAATTTGACTTCCCAGCCTCCAGAACTATAAGCTAAGCAAATAGCTTTCTGGTCTGGGGGCATAGCTTGGTCATTAAAGCACTTGTCTTGAATGCATGAGGACCTTCATTCAAATCTCCAATCTTGACATTTATGCCTGATATGGTAGTGTGTGTTTATAATCCCAGTGTTGAAAAGGAGATAGATAGATCCCTGGATCTTATCAGCTGGCTAGACTAGCCTGACTGGTAAACTACAGGCCAGTGAGAGACCTTGTGGTGGTTTGAGTGTGAATGCATGTCCCCATGGCCTCAAGGATTTTTAATTAAAGTTAAGCTTTCTACTTAAGTCTCTAGGGTGTGTCACTAGGGGTGGATTTTTAATCCAGCCTTACTTGATGTGTAAAGAGCCTTGTGTCTGCTGGCTGTTGGTGATGCCTCTCAGCTTCTTCCACCATGATGAACCTTCCCCTGGATTCTGTAAACCGGAAATATACCCTTTCCTCCCATAAGCTGCTTCTGGTTGGATGTTCGTTCCAGCAATGAGAAGGAAACTGCAAGAGACCTTGTCTCAAAACAAGGTGAATGGCCTCCCTGAGGAAGGACACCTGAAGATGTCCTCTGGCATTCACATTCACACACTATACACATGCACCTACATTCATATGTACTTACACACATGAACATGTACACACACATGCATATCAAAATAAAATCTAATTTTTAAAGAGTAAATATATTTCTTTTATAAATTGCCCAGTTTCAGGTGTTCTGGGACAGCAAAGGAAAACAGATTAAAACACATAGACTCCGATGGAAGGGCTTCCTCTGAGAGAATCATAAATGATAGGGTGGGGTGGGTCCTGAGAAGGGCTCAGCCTCAGCCCCCTTACCAGAGGATAAGGGTTGAATTGGATGCCCTGCAGGCATACATCAAAGGGCATATTCCAGTACCTCAGAAGGTGCCCTTAATTGGAAATAGGACCTAGGAGCAATGCAGAGGTAACTAGCTAAGATGAGGTGATCTTGGTGTGAGATGAACCCCTAATCTAATGACTTGTGTACCCATAAGAAGGGAACTTTGGGCATAGACCTACAGGGTAAAGGTCATATGAAGATGGATGCAGAGGTCAGGGTGATCATGGGCAAGTCAAGGCACCAACCATGGCCACACACCAGCAGATCTGGGATGGCTGCCCAAGTCAGGTTCTCCCTCCAGGTCCTGGGATGCAGCCAACTCTGCCCACATCATGACCTTGGACCTTGGGCCCCCAGATCCCTAAAGCCATGGAGTTCTGTTCCATTAGTGAATCAGTGAATTGGGTTGCCATATATTGTTATGCCAGCTCTAGCAAACTGATGTAGTGAGTCAGAGAGTTCATCCATGTGAAGCCCACGGCCTGTCACGTGACCAACAGAGCCTCACAAGCCCACCTGTCACCCCTGTTGCTAATTCCCTTTGGTTCAAGAATTGTCAGATCTGTGAATCTTAGTTCCTTCCTTGTCAAAGGCAACTGTATTTGTGCTCTTCCCACAAGCAGTAAGTAGAGTAATGTGAGACAGCAGAACCAATAAAAACACAATAGTGTGACCAAGAATACATCGACAGGACTGAAGGGTAAGCTGGGCGTGGGACTGGAGGAGCAGAGGCTTCCTCAGGCGGCACTGTAACTGGTTTGATTGGAGTGTTTTCCTTTCTGCTCTGGCCACCAGGTAGCTCAGAATGATGTCTGCAGCTCAGCTGCTTACCCTGCTCAGAATGTGGCTCTGAGCTCGGTGGTGGCTCCAGGCCACTTGGCTCATAGATATGATTCTTTCCCAGCATGCCATGCTCAAACAGCAGGCATGGGAGAGAAATGTAAGCCAAGGAAATTAGAGTGGAGAGAGACAAGATTTCAGGCTGGAACAGGAAAGCCCCAAGCATGTGGAACCCCAAGGGTATGCTTAAGCTCTTTCTGTTTTCAACTCACTGCCAATCCACGAGTGTATGTGGTACCATCTGTGTGTCCCCACCTCCACTCTCACCCCACCGATGGATGACAGTGTCATGGTGAACTAATGCAGGGCTGGGGTAAGGGTCTTTGAAGTTTAATGACTGAGAAGTTTTGTGTTTTTTCAAAAATCCCTGATGTTTGTTTCCTTCTTAATAGATCAGAAAATATCTGGTTGAAACTCACATGGCAAGGCTGGACCAGAATGGCTTCTTCATGCTGGACTTACACCCCCAATTTGTCATAGTCCCTGCTACTCCTTGCAGTCCATCAATCCATTAGCATGTCTAGCTTAAGGCTGTGTGGTGGTGACACTTCTTCTTTGTAAAGGTGAAGGGCCAGCCTCAAACAGGCCTTTAGGTGAGAGGCACTCCCTGAATGTTGCAGCCAACAATCCGTGCAACTGCCCAGTGGCCTGGCAGGCCAGGAGAAAGTGCTGGGAAGTTCAAGTAAAACAAGATAAAGAAGGACAGTGACCTCCGAGGTCTGATGGATAATTGTCAACTTGATTGGGTCAGAAATCAAGTAAGAGACATGACTCTTGGGCAGGTCTGTGAGTGTGTTTCTAGAAAGACCTTCTCCCTATCCCCTATTAGAGCCATCAGCCCTTCTGGCAGCATTCTATTTATAAAGGGATTCTAGGAAAAAGCTGTCCTTCTTGCCCAGCTGCTCTTGCTACTTGCTGGTGAGTGTATCTACCCAGATGCTGCCTTCTTTTGCAGCCATCAGAACCCAATTTCTCCAGCCTTCCAAAGTGAACTGAAGATAGTGGACGTCTAGGAATCTGGCAGGCCTTCAGCACTGCTGAGGCATCCAGCCTCAGGGACTGAGCAGCTACAAGGTGCTCAGATTCTCCAGCCTGCAGATAGCCATTGCTGGACTGTCCAGCCATTATCATGTAAGCCAATCTCATATTCTTAACAATGTAGATTCATTCTGTTGTCTAACTAATACAACAGGTGTGGTTCAACAAAGCGCATGTGCATGGGTGCACGTGTATACACACACACACACACACACACACACACACACACACACACACGAGCATGCTGTGAAATAGTTCACCATGAGTTCAGTATAGTGGGAAGGGAAGCCTTCATTTGCTAAGTTCACCCACATCTGTGGTGTAAATGCTCCCACTAGGGCTGAGTTGGAACTCCCAACTTGAAGGCACCTGCCTTGCCAAAGACCTGCAAATTTACCAATTGGCTTTTTCCCACAGGCACAAGCCAGCTCAAGTTTATTTTGATGCTGGCTCCTACAAGCTCAGTAGAATCAATTCTTAATTTATATATTGCATTTTACATTGTATAAGAAGTTGTGTTATATATTATGTTGTTAAAAGTATACCTATATACTTTTAATACATAATATATATTTAATAAATAATATATCACTTAAATAGGATACAGTTTTAATAAATAATATATAGTTTTAATAGAGAACATAATCACTCATGAATATTTTATTTCTGCCACAGATTATGTAATGAAGCATAAACTAATAGAAATGCTGCATCTTAAAAGATCATAAAGAAAAGAGCAGAACACCTAGGAAAGTGATTTCCTGTCTTTCCTGTCCACGAGAGCATAACTTTCTGGAATTAGAATCCAAAGAGAACACCAGCTCCAGGTCCTGGTGACTCAGCAGCAGGGGTGGAAGGGATTCCAGCAAGGCAATGAGTTGTTAATGGTCTGTGATTGCTGAGGGCTCTGGCGGGCCCAGATCCGGCTGCTTATCTGGTGGGAGCGATCACTGCTGTGCTCCAGTGGAGCATGGAGCAGAGGTCTGACATCCTTAAATATTCTACCCTGTTGTGTGAGTATCCTTACCTCTGAGGCCTGTCATGATGAGGGGCCACTCACACGTGTACACAGAATACCCATGCCCATGCACAAACACACATACACACTGTCAGGTCAACACACATGTGTATATGCACGCATGTGCTCAGGTATCCCTCTACTATGTATACATAGCCACATGCATTCATAAATATGCCTGCTCATATAAACAACCACTTTTTGGAATTTTCTGATAAATTATCATGGATGGAAAGTCTTGATGATCCTTAATTCAAGACCAATGTGCTACATTTAGGTAAGAGCACTTGTGTAATCAAATAGACAGGACCCATGCAAAAGTCTTTCTGAAAGCTTCTATTTGCTGAGCTTGTTCTATGTCCCTGAGACTTTGCATACATGAGTATCTTATGCCTTCAACCCATGGCAGGAGGTAAATGCTCTTGTTTTCCTCTGCATTTTCCCAGAGAGAAACTGAGGCTCGAGTAGAGGAAATGGATTGTTTTATTGTCACACAACTGGTCAGTGGAATTTTTCTGATGAGTCCACCTCTAAGACTATTTCTCTTTTTCTAAGAGCCATCCTCCAAGTTCCCTTGTCAACTATGTACTGGCATTAGAATTCCTGGCAGAACCCAGTCTCCCCACCATTCACAGAAATGCCCATTTCTTTCCATACCTTTGCTCAGTTGTCAGGGTAGCCAATGGAGTCAGTACCTTGCAGCTAAAGTCCTTAAAATGGGAAAAAGCATCTTCTGTGGTGCCTCAGACTGTCTTCTATTCAAAGGATGAGGACTCACCTTGAAAACTCCAGCAGGAAGATTCAATAAACCAAACCAGAAGCCTGGGATTGGAGACATTTGATGGCAAACTTGACCAAGGCATGTGAAATGCAAGATGACCTTTAGAAGAGAGCCACATGTGTAAGAGATGAAACTAATGTACTTTAAAAAGTTATTTATTGGCCAGGCATGGTAGTGCAAGCCTTTAATCTCAGCACTTGTGAGGCAGAGGTAGGAGGATTGTTGTGAGTTTGAGGCCACTGTGAGACTACATAGTGAATTCCAGGTCAGCTTGGACTAGAGCGAGACCCTAATTTGAAAAACCAAAAAAAAAAAAATTTATTCATTTGCACATGCATGTGCACATGGTGTGTGTGTGTGTGTGTGTGTGTGTGTGTGCACGTGCACACATGCACTTGCCAGGACCTCTCTGCAAACTCTAGATGCAAGCGCCACTTTTTGTATCTGACTTTATCTCTATTCTTAGTCACTACATGTGGCTGTCATTCACTCCTCTAAGTTTCCCCAAATTCAATTGACTTCTAAAGGGTTTGTCAGTTGTGAAGATATTCCAAAAGGAACCCTCTACACTGGCTTTTTGGGTGGCATCTATCACACATTACGACTGTATAACTGACATCTGCCCCGAGAACTCTAGTGCCCTTTGGAAACGTAAGGAAGCTCCTTACCCTGGTGTCTCAGAGACCCTCCGCTCCCCTCCCTCCACCTCCACATGCAGACCACAGGGCTTGGCACCCACCAAGGCTCGGAGGTGACCTGTCTATGGGCAAAGTAGAATCATGACACTGATGAGGCAGTTTGAACTGCCTAAACAAAGTTCTTTACAGATGCAAAGTGCTGATCCTCACTCGACATATCTGATTATTTGTTCAGAAGTTTTGCACTTTGGAGTCACATGTTGGGCTATTTGCCCAAGTTGTTTGAACTCATAAAAAGTGATCATTCGGAGTGCTATGGCTTTGGGAACTGCAGCTTCTGTCCTGGCCACCCAGAAGGCAAAAGTTAAAGACAGAGAATGGGAGACAGCTACAATGTGTGTGTGTGTGTGTGTGTGTGCACGCACGCATGCACAAGTCTATGGATGTATGTGTGTTTCACAACAGCATGGTGAAGATGCCCAGCCCTACACTCCAGGTTCTACGTGGCCTGTTCAAGACTTCTTGCCTGGTGGTTAATCTCCATCACACATTCCATTCAAAACACACTAGGAAATCCTCTCACTCCATTTACAACTGGGTCCATGTGACCTGGTGTTCCTCTTTGAAGAAAGGGGACAAATATGATCATGGCTGTACCCTTACTAAGGCTCTATTTACTGTCCTGATTTCCCACTGCCACCCAAGGTACACATATTAGATGCCCCTAATTTGCATCTAAACCAAAGACACCTTCAGGATCTTCAGGCTCTCAGGCTACAGCATCCAGCCTTGCCACAAAGGGCACAAGTCCCCTGACCTCCAGTAAAGTACAGTGTGACTTTTCCCAAGCATCAGGACCCCTGGATCATAGACATGAATAAGAGAACTCACAGAATGGGGTACATATGGAAATATGAGTAGTGGGCAAACTCTGCCTTCACTTTGAGGGATCACAAGATAAAAGGAGGAGACAAGAGAAATCTGGAAGCTTATGGGTCAGCTAACTTGTGTAGGTAGTGGTGAACTGGAGACCCTGCCTCAAACAAGGTGGAAAGGTGCCAACTAACACTTGTGGTTATCCTCTGACCACCACATGTGCACTGTGACATGCATGTCCATACTTACACTGATGAGCAGGTGTAATACACATATACATACACACACGATACACACAAAATAGTAATAAAAGAAAAAGACAGACAGAAGGAGGTGTCTACCTCTGTCTTTGCAAGGACTGCCAGCTCATGTTCACAAGAGGCCTATGTCCCAAGAGCCAGGAATCAGCCCTGGGGCCCAGGAAGCTGGGCAACTGCAGGGCACATTTCTGGGGCTGGAATGCTATCCCATTGGCTTCCTAAAGACCCCAGGTTTGAGCAGGCTTTACAAACAGCAGAGGTCCTGTGGCCCTGATAAGGAGTGGGATGGGGGAAAGCAGCCAGAGCTGGGGGTTCCCACTGACAAGCTCCAAGGCCCTTTGTGGGGGGTTCCCTTGGGCCTTTCTAATTACAAGAGTTATTTCGGTCCCGCAGATTATGTGGTTCTTGCACTTGGCACGAGGAATGAATCGAGTCATTATTAACTCAGCAAGTGTCAACCCTGGTCCAGGGGCACCAGTTTAGAGGCAGAGCAGTTAATACACAGGCGGATTAGGTGGCTCTTAGGCTTCGCCACAATTAGAAACTCAGGACGTTTGAAATATTAACTGAAGTATGTGGGGAAGAGGCAGTGCCTGGCTTCCCTGCCAAGGAGATAGCCCTGAGGAGGCCGTGGGGAGTTATGTAAGGAATGGGCAGTGGGCTGTGGCCTTCCCTGGTTACCCATTGTGCGTCAGCGGCTCTTGCAGACATGCCTTTGTTGATCGCCCCCGTACCTCACAGACAAGAAGGTTGGTCTCATTTTATAGAGGAAGGGACAGTAGGCAAGTCAGAGAGGGAAGTTCAGTCTACTAAGTGTGCACAGGGAGAACATATGGGCTGCTCTTCTCTTTATACCATTCTTCGCTGAGACCTTCCTATTACCTGTCTGTCTCTGGCAAGGCACTGAGATGCCAGGATGAAGGAAGCAGGGCAGAGGAGTTAAAACGCAAGTGATGATCATTAGAGTAGCTATTTAGAGAGCATATATTGCATATGTATCTCAAGCAAAATTATATACACTGCCTGTCACATTTAGGGTCAGAAAGGCATAGACACCCTATGGTCATTCATATGTTTGTTGTGAATAAGCATTTATGAAACCACGAGGCCTAGGCAATGAGCAAGGAGAATGTCCACTTAGCGACCCACACCTGGTAATACCCAGGTCCACTGAGCTCAGCAATCCTCAGGGTGAGTGCTCATTATATTTGACTTTCATGTTCTTGAGAGGAAAACAGAACTTCAAGAAGTTTCAAGTGTTGGTTTTGCTGGAAAAAAAAAATAGGTTGCTCTGCTCCAATTAGTCCAAAGTATAGCTAGTCACCCACAGAATGTTTCACAAAAAGGGAGGGGGAGAGAAGATGACTAAGTAAACAGGGTAGGTGCCGGGAAACCAGCAACAAGAGATGCTCAGCAGTCATGGGGTGGGTGGCAACAGAGAGACCAATGTTGCCATGTCAATGACAGAAAATAAAACGCAGGGCAAACCCTGACCTGAAGAATTGCTCACATACAAGTGAGCTTGACCATCATGTTCTGTCACCCACTGTCGCTTGCTGGACTTGCTGTCTCTTGTTTTTTTTTTTTTTTTTTTTTTTTTTTTGGAGAGGTCTCCAGGCCCAAGCAGACATGGCAGGCTCTGTTTATGGCCTGGGGAACAGACAAGGGCAGTCAGAGCCAGGATCCTTCGGCTCAGTTCTATTTTCCACTTCCCTAATTGCAGTACTTCTTCCCTTTGGACCCCAGCCAAGTTCTCCTTTCCCTCGAGTTGTGCTGCTACCACCTGGATGAAGGAAGGAAGGAAGGAAGGAAGGAAGTGATAGATGGCATGTTTCTAAGAATGATCACCCCCACCCAGACCCTCATCTACAGCCCTTGTGAGCCCCATCCTGTGCTGCCACAGAGCCTGTCCCTTTTCATGGAGCTAGAAAGAGGGCAGCCCCAGCTAGGGTCTGTGTGAGTAGCCTTTGTGCCCAGTGACTGGCATCCAGTCAGAACATAGAAAACCCCAGTCAGGCCCCTGTGTATGCCCATATAAAATACAATGCCACCAATGCCATCTTCCTTAATTACAATTAAAACATGGATGCTCTAGATGGGGAGAACGGGTGCCTTTCTCAGCTGTGAGTTATTATCATGAAATGGAGGCTTGTAGGCTATGCCATCCAGTGGGGTAGGCACTACCCTTGTGTGACTATTTACATGTACACAGAAACTGGCTAAAATGAACAATTTGGAGCCTTGGTGACATAGGACTTATTTTAAATGCACAATGTCCATGTGGCTAGGGGTGCACAAACTGAATGATTTAGATAACGAACAGTCCCATCACTGCAGAAAGTTCTATTGGCCAGCTCCAAGCTGGAGGACCTCTGAGCCCCTTCCTAGTCTTTGCATTGGTGCATCTCCCATGACCAATAGCATGGGCAAGAAGAGAGAAGTTAGCTGGGCATGGGAGCACATGCCTTTAATCCCAGAACTTGGGAGGCAGAGGTAGGATGATCATCATGAGTTCGAGGCCACCTTGAGACCACATAATGAATTCCAGGTCAGCCTGGACTATAGCCAGACCCTATCTCAAAAAACAAAACAAAACAACAACAATAATAAATAAAGAGCCTAAAGAAATAGGCTCCAGTAGAGCCAGGAGGAATGTCCCATGATGGATGCCTACTCTGAATTTTAGAATATGACCATACTTGGGGAATAAGGTGTTTAGGGGTGGGACCTAAGTTCAGTGCCTAGTACCTTGGTAAGAGAAAGAACAGAGAGGTGTGGACACCAAGAGGCCCATAAACGAAGGTCATATGCAGAGAGATGGAGTGGCTGTCCCTCCAGGCCCTTCAGAAGGAGCACGGCCCTGTCTGCTCCATGATTTCAGACTTTTAGACCCTGTAATTGTAGGCAGTAAATAGTCATGAAGTTGGCCAGAGTCTGTTCTAGCACGTCGAGCAGGATAAGGCAGAGCTGGAAGTGTTTTGCTGAGGAAGAGGAGGACCGAGCCTTGCAATTGCAGAATGCTGCAAATAATTTGGGAAGCAAGCAACGAAAGAAAACAACAAATTTCATAAATTCATTTTTCTTTACCACTGAGTAGAACTCCATTGTGTAAATGTGCCGCATCTTCATTATCCATTCATCTGTGGAGGGACATCTAGGCTGGTTCCATTTCTTAGCTATTGTGAATAGAGCAGCAATAAACGTGGTTGTGCAAGTATCTATAATGTAGTGAGATGAGTCCTTCAGATATATGCCTAGGAGTAGGACTCCTTACAATGTGCTTCTCCAGACACAAAATGGCCTGGATATCCATGTCCTCATAGTGCCTGACACTACCTACACAAGACCATCATAATAGGAGGAAAAGATGATGACATCAAAATAAAAGAGAGACTGATTGAGAGGGGGAGGGGATATGATGGAGAGTGGAGTTTCAAAGGGGAAAATGGGCAGAGGGAGGGAAGTACCATGGGATACTGTCTACAATTAAGGAAGTTGTCAATAAAAAGTAACTAATTTAAAAAAAAAGAAAGAAAGAAAAAGAAACCAAAGCAAGGATTTCCAAAGTGCTCTGTGAAGAGCTGGGTCTGGAGAATACTGTTTGATACAAAAAAATCCCACCTCCCCTCAGCCATTGTGGTCAAATTTGGAAATCCAGAAGAAATGCGAACAGGGCAAGAGGGCACCCCTTGCTTCCCAAAGATGAGCCCTCCTGACAGGCCTGGAGAATTATGTGCTGGCTGCCATGAGGAAGCCCACAGAGAGAGAGAGAGAGAGAGAGAGAGAGAGAGAGAGAGAGAGCTGTAGACTTAAGGCACATCAATTTTCAGGAAGTATTTGCACACCAGCCAGCAAAGCACGTGCAGGCAAGGTCGGCGTGTGTCATAAAAGCCCTTGTCTTCGAAGGAATGCAGAGCAGGGATTAAGGGCAGAGTCTAATGAGACCAGTTAGGGGTCACATGTGAGGGAGGCGACAAGTACAGGATCATTTGCTGGGCACACTCCCTGCGTCAAGATGACTCTAAAGCAGGCAGCTGGGGCACAGAAGCACATCTGAGGGTTGATCTTCTTTTTGTCTCCTCTGTGTCCAAGATCATCTGGAGGAAGTCCTGTTGCTTCCTGCTGGGACCATCTTTTAACAGAGATAGTAGTCTTCTCCTAAGAAGAGACCTAGCAAGGGCAGAGGCAGGAAAAGGCGCAGGTGGAGGGCGCAGCCGCACCTTGGCAAAATATGCATTGACTTTTCCTCTGCCTCAGGCTATCTCTCTGTCTTGAGGATGGATGTGAGCATTGTCAGGCTCAGCTTTTCCATCAGCAAAAGGGCCATAATACCAGACCTTCTGAGTTCTTTGGGGGGATCCAATGGATGATGTAGGTAACAAGGTATAAACACAGGCAAGTCATTCAGCAAATGGCGCAATCACTTGCTACAATTAAATTTTTTACACAATGATTGTCATGGTTGAGAAAGAAGAAAACTGTAATATTATATATGCTTATATAATATTGAATACACATACAAGCATATATGTGTGTATATAATGAAGAATATAATACATCCTGTAAAATAGCACTTTTGAAGTATGTATTGAGCTAATCATATGAGGAAAATCACAAAACACCATTCAGTGAATATTCAGTAAAGCAAAACGAAAGGTTATAGCATAGTAAAATTTGAATTTCTACCTCCATACACATGTATGTGTACACACACACACAGCCCTATAGGAAAAATAAACAGGAGAGAGAATAACAGCAGGGTGAAAATACTGATTATGTCTACAAACAAAGGAATGTTTACTTTACTTTTTATGGTCTCACTCTATTGACAAAATTTCTTAACATATTACTTTAATAATGAAAATAAAAATATGAAGGAAAATAGCATAGTTTTGCAGGTAGACAGATACCATTTCAGAGTGTGGCTCTGTGAATTTGAACTCTGTAACCTTGGACACATTCTTGAACTGAGATTCAGTTTCTTTATATCTGAAACAAGGCAAGAGGAGGATCATGGCAAACATTTTCAAGCGCCAGGATGAAAATTAAATAAATAAAGTAAGGTGTCTGGCACAGAGCAAGAGCCCATGTTTGATTTGTTCAAGGTTGGGAGATCCTGTGAGATCTGGGACAGCCTTGGTAGGACATGGACACAGTTGGTCACTGGAAGTACAGAAGTAGAGAGCTTGTCTCTCAGTCACCAAGGTTAGGAGACAGAGCAGTGGATGCAAGGCCCCACACAGAGGCCATGGAATACTGTTCTGAGGACATGAAGCTTAATTTCTACGGTCAACTAGGATCTAGAATTACCTAGGATACAAGGCTCTGAACATGTCTGCGAGGGACATTTTATAGTAGGATAATTGAGGTGGGAAGATCCACCCTAACTGTGAGTGGTACCCTTCCATGCATTGGGGTCCTGGACTACATAAAAATAAGAAAGCAAGCTGAGCACCAGTGGTCATCTCTCTCTCTCTCTCTCTCTCTCTCTCTCTCTGCTTCCTGACTGTAGATGTAATGTGCCCAGTGGCTTCTCGCTTCTATCTCTATGACTTCCCCACCATGATACTATGTCTTCTAAAATTGTAAGCTGAAACAAACCCTTCATCCCTTAAGTTCCTTCTTGTCATGTATTTTGTCACAGAAACAAAGACAGTAATTAACAGAGAAGGGCTGTGGAAGCTCATGGCTCTGCTGCCTGTCTAATCTCTTATCATGGTACCAACTTCCAGAGTCCATTGGAAATCCCACACAGAGTTCATCCATGAGTCATCACTGCTAATTGCTTTGCAAGGGCCAGGAGAATCAGCATCAGGGAGAATCTTCAAAGCAACACTCACCAACAGACACGTGACGCCTGCTGTGTGTATGTGGGTGTGTAGTTCAGCTCCTCACAACAATTAATAATGAGAGTAAAATATTAGGAGTAAAGCGTGCTTGGGTCCCTTTTTATGTATCAGTACCTATAAAAAGCATGGGTGCTTATTTAATCTGTCCACTCTTTACAATGACTCCCTTCAGATGAGGAAAGTGGACTTTAGGAAATGCACCATGTCACTGATGTAGATCCACTAGGGGACTGAGCTGTGAGACTCATATGGTCAGAAGACTAAGTCACACATCCACATGCTAAATGATGTTCGGGTGTCCTTCCTCACCTCTCCACCCCAATCCACTATGTAGGGCCATCCTGGATCCTCGCTGACTTCAGAGCTGACTCTCCTTCAGTGGAGCCAGGGAACCATAGAGGGGAATGAGTACAAAAGGATCTTTGTGGACTGCTCAGCAGTAAAGGAATAGTCTCCACCAGGCATCTGTCTTCATCTCTGTCCAGTCCAGGAGTAGATTTTGAAATAGTCCTGTTCCCTTAGGCCTTTTTGTTATTGTGATTATTCCTAAAAGTTTTGATTGTGGTATATTCTAGTTGTTATTTCAAATCATCTTTCAGCCTTATACGACACTAATGTGACCATACAAGGCTGTTGTCTTGAGAATTCCGTCCTTAATAAAACCAAACACATCAGACACTGGCTCCCTAAAGGCAGGAGCCAGTCCCTGGAGCCTTTCTTTTACAATGAAACTGTCAGTAACCTGGCTAGGGGCAGGGGAGAGGACAGGGGAGAAGGGCGGGGACTAGGAGAAGAGACAAGGGACCAAGCTGGTGTTACTTGATGTCCCATTGATAAATAAATGTGTGATATTTCTTTGTAAATATCTCCTTGAGATATTGACAAAGCTATGCAGATGCCTCAGGAGAGGTCCCCGGGCAAGATTTCTAGAACACTAGATAAGGAGCTAGCAATCTTGAGGCCAGAGATGTGCATGGCCTGCTGCTGTGAGTGTGTATCTGAACTGACTCTTTCTCTCTGCACGCTTTTTTTGTTAGTAACCTGAGATGGCTTGTCTTGCCTAGCTGGGGTGTCCATGTCTCCCTTTGCCCAAGACAGCCCCGTGTTGCACCTGTTGTCCTGGCATGATTATTAATAGCACCCTTTCACCTCTAGAAGTGACCCTGTTTGGGTGATAAATCACATGTTCTCCTCATGTCTAACTCATGGTGTTGTGACAGTGAAAGGGAACAAGGTTGGGATATGTTTTGTAAAAGTTAAAGCTCTATTACAGATTAAAGGGATTTGAAAACAATTCTCAGTTGCTCTGAGTGCTACATTTAAGAACTAGAGATTGGTTTAGCTAGAGTTTCCAGCAATGCAGGGAAGTGCTTAGTATCCGCAGGGCATATTCAAAATAACATGCACAGCATGGCCACTGTGAATACATCAAAAAGTCAGACTCACAGGCATACAAACTGACAGCCATGGTATTCTTGGATGAGATTATGGCAAAATTAAGGTAGATTTTTAAATGATAGTGTATTAGTTATTGTCCATATTGCTGTGATAGAATATCTAATGGAATTAAGTTAAGGGAGGAAGGATTCATCTTGGCTTAGAGTTGTGTAGATCAAATCTGTTCTGGTGGGGAAGGCATGGTGGCTGGAGTGGGTAGGTCTGTGGTAGCGCGAGCTTGTGGTGTGGACTCTGCCCTTTGTGGATGATGAAAGAGAGCTCAGGCTAGAAGCTGAAGCAGCTATCAATTTCTTGATGAACCAAGATGTGAACAGGCCACACCATAAGCATCCACCCCTAGGGCCTGAGCAACCATAGCTTCCCCACCATAATGGGCTTTATGCTCTTACCTGAAAGCCAAGATAAACCCTTCCTTTCTTAAGTTGCTTCTGCCAGGTATTTTTGTCACCAAGATGACAGAAGTTGATTTTAAATAGGTTAGCTTTTATTCATATAAAAATATCTGGAAAATATAGAAGTGAACATAAGAGTCTTGATAGACTACCATTTTGCCTGTGTGTATGTGTGTGGTGTGTGTGTGTGTGTATACATATTCATCTGCATGTGGGTGCATGTGTATGAAGGGGTGCATATGCACAGTGTGTGTGTGTGTGTGTGTGTGTGTGTGTGTGTGAACATGGAGGTCAGAGGTCGACTCTATTTTGGGACAGAGTCTATCACTGAATCTGGAGATCACTGATTCAACTAGACTTTCTTTTTTTTTTTTTTAGTTCTTCTGTTTTATTATTCAACATAATTATATTATAAAATATATTTCAAAAGATTTGTATATATAATCTCCAGCAGGTCCTGAGGATTCTCCTGTCTTTGCCTCACGGGTGCTGGGATTACAGTCACACACTACCACAGTGAGCTTTGACACAGGTGTGGGGGATTCAAACTAAGATCCTTTTCCTTGAACAGCAAGTGCTTTACTGAGTGAGGCATTGCTGCAACCCTCAGTGCCCATCCAAGATACATACAGGAAGGCCCACTGAAGAGAAGAGGCACTTCCCAAGCAAGGTCTTCTTGTCACTGAGTGAAGTGGCAGTCATCATCTTGTCACTGCAATAATGTTCAAGCTACAGTGAACCATCATGGGGATGGGCCTGGGTCCCAAATGTGATCAAATTAGCTGCTTGGACATCTAAAAATTTCCATGAGCCTCTTTCCTTCTGTTCTAAAACCAAATGCAGCTTCATTCCATAGTCCAATCAGGAAGTCCTAGAGTCACACAAGTGGATCTAAACAAAGCATAACATCACAGGACTTTCAATTTTTTTTCTGATCATTACAAAACACAAACAGAAAACAAAATAAAAATGAGGAAGAAAAGTTAAATGAGGATACTTCAAGGATTTCATGTTGAACTGAGAAAGGAAAATATCTCTCCGTAGCATGGACTCACTAGGATGGACATTTGCTAAGTCACGTGTGAAAGCATCAGGTGAGATAAGTACAGCAAATATATACATGAAAGCAAAGGAAGGCAAAGCTTTGGGCAGTTACCTGGCTTGCTTAGAGTCCCGGGGAAAGCAAAGATGAGGGACTCAAACTGGGGATGGTAGAAGCTGAACCATCAGACCTGTCTCTAAATCTATTTGCAGCTAAGTGAGAATGACAGGCAGCCTGCATTCCTGACCATCCAGCATGAAAATCCCCAGCATATTCAGAAAGGTCTGGCTGAGCACCCCATCTCCCCAAGACAGCCTGCCCCCAGCCATGGATAACATACTGAGATCTCGTCTCACTATTTTCCTAGCCAGAATTCTAACCTCACAGAAATACCACCTTAGCTCTGAAGGTAATTTTGGGTTCTCTATTCCAATTTATGAATTCTGCTTCCTTCTTCTGTTTGGAATGAGAACTTCCTCTCTTTAAGTGTGCATACAGTGCATGTCCATCAAGCAATTACTATGTCCAAGGCAGACGGTCAAGTGAGAGCCCCTCCCCCATACTAGAGAAAAGGAGAGGCAGACTAAACTTCAGTAAAGAACGCCCATCAAGGTAAGGTTGTAGCTCAGCACTGGAGCATTTGATTAATGAGTTTGTTACTGTTCTGATTGCTGACAAGACACCCAAGAGAAGCAACTTAAGAGAAAAGAGATTTACTTTGGCTCACAGTTTGGTGGGATATGAACCATCATCGTGGGGAGGAAATGGTAACTGAGGCGCTGTCTGGGGCCGTGGGAATTTGCAGTGTACCTTCTTATATCTTAGATAGGAAGTGAGGCTAGCCGCTAACCAAAAAGGACAGCCCCAAATGACTCACTTCCTTCAGGTAGGCCCCACCTTTTAAAGGTTCTATAACCCACCAAGGCAGCACTACTAGCTGGGGACCAACTAGTCAATATAGGAGCCTGTGGAAGGACATTTCACATAGCACCTAGCACGCCCAAGGTCCTAGGTTCACTCCTCAGCACACACACACACACACACACACACACACACACAGTTATCCACCACTCCAGTGAGTGACTTCCAGAAAGGTACTCTCTTTTCCTAGGACTGAGAATCTTCTTTGTGTTAAATAGAGGTGACTGGACGAGAGGCATGCTAAATTCTCTTCTAGCACCCATAAACAATGATTTTCTGGTACGGATTCTGATTTTCCTTTTAGAACTTGAAGATTAGATCTTAATGCTTTGGCTGCTCCAGAGAATTCAGTGGTGGCAGCCACACAAGCTTATGGGTTTTTGAGTTATGATATTCTTTTTAAAAATGGAAAGATATTTCTCATAGAATAGTTAGAGACTCATAGCCATGTCTTAAACAATTGTTCTTTTTGAAGTAATTCAGAAAACATTGGGGGGGAAACTCATGTTCCTTTTTCCAGACTATTCTTTTATTATTAAGCAATCAGTGTCGTGAGTATAAGTTTTCATTAGCATCAGCTCTTCTAAAATGAATGTGTCATCTCATTGTGCTAAACTCAAGCTGACCTGTGAAGTGTTATTTTAAAACAAATATGCCCACCTACATCCTCATGGACTTCATTCTAAAACACTACACACACACACACACACACACACACACAATACAATATAAAACTACACACACACACATAATACAATACAATACCACACACACACACACATAATACAATACTACACACAAACATATACTTACATTTATAAATCAAGAATTTATTTTTAGTTTTATGTGTGTGTATATGCATATGGGGGCACATGTGTGCCATGGCACACATGTAGAAGGAAAGGGACAAGGTCTTGTTGGTTCAAGGTCATGTTGGTTCTTGTATTCTGCCTTGTTTGAGACAGGGGCTTTACTCTTGTTGCTTACCACTGTGAAGGTCAGACAACCTGGTCTGTTACCTTTGGGGTTCTCTTGATTTCACCCGTTGCTGTAGGCATCTGGCTTCACATGGGTTCTAGAAATCTGAACTCCAGTTGTCAGGCTTGTGCAACAAACACTTTTAAGCACTGGTCCATCTTCCCAGACTCATAATATATAAAACTGTGATTTTTAGGTTATTTTCAGTGTGCTCTTAAACTGAAATTATCTTTTATTGGCTTTAGTTACTTTTTTTAAAAAAAGAAAAAGTATTAACTTTCATTCGACAAGCTACCATATAATGTACCTGCATTGGAGAAATGTCCATCTATCAAAGTAGAATCCTATAAAGAGTTAGAAGTGTTAGATAAATTGTTTCCATTAAGCTAAAAATACTCCTTCGGGTGTGAGCTTCTAATTCATGAGATGCTGTAAACTGATTCAAATAATAACGAGGCTGTTTCTCCCCTGGCCTGATAGTAATCTAACGAAGAACATGTTGAATCCTTAAAGAAGATTCTATCTAACAATTCTACTACTGTCCTGAAATCTGAACAATGCAATTGTGTTTAATGTGGTTTCATAAGGCTATTATTTAATCCAGCTGTTTTATTTCTATTTTATAAAGTATCACATTTGACTGTTGTCTGGGTACATGGCTAGTAATCAGAATTGTGGTCTGTGGAGAAATTACGAGGGGAACTTGGAGGTGATAAAAACTGAAATAAGAATTTTTTTAATGTATCTACATTTAAAATGTTTGCTTTTTTTTTTGTTTTTGAAAGAGCAGCAACCAGCTCACAATAAATGAAGATTAATCTTGATGAAAAATTCTGTTTATTACCTCAACAGACAATAGATACTGATGTCTCTTTTCTATATGCTAATGTTCACAGAGTGCTATGTAGCGTTAATTTTGGTTAATTTTATCACCCAACTCAAGGTAATTTCCCCTGGATAGCTACACTTTGGAAGTTTCACAAAATGTATCTCTTTATTATAATTTGGGAGGGCAAACCACATCCCCAGTAACCAAAAGGAACTAGACAATCTGGCCTGACTTCAACTTCAGTAGATAGAATCCATGTGCTTAAAACAAGTATGTATTTGCTTAGTAAATACCAAGCCATGTTCTAGGTACTGGGACAAAAGAATAAATAATATAGATGGCCTTTTAATGAGCATTTATAAATGTCTGCTGTTTACAGGAGCCTTTTAGAGACCTCCATGCAGTGACAAGAGGGACTCCAGAGGGACCCAAGGCAGTTCTTCCCAAACAGATCCCCTTCCCCTTCGCCAAAGTCCTTGTCAGCTAAATCTTCAAAAGAGGAAGTGATGAACTTGCCTTCCTCGAAGCACTGCAGGCCATGTCTAAACTCTTTCAATGTTATTTTGTGGTTTAAGTTTACTCCTGAATCTAACTGCTGCTGGTCATTCAAAAATGCAAATATGTTACATCCTCAGGATTCATATTTCTCTTCTGAGTCAGCAAATTAGAAATATGTATATATGTAAAATATCTTCTTTAATAATAGTAAAATATTCTTACTGGAAACAAAAAAGGATCCAAACAACACAGGAGGAAAGAAAGCATAAAAGTAAAAAGAAAAAAAAATCTTCTTTCTTCAAGATCTCTGAAGTTTTACAAGTTTAGGATCTGTGCTTCTGGAGTCTTGCTATATCCATCTAAATATGCACACCCTGAAGTTTAACTACTTAGAATCCATACCATATGACTCTCCATTTTAAGCTAAGTAGAGGTAATTGATGTGTCCAAAGCATTACATTATGTTCAGAGTCTCTTAGTTACTCCATAGATAACCTATATTACAGGGGTGGGCAAACTGCTCACAACAGAAGGCCAAATCCTGTCCCCTGCTTAACTTTACAAATAGAGTTTTATTGGAACACAGCTTCCTCATTTGATTATATATGGCTTCCGACTACTTTTGTGATATAATGACAGAGTATATTGAGCCTTTCCTGTCTTTAAGACTCTTCATCTTTAGAGTCAACCAACTATGGATCCCAATATATGGGAGAAAATTGCATCTGTATTAAACATATACAAACGTTTTACCAAATCACTGTGCCCTAAATAACAGTGTAATAATTATTTTATTTAAAATATTTTATTTATTTATTAGAGAGGCAGATAGATAGATAGATAGATAGAGAGAATGGGTGCCAGGGCTTCTAGGCACTGCAAAGGAACTCCAGATGAATATGCCACCCTGTGCATCTGGCTTTATGTGGGTACTGGAGAATGGATCCTGGGTTCTTTGGCTTTGCAGGCAAGCACCTTAACTGCTAAGCCATCTCTCCAGCCCAACAATTTTTATGACATTTACATTTTATGACATTCACATTATGAATAATCTAGAGATGATTTAAAGTATCTCATTGGGAATTCTAGGTCAGTGTGGACTAAAGTGAGATACTGCCTCGAAAAAAGACTAAAAATTAAAAATAAGTACAGTATGTATAAGTTTATATTTGGGTTCTATGAAAATATTACACCATTTTATATAAGGCATTGGCTATCTCTATATTTTGGTGTCTGAAGGAATCAAATTTTCAAGGATACAGAGGCACTACCAAAGCTCCAATGAGACCACATTTGTAAACTCTTAAAATGTGTACTATCTGTCCTATTATAAAAAAGCCAGATTGATCAGATTGATATTAACAGGCTATTAATACAGGTTCAAATATAAGCTGTTCTAAATTTCTTATCCATTGCAGTATTGACTAAAATTTCAATAATAATACAGACATTACTTTTGGGCCTTAATTATATGTGCACTGTAAAGAGAATCCTGTATTAATGTGAATAAAACTAATAAATTATTACCAAAGAAGCTTCCAGAAATTAAGGCAATTTACTACTGGAATTTCTGCCTTTGGCATACAAATACATAAACACAATACTCTAAAGGGATACGATGGAGACTTGAGTTCTAAAGTGGAATGGGGGGAGGGAAGGGAAATATCAGGTGGTTTTCTTTTTGTATGTAAGTATAAAAGTCAATAATAAATAATAATTTTTAAAAAATCATAGTTTACCAACACATATTCTGCAATAATATTTACACTGTTATTTTTTCAGCCTACCTATTTATCTTCTTATCTGTCTGTCATCTATCTATCTATGTATCTATCTATCTATCTATCTATCTATCTATCTGCATGTGTATACATATACATATATATATATATATGGTTAATCTTTACCTGTATTGCTTTTTCTTTATTTTTAATATTTTATTTTTTATTAAATTTTTTTGTTTGTTTTTATTTATTTATTTGAGAGCAACAGATAGAGAAAGAGGCAGAGAGAGAAAGAGAATGGGCACACCAGGGCTTCTATCCACTGCAAATGAACTCCAGATGCATGTGCCACCTTGTGCATCTGGCTTACGTGGGTCCTGGAGAATTGAGCCTCGAACCAGGGTCCTTAGGCTTCAAAGGCAAACACTTAGCCGCTAAGCCATCTCTCCAGCTCTAATATTTTATTTTTATTTATTTATATGAGAGAGAAAGAGAAAAAGAGAGAGTGCACTAGGGCCTCCAGCTTCTGCAAATGAACTCCAGATGCATGTGTCATCTTGTACATCTGGCTTACGTGGGTCCTGGGGAATTGAACCTGGGTCCTTTGGCTTTGCAGGAAAGCACCTTAAGTGCTAAGCCATCTCTCCAGCCCTGTATTGGTTTTTCTAACTGGGCAACTGGACTACATTTCTGCTTTCCTGGAATAAGCAGAGACGTGCAACCGACCACAAGCCAAAGGCAAGTGGCAGAGTAGAAGAGCTCCATATCCACATGGGATCCCGATGGAGCCTCCTGTAGTTGGATGACCTGAGGAGAACTTCCTGGGAGCACTGGGGAACCATGGAAGAATAGCAGCTCCACAAGATTGAATGAACTTGCACCCTGGATCCACATCCAGGACAGCTGTGTGTTGTGTTGAATATTCACTGTGTTTATTGAGTTAGCTGTAAACAGATGCCTTTGGAGTGGAGTAATATTAAGGATGTTTCCTTCTCTAGCCAATATTCAGTAGTTGTTCCTCAAAATCATAGTACTGGAAACTCTTTTCATCCATCATTCCATCACAGGAAGATATGGTATGTGCAGCCAAGTCAAGCTTTTTTTTTTTTTTTTTTTTTTGGTTTTTCGAGGTAGGGTTTCACTCTGATCCAGGCTGACCTGGAATTAACTATATAATCTCATGGTGGCCTTGAACTCTCAGCGATCCTCCTACCTCTGCCTCCCGAGTGCTGGGATTACAAGCATGCGCCACCATGCCTGGCTCCCAAGTCAAGCTTTTATCTGTCCTCTGTGCAACACTCTAGCAGTTTCTGTGCCCTTTGGTTCCACCCCAATCTCTCTCCCACCAGCATCATATTCACCATACTTCCTGGTCACATTTCTCTTTCTCTCTCTCTGCCACATGGCGTTAGGTTCCATGTAACCTAAGATGGCATCTGGTAACAATTTTTGAATATATCAACTAAGATACTTTCTCACCTACTGACTCCTATATGTCTTGATAGAAGATAAAGGACCATCCTGTTATCAGCATGGAATAAATGCAGATAAATTCCACTCTATTTATAATTCAATCAACCTTCATTTAGTATTCATACATTCTTATTGGCTCATCACCTAACCATTTTATGTAATAAAAAATAGGATAAGTAGAAAAGAGACTGGGAGAGGCTGGTTTAATTAGGATACTGGGGATGGGAGATTGTTTTACCTGCTGTATCAGTACACTCAACTTTTTCTTTTTTTTATATTGTATTTTTATTTATTTGAGAGAGAGAGATACAGAAATAGGCAGGTAGAGAGAGAGAATGGGCACTCCAGGGCCTCTAGCTACTGCAAATGAACTCCAGATGCATGCGCCCCCTTGTGCATCTGGCTTATGTGGGTACTGGGGAGTCAAACCTTAACCACTAAGCCATCTCTCCAGCTCTCAACTTTTTCTTGTCAGAATGAATGATTGCTAGGTGTGCAAATTCAGTAGCTATCTTTAGAGACTGACCAGCACCAATACTATAGTCACTGCACTTTTTATTCACTCATTCATCCCATATTCATTGGAGAATAAGCATTGAACATAATAATAATAAACCATGTATTGTTTTCTTAAAGACAGGACAACAAATATATATATATATATATATATATATATATATATATATATATATATATATATACTGAATCCAGACTGAAGATATTAATTACTCCATTTCCTGTACAAGTTAGATCCTTTGATTACTATTAAAAATAACATAATGACACCATAAATTATAGTGAGAACAGCCAAGATTAATTGAGATAATACAATATGCCAGCCTTGATTGATAAAAACAGGGTATGCATTATCTTGTTTAATTTTCATAGGAGCCATGAGATTTATTTTCTATTACTTGTTACCATTTTAAAGATGAGGACATTGTGACTTGAGGTGTTAAATACTTCAAGACAAGACAGAATGTCATTGGCCATAGACAGGCTGAATTTCACGTCTATTTGGATTTAAAGTCAATGACACACAAAGATTCAGTGCCACTGTTCGCTAATATCTAACGAAGAAAGAATAGAAGCAGAGGGAGATCCAGACAGAAGGATGGGAAAGAGAAGATCTTTCAGAGCATTAGAAATGAATTGTAGAGAAAAGAGCAGCTGTGCCTACCTCTTGATTTGTGAAGCTTGGCCTTGAATGACTTTTCACGGACAGTACTCAACACACCCAATGGAGGAGCAGAGATTAAATGAAATTAGAAGAGGAGAAAGAACATCACTAAATAGTACTAATGAGTAATGTTCAAGTCATTCCTTCCTACTAAAAGAAGAGCCATTTGTCATCCTTGTTCTCTGGAATTCAAAGGTCCAGCTTAGGGTTGAATTCAGGACTGGCCAGATCCTCGTTACATATATTCTTTCCAAACATCTATGTCTCCATGAATTGATCCTGTGAGTGTGAGCAAGTCAGAATGATGTCCCATCTTTAGGTCAATCCTGTTCATGAAACACAGCTCTGAAAAACATGATCTCAGCCTTCACCATAGCACTGATCTGGAAGAATTTCTACCATTCCTTTCTCTGTCTTGTTTTGTTTTTTGTTTTTTTTTTTTTTTTGGGTTTTTTTGTTTGTTTGTTTGTTTTTGAGGTAGGGTCTCACTCGAGCTCAGGCTAACCTGGAATTTACTATGTAGTCTCAGGGTGGCCTCGAACTCACAGCAATCCTCCTATCTCTGCCTCCCCCAGTGCTAGGATTAAAGGCGTGTGCCACCACACCTAGCTTGTTTATCTTAATGGCCAACTCATCATTTCCTACTTGCACAGTTAGTACTCTTACAGTGGATCTACAACATGCAAAGCTCATTCCAGAAGAAAGCTTACCATATAGTAAGGGCTCAAGTGGAAATGGAAAAACAAAACAAAACAAAACAAAACAAAAAACAAAACAAAACAGGAGAGAGAGCGATCCTGTCTCAAATGGGATAGAATGGTTAAGACAAACTAAAATGTCCTCTGACCTCCACACATATGCTGTGGTATGTGTATGCCTGTGCAGATATGCTCATACATGCATGCATGCATATACACATGTGCATACACACAAATTAATTTTTTCAATGGCTTTGCTTATTTTAACTATGGTCTGATTTTTTAATATGTTGTATTCTGACACCCATTGCTTCCTTGCCATGAACTGTTGATGAATGTAAACAGGTGATCTGGATAAGAAATGAACTCTAGCATGGCCTTGCCATGAAGTGTCTCCAAATCCAGTAGACTGTTACACACTTAACCTAGTAGGTTAGCACACACAAAATTTAGTTGATGACTAGTATGTACACATATGGTAATGCTACATCCTCTCAGGTTAGGAGAACAAGAGATGCTCACTGGGAAGGGATAAGATACCTTCAAGTCTTCTAGTCACACACCTCCAGAGAACATACATGCTATATAACAGAAAATAACCCATTCTCTTCTTACATCTCCATAGGATGGTATTTATTTCCTCCCATAATAAGCAAGATGCATCAGATATATTCAATGTAAAAATTAATTGGGAGGCTTCTGGGAGACGGTTAAAGGATTTGTCAGGCAAGTGTGAGAACCAGAGTTCAATCCCTATAAAAAAATGTCAAAATGCCTGGCACAGTGGCATGTGCCTGTAATCCCAGAGCTGTGGAGATGGCTAGCTAGTATAGCCCAGTTAGTGAGATCTAGGTCTAGTAAGAGACTCTGTCTCAAAAATGAAATGGAGAGCGACTAAGAAGGACACTCACTGTCAACCTCTGTCTTCACATGTGCACACCCCACCCCCACACAGATCTGCCCACACACATGCAAATATGCATACACACACAAAGAAAAATATCAAACCAAGTGGGAGAAGACCCTCAAAAAAGCCCTCTAACTATGCCTAGCAATAAAAACATGAATATAGGCATTTGGTGAGCAAGATGCATTCTATGGGGAGAACAAGGAGTTAAATGCTGTGTGTTTTAACTCAACCATCTGCAGTTTACTTCCCTGTCAGTGCCCAGCTGTGTCCACACTACCCAGAGCCTGTGTGCTAGCACAGGGCCTTTCAAATGGTCCTGCGTGGAATCGTTGCCGCGGGATTTGTGGAGAATGATCTCATTACTCAGTTCTGTTCCATTCACTCCCATTAGGACATCTGTGTAAAGCCTCAATGGAAAAAGCCATTTATCTCCAGGGACAAATTGTCAGAGCTGCATTTTATTGAAAGAAACATACCCATTCTATTTTGACAGCCACCCAGCAAGAGCTAAACATGTCTCCTACTCAATAAATCCAAGGAGGTGGTGTCTGCCTGGTCCACATATTCCAGAGGAATGACTATATTCCAGAAATACTCACTGAAGGACCCTATTGCATTGCTGAACACACACTGATTCCTCCAGAATTGCCAACTTCAAACCATGCTCACAGTTTGGGACACACATCAACTACCATGTCAACTCCATTTGAGAAAGCTGTTCTTTACAACTTTAGCTAAGTGACAGATGACAGGGTCTCTTTGCTAAACAAGTATCTTCTGCAACATGACCTGAGAGGGTGCCTCCCCAGTCCTTCACACCCTGGCAGCCAGTTCCCTAGAAGCTGCCCTTCAAAAGGAAACAACTTCGCTTCTACCTCTCAGTGAGGTGGCCCGTTTCTGGACTTACCTCCTTCCTGGGACATTTTTTATTAAAAATTAAACTTTGAATACAAAATGGCTTTATTTCTACATAAACATAGGGCAGTTCTTGGCAGGATAGAAGGCCAAACAAACGATGTCTATGTCTGTATGTATGTGTGTATATGCAAATACGCACACATACAGAGAGGAGGGGTGGGAGAATGTGCTTGCAGCTTGTTGCAGTCAGGTTCACATTATTGGTAGAAATCACCCAACCAAGAGCAGCTTACAGAAGAAAAAGAGGTTTATTTTACAGACTCAAGGGGAAGCTCCACGATGGCAGGTGAAAACAATGGCATGAGCAGAGGGTGGCTATCACCCCCTGGCCAACATCAAGTGGACAATAGCAACAGGAGAGTATGGCAAGCACTTGCATGGGGACACTGGCTCTAATACCCATAAGCCTGGCCCCAACAATACACTGCCTCCAGGAGGTGTTAATTCCCAGATCTCCATCAGCTGGGAACTTAGCATTCAGAACACTGAAGTTTATGGGGGACACCTGAATCAAACCACCATACAACCCATATAATTGCTTGGGTGATTCTTGTAAGAAATTCAGGTTAAATATAATTTTTCAGGGCTTATCAAGGATCTACAATGGCCATTGCTATTGGAGAAAAACTTACTTGAGGTCACGAATTCACACTCTTGAGGTTGGGATGAGGTTGAAAGCAGTCACCCTCACCATGAAAAGGTGTCTCCCTGCATCAATTGCCAAATTAGCTTTGCAGCGTTCTCTGTACAACACGTGTCAATAGCAACTTGCACCGGGGAGCTCCTGGCTTCCCTCTCAGCTTCATGGTAAGGAATACAAGGATGGTTGTGGAACCAGTAATCTCTTCAGACTTCAGAATTGAGGAGTACTGTTTTTTTTTTTTTTTTTTTTTTTTTGTGTGTGTGTGTGTGTGTGTGTGTGTGTGTGTGTGCTCACACACAGTGATATTACCTGGAACAAAAATGACTAATAACAATACTAAAAATGTCAAGTGAAATCCTGAAAGATGTCAGTATCTTTTCATTCAACCATGTCAGCAGCAAATTCAATCTGAAATATGCTGACAATAGTGGAGCTATGAAAACCAATATACTTGATGAGCCAGCCGTCCAATAAATTATATATGTGTACCTATGTACATGTGTATGTACTTTCCCAGAAGTAAGAGACACAGGTGGTGGGGCTACAGGATGGCATGGCACATTATAAAATCAGCTTACATCTGGCACTCCATCCTCTCAGATGATGACTAAGCTCAACAGGGAATGATGAGACACACACCCCAGAATAATCAAGAGCTCCCTGTAAGAAAGTCATGATATCTTTCATTAAGGATGGAAAAGCCAGCACAGTTGGAATTCAGGACAAGCACCATCCATAGCTGTTGCCCTGATGTAGATGATGGCTCCTGTGTACCAAAGAGGCCATATTGTTTTGTTATCCTGAAATGTGTATAGCAACACTTGTTCATAGTGCTAAAGAAACATGACTATTTTTATCTTTCCTCTGGTTGCTCATTAGAATTTTTAAAGTGTGTAGATGATCAAAAAGGAGAAAATAAAGAACATTCATTATTTCACCTTCTAGAAAATACACCAAGATTGTGGTATGAATAATTGCTTGTGTGTCTGTGTGCATGCATGTGTGTGTGTATTTAAGATGTATGTGACTTCTCAGCTAAATAATAATGCATATGCACTCAGGGCTCACTCCTCACTGCTTATTTTACAATAGCTCCATTAGTCATTAGATTTGATGGAACAGGATCCTTCTCATCTCTTTAGTCCTGAAGATACACATGTCTCTTGAGACATCTTTTGGAGAAACAAGTTCAAGTGGGTTCTCCACAGCCAAGAGAAAGAGCACATGACTGAAAGTGCTTTGCCCTCAGAGCAGCTGGTCGGTGTGTGTCTGTGTCTTTATGGCATGAGTATGCATGTTTCTTCATGCTTTCGATTATTTGATGGCATAAGAAAATATTTACAATTTAAGATGATGTAGAAAACAAGCTTATGAAGCAATTTGACTGAAACAAAATAGACACTAAATAAAATATCCAGGGTGGCCAGCCCAGTGAGGTAAATCTTCGTACATTTTAGTCATTTCCAAATTTCAACAATATATGTGGATTGTCTTTTTTTGTAAAGAATCACAGCAGTATTCATGGTAAGAATGACAGGTATGCTTTTGATATTAGCTTGCTGGGCTCTTTTTAGTATGTTGGTTAAAGAAATGACGTGAAGGCTAATGGGCGACACTGCGCCAGCCAAAGGAAAGGCTGAATCTAGTCTTCAGGCATTGTCCTGAGTTATATGACTCACTTCAGAGTCACTTGGAAATGCTTCCCCCAATTGGGTCTCATAGCAGAGGTCTTGTGAAGGTGCTAAAGAAGCCATAGGAATATAATTAAAAAGCTGCAGATTTTTGTTTTGTTTGTTTTTGAGATAGGGTCTCACTCTAGCCCAGGAGGACCTGGAACTCACTCTATAGTGCCAAGAACTTAAACCTACACATTGCTTTTTTGGTTGTTGTTTGCCATCTTATTGGGGAAATGGTAAGTAGTAGAGCATTGAGGGCAGCAGTAAACACAGTGAGTTAGGTGCTTCGTGTGCACAACTGCATTGGTCTCCATTTCTCAGTAAACTAGGCACTATTCTTCCTTCCGTGTTTGCACAGGTGGTAAAGTTCCACCAATGAAACACAGAGCTGTGTCAGTTCCATCTCTTATGAAACATGTTTTCTAAATGCTAAGGACATACATATATGATTAGAAGAAAACAATAGAAGGTGCAAGACAATCCAATATCTTTATGGCATAGATTCTTCCAGGCCTTTCCCTCCACTTTCTGCCTTCCAGGTTTTATTCTTGACTGAACATGTCAACCCCTATCCTTATAGAGCCCACGTTGTTCCCTAGGGTCATGTGGTGTGTATCAGATTCTATTTCTTCATTGTCTCCTGTCCAGTTAGCCAATTCTCCACCAGTATCATGCTGTTTTCTTGTTTTTAACTTCATGACATATTTTAGTGCTGAAAGATAGTCACTTGCCATTACTCTGTGATTGAACAAGTTCTGACTTAGTCTCATTGTTTTCTTTACCATTGCCAAGGATATCTCATATGTGTTCTTAAAATCAAGGAAACGTATCTACTGGGCCAATAGCTTTATGCATTTAAAATGTATCAGTTATAGGCTGTGTTAGCCTTTAAAAAGAAAACCTCATTATGCCTTTTGTTCATTTTAACATAGATTTTAATATTTTCATTACTACCTATGAAAAGATCTTTATTTATAGTGGATATTTTAAATGTAAGGTTTATTTAATGCATGTGTGTGTATGTGGGCATGGTTATGTGGTGGGGAACAGGGGTGAGCACATGTGGAGCCCAGAAGACAACCTCAGGTGGTATCCTCAGGAATTCCCTCCACCTCTTTTGAAACAAGGTCTCTTATTAGCCTAGAACGCATTAATTAGTGTAGCCTGGTCAGCCAGTAAGCCCCAGATCTCTACCTCCCCAGTGCTGGAATTATAGGTCTGTGCTACCATGCCTGGGATTTTAGGTGGGTCTTGAGGATCAAACTCAGGTAAGCATATCCCCATAGTGGATATTTCATTATCAAAGGCATTGGAAACATTTGCTATTCACCATTTCCAGTTTAAACTTTGCCTCTATGCTTCTTACTATACAAAAGTTTTAAAGTGTTTGATAACAATCTTAGTAGGTTATTCCTTTTGTTTTTCCCTAGCATTTGGCATATGCATAATAAGATCTTATTCCAAATTTTAACTTGTATTTCATATAAGATTATGTAGGCAACTAATGAAAGGCAGATAAACAATTGTTCCAATACTAGTAATCAATTCTCCCCTAATTGAAAAGTGGCTTTTCTAATATGTTGCACTCTCCTGTGTAGCCCATCCATGTGGGGCTCCATACTCTACTTCATTACTGAATTTGTTCATTTTGGCAACATTATTATATCTTTAATGACTGTGATCATATATCTGATGGAGTAGGCCAGTAACCTCTTCCCTCTGCTATCAATTAGGAAATATTTTTAATCTCTCTGCCTATCAATTACATTTTTATTGGTCCTTCTGCTTAGTAATTCTTCCAGATGACCCTTCTATTCAACTTGTCATTTAAGAAAATCAATTAAGATCTCAATTGAGATGCCTCTCAATGTAGTTTCATGTGAGTGTGCAGCCCCACTTATTTTGAAACCATTATAAATGTAGAAATTTTCTTGCATATCCTCTGTTGACTTTATCTCAATGTATTTCAAAGATTTTGTCCTTCTACTTTTTTCCCTTCCCCATAACATTTAAAAAATATTTTATTTATTTATTTGACAGAGAAAGAGAGAGAGATAGGAAGGGAGAGAATGGTTGTGCCAGGGCCTCGAGCCACTGCAAATGAACTCCAGACATGTGCATCCCCTTGGCTAACGTGGGTCCTGGGGAATCGAACCTGGGTCCTTTGGCTTTGCAGGCAAATCCTTTAACCACTAAGCCATCCCTTCAGCCTCCCTCATAACATTTTTCTAACTTTGATTGTTAATATTTAGATGATTAACTTGAGACATAGTAAACATTTTTCTTTCTCTTTTCTTCAACTCGCCTCATTTGCTATAGTGTGAATACAGTAGAAAGAGTATGTAATTGGTTACCAGAAACCCTGGCTCTGACATACACTTGGTGAAGCTTAGAACACCTGGTTCTTTATTTACATGTACTAAATTCTACAGTGGTCCTCATAGGAGTTATGTTATGTTTGTTTTAAATGCCAGCCATCTATTTCTGAATATAGAGCTTATAGGATATTGTGCTAGGGCACTCAGATAATACTTTCTTATGGATGGTATATTTCGTTAGGATAGGCTAGTTGCTATACCAAATAGGCTTCACAGATGTGTTAACACAATGAAATTGATGTAATGTGTTTCTTGCTCCCTTGACAATCAAATATAGATATTCTCATACACTGTCTCTCCTGGGATGCTTTCTTCTAAGAGAAGATTCAGGAGCCTGCACTCTGTTTACTTGGAGGTTCCATCACTCCTCTGGTCCTCAGAGAAACTACCAAGGAATACGCAGAAGGTTCTCATTATCCAAGACAGAAAGGCCATTTATCACTACCCCTTCTTCCATTGGCCTCAGGATGGAAGGATAATGTAACTCACAATGAAGCATTCTGGAAAATATGGTCCAGAGATGAGCTCAGAGAAAGAAGATTAGGATTTTTTTAGAAGTATATAGCTATCTCTGTTATGTGTATTATTGGGGAAAGGAGAGATGGTATTTATATTGTGTGTGTGTGTGTGTGTGAGAGAGAGAGAGAGAGAGAGAGAGAGAGAGAGAGATTTGTGGAAAGCAGAGGAGACACTTGTCTCTGTGTGGTTCATCTGAAAATAACTCAGAACGGAGTCCAAAGTTACTTGAGCAAGTTCTCGTCCCCATGCTTTCTACCCTCTTTCCTTCATGCTACATGACCCACTTTCTTTTTTTAGCAAAAATAGCCTAAGTGCTTTTGGAGAGTATTTTCTGTGTGTGTCTCATAAGAGGATATAGGACAGAAGGACTGTGCCCACTGAGAGACCTCACTCTACATGAAGACTCTTGGAACCACCCGTCTTCTTCCACGTCCCATTGTCAGGTCAGACCCACTTGAAGCTCTTGCTGTCAGTAATTCTCCAGCCTGCTGTGCCTTTAGACCAGTGATAATGATATTAATAATGACCATGGTGAATTTTCTCATCTCTTACTCTCTCCAGGCTCCATGCAAAAAGACTGTTCCTGTGGCACTCTTGACAGTCCTGTGAAGGAGACACTACTATCACATCCAATTTCAGGGAACAAACATGGTAAGAAACTTACTTGAGCCTACAGGTGATGGGTAAGGTTAGAACTCTAGCAGCAATTTGTCTGCAAAACCCGTGACGTGAATAGCCATGCTGTGGGTTGAGAAATCCTCCCTGTTGTTCTGAGTTTTAAATAAAAACTTCATAGCCTACTTAACAACTCCATCCTGTTCGGGCTTATGAATTCCTGTCCAAATTTACCTCTTGACAAGAGTGCACATACACCTGCACACATATACATATGTGCACATGCAACAGTAACAAAGTAAAATTTTCCCCTCCAGCCATGTGAGTATTTAATTTTCTGTTTTCACCATGTCCATTTACCTTTGGACCCATTCATAGAAATGCTTACTGAGCTTCTACTCAGTGCCAATCATGATGCGAGGTGCTGGGGATGTAGAAATGAGCAAGATAGAACAATAACTGGCCTTTGTGAAGTTCTATCCTATGAAGGAGATAGGTAATACATGGGTACAATAGAAGTCAGGATCAGGTGGTTTGCTTCACATCACGAGACACACACAGTATGGTAAAGTACTGTAGCACAGTTCAGGTTGGGCTGTTCGAATCCGTGTTAGGGAATGCATGTTTCAGCCAATGGGTGTCTCCAGGGAAGTACGAATGGAAGCCCCAGGACTGGGGAGATAACTTGGTTATCTGGGGAGATGACATGCTTCCTTGAAAACATGAGGACCTGAGTTTGATCCCCAGAACCAACATTAAAAATGAAAGGTTGGCTGTGCTGGCATGTACTTAAAATCGCAGCACTGAGGAGGCGGAGATAGGCAGATTCCTGGGGCTGTCTGGCCAGCCAATCTATAGCACTAGGAGACCTCCAGGTTAATGAGAGACCTTATCTCAAAAAAGGTAGATGGAACCTAAAGGCTGATATCTGAGGTTGTCATCTGGCCTATTTGCATATGTACACACATGAATGCACGCATGCACGCACACACACACACACACATGCATGCGCACACACACACGTATGAATGCCAGTGCCACAAACCTGGGGAAGAAAACTATCACGGGCAGAAGGCCTGAGATGGAAATGAGCGTGGCTTATTGAAGGAACCGAGACAAAGTCTATGTAAGGAGGGAAAAGGCAGAAGTGGCCACAGTGGGCTTGGAGAGGAAGCTGAAACTAGATCACTTGGAGCCATGGAGAATAGGGAGATACTGGGTTTGCTCTGTAGATGCGGACGATAGTACTTGGTGGTTTTAAACTAGGTAATAATGTGATCTGACTTACATTTTAAGATCACTCTTGCTGCTCTTATTAAATACCAACTTGATGTTCTGAAAGCTTCCTTCCAGCAGGAGTGGATCTTATTAACATCCAATGAGAGTTTGATTTGTAAACTCCACGCCTCATAGGAGTAATGGCAAGCCTGCATTCCAGATCATGCAAATGCAATCCAGCTAACCGTGCCGGGGACACTCCATGAATCTTATGCACTGTGGAAACTGGAATTGAGTAGTTTGCAAAGTTTCAATTGGGACTAAATTTGGCATCTGATCTCTAGGTCAAGGCAAACTCTGCTTGTACCTGCTGTAAATAGGATATTCAGGCACATTTGATGCCCAGGTTTGCATTAGAAGTGTAAATATACAATGGTTTCAAAACTATGAGGCCTCTTTTTAAAAAGTCTGTCTTAATATTTATAAATAACAATTTTCTCCATAAACTGCACTAATAGGCTGGACCTATACCTCAGTCAGTAAAGTGTTTTCTACATAAACATTTAAAAAATGAGTTTTAGGCTGCAGAGATGGCTTAGCAGTTAAGGCATTTGCCTGCAAAGCCAAAGGATCCCGGTTTGATTCTCCAGGACCCATGTAAGCCAGATGCACAAGGGAGTGCATGCATCTGGAGTTCATTTGCAATGGCTGGAGGCCCTGGTGCACCCATTCTCTCTCTCTCTCTCTTTCAAATAAATAAATAAAACATATTGAAAAACGAGTTTTGATCTCCAGTACCCATGTCAAAGCCAGGTATGGCAGCATGTGCCTGTAGTATCACAGGTGGGAAGGTAGATATAGGAAAATCTCTGGGACTTGCTGACTGCTGGCTAGCTTGTCCAACCAAATCATCACGCTCTGGGGTCAGTGAGAGATCCTGTTTCAAAAAACAAAGCAGAGGGCTGGAGAAATATCTCAGTGGTTAAGTTGCTTGCCTGCCTAACCTAACAGAGTTCAATTCTGCAGTACCCACGTTGAGCCAGATGCACAGAGTGACACATGCATCTGGAGTTCATTTGCAGTGGCTGGAGGCCTTGGCGTGCCCAATACACAGTTTCTCTCTGTATCTCTCAGCTTCAAATAAATAAATAAAATAATTTAAAAAATAACCAAGGTGGAGAATGACTGAGAACGACATTGGATATTAACACTGGCACATACACACACAGGCTATGCACATACATCTGTACACATGCCTACATACATGTCCACATATGAACATGGATACACCCACTCACAAATACACACACATGCAAGAAAGAAATTTAAATATATGTGAATACATAGACACAACCCTCACTAACATGCTTTCCCTTCACCTACAGGATCCCACTGTAAACTTTAAAGCGCTGCATGATCCCACCCTAAAACAAATGCAAACCGACATTGTTTCTGTAAGAAGGGTGTTAGGAGACAAAACCCTAGAAAGAGCTGAGGCTTGCAAAAAAAAAAAAAAAAAACCACACGAAGGACACGATGATAAGAAAGGCTTTTTGAGCTAAGTTTAGAGCAAGAAGGAAAAAGGAAGGGATTGGGAACGGGTGATGCAACGCGACCAGATGACGGTGAAAAGCAGAAGCTCTTCATTCTCGCTCTGCTCCCACCTTCTCCCCTGAGGAGCAAGAGCTCAGAGCTGCCAGGACCAAGCTCACAATGCTCCGACAGAGTAAGCACTCCTTTTGGAAAAGGAGCACATGGCTCTGGCATGCACCAGAGGTAAAGACAGAGCAGACGGCAGGTAAGGTAAAGACTGAAGTGTTGGCAATGCAGCAGAGTGAAGCCATACATATGCAAGGTCCTAGGGGACTCCTGCTGTGGACCCCACCTAGCACATCCAAGCCCTAAGGATTTACAGAATGAGCCTCTCTGGTCTTAACCTTTTCTTTTCTCCCTCAAACAATCCAGACCCCTGAATGATTTCATAGTTGAGCTGCTCAGACTATTAAATGCTAGCAAGGGACCCAGGATTCTCCCAAACACCCCAAAGATCTGAAGAACGCCTGTCTGCAGAGGAGTTCAGCAAGCACTGCCATTTTTGAAATTTTGCTCTGAGTTAATTTAGCTGGTCAGTAACTGAATACTACCATTGTCAGTAAGAACCAAGCTACAAGATGCATGAGAGAGAACTGCTATGTGAGGGCCAAGGTAGATTCCTGAATGTACACCAGTTCTTGCCATGATTTTCAGCAAATTCCAGGCGCTCTGAGCTTGAGGCATGCCTAATTCGTTCTTTAGGACTGTTCACCCACTCTCTCCACCCTCCTAATCATTCCCCCAAACTGCAGGTGGAAAGATCTTTACATATCATCCTGCTGTTTGATACTCTGCTGACTTCCTACTGGGTCTAGAATACAGATCAAAATCCATTACCATGGCCATAGGATGCCCCCCAGGCCCGCAGTCCCCTGTCACTCCATAATCACTCCTGCAAATTTCAGCTCCATGTCATAAAGAGATGTTCTTGGACCACCTGATTAGATCAGATACCTTTATTATAGCCTTTTCTTGCCTGCATCATCACAGCATGCTTACACCCCTCCAGGAGGGAAGCTGCAGGTGCTAGGAACCCCGCTGCCTGCTCTCTGTTATAAGAACAGATTACAAGTATGGAGTATCTATTACACACCAACACTGTGCTGAGTGTTTCCTTGCACAGTAGAATCCCACTTCAGGTTTGTCAGGATCTTATGACTTAAGAAACTGGGGGCTAGAGAAATGACCCAATGGATAAAGTACTTATTGCACAAGCATAAGGATCAGAGTTCAGATCTCCCAGCACCCACCAAAGAGCCAGTCCTGGTAGTACACGCCTGTCATCCTAGCACTGATCAGGGAGCTTCAGAGTTAGTGAGAGACTGTCTCAACACCTAAAGTGGAAAGCAGCTGAAGAAGACCCAAGATGTCAACCTCTGGCCTCCACAGTTACACAAGTGTATGAACACCTATACACACACACACACACACACACACACACACACACACACTCTAGATTATACCCCAGATACACTCTATGCTGGGTGTTCCCAGGCATATCAGAATCTCACTTCTGGCTTGTCAGGATCTCATGAAACAAGAAACAAGCATAAAAGCCAGGCGTGGTAGTGCCCACCTTCAATCCCAGCACTGGGGAGGTAGAGGTAGGAGGATCACCATGAGTTTGAGGCTATCCTGAGATTGCATAGTGAATTCCAGGTCAGCCTGAGCTAGAATGAGAGCCTAAAAAAAAAAAAAAAAAAAAAAAAAAAAAAAAAAGAAAGAAAGAAAGAAAGAAAGAAAGAAAGAAAGAGGAAATGGAAAGAAAGAAAACAAATCAGTTGTCGAAAGCCAGACAATTTCCAAGTAGGGAGTGAGCCTAGATGATTCCAGAACACACATGCACTTAACTTGTAATTTAGTGGTTTTGAGTGGTTCCTGGGACTTGCAGCATTAGTTCCCCCTAGACCTTGGGAGAAGTGCAGAATCTCAGACTCCATCCTGGACGTAGATCATCAAAATCTCCAGGGTTGGGCCCTGAAAGCCTGCATCCAAATTCAACGAGATTCCAGCTGGGGATGACGTGCACTCGGACTTGTGAATTACGGCGTCAAGCCATACTTCCACCCTGCCCTAGCTCTACAACCTAGGCACTTTATAATTGTTAAATGTATGGCAGGGAGGAAGGGAGAGAGGGAGAAGGAATGCAGGCAGGCCAACCTCCTCCCAAGTAAGTGGCTTGGAGGTTGCCATGGTTTGACCATACTTTAATCTCCAAATTGCAAAAACATTAACATTATTGATTGATCAGACATCAATCCAACAGAAATTTAATTAAATTAGAATGTGTCACTGAGCAGACCTGGCTGCGTCATGCATAAATCTCAGGTAATAAGTTGACAAAGAGACAGCAGCCAGGCATGTCCAGTTGTGACTGGATTCAGCCTCCGTCATTTTCTCATCCCGGGCTGCAGAGGTGGGGGAATGTTGCAGGTAAAATGGGGTGAGCTTCTGATTTATGGCACCCATGGAGTCCCCAGCAGCTGCAAAATCCAAGCAGTGCCTTCCCTGTATGATTTACCGCTGCCCTGGGCTGGCCAGACGACGCCGAGGAAAGGCCCATGCCTTGGGCCAGCCCCTGCTTAAAATGCTGACCATGCTTAGATGTCCTGGGTGAGAGGATTAGCACTTGGGGTGTCCTCCCAGCAAACGTGTCCTCCTGAGGAGGCAAGTCCACAGAGGGAGGGAAACCTGCTCTTGTTTGGCCCTTGTCTACCCCGCTTCAGGAATGTATTTTGGTGTCAGCTAGTGGCTGCACCTGCTGTCCCAGAAACAGGTCTGGAACAGCCCCAGCGGGCTCCAGCCTCAAGGCAAATGTATCCTTAACTTGCTCAGCCCAGCTTCCCTCGGGCAGGCCAGGGGCATGGGCACTGGGGAGTAGTCAGAGCATGTTGAGAAGGAACAGACAGTGGGAGGGTGGCCTCCATGCCTGGAAAGGTCTAAATTCTTTGGGGCAGGGGTAAAGGGATGTCTGAGGACAAGATAATACAGGGGACAGGAAAGAAACCACAGAAACAAATGCTCTTCAGAGAAGTAGAAGTCACACAGGCCATTATGTTTTTTTCTTTTCTTTGTCCCTGTTAGGAAGGCTGCCTGGTGGAGACGCTTCTAACAATGATCTGAGCTTATTCCTATTGCTTTCTTGATTACCCTCAAACAATCGCAGACTCACATTCCCTTCCTAATAGCCATATTCCATGTAAAAAGCAATGTCCTATGATAAGCATATACTCTACCGAGGCCCCAGACTGACCTCCAGCTAGCAGGCATTTATTCCTTAACAGCCCCCCCCCCCCCCAAGTTTCTGCAGTATAACTAAGGCTTTGCTCCTAAGCAAATGGGACTTCCACCTGTTTGTACAATTAAAGTTTTATCAGAACACCATATGTTACACCATGCCCTTGGCTGCTGTTTTCATGATAGATAGTTGAGTATTTGTGACAGTCTAGACCAGAAAACCAAAAATATTTAATACTAGTTCCTTTATAGAAAAATGTTGGCTGATCCTCATGCTAAAGACATACGAATGGCTAAGAACACTGGCTCAGGACTCACAGAGGTTTGGGCTTGAAGACCGTTTTCCCAACTATTAAGCTGTGTGGCCTTCAGTGAGAAAAGTTCCCTCTCTGAGCTTCAATTTCCTTCTCTGTGGGTAGAGTTAACAAAAGTTCGCATCTCACATTATGGAAATGCAGTAAATTACAGTATTAAAATTAAGTTCATTGCAGACCAATTGCTGGTTTTTTTTTTTTTTTTTTTTTTTTTTTGGTTTTTCGAGGTAGAGTCTCACTCTGGTCCAGGCTGACCTGGAATTCACTATGTAGTGTCAGGCTGGCCTTGAACTCACAGCAGTCCTCCTACCCCTGCTTCCCGAGTGCTGGGATTAAAGGCATGTGTCACCACGCCCGGTTACCATTTGCTTTTATAGATGGGATTTCCTTTAAGATCAAAAATTGATTCCGATTAGACTCTTGTGATTTCCATCACACAGGCACGAGTTGTCTTCAGGTTTGAGGAGTGCACAATTGTAGGACTAGACCTTCTAGACCTTAGTTGGGAAAATGAGTCTGCCTCTTCCCCTCCACCAGGTGCAGAGGACCAGTCAGAACAATTATGAAGAAAGGAACCATTTCACCACAAGGCCTGTGCTGGCATTCTTCCGGGACGTGCTTGCATTTGGAACGTGAAGGATGTCTCAATCGATCATGTGAGCCAGGGAGATAGGAACACTGGTTCTGAGGAAGTGGGGACTTCCTTGAAATGTCTCTTTTCTTTGTCCTCTGAACCCCAACACTTGCCCTGGTTGGATCTTTGCCAGCAGGGACGCCCATCCGCCTTTTCCTGGCAGAGACGAGGGTGGAGTGTAGGGCAGGCTATGGCCTATGGAGTTCAGGTCACAGGACCAGAGCTATGGTTAGAGACATAGCAGCAGAGCCTTTCTGTCAACTCTGGCCAGGGAAAGAGTTCCTGAAGCCAATGGTGATACACCAGAGCCCATTGAGTTCCTGAAGGTCAGGTCCCCATCTGAAGAATCATACACAAATATATTCTTACTAACAATAGGCAACATTGGTGAACTTGGGTCTTGTACTAAGCAACCCAAGGAGTAGGTATTTTCTCTCTTCATCCACCAGCTGAGAAAAAAATGAAATTTATAGAGGTTGGGTGATTTGCCTGATGTAGAAACACTCAGTATGTCAATGTTGATGGGTGGGGGAGGGGCTTGCATGTGTGGATGGAAGACATAGTTCTGCATGGAACTAAAACTTCTGCATGTTACACTTTGCACCACTGACTCTTAACCATCTCCATAACCCAGGCACCTAGTTCAATGAGAGATACTCAAATTGTTTCAGGAACTGGGAACGAACAACATTTTAGATCACAAGGACCAGGGATTTTCTTCAAGTCTGTCATTAACAGTCAAGATACATCACTTACAATATGAGATGGCGAAGGAGACAGGGAGAGAGAGCAAAAAGAGAGGGAGATATGGATGGTTTGCTAGGTAGATGGATACATGTGCTCAATAATGCCTAAGAGATGGTAGGTGGCCTCCAGATGGAGGCTGTGCTCATCATAGCTTTCATGAGCATCACATTCTCTCCTGCTCCGCTCATCACCTCCTTCACTCTTGTTAGTTGGACAAAGTGGCCGATGCCTGCCGTTTGACAGGTCCATTTCCTAGTGGATCTCCCTAGCTGTGGATCGCTCTCAGGCCAGCCCAGGAGGAGACAATGGTAGGGCAGGGAGCTCTTAGGAGCAGGCTTTGTATGTTTTATGGTGGAGCTTCTCTGCCCAGCTACTCACGAACATCTCAATTCTTAAAAGACCTGAGTACAACACAAATTGCTGGGCAGAATGCAGCTCCGAACTGTCAGCATGCCCTGCTATTTTCCCACTTCACAAATACAAAAAGTTGAGGCTTAGAGATACAATAAGGTTGACCTGGGACAGTTGCATGGCCAGCTGTTGAGTGAGGAATGTAACATTCTAGGTGACCTCTTTTTAACATTCTGTTACCCAAGTTTCCATATTTAATATAAATTTATGTTTATTATTAAAGGGGAAAATCTCTAAAAGTTGATATGAGCAAAATCATTGGCTTTGGGTTGGGTATGGTGGTGCATGTCTTTAATCCCAATACTTAGAAGGCCGAGGTAGGAGGATCACCATGAGTTCGAGGCCACCCCGAGACTACAGAGTGAATTCTGGGTCAGCTGACTAGAGCAAGAGTCTACCTCATAAAACAAACAAGCCAAAAAAAAAAAAAGTTGTTGACTTTGGAAGACGTGGCCTTGTTGAGTGCAGGTTTGGAGGCAGGTGAAGAAATGAGCACTGGTTGTTAAATGGCATGGGGTTTCCTTTGGAGGGAAGTAGAAATGGTCCAAAATTGTAGCATAGTAATGATTGCACAACTCCATAAATATGGGAAACCCATTAAAGTTCACATTTTATATGGGTGATTTTTTTGTAGACACACAAACATTTGTATATATATATGTGCCTAATAATAATTTAAAAAGCTCCTCCTACTTTGGATAAGAAATGGATAGTGAGCAGTGTCTGTTCTAGGGCAGGAGAGTGTCAGCCAGCCAGTGAGTAAGCAGGTGTGTGCTTAAGCTTGGTCCCACAAGGGGACAAAACCTACCTTCTGCATGCTCATACCCTCTCATGGGCACTCTTGCCCTGCTGCAAATGGCCAGCAGTTGCTTCCTTTGCAAACGCTTATGAAACTCAGAGAAAGAATGCATGGCCAATGCCACATCAGACAAATAACGAGGGGAGAAGTGGCTACTGGCCTCCTTGACCCAGGACCATTCGAGGTACACAGACCTTAGCCTCTCCCCTGAGCCTGGGTACGACAGAGCTGGCTATGGGAAGGACATGGGGTGATCCTGCTTTTATGACTGTATTGATTTATCCTCCACCTGCAGCTGAGAACCTAGCTCAGACAGACAATAAAAATAAGTACTTAACTGTATCACAAGCTCTGCCCACTAAAATGGATTTTACACTTAAAGAGACAGCTGATCTGGGGAGGGTTTTAATGACATTTTTAAGTTTTAAATTAAAAAGAATCTAATCTTTGAAAACACATAAATCATCTCACTTCCATTACTCGTCGTGGTGAACTCCTCATAATGTTTCCAGGTATGGGAGACCTGGGGGTGGAGGGGGATTGTGAACAGGGAGCAAGTGGAAAGGGTTCCTTAAATGTAGTTTATCTAGTAAAGATGGTAGCTTCATGCCCACGCATAAAGAGGGAAGGGATGCTAGGAGCAGGGAGGGGAACAAGGAGAAGGAAGAGTGGAAAGGGTGGGGCTAGGCAAGTAATATTTATTTGTAGTCTTTAATACCCTTACCAAAGTCCTTCTGGACAGCACCAAAGAAAATCACCGCACAGGAAACCTGAATGCCTATTGCATCACCCCTGCTTGTTTACTGCTGTTTTATTTCTAACAATGCCAGTCTCCCTTGCTGAGGGCAGAAATGCTGCCTGATTGATCTGTATGTTTTGATCAGTCCTCTATACTGAGGATGGGACTGTGATAGTTAATGTTCACTGTCGAGTAGAGTGGATTGAGACACATCATTGGGCATGTCTGTAAGAGTGTTTCTAGAAAGGTAAATGGAAGAGGAAAGACTTACCCAGAACGTGAGTAGCACCATCTCATGGGCTGCAGTTCCAGAATGAATACAAAGAGAATGTGACCTGAGCACCAGCATTCATTTCTCTCTGCTTCCTGCCTCACTCCTGTGGCCACCACGCCTCCCCCACCTTGATGGACAGTAACCCCTCTTGGAGTGGAAATAAACTCTTCCCCCTTGAAGTTGTTTTAGTCAGGTATTTGGTTACATAAACTAATATAAGGGTATAGCCGAGAATGGCTGACAGGTTGGATAGACACACAAACAGGGGAAGGGAGATGTTCAAGTCATGGGCTGTGAGTTTAGTTTGCGAGCTGTCTGACTGGCAGAGTGCACTTGAGTCTGTAACAGCCTGGGGATTGGGGATCTGGAGACATAATAGAAAGACCTGGGTGAGAAAATAGATGGCCCAAATCACAAAGCCAGAGTGTCTGACTCCTTTCTCATCTATCTCGTCAGACACATGTGCCTTTTGTCATTTGTTCCTTTGGTTGGTGTGGGAAGAATGTTTGAACACAACGAAAACCTAGACCTTTCTTTTACAGGCAAAATATAGCTATGTCACCAGGAAATCGAGGGCACAATTCATTTTACATGCTTTGAGTAGTGTCCAGAACACATCACCATGTCAGGAGAGATCTCAAAGGAAACCAGGATAATTTGCCACCTTCTAATAGTAATTCACACCTTCACTATAAGTCATGTACAAATTCATTCAGCAGAGACCAGAGCCCCTACCCTACTTTCTAGACACACTGAATCCAATGACAGTAACATTGTCTTCCCCAAGAATAAGGCAGTGAGCACAAGGGCTCCCCTCAGGCATCCTGGCCAAAGGATCTGTGCAGGTCTCTCCTCCATGGTGATGTGCAACTCCGCTGTGTCCCTTCTCTGGCTTCCTGACATTTATGAAGAAGTCAGGCTTGAAGAACAAAGCTAACATGTATCATGTGCATATCCATGTAGCATGAATGAGTGTTGGATCTGATACTAGGAACTTCTTAGAATTTTAATACAGACATCATACATATAAATAATATATTCAATAACATATATTAAAGATATATCAGTAGACATAGACGTGTGTTATGTGGGGTGCATTCTTTTATTAAAATTGTGCAGTGAAGAGGAGTGCATTCTAACATATGTGAGTATCGATTTAAAAATCTGTAAAAGTGCATAATAATTAACTGAGGATGGGAAAACACGCAAGCAGAATGGTGAACATCATTGAAGCGGAGTCATAATTATTTGAGGGTTTGTTATACCTCTTGCAAGTAGAACTGTAAAATGACTCAGGGACTTGTATGATTGCCTCCTGCTGAGCAGGGTGAGAACGTATGAGCAGTCTGCGGTACTATTTGTATGGCTGCATTCTTCTGTATGGTAAGAGGGAAGGGGTTTTGCAGAAGCAGCTAAGGTCCCTGGTCATTTTGGGTTGATCCTCCGGGAGAGTACTGTAGGTGGCCTGGTTTACTCTGAGGAGATTACACTCACACACCCCAAGCAGAGGGGCTTTTCTCATGCTTGCCTTGACAATGCAAAGCTCCTTGAGATCTGCTTTGGAAGGAAATGAATTCTGTCAATTATGAAGAGAGCTTGGCAAGGGTCCTCGAGCCTGACTTGAGAAGCCATTGATTATTACCATGAAGACCCTGAACAGGTGGCTCAGAAAAGCTGTGACCAAACCAAACCACAGAGACTCTGAGTTAAAACATGGGTGACATCTCAAGCTACTAAATTGATGGCGCTTTGATATATAGCGATAGGTAATTAGTAAATCATTTTGAGTTTCCAATTTTCTATAATTAAAAAGAATGATTCAATAAAGCATGAACAGGCATTCAAGGGACAGAAGCAGTGTTTAAGAGTGTGGACGGAGACCTGGATCCATTTCCATTTCTACTTCCATCTTGGGCTTTGTACTTGTTCTCTCTGACCCTCTGAGTCTTCTTCAAAATCAGAGGTGGGGGTCCACTGCTAGGAGCATCTGAAGGTAAGGCAAGGGACTCCTGTATCAGGAGCGAGGGCTGGTGCAACTGTGATGAGAAGGGTGGCAAGGTGTCACTGAGCGAGTATTTGAGGATTCACACCGTGGAGACCTGCTGTTACCATCTCCTGTGTGACCTCAGGCAAGACAGCTCATCATTGCTGTGCCTTGATGGCAACATCAGTGAGGTTTTTTTTTTTTTTTTTTTTTTTTTTTTAATGTGGTTTTCTCTGTTAAGAGCTTGGGGGGGAGGGGCAGGAGAGTTGCCTTGGAGATTCATGTGTCACCTGTGGTCATCTTGAGGTCCTTTTCTGGACTTTGTGTTTGAGGAGGTCAAATACCACCCTCACCTGCCCCAGGTGAGGAGTTCCATCACAAGGACATCCAGCAGTTCTGACAAGGCTGCGATAAATCCCTAAGCACTCCAGGGAAAGAAAGTGACAAGGACACTAGTCATGGTTGAAAAGACTCAGAGAGAGAGAGAGTGGGAATTACAGAGAGAGAACTGCTATAATTACCTTAATTTGAACTTGGCAGTGGTCAGAGCTGTCAATGACACTTTTGTTCTTGGGGACAAGGTGACACTGGGTCATTTTAATGACCATGAGGTTCTCTGTTTCACTGTGACTGAGAGATGCCACTCTAAGAGCTGCAGGACATAGATCCAAAGTGGGGAACAGACTACCAGAAAGAGAAGTGGCTTCTTGTGCCCCCAGCAGGACAGAAGCAGCCACATGACATTTGCTTCATTGAAGGAGAATGGCCCAGGACACCTAGGTTTCTGGGAAAGAAAATGACATCTGCTTCATGTTTTCTTCTAGCAAACTCTCTTGAAAGCCTGTGTTCCTGCTGTAGAAGGAAACCCACCATTTATTGAGTTCCTATCCTGTGACAAACATGGTCAAGATTGCTTTTTGTGTATTTGCCTTTTGAATGTGCCTGCAAGTAGGATTGTTTCCTTCTGCCCTGGTGACACCTTAGCCTGAACTTATCCATGTATTTACAGCTTATGCATTGTGGGAGTTTTTGCAAGCTTTGTGAAATTCACTGTGGATAGAAGCAACTTATTATAAAATAAATACTCAGAGGTAGGCATTATCAATCTCTCTCTCTCTCTCTCTCTCTCTCTCTCTCATATATATATATATATATATATATATATATATATATATATATGTGTGTGTGTGTGTGTGTGTGTGTGTGTGTGTGTGTGTGCAGGTGTGTATTCTCATTCATGTGGAGGCCAAAGGGCAACTTTCATGTCATCCTCAGGAATACCACTTCCTTTAGACAGTGGACTGGAGCTCAGAAATAAGGTTAAACTTGCTGGCCATAGAGCTCCAGGAGTCTTCTTGTCTCTGCCTCTCTTACACTAGGATTATAGGCATGTGCCACCACACTGAGCATTTTCATGAGGGTATCGGAGATTGAACTGAGGTCCTCATGCTTATGAGGCAAACACTTTACCAGTTGAACTCTCTTCCAGCTCCTATTAGCCTTCTCTTATAGATAATATGGCTAAAGCTTTGAGAAGAATTTCTCCAACACTTATGCAAGATGGACATGAGCTGAGGTGTCCAACAATGGCTGTCTGCTGGCTAGAGAAAGTGAGAACCAGGTAGTTGCTCAGTCCATGAAGGTCTGGAGGATTCCTGGAGAGCCACTGATCTTTTGTCCATATAGGCAGGCAGAAAATGCTGGGTTGTGATGTCAGCAAAGGATGGTAGGAACGGAGTAGATTCACTCACTAGCAAGGAGCAAAGGTGAGCAGGAAAAAACAGCTCTAGGCCAGGCGTGGTGGCACACACCTTTAATCTCAACACTCGGGAAGGCAGAGGTAGGAGGATCGCCATGAGTTCGAGACCGCCCTGAGACTACATAGTGAATTCCAGGTCAGCCTGGGCTAGAATGAGACCCTACCTTGAAAAACAAAACAAACAAACAAAAAGCTCTCCCTTTTCCTCAGACATCTCTATATCTGGGCCACTGCTGGCCACTCGGGGGGAGATTTGTTGCTCTCAATTAATCTTTCCAAGAAATACCCTCATAGATCTTTTCCGAGTCATGTCTCTTTATTGATTCCGGATCAGTTAAATTGACATTTGAGGCTAACCATTATGTTCGTGTTCCCTCTCAGCATGTCCGGGTACCATCCTGATGCCCATGGATATCACCTCCATGGACCAAACCAGCACCTATCCCAGTGTGTACTAGTCCCATGTTGGAAATCACTTTAGCATACTTTGCTAGACATTGCCTGAACATATGGATGGCTTCTTTCAAATGCCTGAGGAAATGTCAGCTTTAAAACCTGCTTCTTCATCCAGTTCAGTTCTATGCTTCTGGCCATGGAGAAACCATTATACCTGCTGCCAGAGCTGTGCTAGCCAGGGATCTGCTCCCTGATGCTGGTGTGTGATCCTTGCTCTTTCTCCTCTAGCCCAGGCAACTTGTGGAGTCTGAAGAGGAAACAAGTCAATGATGCAGACCATAATCCTGAGCCTTGAAAACACACTCTGCCCCATAGCTGAGGCAGGATTTGGTATTTCCACATGGCCAGGCAGGAAGCAAAGAGACAAGTAAGCACTGATGTCTGAGATGATACTGTGTCCCAATATTAGGTTCTGTTGCCTACCCACACTGCTAGCCTGATTTTAAGATGAGAAAACTAACGGGAGAAAGCTGCGCGTGGTTCAAACCCCAGGACTAATCAGAACAAACCTCAGGCTAGGAGTTGAAACAGATCGTTATGGTTCAGATGGCCACAGTTCTCTACTCCCTGCTGTAGGGTGAAAGGGTCAGGTGGCTTAGACTGGCTATTGGTTTCTCTGGGGTTGGTCACTATGGAAACTCACCCTCCTCTTTGCTTTAGATCCAGCTCTAGAGCAAAGACTAAGAGATTTAGGGGGCTCGTTCCCAAATTTACCATAGTGCCTTGTTTGGTCTGCCTGGAACATCACCTTGGAACCTCTGTTTCAGTTCCGTAAACTGGAGTATCCACATGGTGCAGTGAGGTTGTTGAAACCCAGTGCCCCACAGAGGGATGGCTCAGATTCCCCAATTAGTAACATGCTGTCGGGTTCAATTCTTTTCATGCTGAAATTGCGCAGGCAGAATTCTCAGCTGCAGTAAAGGACTTTTTTAAAAAAAAATTCTCTTACAAAACATATATTAATTGGTTTGGATTTTTAAAATAACAAATGACAACTCCAAGCACAAAGTGCCATGACCCAGATTGGGATGAGGCAGGAGGAAGGAGCAGGGAGGGACCAGGGGAACTCCCTGGATGCAGGGGTCAAGGGTGCCCCCATTGTTTTATAGGAAGATGACTCCTTTAGCACTGGATTTCCCAGCCCCCTGCTGAAGTGCTGTCTTCTGTGCCTGGCATTCCGATGTTCTGATAATCTTCACTATGGGAAGAGGGCAGGTGGGTTGGGCATTGGGCACCTAGCATGGCCATTCAGGAGCCAGGTGCAGAGCTGGAATGAATCAGAACTGGCCTGGCACCAAAGCCTTATTTCAGCTAAATGGAGACTTGGAGGCAGGTATAGCAGAAGCACTAGATGTTCACTAAATCCCATTTCTTTTTTTTCTGAGAAAACAGCTTTTTCACTTTTCCCAGTAGCTTTTCCAGATCAGGCAGAGCCATGTGACTTGGTTTTGGCCAATAAAATGTGAATAAAGTAAATGATGACATTTCTAACTTGGTCATGCAAGGTTTTTTTTTTGTTTGTTTGTTTGTTGTTTTTTCGAGGTAGGGTCTCACTCTGGCCCAGGCTGACCTGGAATTCACTATGTAGTCTCAGGGTGGCCTTGAGCTCACAGTGATCCTCCTACTCTGCCTCCCGAGTGCTGGGATTAAAGGCGTGCACCACTACACCCAGCTCTTTTTGTTTTTGATCCATTTTCTTCTCTATCCTCATCACCTAGGTACTTAGTAAGGAAGACAGAGAAGCCAGAACATGTCAAGAGTCCCATTCTGGAGTCTTTGAGCACCTTTTGAAGGAAAGCCATCCCACTAGGACCACCCTTATGGCTTGTGTAGAGGGTCTAGAAGGGGAAAAAAAAACTCTGTGAACCCTCTACACACACTCTTCACCAATGCCTGCTCTTTCTCCTTCTCTCCAGCATCCATCTCAAACACCAATCTCCTGTCCTAAAGTCCCTACATCTTAGGTCTGATGGATACCACACACTTTCTATATGGGACTTCTTTCATCTTTCACAATTCCCTGAAGGAAGCCATGCTAAAACCCATTCTGTAGATGTGAAAACTAACCTGACAGTAAGCAAGTGACTTTCCCTAAATTACCAGTCCACTAACCCTGATGTCCTATCTAGAGGCTGGCTGGTGACCACTGGATATTCCAACAAATCTCAGCACACCTCTTACCAAGTTTCACTGCTCCCAAATCCAAACCGACCCATCCTCCAGTCTATCTGCTCATCCTTCCATCTATACATTCATCCAGCACTGATGGTATGAGCACATGTTCTGAGGCTCCTCTGCAGTGCTGGCCCTCACAGTACAATGGTATGCAAGACCACCTTGCAAAACCTCCAAATGAACAGGAATGATGACAGGAAGCTGTCAACTCAACAGCAGTAAGCAAGGGCGTGGCTAAGGCTTGGAAACACCTGCTTAGACTTCAGGCAAAACAACTGTGATGCAATCCTGGTGGTCAGGTCCGGACTTGGGAAAGACTGAAGACAAAGATCAATGAGGAAGACAGAAAATGCTGGATCATGAGATGGTGGGTGTGAGAAGGGCATAAAAAAAAAAGAAGAAATAGATATGAAAAGCATTTGTAACTGTAGCGAGATGGACAAATAAACACTATAGTTATGAACGAGGTTTGGATGACTGGTTAAGGGCAGGACCTTGGTTACTGTCCGTCCTCTGAATAAGGGGAGACTAGTCATATGACAGTTTCAGTTCCTCCAGGACATTCTTGACACTTTTCTTCTTCTGTCTCCCCTTTGTCTGGGGGTTTGTTTCCTTGCACAGTGGAAATGCAGTGAGTGAAGCTTTGGCGCATGTCCACAGGAGAAGCCCTGCAGCTCCTTCAGCCTCCAACCTCTGGGCAGATGGAGAGATTGGGAATCAGTGAGCAGCTCTCTTAGAAAGCCTGAGCTGGTAGTGAAATGCCAAGTGATGTTATCAATTGATTAACACACAGCCTGCCAGCTTCCTGCACGATAAGATGGGGGCCAATCTAATAGAGAAGGTTCCATTCAGTAGGAAGAAGGAGTTTGTCATCTCCATCACTACCTTGCCCCTTCCTGCACCAGTTCAGTTTCTGTGCTTATTGCTGCATAGCAGTGTAGTATGGAAAAAGTGCACAGTATGGCCCTGACCCAGGATGGATGGTTGCTGCAGGAGGGAATCGGTAGCCTGCCAGCACCCTGCCTGGTAGGGAACATGGAGAGTGTGCTGAGATGTGCTGAGAAGGAGAACAGGGAAAGGGTTCAGGGGAGGGGCCACCAGCTTCTCCGAGCAGATGCCAGAACAGGGAGCATACCTCTTTCCTCCTTCTCTCCCTCCATCTCTCCCTCCCTTTCACTTGTCCTCACTTCCTCCTTCCCTCCCCTTCTTTCCTTCTTCTCATCATTCCTCCCTCTATCCTTCTCTCCCTTCCTCTCCCTTTCCTTTGGAATTATTTGTAGATTGCTCTAACATACATCATGAAGAAGAAATGATCAAAAGAGATTTAGAACAGGTCATTATGGGGGGGGCAATGACTCAGTGACAAACATCTCTGCACACTTACCCAAGATTGCCCGTGCCAGTGCAGGAATCCTGCACTCCATTTGGGACACTCATTTTTGCTTTGAGAGAGAGAGATGTGCTGGTGATTAGGCAGGGAATCCTTTCTCATGACCTGTTATTCAAAAGAGTTAGCTACAGCGTATGAGCCTCAAATTCCATGAACTGAAGAAAATATTCTTTACAAAGGCTCTATCATTTCCCCTCATCTTGTGACAAGACTATAAAGAAAACCTTGTAGTCACCATGATACTTAAATACGTGTTGAGGGGTTGGGGAGATGGATCAGGGAGTACGATCATTTGCTGTCCAAGCACGAGGAAGACTTGAGTTGGATCCCCAGCACCCACATAAAATGTGGGGTGGGATCACATAAAATCACATGACCATAAGCTTTTACCCAAGGAACAATATCATTTCTGCTGGATTTTACTGTTTACATTATAGTAAATGAGAACTCTGTAAGACAGAACAAAAAGAGAGGTTTGGACTGGAGAAATGGCTTAGCAGTTAAGGTGTTTGCCTGCAAAGCCAAAGGATACTGGTAGGATTCTCCAGGAACCATGTAAGACAGATGAATAAGGGGCACATGCATCTGGAGTTTGTTTGCAGTGGCTAAAGGCCCTGGTGTGCCCATTCTCTCTCTGTCTGCCTCTCTTCTATCTCTCTTTCTGCTTGCAAATAAATTTTTAAAAAAATGAGACAGAGGTTTTCCAGCATATAGGGATTCTGTGGACTAATGTCTTTATCTGCTCATTCAAGAATCTGTTCAACCACCAATGCTTAATTAATGAGAAATACATCTGGAATCTGTTCAACCACCAGCTCTCCTGAGCAACAGATTCACAAGTATCACTAGCTATCCTAAAATAAATAAATATTACTCTTCACCCTGGGTGGCCCAGACTTGCCTGTGTGAGACATTTACTTTATCACAGATCAACTTTTATCACTACTCCTGGTCATCTGACACTTGAAAAGTCCCCTCCACCTCCCACAAAGTATATTTTGAGTAGAACATATTTTAAAATGTCCTAAATATGTTACAGTTGAAAGCAGTGATTTTTGCTCAGTGTGACTGGGATGAGAGTGGGAAGGTGGCAGTTTCTTGCATTTTGGAAAGAGGATATGTTAAAATCTTCCCAAAGCACGGCTTCCTATGCTTCACAAAGACCTTTGAAATAGGGGCCAGGTAGTCAGAGAACCTCAGCTTCCCATGCTAAAGAATGTGTCTCAGCACAAAACCACCTCCTGCGACATTTCGCCTCCATGAAGCTCCACATGAGGCAAAGCCATCTGAGATGCCAAAAGTCAGAGTGGTGGTTATTTGAGGAAGACGTCCACTGGCAAGAGGCTGATGAAGTCCTCTTGGTTGCTTAGCCTAAGCATATCTTGAGCTTCAGCTTGAGTGGCAGATGCAGGAACAAATATGTACATGGACAATGACCATTTCCTGTATATTTTAATCTCGAGTAGAAATATGTCAAAAGGAACTGGATTAACCAAAAGAAGGCACGGTCCTTTGTAAGGAAGGGAAAGTCTGAAAATTTTGTAACCGAAGATAAAGAACAAGAAGGAGCCCTTTACTCACCCACCCATCTTCCTCTCATCCATCCACTCACCTACCCACGTATCCTTTCATCCACAGATCCATCCACTCATGTCTCCATTCATCAGTACATCCACTCTACCAATCTATCATCCATCCATCTATCCATCCACCCATCATCCATCCATACCTCCATGCAATTACTCAACCACCTATCCATCCACTCATCTACCTACTCATTTAGTTTTCCTCTCACCAGTCTCTCCTATGTATCTAAATGGATAATGCAGACTGGCATGGTGGCAAACTCCTTGAGTTGAATATCCAGAAACATTATTTCCTCTTCTCTGGCCCCCTTCCCCTTAGGTGCAGATGGGAGAATGTCTCTGCATGAGACTGCTTGGAATTAAAGTATGGTCTGGCCACCTGATCATGTGGATGACCTGGGACATGTGCTGGATTCCTCTGTGTAAATGGAAATGTGCAGTTTGACATTGTATTAACTCCCAGGTTTGCCCTCAGGACTATGTCAGCCATGTGGAGAGCAGAGTGAACAAGGTGTTCACAAGGATCACAGGTGTGAGCCTCACATTGTAGGCAGCGAGTTACTATGGATAGACATTACTACCACTACTGCAGAGACGGAAGGAGCCAGTCTTCAGTTGGGCATCCTTCAAGGGGTAAGCCATCTCAGTTAACATGTAAGATCTAAGTTAACATGGCATGCTTGTGTCCTGGATGAGGCATCCCTGGACTGCATACTTCTGGACTAGATCTCCTGCTTTATATTCACCAGCCTTCTGTCAGCAGAACCAGTGAATCAATATTCTCTTGAGCATCAAAGGAGAGGCTCCTTGCTATGCCCAAGGCAAAGCTAAGATGGTATCATCAATCCGCTCATCTACAATGCATCTACTCACCCATCCTCCCACTTATTACTCTATTCACCGATTCATCCATTCCATCCATCCATCTCATCCATCCACTGTATCTACCCACCTACCCTATATCTCCATCTGCCAGTCCATCTGTTTCACCATCCATCCATCCATCTATCCATACATACTTATATACATATACACAAATACATACATACATAAATCACACATGCATACACTCACCCCATTCATTCCATCTGCCCATATACCCATCTGTCCATCCACCCACTTTCTTCACCTTCATCTATCTACTCATTTATCCACATGCCCATCATCCAACCACCTATCCATCCATTCATGTATCCATATGTCTATCCATCCACTATTGATCTACCCCATGTAAGCAACTGTCACACATTCATCCATCTTGTGTGTGCTGAGTGTGTTATGCACCAGATCCTGTGATAAGAGCTGAGGTTATAAAGATAAGTAATGGATGGAGCTTCCCTCAGGGAATCGGACAGGAGTACAGAAGGACAATGTCACCCCATGAGGTGAGAACATCAGCTAAAGAAGGTTTTGTCCTATTAGAGGGAAGAACAGAAGTACCTATACTCCAGCCTACATGATCAGTGGGCCTCCTGAAAAGAAGAACATCTCCCATTTAAAGAAATCAATGGGAGAATGGCACAGAGAGAAGATCACAAAGAGCCATAGGGTCAACAATGAGAAGCTGGGAGATCAACTCTTTGGTAAGGCAAAAGAGGAGGGTAGAAAATTTTGAACACTGCTTCCAAGTGCATGCCCCTGTGCATGGCATGGGTGAGGTGTCCAGGGAACAGTTATAGTATACATCCCAGGCCAATCTAAAAGTTAAGGAAGGGGTTGTGATTAGTATGAAAAGATGAGTCAAGGATGAACCACTGACGAACCCTAATGTCCACATGGTGCTGATGCTGCTGGTGATCTGCCTGGATTCTACACAGCTTTCACACATCCTGGACACAGGCACACCTGAACACCTCCCTTAGTCTTCACTGATGAGCTAGCTATTCAGAGGAGGCAGAAATAAAGACACTAGCCCAGAGACCAGGGTACAGTCATTTTCTTAAAATATATATATATATCCAAGGAAACTCAAGACCTGTGTTGGCTGGGCTAGCATCCTAAAGATGCTTCAGAGGAAATTCCACTGTCTCAAAATCATTGATGAGCTCTGAGACCCCTGGTTTTAATTGGGTAAGTAAATGATGATGTGCTCAGAACACATTCCTGTCTCACCGCAGTCATTAAAAACTAGCAGACAGAGGTACACGTACTAATGTGAACAGATACCTCAGAATGCGCTTCAGTGAGGATTGCTATGGATGCACACTCACACACAAAACTGCATGCACATGCATAAATATATTATAATAAAAAACTAGGAGGAGCATATGCCAACGTGCTAGGGAGGTTGGGGAGATTCCAGAGGACTTTCAATATCCAAGTGATGTGCATCAAGACATACTGAGATATATTTGTTTCGTAATGAGAACAAAATTGTGATGAGACCTAGGTGGCAGTGACACAAATCTGATATTTTTAACTGCCCAGATTTGCTCTTGAGCTGTCATGCCCTAGCACTGGCTTCTGTGACAAGGGAAAGAAGGAAGAAAGAAGTGGGCATGGTGACTCACTGAGGATGTTGGATTGAATTATCATCAGAGAAAGAGTCCAAGTTGTGATCGTGAAGGAAACCACAAGGTGCAAGCTGGGCAAATCATGTTACTACCCAGAGCAAGCGAGGATGAGAATCTATACATGGAAACAGGTCCTGTACAACCCAGATTCAAAGAGGACCGGAATGGCATGTGAAGTGAGAGGGGAAACACAGGCAGTTTGGGGCAGGAGAGCATATCGGAGTCCCCTGGCCTGCTATTCCATGCATCAACAACATCCTGCACAATCCTCAGCTTTGCACCCCCGGCCCCCAGCCTCCTGATAAATGAGAGTTTGGATCTGCATGCATTGTGGTTTTACCTGAATGCCTCAAAGCTGGCCAGTACCAACAACAACAACTACAACAACAACAACAACAACAACAACAAAAGTTCTCCAGACAAGTAAATTAGGTCAGCTGATGAACAATTTTTCTTAAGAAGATTTGTTTACCTAAAGCCTATAAACTAAGCCTGCAGAAGTCTCATTGAATCAGGTGCCTCTGGATACCTGCTCATGTACTCCTTTGGTGGAAGCTGGCTACAGAGATAGGAAATAGGTCAGTGGGCATCTATCTCTTCCTGTGAGAGCAGTGGAGAAAGGAGCAGAGCAGCAAAGGTCCACCCAGACCAAAGCTGATCATGAATGTAGCTTCTCTCCATAAACAGAAATTTAGAAACAGTATTTTTTCTTATAAAAAGGGAGCGGGGCAAAAATAAGAACCTGAGAGAGCTCAACTCAAGTGATTAATTCAGTAATGAAAAGGCAAACTCTGGATAAAGGAAGATGGGCCCATGAGCTAGAGGGATCAAGCCATCTGCATCAGGCTGTAGGAGGCAGGCAGTGTGCATAACTGCCCTGCCTCAGCAGATTCCTGCAAAAAGATTATGCACTGGTGACGTGGTTCTTGGACTTACCAGTATAGCAGGGGTGAGAGAATCATTCACACAAGGGGCATACTTTAAAGGAGAACCAATTATCAAAATTATAATTGGTGCCTACAAATCAAAATTTATTCAAATCAAACCATGCTGAGTAAATTTGCTTGTTAGCTAAGAGAAGATCAGACCTCAGCTTCGCACAGTCCACTTTAGTCTCCTCACCTGCCCCAGACTTGCATTCATTATTCACTGTCTGTAGCAAAAGAGAAGCAGATTTTTTTTTTATTGTTCAAGGTAGGGTCTCTTTCTAGTCCAGGCTGACCTAGAATTCACTATGTAGTCTCAGACTAGCCTCAAACTCACAGCAATCCTCCTAGTTCTGCCTCCTGAGTGCTGGGATTAAAGGTGTGTGCCACCATATCCGGATAAGCAAGTATTTTTGAGGCAGGTATATGCCCAGTGGAAATGCAAAGGTAGCATGTTCACCAAAAGACCCACATTGAAACTTGTAGCAGCCCCTTTCAGAGTGCCCAAGCAGAAACAAGTGAGATGTCCATTGATTGGTTAAAGGTTAGCACATTGTCTCTATCCACACAGTTAAAGATCTGTGGTGAGAATGAACCAGCTCATGACACAATGACACTCACCAACAGAAGCCAGAGACAGACAAAGGAGAACTTTTTTCTCATTACTGGGGATTGAACTCCTATACACCAGGCAAAGTCTCTACTGCTGAACTTTATCTCCAGCTTTCTTTTTACCTGTCACACAGAGTTTTACTCAGTTTCATAGGCGGGCCTCGAACTTGCTCTGTAGAGAAAGGCTTTAAACTCATGTTCTTCTTGGTTCAGCCTTCAGAGAAGCTGAGTGACAGGCCTGGCCCCCAGCCCTGGTTATCATTCCATTTAGGTTGATACTAAAGCTGGAACAACTAGTATTTGGTATCAGAAGTTAGGATGGCTGGCTGGAGAGATTGCTCAGTGGTTTAAAAAGTATTGCTGCTTGAACCTGATGACCTGAGTCTACATTCCCCAGAACCCTCATCAAGCTGGACTCAAAAAATACAGGAGGGCTGGAGAGATGGCTTAGTGGTTAAGGCACCTGCCTGCTAAGCCTAAGAACCCAGTTCCAATCTCCAGGTCCCACTTTTAGCCAGATGCAAAGTGACACAATGGCACAATGCCGTACTTGCCCACAAGGGGGCTCACACATCTGGATTTCGTTCACAGCAGCTGAGGGACTGCTGGTGCGCCCATCTCTATCTGTCTCCCTCTCCCTCTCAGTCTGTCTCTCTCTGTGTCTCTCTTCAAAAAAAAAAAAAAAAAAAAAAAAATACAGGAGTGCATGTGTCTGTAGTCCCAAATGGACCTAAGGCAATAGAAAGTAAAGTCAGGAAAATTTCCATTCTGGTGGCCCAGCTAGCCTGACATTCACAAGTGGCAAACAAGAGATACCCTATCTCAAACAAGGTGGAAGAGAAGAACCAACATCTTGAGGTTATCCTCTGACATCCACACATACACCGTGGTACACACACACACACACACACACACACACACACACACACACACGCATGCACGCGCACACACACACACACACACACAACCTACAAGCTAGGATGCAGATTATAGCAAGGTGAGCAAGGCATGGGGGGTGTACATACCTAATTATAATGTACATCTTCCCATGTGTTTTCACTTCAATAAGAAGATTGTTGGAAGATATCAAAGAGGAGGGGAAATCAATGATGCCAGCTCACACATTTGCATTACTGTGTATTTCTCAAGGTAACACTCTTTTTACGTTGATTGAAAACTTCTGTACTTCCTGAGGTAGTGAGTTCCAAAGGAAAACCTCTCCTCTCCCTTAACAGGAGCACAGATTAATAAAAATGGAATGTTCTTTCCTAAGAGCACAATGCCTAGTTCTATCAGGATTTCTTTACAAAAGACCCAGGAGTTATGATTCTTGGTTCATTTCCTTGGTGACAGAAATGCTAAACCTCTGCTCTGAGATCTTTCAAACCCTCCATCATGTTTAGCCTGGCCAGGAGCCCAGAGCTCTGAACATGGTTGGATTAGTTTTCTATTGCTGCCATAACAAATGGCCCTAAATATAATGGTTGAAAACAACACAAGTTTATTATTTCACTGTTTTGGAGGTCAGAAGTCCAGCATAGGTCTTAATGGTCTAAAGCTGAGGTGTCAGTGAGCAGTGGTCCCTTCTGGAGAACCCCTGGGGGAATCAGATCTGTGCCCCACAGTAGTTGTCAAAATTCATTTCTATGAGGCTATGGGGCTGGGGTCCCTCTTTGCTGGCTGCAAGCAGGGTGGCCCTCAGCTCCTGTAAGACTATCTTTGTATATAACCTCCTGCTACTCAGAACCAGCCCATGGCTCATCCAGTCTGCTTAAATTTCTATCTTTTGAACCTTGCCAACAAAAATTCTCCACTTTTAAAGACACGGGTAACCCAATTGGGCCCGTTTAGATAGTCCAGAATTATCTCCTACCCCAGGATCCATGACTCAATTCCATGTGCAAACTCTCTAGAGAGAAAAAGTCATCTTTCTATTCTCACATACCATGTCTGACTCCAAATGGGTGAGATTCTTCCCACCCCAAGCATTCTCTCATTCATTGCAAACACTGAGCCAATGTCCTGCAGTTCCTCTCAGTCTGAGCCCTCACTCACCCGCTGGAACCCCATGGGTGAAGGCTCAATCTCCTAAAATACACCCCATCCATTCAGATGCATAGTCCAAGCCAGGCCTCCTACTCTTCTGACCAACATGCTAGAATGGCTTTCACCATTCACACAAATATGGACTCTGCTTATCAGTTTTTTGTGCAGGATATAACTTAAGAACAGGCAAACTGAGAGGACACAAGGCATTTCCATGTATGCCCCAGAGACTTTCCAATTGCAGCCACTTAGAGTTTACTGGAAGCTACATGAGATAGGAATGTCTGATTAGCAATTGTATGAATTCTTAGCTCCACTCTTCTCCTTGGAGGCTGGGGGTAAGGGAGGGTTCCAACCCTCTTCTGAGTTGGCTCCTGTATCAGTTAATTTTCTTTTTACTGTGACAAAACACCCTATAGAAGCAACATAAAAGTTGGTCTCTTTTGGCTAACAGTTTCAGAGTGTATACAGTTCATCATGGAGGGGAAAGCATGATGGAGCTCATGGAAGTGGGAGATCGTGGCCGGGACTTCTCACAGCTCAGCAGACCAGGAAGCAGAGAGAAGACAGGAAGTAGGGCTGGGTTATAAGACCTCAAAGCCCACACCCACTTCCTCCAGTGAGGTGTTACCTCCTACAGGTTCCACCACCTCTCAAAACAGGACCACTAGCCAAGGACCGAGTGTTCAAACAGGTGAGCCTATGGAGTACATTTCACATTCAAGCCATGGTAGCTCTTTTGCCAATCATTACTCTATTCGTTTACTGCCCACTGCACCCCATAATAGTAGTTGAATGGGGCTTATGATGAAAATGAATAGCGCTCCTTTTACCCCCCAGTACTCAGAAAATCCCAAGAAGCTTTTGTGCCAGGAATCAAGATGAAAGGCCAAATATCTAATTTTCAGGATGTTGCAGTCCCTCTTGGTCCTATAAGGTAACATATTCATAGGTTTCAAAGATTAGGTTATGACCAAGGAATTTTAGAGATCCATTGCTCTGTTGTATTTTAGCCTTGATTTAAAAATACTATGTCATCTTTGCACACTTAAATGTCTCAAGGTTTATTTACCTGAAGAAAGACAAGGAATATGACACACTGGCAAGGCTGCTTCAGGAAGCCGAATCCATCTTGGCACTAGGTCTTTCATTCAACAGACCCTGAGTGCTATGAGATGTCATGTTGAGTTCTGTTCACCGTGGAAAGAGCCAGAAACAATTTAGGAGGAAATTTGCCTCTATGGAGTTTCTATTTTAGTAGGATGGAGATGATACCCAAATGTTGTTTAAATAAGCCCTCTGAGAGGCAGTACCTAGATGGATTTCCAGTCATCCTGCTGCTGCTTTCTGCTTGAGTTAAGGCAGGGGACAGCCACAGCCTGGGCTGCCATCTTTCTCACAGGCTCATAAAACACCCTGAGATAAAAGATCTAGCTATACCATACTCCAGTTCCTGATCCATCGATGGGTAAAGACAATCCCATAATTTTATAAAGCCTGTCATGCACTGAGATATTTGTTATGTGGTGGTAGCTAACTAATAAAATGTGTCATGTCTGATGGGAAGGACTTAAAGAAAAATACAGCAGGGAAGGAGAGCAGGCAATTGTAGAATGGAATTGGGCTTCAGTTTGGAAAAAAGGTTATTTAGGAAGGTTTTATTTGATATCACAACAACTAAAGGACCCCCATGTAGCTATAGTTTCTGAATAGGGTGGAGTTTGCTGACATAGACCAGCACCATTAACAGACTTGGAACTGCCATGCATAGAGACAGTTTCAAAGACACAAACTAATTCCTTTACTTTATTACTCTCCCTGCAGGATACTCCCTGGCTCTGTTATCACAGCTGCTCCCAGAGATTCTCTGAGTTGTATTAACACAGTGGTTTCTTGCTGTGGTGTTATATAACATGCTTTGTATATCTGCCTGCATGTATATGGATGAAGAATTCCATATGAATGATGTTTTCAAAGGAGCCAGCTCAAAGGATGTTGTTCTCTTCAAAATTCAGATGGTGGGACTAGAGATGTCTCACTTGTAACCAACGTTGGTGCTAGGAAAATAACACATTCGAGGAGAAGCAGACTTCCCCCTGACAGCCTGGGTTGTTTCAATATGCAAATTCATCTCAACTGCAAAGTGCATTTTGATGGCCTGGAATCTGACCCTCCACTCGTGATAAATCCCTTTGATTATTATTATTTTGCTCTTGCAAGTTACAATTTAAGATTCCCTCCAGTAGCAGTGGGCCTGAGAATATTGGTAGATGTAATTCTTGGTCTTGGTAGAGACAGAAACTAAAGTGAGTGTAACGATTTATACGATCAAATAAAAACTTCTGAATAATAATAATAACAACAATAATAATAAAATCATCTTTTCTCCATCTCCCAACCCTCTGAAGTCATTTAGTGCCTCCACCAAAGCAGAGCAAGTGAGTGTATCTGAAAGGGCCTAAATGCTAGCACATAAATTCCCCATACTCTTCCAGACACTGTTTCAGAAACAGGCAGAGGATGAATTGACCTTTCAATACCTCTGAATCCCACATTTAAAACAAGAAGTAATGGAAAACAAGAGCATATTGTGATGCTATTTTCCTGTTATAGGCAGTAGCTACATCCTAGAGACCTCCCCACAACCAGGTACCTCTTTTGGCTCCAGGAGTGTGGAGCTGGTTTATACAGATGCTGCCCACACTGCTGCTCAAGTCTCCCCCTCATGTGTCCCTTCTCCCTGTCACCTTTCAGAGCTCGCAGCAATAGATCTAGGTAAAGTACAAAGGGCAGTGAGCAGAAATGTGTGTGCTCTCAAAGTCATGCTATGGTGAGAATTACTACAAAGTCTCCTGACATGGTAGTTGCTTCTTCCTGTGGTCTGGTGTCAAGATTCATGTTGAAAAATAGTCACCAGTGTCTCCTGACTCCTGGCCTAGAAGTGAGTCTCAGTGAGACCTTTATCTGAACAAGGGCAGACCTGTGGGTCATACCCATGGCTGCTTCTCAGAACAGCTTTCCCATCTCACTTCCTTCTAAATTCCTGCCTCTTCAGACTAGGCTGGGATTAAAAACCTATGCACATCCACACAGGAAAGGGCACAGAAACCTTACTGGTCCACCTCCTGGGAGAGATGAAATGGGCCTGGTCACTACAGAGGGGAGAGATGCATTAGGACCAGTTACTACAGAGCGGAGACATGCATTAGGACTGGTCACTATAGAGGCCATATCTTGGCCTCTTTTCTGTTTCTTACTGCATAGTGGTATAAGCACCAGAAGACACAGAGTGAATTTTTCCTTTTTTAATCTTAGTTTTTATTTTATTAATTTCTTTGCAAACAGATAGATAGAGACAGAGAGAGAATGGGAGCACCAGGGTCTCTAGCCACTGCAAGAGTACTCCAGATGCATGTGCCACTTTGTGCTTCTGGCTTTACATGGGGAATAGAACTAAATTCTTTAGGTTTTGCAGGCAAGCACCTTAACCACTGAGCAATCTCTCCAGCCCTAAATTTCTTGTGGAAGCTTCTAAGCTTTGTGAGGCCTTTACTTCATGGAGTTACTGGCAGATGCAAATTTAAGTTTCTTGTGGAAGCTTCTAGATTCCCTGATGAGCCCACTCTTGTTTGAAGGACCAGATGGCAGATACAGAGTGAGGTTTTTATGGACGTTTCTAGACTCCCTGGTGCCTCTATCTCTGTCTATAAATAAGGGACTGGAAGGTAAGGTCCCCCCAGAGAGTATTCAGGGCACTCTCCTCTACTGTCTGAGAACACTGCACACTAGGTTCCCTGCTGGGTACTCTCACCTCCCATTTCTCCACGGTGGGCAATAACTTCTCTCCCTCTAACTCAACAATTAAAAGGTGCCTTTAATAAGGAGAAGGCCAGAAGCCCTAAACCAGAGATAGCCAACCTTCATCTACAAATGTGTTGGGCTATGTTCATAGCTCTCCTGGAATGCACATGGTCCGTGGGCCACAGGATGGATACACCTGCAAGAGAAGGCATCAGCAGAACAGTGCTTCCTTCCAGATTCTGTGAACCTGTGTCCATGTCTGTCCCATCTTTTGTTGGTTGCTGACCATTGTTTCTGACTTCATCTCAGTATCTGCTTCGCTCCTCTCTTCCCTGTGTATCTCTTGGGTGACATCATCTTATTAAGACACTGTGAGCTATATAGTCCACCTATGTCCATTGCTGTTGTACCATTGCAACAAGACACCTGATGGAAACAAACTAAAGGATGACAGATATATTTGGGCTCATGGTTTCAGAGGTTTCACTCCATCATAGTGGGAAGGCATGGTGGAGCATTTCAGTTCATAGTACTGGGAGCATGTGGTAAAGGCTGTTCACATCCCAGCAGACCAGAAAGCACAGAGTATCATGGGTACCAGGGGCCAAGTAGAACCTTCAATGGTCCACCCACAGTTACCCTCTTCTGCCAGCCAAGTCTCACCTCCTAGAGGATTTACATCCTCCAGAAACAGGGTCACCATCTAAGGACAAAACATTCCAATCCCGAGTTTATTGGGACATTTCATTATACCATCTCAATCCAGTGTAACCTCTTCTTAATTAAGAAAATTTGCAAAGACCCAATTTGTACAAGGTCACTTCAGAGGTCCTGGGTGGATGTGAATTCCAGGGGAACTCTAAGCTTTCTATAACTCAATGGCACCTTTCTGCTTTTTATCAGCAGTGAATTCGCTTAGCCCTCAATGCGTAAGGTCACATTACATTCAAAGTCTTTGATTATCCTGGTTGGAAAATTCCCACTACACAAATCTCACAGATTCTTCAGTCCCCTTACTTCAGCCTTGGTACTAAAATTATGCTGAGTGTCAGAATTACATCAAACAACTGAACTTATTTCCACCAGAAGAATGTGATCATTTCCCTTTGATTTACAAGGTATCTTTCTTCCTTTTGCCTATAAATGCTGACTTTGCAATCCCCGTGGGCTCTGGACAGAGAGACACAGGCTGTGAATTCATCAGGAAAGAAAACTTTCATTACATTTGATACTGTATTTTTCTCCACTTGATTTAAATTTTATAATTGGGTTGGTGAGATATTTATTATTAACTCTGTTTTTTTTTTTTTTTTTTTGCCCCCATCTGCATGACAGGTGTATCTTAATTTGTTTCTCTCCTTGGACTTGCGAGAAGTGGCTGTAAGGTATTATTCTCAACAAAACTCATTGCTTTCAAACATTTATTTAATGCTGTCATTTTCTTAATAATTCTGAGGACAATTCAGGATAATTTTATCACCCTGCAAGCTTGATCTTCAATGAAATAGATGTCACTTGTTCCTGTGGTCAGCTTCTCTCCCAAGAGCCCATTAGTCATAAGAGGCTGAGTTGTTGAGGTTGTACATACAATTGACACAGTGTTGCCTATCACATCTAGCCATTTTCATCAGCTTGACCAATGACTAAGTTTACACATTCCTAACAGAAGTGGATTAGACCTGATCAGAAACCTTGAAGCATCCGGGTATGTTCAACATTTGGCATTGTGACCTGACATTATCATTTCTCTTGTTCTGTAAAGTTCATACTTGATAACTGCCACAGAGTTACAACAAAAAAGGGGAAATATCATAATGTTTTAAGTTTAATATTTTGGATAAAGCTACATTCATAGCTTTTCTGGCCCAGATGTGGGCCATGGGTTGGACATGCCAAGGCCATGAGCTCCTCCTATCATCTTAGAAGGAACAAGAGGTCTAAGGCTGGAGCTCCACGGTGCAGTGTTTTCCTAGCAAGTGCATGTCTCTAAGTGTGACCCCCAGTGCCATAAGGGAGGTAGAGGAAGGCAAGGAGGAGGAGAAAGAAGAGGAAGAGAAGTTAATAAAAATCAGGACAGTAGTGGTTGTCTGTGGATTGCAGTAAGTGACTCATTGGTAACAGATTCAGTGGAATGGTGAGAAATTCTCAATATTGTTGAGGGGAGGCCACTTGGAGATCCACGCACCAACATTCAGCAGAAGATCCTTTGACACACACCTTCCCATGCCCCTATAGAATTCATTGCAAAGCTGTCTCCTACCATGTGTGAAAACTAGCAAACAATTTAACGTGTTCAATATGATCGCTGTAGAAGTATCTGAGTGTTCAAGTTCAAGATAGAAAGTTGCTGAGAAAGGGAAGCTTGGGTTGGTGCTTGACACAAGCTCAGAAATCAGCTGACTTATAAATGAGTTTGGACAGAGAATGTCCAGTGTATCATAAAGATCATCCTTTCTTTATTTTTGCTTGACAGCTCCTTGTTCTTATTTTCTGCATCCACCCAACAATTTTTATTGAATATCTCCAATATTCTAGAACTATACACTAAGCAGCTAAATTTCCTCATTAAATCCTTGATACATCAGCACAAGCAGAAAGCTACTGGAATTTAAATGAGTTACAAATTTTATTAAAAAGAGCCTACATTTTCCAAGAGTTATTTTTTAATTTGATAATAAAAATGTTTACTGCAAAATTAAAGTGAATAAAATTCTCAAAGGCTGGAAACCTAAACCAATATAATCCCCTGTTTAAAATCCTTTCTTTTTCCCTTGAGACACTTTCTGTGCTGTGTGAAGCCAGTGGACATGTTGTCTTCTGAAGATTATTCCCAGCTTGTCTTTGTGGATGGACACTGACTTTGCTCCCCGGTGTGAATTCCTTTCTATCTTTGCCCAGAGAAGGAACTGCTTTGTCTTCTCTTCTTGTCCAAGGACAATCACATGACTGGCTCTGCTTCCCTTTTCACTCCGGTCACCAGGAAGCTCATGGCCACATGCATGGCTCAAGCAGAGTGGCTGTGTCGAATTGTTTGGTCTGCATTTTTACCATACAGTTACTCCCTCAACTTCACCTTCATCATTCCATCATTCTGTTATTTTTATTTATTTTAAAAATATTTTATACTCCTTTTATTTTTTTCTTCAAAGAAAAAGAGAGAGAAAGAGAGGGAGAGAGAAAGAATGGGTGTACCAGGGCTCTTGCCACTGTCAATGAACTCCAGATACATGTACCATTTTGTGCATCTGGCTTTATGAGGGTATTGAGGAATTGAACTCAGGTCATCAGGCTTTGCAAACAAATGCCTTTAACCACTAAGAAATCTCTGCAGCCCCTCTCATTTTTATTTTCTTTTTAGTTAATTTAAAAAATTTATGAGAAAGAGCGAGAGAGAGACAATTGGCCTCTGCAATCAAACTGCAGATGCATGTGCCACTTGTGTGCATGTGTGATCTTGTGCACATGCATCACCTTGTGGGTCTGGCTTATGTGGGTACTGGGGAGTAGGACCTGGGTCCTTAGGCTTTGCAGGCAAGTGCTGTAATTGCTAAGCCATCTCTCCAGCCCCCTTTTAATTAATTCTTAAGAATCATTTTGCTTGTATATACTCTAAAGCAATTTTAGAGTTAGAGTAGGCATTAATGAGTAAATTCAGTAATTAAATCTATCATTTCTATCTTTACCATATGAACTGGTTCGATGCAGGGTTTCAGTAAATCTCTCCTTTCGTGGACGGTTAAGCTCTTCCACTGATATTCTTTTGATGACTGCTCATCTGAGGACGAGTCCCTGAGTTGGTTATCCAGACTTGACTTCTTGCCTTCTCTTTGGAACTTCTCAACTCAGCAATCTCACTGTAGCTTGAATTTAAATATACTTAAGCAAGACACTTGAAACTCTTTTCAGATAGGAGCAGAACAGAACCAATACGCCTATTACTCTTTCTTTTCCTTTCAACACAGTCAGCAGTCTCCACCTGGCATCGCTTCCTGTCCCTACTCCTCCAGTATGCATGGTATAGCAAGGGATCATATGGTTTCAAGTCAGACAACGGGGGACCAAGTCCAGTTCAGCCTCTTACAGCTGTGTGAATTAGATAACTACAGACTTCATTAAGCCTTTGCTTTCTTACCTAGCAAGAAATGACAAGTACCTTACCATGTGGAGTTATTTTAAGAAGGAAGAATCTCACAAAATTTAATGTCTGCACAGAAGAGCCATTCATTGTTCTTAGCTGAATGGCTAGAGAGGTAGTTGAATAAAATGGATGGATGAAGGCTGGTAAAATGAGTGGAAGTGGGATGACAGACAGACGAATTGCTGGATGAATGGATCGAGAAATCAGTGAATGAGAAAATGGATGGAATCCAGATGCAGTGGCCCACATCTTCAATCCTAGCACTCTGTAGGCTAAGGTAGGAGGATTGCTGTGAGTTCAAGGCCAATCTGGACTACAATGAGACCCTGCATCAAAAAACACAAATAAAGTGTGAAGTGTTTGGGGAGGTGCCTTGGCAGTTAAATGCAGTTGCTTGCAAAGCTTGTCTTTCCATTTTCGATTTCTCAGCCTCTACAAAAATCCAGATTGAAAGAGTGGTAAGGCATCTGGAATTTACTTGCAGCATATGAAACCCTAGTGTGCCTGCTCCCCACCCCCACATTCATGTGTACACGCATGCACATGCACACACATGCAAATAAATAAATAAATACTTTTTCAAAGTTGTTCTTAAAAAAAAAAAAAGATGGATGGCAGAAAGGATGAGGAGTGGATATACTGATAAGCCAATAACTGGTTAGATGAATGGATGATCCTTGAAGAAATGGATAGATGAGTGGATAAATGGATGACTAGATGGATGGATGGATGATCCATGGATGGAGGTTGAAGGATGATGGATGATGTATGAATATACCACAAATCTATGCTCAGAAAGGGCAATGGCATTTTCCTGATACAATGCCTCCATTTCACACTTTCCCTGCTACAAAGCCATGACTGTGTGCACACACTCCGTCTAGAAGTACTATTCTGCTTTCTGTTTCCCAGTGGTGTCTGCTTCTTATCTGGGATTGGAGCTATAGCACTTTTTACACCTCAGCAAAACAAGCCCAAAAGCTTGGCCAAGAAGTATCATGGTTAGACCCGCACTTATCTAAGAACTAAGGTGATTTACGAAATCATTTCTAAACTCAAACCTCCAAGTGGAAGAGCCCGGTGCTCACCAGCACTTCATTCTTATGGCACTGACATTTTTCCTCCCTGATCAGAATTAAACACACAACGTGGATGTTGGGATCATGGAATTCTTACTCTGTGCACAAGTTGCTCTACATGGTGAGGGGGCAAAAACGTGTCAGGACTTTTCTACTGTGAGGTGACAAATTGAGGGGCCTGGTATATTTTATGTGGCTGCTTTACCCTTGTCCCTCAGTCATGGGAGAGGGGGGAAGTTGGTCAAAGGAGGAAGATTAAAATTTATAAAAAGGCACAGAGAAAGGGCCTGCTGTTCCTAGGGGAAGAGCCCTCTGATCACCAGTTTGACCGGAAGCTCTTGTTTCCTGTCCAAGCCATGGCATTAGGACAAACAGCTCCTCCCAGTGTGCTGGGACCAGTGGAGGCAGGACACAGCAAGATCTGAGAGACTCCCTGCTGGGGGACATCTGGCTATGGGGTCAACTGTCAACCAGGCCTGTTAAGTTTGGCCAAAGTGGTAAAATGAGACCTCTGGTGTCCCTAAGAAGGCTGGAGGACCTGAGGCCATGGAGACACAGGGATGGGGATTAAAGTTCAAAGGCACTCGTAGGAGTAGAACGAGAGCTAGCTAGCATCCAGCCATTAAAGGCAAGTCCTGGGACATGGGTGAACAAGCTGAGATGTACAACACCCTTACACAAAACACAAGAGACCCATGTAAAGGAATAGGACAAAATAAGAGGAATACAAGAAGAGGAGCAGAAAAGAAGGAAGAAGGAAGGAACAAGCCCTTGGCCACTGAACAGGAATATCTTGTTGGTCCCTACCTCATGCAGGGAAGTCTCCAGGTCTGGACCATCTTCTATTTCTGGCTTCTTCTTGGATTGGGCCAATCCAGCCTTCATCCAAGACACAAAGCAGAGTGAAGACGGGGACCTTGTTAATCTCTTTTCTAGCACGTTGAACCTTGGGGAACAACCTCCTGTGTATGGCTCTCTCTCATTGTCACATCTCCTCAGTTTTGTCTCTTCATGCCGCAGGCTCCCCTCTCCATTCGATTCCTTGTATCTGTTCTTTGCTGAATGTTCCAGAGAATTTCCTCTGATCGTGCCCTTTCCTCCCTGGGACCAAATGAACAATAGTACAAAAGCCCATTCTCCTAACCCATCGTGGTATGCCTCAAGGTCTGTGAGTGATTGGTTCCAGGATCCCCTGAGGGGTTCAAGTGCAGTACATGAAAAGGCGTAGTATTGCATATGACCCATGTGCATCTTCTTGCATACTGAAGACCCCTCTAGATCAGTAAGTACACCCGAAACAGCTAGGGGTTGAGGTCTGGATATGAACTATATACTGAAGATGTGTCTGGGAAAGTGTTGTGCCCCCCTCCCACGCAACCAGAGTTTAGAGATGAAGATGCTGAGAAGGGACTGGCTTCTGAGGGCTCTGACCTTACCAATGGATCAATCCATTGATGAGTTCATCCTTCAATGCATTATTGGCAAGCAGGTCACAGGGAATATGCCCTGGGGGGGCATATATCTTGTTCCGATCCCTTTCCTATGTCTCTGTGATTCCCAGCCACCATGAAGCCAGTAGCTTCCTCTGTCCCACACTTTGGACATGATGTTCTACCTCCCCACAGGCCCTATGCAAGGGGGCTAAGCATCTATGGCCCGAAACCTCTGAGGCCATGAGCTACAATAAGTCTTCTTTTCCCATTGATCTTCTCAGGTATTTTATTGCAGTGATGAAAAACAACTAGCACATTATATAAACAGTTGTCATATTGCATATTTTAGCAAATAGTAACAAAACTACTGTAAATGTTCAGTTCAGAGGCAAATTTTTGGTGTGTGTGTAGTGTATGCATTTGTATGTGCAGATGAATGCACCTCTTGTGTACACATGCCAAAGCCATAGAAGGCCAGTGGAGGCAGCCACCTCTATTACTTTTCTGACTTATTTCCCTGAGACAGAGTCTCACACTGAACCTGGAGCTCCTGTTTTTTCATTAGGCCAGCTCACCAAGAAGCCCCCTGTCTCCACCTCTCTAGGTGCCGTGGTTACAGTTATGAGTACCCATGCCCAGCTTTTTAAAAGGGTGTTGGGGATTGGACTCAGGTCCTCATGCTTGTGCATCAGGTACTCTTACCCACTGAGCCTGCTTCCCAACCTGCCATTTAGTGAGTTAATATTTCAAACTGAGGTCATTTGAACTCATAGATATGGAACCTGCAGATTGGGAGGGCCAATTATGCATACTCAACATAACTGGTATGGATACCATATACCATAATGGAAAATCTTGCCCACAAAATCGAAACTAGAATGAACATGGAAACCATGGATAAGGAAGGAAGCTAGTCCTGAAAAGGCTATGTGATACATGCGAATAACAGGCCCAGAATGGCAGCGGCAGGACAGATTGGTGGCTGTCATGGGTAGAAAAGAAGACATGAGAATGACTGCTCATCACGAAAGGCTTCCTTGAAGGAAATGCTGGGGGATTAGCTAGAGGTAATGGTTGCCTGACTTTGTGCTTGTTGCAAGTGCCACTCACTTTCTCTCGTATTTTGTCTTTGTGTGTGTGTGTGTGCATGCACATATGTATATGTGTGGACATGCATGTGCCATGACATGCCTATGGTAGTGATGTCAATCCTCACCTTCCAGTTCGATGAAGGCAGGGGTTCTGGTTTGTCATGGTGTATGGCAGGGTAGCTGGCCTGTGAGCGTCTAGGGATTCTGTCTCTGCCTCCCATCTTGCCAAAAGCAGGATGGGATTACAGGGACTTTCACTGCTGTGTTCAGCTTTGTTTTCATGCTGGGCTGTGGGGATCACAGCTTTGACCCACTGAACCATCTCGCCGGCCCAGAATTACTTTCAATTGGGTGGTTTCATATTCTATGCATTTCACCTGAATTTGCATGCACACACACACACACACACACAAATTCATGAGAGTTGCTGCTCTGAGTGATACACACATGCATACACATATGTGTATATGTATATACATGTATGTATACGTATGTATGCATCAGGGTGTTTCTCTCAGTACATGTGATGGCATGACTCATGGTACTTGGCTTGTTGTCACTATCCTGAGAGTAGCTCTGAGGTTCAATGGCAAGAAGTGCAGGCCCCTGGTGTTCTCAGCGGAAGCAGAATTCAAATAGTGGTGGATGCATCCTTGCATGGGAAATGGAGACTCCAACCATGCTGGTCTTTAAGAACCCTCAAGCCCCACTTACTCTGAGGGACAGCTAGGCAGGAGCAGTGGAAGAGGCAGTAGGAAAGAAAATGAGCATTAAGCCCAGCTGTGTCCCACACCCAGGCTTGAGAGGAGGAGCCTTTTCTGTCTCCCCTCTTGCCTGGCTTTGCCAGGAGAGCTTGAATGTTTACACAGCTTGGCTGGCAAGCATGTTGGCAGGGGAGGCCCTGGCTGGAAGGGATGCGAGGCCCTGCTGGGACTCTGAGACCCGCGCCATGAGGCCTTCTCCTATCTACCCATGTCCTCCCATGCTCCTGGCTGGATGCAGGCAGTTCTGGGCCAGCACAGGGCAGGAAAGACCTGGGGATCTTGGCCAAAGCCTCTGTTACCTTGGCTCAAACATGGGATTCATTCGCAGTGGGGCCCCAGCCAGGAATGGCAGTTGCCTGCCCCGTGGTTTCTCTGGGAATGTGTACTGTTTTAAGCCCTGGCTTTCTAATCAGTCCACTTTCGTCTACAAAAGAGCCAAGCCCATTTTGTTCCTTACGTCCTGATGAGTGTCTTTCAAAATTATTTTTTGTGTGTACTATGTTGCGATGTGTGTGCACAAGTGTGCAGCTGTGCTGTATGCACATGTTCAGAGGCTAGAGGAGGATGTTGGGGGTTCTCCTCTCTTGCTCTCCTGCTTTATTTTTCACAGACAGAGACTCCACTGAGCATGGAGCTCCCTGTTTTCTGCTATACTGGCTGACCATTGAATCCCAAAGATGTTCCTGTCTCTGTCCCCCTCGTCACTGGGAGCATGCCAGCCATGTCTGGATTTTTACATGGGTGCCAGGGTCCTCATCTTTGTGTAGCAAGCACTCTAACACACCAAGCCAACCTCCTCAGCCCTTAGCTGCATTATTTTGTTACAAGATCTGTAGCTTACTCTGCAGCCCAGGTTGGAATCATGCAGTCCAGGTTCAATTAAAGCTTGTGACAATCCTCCTTCCTCAGCCTCCCATGCCCAGGTATGAGTCTTTCTTGTCACATCATCCTCTGCCAAAAGTCTCCTCTGCCATGAGAATTTGCTCAGCAAAGAGATCTTCATTATGCATCGACAGAGTTACATGACAGAAAGGAGACATCAGAACACCTTGGGCAGAAACCTTATAGCTGACGGGAACTACATAGAGTGCTGAGCAGGGAGAACTCGGGGTTCCAGCTCCTTGTGTTGACTTGGGTCAGGCAGCACCATCATAAGAGAAGACTCTAGAATCTGAATGGTAAGGCAGCTCTGCCACTCTTCAGCTCTGGGATATTAGGAACGTAATTAGACTTAGCTTCTTTGTCTAGAAAATAGGTACAGAACTTGTGTCCATCTCTTGTGTTGGCAGTGAGTTAAACACATGTGAATTAAGTGTACGGCTGAGCCACGGCCCATAGAGTAGAGTTCAATCAATATCAGCTATTCTTTTTTTTCTCTTTTTTTAAAAAAATCTTTTATTGATATCTCCATAAATATAAACAATATACCATGAAAATAATCTCCTTCTCCAACCTTTCTCTTCCACCCTCCCATGCATGCCCACTGAATCTTTTTTTTTATATATATATATATATATATCTCAATATCATAACAAGATACACTCTTATATCCCCTTTCTCTGGCTACCATTACCCTGGGGACCCTCCTCAGTGGGGTTGTGGTATTGATCGTGGGGTCATGAAGGCCAGTCCCTATGGGGTAGTGGAGGTTGGGTGGGGGGGGCAGGGATCAACTCTTACCAGAAACAACTTTCCCTCCTTTCAGAACTTCCTTGCCCATATTTGGAAAATAAGACCTTGTGATCATTCCCAGGGAATTCTGTGCACAGAGGTTGCATAATTGCAGGGTTTTAATACGGTTTTCTAACTAGTCCCTGGAGGCACATGGGGTATCTCCTTATGGTCCATTGATGACCATGGCCCCCTTTAGAACAGCCTCTACTTCTTTAAAAGACACAGCTACACCCACGATCTGATTAACCTGACTTCAGAATGGGATGACGTCAGAAACACTAGCACTCAGCCTCTGGTAGCTGCTGACTAAAGAGACAATGTTTTGACTGTGGACACACACAGTAGGTGACAGTGTCTTGTTGTGTGACCTGAATGAGTTCCATGCTGCCATGTTGAAATTTTAATAACTTTTCTACACAAGGCCACATATTTTGTACTGGCCATTACACATGGTTAGTTGGTCATTTCTGCACCCTGGTGCAATTCTCAAGGTAACCACTGTCCAAGTGTATGCATGTCTGTGTGCATGTGAGTATATGTTCATGTGTATATGTGTATATATGTACATACTGTGCATGGGTGGGAGTGTGCATGCAACGTCTGTGCATTGTGCACATGTGTGCGGCTCAGGTATATGTGTGTGCATGTATGTGTGCTTGTGTGTGTACCTGTGTCCGTTGGTTGAAGCAGGGAGGCATTCCTTAGGAAATACTCTGTTCGGACCAACTGTGGAAAATCAGCCCAGCTCAGTGTGAACAGGGTCCCAACTGGCCCACCCACCCAGAGGTAAAGTGGAGCACATGTCAGTGGGCACAGGGAGGCCCAAAGCAGCAGGCGCTGACACAGGAAAATCTCCCAGCACAGACGCGCAGTGATTTTTCTCTGCCTCCCTTTGGTGTCTCCTGCGCATGATGTATGAATCGCCTTCTTTACCTCTTCCCTCCAAACCTTCTCCTTTATTATTTTTATTAATGTCATGCCAGCTCTGAGAAGGTGTTGCCTTTGCGAAAGAAAGGAAAAAAGAGGGAAAATGAAAGAAAATAATTCCTACAACACCTTATTCTCAGCAGAGGGAACATACAGTAGTGTGTGTGACAGAGAGACAGGGAGAGAAGGAGAGAAAGAGAGAGACGGAGACCTAAATTGGGTTGGTTATAGCAGAGCTCCAAATCTGAATATAAATAATAATAAATTCAAGTCTTTACCTCAACCATAATCAGATTCCCCAGGAAAGTTTTATCATCTTTAGTGACGCTAAAAACATTGCTGCGTTTAACACATTTTAAGTTAAAATTAAGACTAGAGTGCATTTAGAACCAGGGGAAGTCTATGCAATAGAGCTTTTAAAAACCACAGATGGGGATCCCAACAACATGGTCTTAGCATTTGGGTGTGTGCGTATGTATATGCAAGCGTGTATGCACATGCATGTGTGAACACACACCTACCTACCAGTGCTACTGATTGTACATTGAGCGACTGGATTTAGTGGGCCATGCACTCTGTAAAACTTCCTGGGATAGATGTGTCCCTGATCAGAAAAATATGAAAGTGAAGTTTAGAGAAACTTCAGTAGCTGCCCAGGCTTATACAGCTCACTTCAGAGCCAACCAGACCCACCAAACCTCAAGCTTTTGGTCTTAAATTCCAAATTCCTTTCTTGGTTTGTGTCTATAAACATGAGACACCTTGATAAGCTGTGGCAAAAAGCCACAGAGCCACAGGTTGACACTTGACCAGCCTGCTGATCTCTTCGGACACTGAGAAAGTTCTAACCTGTCACCCAAGGCACAAATTTCTTCACCAGTTCCTCTTGTTTTAGATTCTTTTTAATTATTCTGTGATGGGGAGCTCATTATCTATCAAGCCAGCCTCTTGCATACTCCCATAACTCTCTCACTGACAGGGTCTGTTTATACCATAGGAGACAGGTCTTTTCTCTTCCTTGCTTGGCTCTTGCTTTCAGTCCAGACTCCCCTGGCCTCCTGGAGTGTTCAGTCTTAAAGCAGAGCACCTCCTAATTTTCAGTTACTGGTCCTGCAAGCCAGTCAGCTGCCAGACCACTTTCAGCCACTTCAGGCTGTTGGGCTCTGGTTGGATAAGGCACATTTCTAGTTCTGCATATTTGGACATGACCTTTCGAATACAGGATAGTGAGTTTTCCATTCCATGGAAAGGATGGGATCAAGAGCTCTTGAGATGAAAGACAGTTTGGGCTTCAGGATCCAGAGTCTCCTCCGGGTATCACACGAGGAGATCAATGAACCCCCCCACCTTTCCCCATTCTTTACCTGGCATCAGAGCCTTCTCTCCATAGAAGAAGCAGTGAGGGGCTCTTCCAGGATCTGGGAAGATGAGGGTATGCCATTTCTAAAATCAGCTGCTTAATAGCTCCAGGATCATCCACATTCAGATATAAGGAAAATAATGGTAAAAACATCATAAAGGAACAGATGCACCCAAGTCAGATTTTGTGGTAGAAAGAAAATGTGCTTTTGCTAGTATTGATTTCATTCTTCCAGGTGATGAGCAGGGATGCTTGTGTATTTCCTGGAAGGGGTTTGCTAAGCCTGGAGTGTAGCACTCTCTTCATGTGTTGTACCTCTTCATCCACTCATGCATCCAGGAGGTGATGGGTATCAGGCTAGAGGTGATGTTCCACTACCCAGACTCTATTATCACAGGACTATGTCTTCCCAGAAATTGGCCTTCTATCTTTCCCTCTATGCATGAAGGTTCTCAGGAGGACTCATAGTAGCAATATCCAGTGTGTGTGTGTGTGTGTGTGTGTGTGTGTGTGTGTGTGTGAGTAGATGCTGCTGTACTGCACCAGTCCCTGTAGCTGAAGCAATACTCCTTGTCCCCAGTGTCTGCAGCACAGTGCTGCCTCTTTACCCCAGCCCCAGCTGACAGAGGTAACACCTTGCCCTAGGTGATTCATGGCTCTTAGAGTCCTGCATACATTGTTCTGTATGGGTGTTAGTGGTCCAGGACAGTCCTTGAAACCCAAACCCAGTTTTTTATTTTTCTTTCTGATTTTAATCAGAGAATTGAATAAAAAAAGAAGACTGAGAAGGATAATTATTAAATTATTATATTTATCGAGGGAAGCACAGAGCCAAGGAAAGGCACCCACGTGGCTAGAGATCCCACATGGAGGGCCTGGAAAAATCATGGAAAGAGAAGAGAGAAAAGAAAGTTCAAGAAGCTCTTGCCAAGCAGGGAACTGGAGGGGATAAAGAAACCATGTGAAGAGTAAGAGCTAGGGGGTCCTCAACCTGGCTGGGCCTGGGACCAGCTGAAGGAAAAACTCACCCACAGCTGGAAGTTTCCAAGTGGTCAGAGAGCCTGCCCTCCCCTTGTAAAGGTATTTATAACCTTATAGTGGTGGGCTGTCTTCCGGCTCAGGTGAACCAGAGGGTCAGCTGATTGGCTAGGGCTAGGGGCTATCTCAGAAAGAGGCTACCCCTGACACCAAGTTCCAGGGGCTGAACTCGATCAACCACAATGTTTAAATCCTATGAAAGATCTCCTTCCCAGAGGGGTCCTGGTTGCTTGTAGAGAAACAAGTCTAGGGAGCTAGGCAAGAGATAAGGAATTGGATTACCTTTGATTTCTAGCAAGTGCAGACTTCTGCCATTTTTACCTTCAGGGGTCCAGTCACCCTAACTGTACCCCCTCACAGTTCTAAGCCTGTTTCTGCAACTGACCAGCTGTGTGCTCAAGGACATGCCACAAAGCCCCTCACTGAGTGTTTAACTTCCTGGTGGAAATGTAAGAATAATAAGAGTCACCTTCTCACCTCACAGAGCTGTCCTTAGGATTTGTGCTGATTTCCTAAGCCCTTTCCGGAGTCTGGAAGATGCCCAGTGAACTACGCCCTGTTGGAAGTGGTCTTGCAAATCAACTGAGGACCAGGACGTGACAGTGACTTCAGCAAGTGCTTCAGCAGCGCTATTGAGGTCACATAGTTTGGGACATGAATCCAATTTTACTTTTTACTAGTTAAGAAACTTCGAGTGAATTACTTAACCTCCCTGTTCTGTGCCTCAGTTTCCTAATACGTAAAGTGGGGATGATACGATCACCTGCCTTGTGAGTTCTTTGTGGGGATTATATGAAATGAACTCTTGAAAGTGCTCAGAATAGGATATGATTTGAATATGAAATGTCCCTCTTGGAATCATGTTGAAACTGGGGTTCTTAGCTGGAGGAGCTTTTTTGTAAGGTTTTGGAAACCTTAGCAGAGCCCAGCTGGAGAAAGTAGGTCAGTGAGGGCATGTCCTTGGAGGCTATATTTTGTCCAAGTCTTTTTTACTCCCTTGCTTTTCCCCTCCCTCTTGCCTCCTCTCTCTTTCTCCTTCCTATGAGGTAACAAACCTTTGCTAGCCAAGAGTATGCGGCATAGAGCCAGGCAGCTGTGGTCTGAACCCTTTGAAACCATGAACCAAAATGAGCTCTTCTTCCTTTAAATTTCTTTGCTTAGGTATTTGGTCTCAGCAATTTACAGCTAACAAACACAGCTTAGAACTCAGTGTATAATATTCTTTGAAATACACACTAGCTAATAGTAAATAGTATTACTTTCCATTCAGCATAATCTGTCCCTTCTGTGAAAACAGCAGGCAAGCTATATTGCACATGGACACCATGGTCTTTCTCAGCATGTTACATCTCTCAAGCAGGTAAAAAATCCTCATCAAATAAAACAATGGGATCAACAGAAAGAATACATTCCTCCACACCGCTCATCATCAAAGAGAAACATTTGATATTTATTCTCAAAGTCTATGTTAACCTTCCTTCCCTTATATTTTAGTAGCTTTAATTTTCTGAAAATTTTAACAGTTGTTTCCCAATAAATCAAAGTCAATCTTTCTGGCCCAATTCTTAGGACTTTTCATTGCACGAGGGAAATAAGCTCTTCCGGCTTGTTGGGGAAAGCAAATGTGTTCTCATTGTCTATTCACAATGACGTCGCTGGGAAGGGACCTCGAACATGCAGCCTGTCAGACTTCTCATTACCTATCATTCAAATGCCAAGTGGAGTTCTTTTAAAAATAGATTGCTAATCTACCTATTTTTACACTCATCTGAGGAAGAGAGCAGAATATTTTCTCCGGGAAATAGCGGAAAAGCAAAAGATAGCCAGAAACCCACTGTGGAGAGTGCCCCCGGCAGCTCGCCTCCCCACGCCGCCGCGACTCGCCAGCCGCCCCAGCCGCGGGCTCCCAGCCGCTGGCTCCCAGCCGCGGGCTCCCAGCCGCGGCTCCCAGCCGCGGGCTCCCATCCGTGGGCTCCCAGCAGCTTCGCCTCCACCCCAAGAGCACCCCAGCAACTTCACTTCACTCAGCCGGTTCCCCAACGGATCGGCACCAAGACTCCAACTCTCAATCCAAAATCTTCCAACCAGGTCAGCTAAGCCCCGCTGAGCTTCTCAGCAAACGCCCCAACAAACAAACAAACAAAAAAAGGACTTTTCAACCTCATCAGTCTCCTCACAGAGCCCAGAAATCAAAGAAAAATTCATGGAGCTACTGAAAGAGACACACACCGTGAGTTGCTGCAGGCTTCCTGAATTCGCCCATCCCCATTCATCAGCTCCCAGGGAATTGGTAGAATCGAACAACAACCAGTGGCAAATTTGAACCACATCGTCAACACCGCCCCAGCTGACCTGACCCAAGCTCCACAGCCCAGGTAACGAGGTGGGCACCCAGCATTGGTGAGTTTAAAAGCCACACCAAAAGATAACAAAGGCCTGCATTGGAAGTGCTAACCACTCTTTCCAGGTCAAGGCAGGGTATGTATTACATATTTGTGGGTGGCTTTACCATTTTCAAATAAGCTGAATGTGAGGGGTTGAATATTGCTATCTGTACTACTTATACATTTAAAGGGCCTTTATCTTTTGCTTCAGTTATTATTGAGGACAGGGTCTGATTCCCAAGCTGACAGGACTAAGGGAGTGGACCATCACATGCCCTTAGGGATTTTAACCCTATAGGACTGGTTGTCTCAATTCTCACACTTGTATACTCTGTGTTCATGTCAATTGAATGTGTATTTTGCTCTGTTGAAGTTTAGATCTTGCATCGAAATTGTTCCACCAGTCCACTACAATAATTGCTTAACAAGCAAACTCAACAGCTAGAGTACTTCTACTTAAGTACAAGTGCTACACTTGACACCTTAAACCCATATCCTAAAATAATATAAAGGTGGATCACAACACCTAAGAACACTGAAGATAAATAGGAAACCTAAGCATCAAAGCAATCCAGGATGCAAAAGTCACTACATTATAATACAAGAAACACAAAGAATCAAGACAATGCAATTCCACCAAAAATTGCAAATCCATCAGATAGGTCCAACAATGAGACTGTTTTAGATGAAATTCTGACAAAGATTTCAAGGGAATGATGATATCTATGCTCAAAGAAATGAAAGAAGAAATGAAAGCAATCCGAGAAGAAAACAAAGGAATTAGAGAAGAAAACAAACTGTTGAAGGAGATTACAGAGAAACAGTTTAATGAAATAAAAAGGTCATTAGAGGACATGAACAAGGAAATAGAACTACTGAAGAAAAACCAGGCTGAAATCTTAACATTGAAGAACACAGTCAGTGAAATAAAAACTCTGTGGAAAGTCTCACTAGTAGAATGGATGAAGGAGAGGACAGAATATCCAAGCTAGAAGACGAGGTGGCAGATCTATCACAGTCCAACAAAGAGAAAGACAAGCTAATAGAAAGGTATGAATGGGAACTCCAAGACATGAGGGACACTATGAAAAGATCAAACATAAGAATTCAAGGTATAGCAGAAGGGGAAGAATTTCAATCCAGAGGCTTAGTAGGTGTTTTCCATAAAATCATAGAAGAAAATTTTCCCAAATTGGGAAAGAAATGCCAATGCAGATACAAGAAGCATTTAGAACACCAAACAGACAAAACCTAGAAAGAACCTCTTCTCGCCATGTTATAATTAAACTACTAAATACACAAACCAAAGAAAGTATACTGAAAGCAGTTAGAGAGAAAAAGCAAATGACATTTAAGGGGAAACCCATCAGGGTCACAGCAGATTACTCAACACAAACCCTAAAAGCCAGGAGGGCCTGGAGTGATGTATTCCAAGTTCTGAAAGATAAAAACTGTCAACCAAGATTACTTTATCCTGCAAAGCTTTCTATCCAAATTGATGGAGAAATAAGGACATTCCACAACAAAGACAGGCTAAAGGAATTTATGACAACTAAGCCAGCTCTACAGAAAATACTTGCAGGAATCATTCATGCTGAAGAAAAAGCAAAACACACACAGCAGGAAATAGGAAAAAGAAATCATATTCAACAGTTAGAACAAGTGAGTAAAAAGAAAACCAGGAAGAACTACAAAATAAGAAAAATGGACAGATCAAATACATATCTTTCAATAATAACTCTTAATATCAATGGCCTCAATGCCCCAATCAAAAGACATAGACTTGCAGACTGGATTAAAAAGCAGGATCCTACCATCTGTTGCCTTCAGGAAACTCACATCCGAATAAAAGATAGAAACATTCTTAGGGTGAAAGGCTGGAAAAAGATATATCAAGCAAATGGACCCAGAAAACAAGCAGGGGTTGCCATTCTAATTTCTGACAGGATAGACTTCAAACCAACATTAGTGAGGAGAGATAAAGCAGGTCACTTTATACTGATTAAAGGAACACTCCAACAGGAGGATATCACAATCCTAAACATTTATGCTCCCAACACGGGGCCCCAATTACATCAAACAAACACTATCGGACTTAAGGTCAGAAATAACACCTAACACAATAGTAGTGGGTGACTTCAATACCCCGCCTCATCACTTGACAGGTCTACCCAACAAAAATAAACAGAGAAACAACTGCATTAAATGATATCATGGAACAAATGGACCTAACAGATATATACAGAATATTCCATCCAAATACTGCAGAATATACATTCTTCTCAGCAGCACATGGGTCATTCTCTAAAATAGACCATATGATAGGACACAAATCAAATCTCAACAAATACAGGAAAATTGAAATAATCCCTTGTATGCTATCTGACCACAATGGGATTAAACTGCAAATCAACAACAAGAAAAACTACAGAGCATACAGAAATTCATGGAGACTAAACAGTACATTATTGAATGACGATGGGTCATTGAAGAAATTAAGAAGGAAATCAAGAAATTCATAGAATCAAATGATGATGAGAATACAACATACCAAAACCTGTGGGACACAATGAAGGCAGTCCTACGAGGGAAATTTATAGCTCTAAGTGCCTATATTAAGAAACTAGAGAGTTCACAACTAAACAATTTAATGCTTCACCTTAAGGCCTTGGAAAGAGAAGAACAAGGCAAACCAAAAATCAGTAGACGGAAGAAATAATAAAGGTTAGGGCAGAAATTAATGAAATGGAAACCAAAAAAAATCAAAAAAATCAATGAAACAAAGAGTTGGTTCTTTGAAAGGATTAACAATATTGACAAACCCTTAGCAAATCTGACCAAAAGAAAGAGAGAAGAGACAAAAATTGATAAAATTAGAGATGAAAAAGGCAACATCACAACAGATACCAAAGAAATTCAGAAAATCATACGGACATACTTTAAGAATATATATGCCTCTAAGTTTGAAAACCTGAAAGAAATGGATGATTTCCTTGATTTATATGACCTACCAAAATTAAATCAAGATGAGATAAACCATTTAAATAGACCTATAACAACCACAGAGATCCAAGCAGTCATAAAAAGTCTCCCAATTAAAAAAAGCCCAGGCCCAGATGGATTCACTACTGAATTTTACCAGACATTCCTGGAAGATCTAACACCAATGCTTCTCAAACTTTTCCATAAAATAGAAGAGGAAGGAATTCTACCAAAATCCTTCTATGAAGCCAGCATCACCCTGATACCCAAACCGACAAAGACAGATCAAAAAAGAAAACTATAGACCAATCTCCTCATGAACATAGATGCAAAAATTCTCAACAAAATACTGGCAAACAGAATACAAGAATATATCAGAAAGATTATTCACCCTGACCAAGTAGGCTTTATCCCAGAGATGCAGGGATGGTTCAACATACGCAAATCCATAAATGTAATACACCATATAAATGGTCTGAAGGACAAAAATCACATGGTCATCTCAATAGATGCAGAAAAGGCATTCGACAAAATCCAACACCCCTTCATGGTGAAAGTACTACAGAAACTTGGAATAGAAGGTACATATCTCAACATAATAAAAGCTATTTATGACAAACCTACAGCCAACATAATACTTAATGGGGAAAAACTTGAAGCTTTTCCTCTAAATTCAGGAACAAGACAAGGGTGTCCACTTTCTCCACTATTATTTAATATAGTATTGGAAGTCTTAGCCATAGCAATAAGGCAAGAGGCACTCATAAAGGGGATACAAATCGAAAGGAAGAGGTCAAATTATCATTATTTGCAGATGATATGATTCTATACATAACAGATCCTAAGGACTCTACCAGCAAATTATTAGAGCTGATAAACACTTTTAGCAATGTAGCAGGATACAAAATAAACACACAGAAATCAGTAGCTTTTCTATACACTAACAACAAACATGCAGAGGATGAAATCAGGGAATCTCTCCCATTCACAATTGCCTCAAAAATAAAATACCTTGGAATAAACTTAACCAAGGAAGTGAAGGATCTCTACAATGAGAACTATAAAAACTCGAGCGACAAATTGCAGAAGACACAAGGAAATGGAAAGACATTCCTTGCTCCTGGATTGAAGAATCAATATAGTGAAAATGTCAATCTTACCAAAAGCAATCTACACATTTAATGCGATCCCCATTAAAATCCCAATAGCATTCTTCACAGAAATAGAAAAACAATACTAAAATTCATCTGGAAACACAAAAACCTCGAATAGCTAAAACAATTTTGCATAACAAAAATCAGGCAGGTGGTATAACCATACCCGATTTTAAGTTATACTACAAAGCCATAGTAACAAAAACAGCATGGTACTGGCACAAGGACAGACAGGTAGATCAATGGAACAGAATAGAAGACCCAAATATTAATCCAGATAGCTACAGCTACCTGATTTTTGACAAAAACGCCAAAAATACTCATTGAGAAAAGATAGTCTCTTTAACAAGTGGTGCTGGGAAAATTGGACATCTGTTTGTAAAAGGATAAACATAGATCCTTGTCTCTCTCCTTGCACAAGAATCAAGTCCAAATGGATCAGGGACCTTAATATCAGACCTGAAACTCTGAAAATGCTAGAGGAAAAGTAGGGGAAACTCTTCAACATATTGAATAGGCAAGGACTTTCTGAATATAACTCCAATTGCTCAGAGAATAAAAGCACTAATCAACCACTGGGACCTTATAAAATTACAAAGCTTTTGTACAGCAAAGGACACTGTGAATAGAGCAAAAAGACAACCTACAGAATGGGAGAAAATCTTTGCCAGTTATTCAACTGACAGAGGATTAATATCCAGAATATACAAAGAACTCAAAAACAGAATAACAAGAATTCAAACAACCCAGTTAAAAATGGGCTACGGAACTAAATAGAGAATTCACGGAAGATGAAATACAGATGGCATATAAACATCTAAAAAAATGTTCTACATCCTTAGCCATCAGGGAAATGCAAATTAAAACCACTTTGAGATTCCATATCACTCCTGTCAGAATGGCTGCCATCAAGAAAACAAATGACAATAAGTGTTGGCGTGGATGCGGAAAACAGGAACACTTCTACACTGTTGGTGGAATGTAAGCTGGTCCAGCCACTGTGGAAAGCAGTGTGGAGGTTCTTGAGACAGCTAGAAATAGATTTACCATATGATCCAGCTATAGCACTCCTAGGCATATATCCAGAGGACTCTTCTCACTTCCTTAGAGATACTTGCAAAACCATGTTTATTGCTGCTCTATTCACAATAGCTAAGAAATGGAAGCAGCCTAGATGTCCGTCCACAGATGAGTGGATAATAAAGTTGTGGTACATTTACACAATGGAGTTCTATTCAGCAGTAAAGAAAATGAAATTATGAAATTTGCAGGAAATGGATGGATCTGGAAAGGATTATACTTAGTGAGGTAACCCAGGCTCAGAAAGCCAAACGTCACATGTTCTCTCTCATATGTGGATCCTAGCTACCAATGTATAGATTTGTGTATGAACTGGAACCAAAAAGAGGTACCAGAAACCAGTAAGCGGGTAAAAGGCTATAAGGGAGGGAAGAAAGGGAAGGACTTAAGTGTATGGTAATACACATATGTAAGTAGAAGAACTGAGTACAGGGAGGGGAATGGCCTAAGCGAGGCCATGGGAAGAGAATGCATACAAAAAGGGCAGGGGAGGGACAATCTAAACTCAAGATATTATCAATAAGACATATGTAAAACTACTTTTTGATTAAGGTCACGTCTAGAAGATGTAGACTGTTACTAGAAAATTTTCAGTACCTGGGATGGAACTCTTTCCAGTGAGATGTTGGCCAAGGAGGTCCCGGTAGCCTCCAAAACATTAAGGCTTTTGCCAAAGCCCTTGGTTTCCTAGAGAAATAGATAGTAAGACCCTATTGCTGAAGACATCTCATGCCTGAGAGGCAAGGACACTGAGAAAGCAAGCTGGTGCTGAGCAGAAAACCTTCTCCCTGTAGACCAGCCAACTGAAAGCTGGAAAGCTGCACTGCACGCAGCGTATGGGAGACAGAAGCCATCAACAGTGAAAATAGTGGATGCTGAATATTCAAGCTTGGCCAGACAGGCCCAATGACTGAACGGGTGCAATAGTGGCGTGTCTACTCTTGGGGTAACCAACTGCTCCATAATTGACTGAAGGCCCTCTCACGGGAGGGAATACATACCCGGTACTGAAAACCTAAGTAAAAGTCTATGGTAGGTGAGGTCATGAGCCTTGGGGGGGTATAAGCCTGCTCATGGCTGACTAAATGTATATATTATTCCCACCAAGCTGCCCTGGGGACACTACACTAAATGTTCATGTCCACATATTAACGCTATTCTCACTTCTGGCTAGAGAAGCTTCTTTTCAGATGGTGATGACCACTGGGATGACACAAAAGGCAACATAGTGCTGAGAAGAAGGGATGGAGGAGTGCCCAGCACTGAAACACCTCTGTCACATCCTCCAGTGGCTCAGGGACCATTGCGGAAGAGGGGGCGGATAGAATGGAAGAGCCAAGGAAGGATATGACCTCTTACTCATGCAGCTGCCCAGACAGAAATTGGCCTCGATATCCATGATCTTGCAGTGCCTAGCAATACCTTTGCAAGACCCTCAAAATAGAAGAGAAAGATGATGTCATCAAATTAGGAGAGAGACTAATGGAGAAAGGGAGGGGATATGATGGAGACTGGAGTTCTAAAGTGGAATGGGGGAGGGGGGGAAATATCAGGTGGGGTTTTTTTGGTAATGGGGTTTTTTTGGTAAGATTAAAAATCAATAAAAATTAGAACCGAATGAGCTGAGGGTGTGACCAATCCATGCACTGTCATCCTGGACTCTGCTTCCTGACTGCACATTGACTGTGAGCTGCGGCTTCAAGCTCCTGTCTCCTCTCCATGATGGTCTGTGACCTCAAGCTGTGAGCTGAAATAAGATCTTCCATCCTTAAGTTGGATCCGGGGAGGTATTTTGTCCCAGTAATGAGAATGGAATTATAACACAGGGATTGAACACAAGGACTCCTACATGCCAGCCAAGTGTTCTGAGATACATCCAAACTCATCTAAAAGTTTCTTTCAATGTCCTTTTCCATGGCTAGGAACTACTGAGGCCCTCTGAGCCCTCAGTCTCCTGAGGCACCTTGCTCACTAAGTCTTCTAGCTTCTGTGAATGGAAGGCCATTTTCTCCTTCTCCAAGCTCATAAAACATTGCTTTTTGTGTTTTGCTTTCTGTTTCAGCCACTTGGCATCATGGACAAGAGCCAGGTCTTTACCCATCACCCTATACTAAGGCTTCCAAAACTGCTAAGGGCTCCATCCTCCTTTTAGCTTCTTGGCTCTGAGCCTCTCTGGGCCAGATTTCTCTGCAAGATGAAAATGACAGAGAACAATCACCTGGCTCTGGCCTGAAGTGGAGCAGATCTGTCATCCTGATACTCAGGAGCCCAAGGCAGGAGGGTCACATGTTCAAGTCTCACCTGGATTACAGAGTGTACTCAAGATCAACTTAGACCATGTAGTGAGATCATGTCTCAAAAAAGAAACTGAGGCTGTAGCTCAGTGGTAGAGCTTTTGCTTAGAACATGAAAGATCATTGTTCAATCCTCAGTACTATAAAATTAATCAGCTAATTAACCAATGGAGCTATAGCATGCTGTTATACTTGTTTACATCATCATAAATTTTCTTAACTTGGGATGCTTAGTCAAATGTCCCTAGCAACAGATATACCTTAAATAAACCACAAATAAAGGTGGAGGGTAGCTTTCCAAATCTAATCTATTCCAAACACTTAGAACCCTTTTCCCAGTGCCAGCATTTGGAACAGAGACTGCTAGTTTAAGTCTTTAACAAGAAAGCAGGGTCTTAAAAACAGACTCACCAGAGTGACTTCGATGGTTTTGCTAGGATTTACCAATCTGTATTGTCTGGGTACTTGGTAAGAACTTTCTACAAGGCATCAAAAACCTAGAAGGGATGAGAGTTAATGTTCTCCTGCTGCATATTGAGGATGCATAAAATTAATACACCTGGAGATGGGTGAGCACTTATTTGATGCCTGGCATCCTACCACACTTCATGAACATCAATTACATTCACTCTACAGAGTCCACAATACAATGATCAGCTCACAATGTCTCATCAAACGAACACAAAAAAGAAACATGGAGAGGATAAGATCATCGCCCATGTCACTTTGCTTGGAATTGGGAGGCCCAAGATGTCCCCTGGGCAATCTGACTCCAGAGCTATGTATGAGATGGCCAAGGGCATTCAAGAGCTCCTTAGGGAACCAATGTGTTGGTTTCCCTGCAGTGAGCTTCCTGTTGGATGAGGGCATGGTTAATAACACATGTTTTGCACTGAGATTGTATAGAACTCTTGGGAGGGTCCTGGAAGTCACCATGACCCTCTTACTCAGTGGATCTTGGCGAGTGGTGGTTAGGAGAGAGTTCTGCTGCCAGTTTGCTCGGCTTTGATGCTATACCACTGCGAAAGTTTTCTCACTTTGGGACTCATCTATGCAATGGTGATAACAGGACATTCCATATCTTGGTTAGTTTAAGAAACAAATGAAGGGTTGGAGGGATGGCTTAGCAGTTAAGGAATTTGGCTGCAAAACCAAAGGACCCAGGTTCGATTCCCCAGGATCCACATTAGCCAGATGCACAAGAGGGTGCATGGGTCTGGAATTCGTTTACAGGGGCTGGAGGCCCTGGTCTGCCCTTTCTCTGTCTCTTTCTCCCCTTCTTTCTCTGTCAAATAAATAAATAAGTAAAATATTTTAAATAAAAAAAGAAACAAATGACTATACACACCCACCCACCCACTCACCTCTGAGAACAGTTCCTGGCACACAGTAGGTGCTTCCTAAGGCTCCGCTAGCAGTTTGAATTGTGTGTATCCATGAGGACTCAACTCTTACAGGTAGAAGTGTCATGGCTTTATCACACACACCCAGGTGTGACACTAATATTTCTAATAACACTACTATGCCTTGTAGCCAGATTCTACTTTCCAAAATTCATCCTGTCTATTCTATTACCTTGGTTGATTTTCATAACTCCCTTGTGGCAGGTCCACCACGATTCTCCCTTTGTACGCATGAGGACCAGAGAGGTTCAGATTTACCGAATGCCACAGCGCACACTAGAATACCTGGACCTGGCACCCAGAATTCATGAGACTTAGACACAACCATGTAACCTCCTTGGGGACATCAAAGAGAGAGTCCCGAGAGTTGGGACTGAAGCATGCAAACTTGGTATGCTATGGCAACCCAGAGGCTAGCTGAGTCCTCCCCATGGTAGAGATCAGACATCTGGAATCTGGGACCTGCCTTGTCTCAACAGGATGCTGTAGAGAGTCTCTATCCCAGGCCACATATCCAAGGAGAAAAGGAGCAAGAGCCCCAGATGAGCGAAGTGTGCCAGCAACTGCTCCACAGAGCTCTCTTCCCTGAAGCAGCTTCCTTGGCCTCTCTGCCTGGGTCTCCCTCCACATCTGCCGCAATGCAAACCTCAGCTCCTTATCACTTGTCATTGCTAACCATCCCCTGGCCTTTGGGGACCAGCAGAGACTGCAACCCGGGTGGCCTGGCAAGAGTCCAAGCCAGGCGACACTGCTCTCGTGTACCCAGATTTCCTGCTTGTGGTTTGCACTGCTGTCATTGTGCTGGCTCACTCATCCCGCCCTCACTCTTAGGACTGTGATCCCATGATGGTGGCAGGTGGGAGAAGGAAGCAGACCCCTGGACCATCCAAACAACTCACCCACCCTAACTTGGACCTCCTGACCCCATTTGTGCCACTCTGCCTGTTCCTTATCTGTGCAGGCTGAGCTGGGAGGAGGGGGGGAGAGTGTTGCTGGAGGGCTACGAGAGATAAAAGTTTGTTGCACAAATATCCCAGATGTGTGCATTTATAAGGGGAGCCCAAAGGTTCACAGAGATATTGCAAAGAGCTGAGCTTCTTCTGGGTGCTGGGAGTAACAAGGCTGGATCTTATAATCTAATTCAGATCAAATGACATTCCAGAGGACTTTGACCCTCCAGGAAGGAACACTGGAGCCCTTGTGGTAGTTTAAGAGCCCTTCCGTGTCCAGTCTGGTTGCCTTGTCCTTTGCACTTCGCCATCCTAGGTCTGGGAGCCCCCAGGCCATGAGCAGGCCACACCCAGGACACACTGCTTCCAGCCAGCATAGAATATCCCATACATCCTTGCCTTCCCTCTTCTGACTCACAGGGTTCTGAACTATGGAAAAGGGCCTGAAAAGAGCTTTTCTTGGTTATTGTCTAGTCAGTCACACTCAACATCGTGGCCAATTTGAGAGGAAACTGTTATTTCTGGCATTGACAGAGTAGAAACAAGCAAAAACCTTGATGGTAATGAGATCTGGTGTAACCTCAACCCTGACCTTTGTTCCTCATCGCCCACATTCACTCCACCTAGAAGCGAGTGCCCAGCTCCAGTGAAGTTTAGTATTGGGCCTAAGGAACAAGGGAGTATTAGAAGAGTGTTCTCCATGTGCCTGGACCCTGCTAAGTGCCTCACCTTACTTCTTACCTCATGTGTAAGAAGCAAGCGTTATGGTCATCATCATATTTTAGATGAAGAAATGGAGGCTCAGAGTTTAAGTGACTTACCCAAGATGATTCTGCTAGGAATGTGGGAAGCTCCCTTCAGAGAATTCTGTCCTGACCACAGGCATTTGCTTTCGTCTGGGATTCAGGGAAATGATGATGGATGGATGGAAAGCAAGAACACATAGAAAGTGCTTAGACCTGGTCCACCCATGAGAATAAGGAGGCCAGCCAGCCAGAGGGAGCACCTTATGCTCAAGAGGTGGCGGGTCCTAAACCAAAGCCCCTCTGCAGACATGGTTCTAGTTTCCTGTTAGTTAATAAAATCATAAAATATCAATGATTAGTAATGGGACCCTGCAGGGGCTAATTAAATGGTGATCGAGTCCTCCTGGAGCTCAAACGCAGTGGGTTGGGTTTAATAGGTGGAGCTTCAGAAGAAAACGTGTAGCACAGTGATCTTTAAAAAGGAAAAGTCAAGATCCTTCAAATGTAGATGAGGAAGGGGAAAGTCTACACTCAGCATTTAGGCCACCATTAATCCTTGGCAAACATTTCCTACAGGATCTCCGGGTTCTTCCTGTTATGGACTCTAGAATTCCAGTTACAGCCGCTTCCCCGCCACCCCAAACAGAGCTTCCTCCCTTTTTCTAAATCTCCAGAAAGAAAAAAATAAAATAAAAAATCACCTTCCTACCTCTTGCAAAATTTCATCATTATCAACACACTCTGTGCGCTAGCTGGTTGTTTTTTGAGTGTAAGTGAGCTGGTATCTTTGAAACTCTGTGCTCCCATCTCCACAATGCAGATAACACTACTGATTTAAGCTCCTTGCCCAGTAGTTATGGAGAAAAGATACTAGCCAATAGTTTTCATTCTAAGTGGGACAAAAAGACTCCATTGAATGCTTTAATAAACATATCTCCACCTCCCAATCGTTTGTATAGATGTTAACACTGTCTTCTCCATTTTCTGGAATCAAGGCTAGGCTCCAAGGAAATAAACATGAATAATGCGGTCACTGACTCTGGATACCTCAACTTCCATTTGGAACCAGCCATGGAGAATGGTGTTTACAAGGAAATGGAGTCAGTGTGAAGAAACAGGCAGTTCACCAAGCATCGACACATGGACAGGAGTCTGAAATGTGTAGGGGAATAGAGGAAGAATATGAGACTCAACAGCTTAACTATCTGTTCTAGTAAATTTCACGTTGCTGGCATGAACATCAAAAACAGGCACGGTTTAGGGGAGGAAGGGATTTAGTTCAACTAGGGGGAAGTTCTGTCACTGGCAGAAGAAGCTACTTCCACACATCCAAGCAGAGAGAAAACAAACAAACAAACAAACAAACAAACAAACAAACAAACAAAAAATAGCCAGCTAAAAACCAAAAGCAACAGCAGGGAACTAGCAGCAAGCAGCAGAAAGCTAGGCACAGCTCAGACTGTTCTGTATACCTTTGGGCTGGAAATCAGATCCACCCCCAGTGACAGCTCCCCTAGCCTGGTGGCGGAGGCCCCAGTTACAAGTTTTTTTTTTTGTTTGTTTTGTTTGTTTTGTTTTGTTTTTCGAGGTAGGGTCTCGCTCTGGTCCAGGCTGACCTGGAATTCACTATGTAGTCTCAGGGTGGTCTCGAACTCATGGCGATCCTCCTACCTCTGCCTCCCGAGTGCTGGGATTAAAGGTGTGCGCCACCATGCCCGGTTCCAGTTACAAGCTTTTAATAGACCACCTGAATCTATGGGGGACATACATTTAAACTACCACAGTGTACTACTCTAGGACTCAGACATAATTAGAGGTAGAGCCTGGATTGAGATAGAAGCATTCTCAGCCTCTCACCAAGGTCCTGCACTATTCCAGTTCTATCTGGTCTCCTGCATGATGCTCTCAGTTTCCCTAACACTGAAATAGCAATGTTCTTCATACATATCTTCCTACGCATGATAGTGGGGTGACATTCCACAGGAGATCAATGAGACTGAACACTATAGCAGCCACTTTTCCTACACAGAGCTGCTCTGTTGAGTAGATATGGGACCATCTCTGACTGTGTGCAGTGTGGAATCACTGCTGAAATGTCCTCCAAGCATTGAAACAGTTCAGGAGATATGATGACTCTCCCGTGACTGACACAGGGTGAAGGCATCCATAGGCATTCAGATAGTATCCCTTGGGAGGCAATAGTCAGGTCAAGGAGGCCCATGCTTGCACAGTTCAAGTTCCTATACTTGAAGGTACACTGGAGCATTACTGTAAGATCCCAGCCAAGAGCTCTGGGAATGAAGAGGGACCTGGGATTGTATAAAAGAGGCTTCTTTGGATTTTGAATGGCTCAATGATAGCTTGCCTGCTAGGGCTTTAAGGAAAAAAAAATAGCTGAACACTTTAAGACTGAACTTGATTAAGGCTATACGTGTCCGGTGCTCTATGGAAGCATTTCCTTAGTAAATATCACACAATTGGAGAACTCACAGCAGAGACAGATCCCTGCAAACATCAACTTTAGATTCCAAAATTCCAAAAAGTAAGACAAGACGTCTCATGCTTTAAAATCTTTCACAGCCAGGGAAGAACGACTGAATGATGAAAGACGAATTTTGAGGGTGTGCTGAGGATAACAGCTTAGAATCATGGTAAAAATGCTGCTTCCAAGTCCGTAAAGTGCTTGCCTCACCGTCAGGAAGACTTGAGTGCAATCCCCAGCTCCCATGTAAAAATGCTGGGTTTTGTGGTACATAGTTGTAATCCCAGTACTAGGGAGGCAGGGAGACAGGCAGATCATTGGGGTTCACTGGTCAGCCATTCTGGTCTAATTGGTGAGTTATAAGACAATGAGAGACTCTGTCTCATGAAAGGTAGATGACACCTGAGAATGACAACCAAAGTTGTCATGCAGCCTGTACACACACACACACACACACACACACACACACACACACACTCACACACTTTGATTCATACTCACACATGCACCTATGTCCACATGAACTCAGACATATGCATACACACATTTTTAGAAAATCTGTTATCTCTAAGAATTTTCTCTCCTGATGTCTAATCGCTTCTCTATGTTTTCTTGATCCATGCATCATTATTGTTTGTTAGCAGATGTTGTTATAACATTAGCCTAGAGATTTTTCTATGTAGCAAACACATGTAGCATCTATTTGACTCAGTTGCTTGTTTATTGTCTATCCATGGGCTGATCTCATAAGAGTTCTCCCCAATAGCTAAGGGGTGACACCATTTCTTGGTCTAATTCCTCAAAGGGGCTGTGCAAATTCTTTCTCAAGGGCCAAGAAGCCTGCTGAGGACTTTTCTCTGCATTAGACCAGACTCCATTACAGAAAGTAAAGTTGGAAAGAAAGAAAAAGAAAGAAAGAAAGAAAGAAAGAAAGAAAGAAAGAAAGAAAGAAAGTGATGTTGAATCTCAGAAAGTCTAAATAGAACTTCCACAAACATTATCTACTTTGGTTTTCACAACCATCCATAAGCGTGCATTTATTCTTTCATTCACGCCTTCAGAAAGACTTACTACCGAATGCCTATTGTGGCCAGACAGTTACTCAGGATAGCATCTGACTCAAGTAGTGTATAAAAGATACTGACAGCTTAGTGAAGACTTAACAGTGCAATTGTTCCTTGCTAGCTGTGGGGGATTGGTTTCAGGACGCCCACAGAAATCCAAATCTTTGGACTCTTATATAAAACAGTATAGTATTTGAACAACCTATATACATTCTCTGTTGTAGTTAAAATCATCTCTCTATTAATCATAACACCAAATGAAAAGTCAGTGTTATGTGCATGGTTGCTATAGTATATTATTTAGGGAATAATGATAGGGGGAAAGTCTGTGTTTATCCCACACAGATGCAATTCTTTTTTCTGTATACTTTTATCCACAACGGCTTGAATCTGAGGATGTGACCTGAGTGTGATGAAGTCTGATTATTAACAAAGAACTACAAAGTAAGATGAGCTATTTGCCACAGTGGTGACAAGGGTAGGGCACCTTGCCTTTAGCAAAGGTTAGAAGCTTTATTGTGCAGGAGAAACAGAGTTAAGTAACCATCACCCAGCTAGGCCTGCGAATTAAGCCACCCCATGAGAATGAATTCATTAAGCCAACAACCATTGCAACAAAGTGATTACTTTTTAACTTAGAGAAGGGTTGGCAAGTTTGCTGTTGTTTCTTTCTTTTCTCTGTCTGGCACAATACGGCTGCAAGGATCCTGTGATGGAGAACATAAAATGCCCCCACACTGTCTGGCATGCATTGTGGTCCCCTTCCCAGATGCTCGAGCCCACTCAGGCCCTGAAAGATTTGCAAACTTTGGAAGGCATTCTCTGGCATCCAGCTGTGCTCATCGGTACCCACACCCCTCATTGCTTTTCCTCCTCCATAAACCCTCTGATCTCTACTCAGGTCAGTTTCAACGCATGAATAGGAAGCCTGGAAGGAGATCTATCTTACTTAACCCTTCTGCAGTGAGACATCCTTTCCTGCCTGTACTGGAGGCATGCTGTATACCTTCTTGCTGGGTTTCCCCACTCCACTCTGCCCCATCTCTCGGGAGGATTATGCTTTCCTCTGGAATTGGCCTGCTTTTTGATGGGGATTTATTTGAAGCAGGCAAATGAAACTTATCTAGCCATTAGCCTGTTGCAATTATTCCTGTCTGGTCAGCTAAATGAGAGCTCAGCTGGAGAGCTCAAAGGGTTGAGCCGGCCGTCCCACAGTCACCCATGCATCTAGGATTTCCAGTAGGCACACGGAGGCATTTAACCTTCCAGTGTGAACCCCACCATTGCACTTCGGTGGATAGTGAGCTCTGCTTTGTCTTGAATGTTGATTTTCTCAACAGTTAAATGTTGACAGATACTCTTTTAGAGAAACACATTATTTCTCAGTGACCAAATTTTAAATCATCCAGTGATCATCCAGTAAAAAGATATGTCATTACTTTTCCACCAGAAGTTCTTGATCCCATTGGGTATGGGAATTAGATAAGATTAAGTTCTTAGGCAGTATCAATTGATGAAGCAGACAGATCCTGTACTGTCCAACTGGTGAGAACACCATTGATACTTACTTAAACAGAAGACGGTGTGGCCAAGACACACACACACACACACACACACACACACACACACACACACACACAGAGAGAGAGAGAAGCTGAGGTGTGCTTAAAGTAGAACAGCATTAGGTTACTTTAAAGTGACAATTTCTAAATGAGAGCAAAACTGTGTAATAAGATTTAAAAATCAGACCCATTCTTAGTTCTTTAGCTCCCCAGCCAGTGACAAAATATGCCATTAGTGGCCACAGCACGATTCTGAAAATATACCTTCCTTACGATTTAACGCTTTTTTTCCCCTCTGAGCTAAAAATTACAAAGCCCCGGATTTCATCGCTCTTGCAATCTATTCTTTTCCCCCGACTTCCTGTTTTCATGAAATTTTAATCAGGCACTTAAAATAAATAGCTATGCAGAGCTTCTCTGCCTCCCCCAATAGCCAGGATGGATGTTTTGGGTAAAGTGATAGTCCGGAGACCTTGAGAACAGTGAATCCCATTCAGACTTGGCAAGACAACAGAAAGGAAAACATGGCTAGGTCTGTGGCCACGCTCTCAGAGGGGACAGAATGGTCCAAAGACCTAGTATTATTTGGTTTGGGGTTTATTTTTGTTGTTGTTGTTGTTTTCTTCTTCCTCCTCTTGTTCTCCTCCTTTTTCTTCTCTTCCCCTTCTTCTTCCTCTTCTCCTTCTTCTTCTTATTCCTCCAAATACTGATACCGATTTGATCAATTAGGAAGGCAATCATGACAAAAAGATAAAACCACCACTAAATGATTTCAGGAGAAAGAACCAAAAGAATAAAGCCACAATAAACTGTTCAAATCCCCTTAAAGTGGAGAAATGAATCATTCAGTGTAAGCTTCCTTTACTGCTGATGGTTTTTAATGATGTATCTGTGAACTGCCTTCATTTAAACAGAAAGATGTCTAGTGGTAAAAACAAGTTAATATTTTGTTTTTAATTCTTTTCCTGTAATGCTTCATCTGCAAATGACATAAAAACATTAAGATATGAGTCAGAAAGAAACATATTTAGGAGTAAATGCCCTTTCTAGTGATAACTTCAAGTTTCATGAACCAAGAAAAAGGTAATAATACTAGAGAGAGCACGGTTGCTCCTATTCTTACTCTGTAAAGACTGAGGAGGGTGTAAAGAAGATTCTTAGAGACACAGGAGGAAATTAGTGTCCTTGCGTTAAACTGCCGTGCTTCTGTAGGACAGCATTTGGTGAACAAATTCATCAGTGAACAGGACATTAAACGATGTGAGGGTGGAAACCCTTCAGTCTCATGGCTTTGTGTTCATGCCTCTTTTGCCTCAAATGTGAATGGATTTGTGCTAATTGTATGGACCAACAAATGGCCAAAAATTGTCCACCCAGACACATACACTAATTCTGGAGAAACAGGAACTGGGTTGAAACACTAGGATAAAATTTTTATAAGCCAGTGGAAAGAGGGAGAGATAATAAATATTTTACAACTGGCCAACCTAGATACACACGTTTTGGGGAACCAAAATTTATAGTCTTCACCAATTTCTATGGTGTATATCTCCCATTGTCACCAGTTTCAAACTACTGTGATATCACTAAATACAGATATTAGAGAAGTGCACTTAACACCACTAGCTAGCACACGAAATGCTCACAAGTGCATATATAATAGTACAATGTGGTAATATAAAAAGAAAGTTAGGACTTTTGGGTACTTATTACATTTTTTGAAACAATTTATTTGATAATAAGTTTTCATGATTAATTTGAAATAATGGGTTTACACAGCAATAATGTATGAAATTTCTGGTAATTTCACAGTGGGCTTTTATGAACTGGTGCAGTTTAATCAGTATGCCAGTGCTGCTGGGGCTCCTGACATTAGATAAGTTCTCTAAACATGCAGCTGAATGTACAAGAGTAGCTCTCCCACCTCAAGGATAGATCATACTTTTGTATCTGTCCTTGCCACCCTCCACAGCTTTTCCAAATTATAATTGGCCACATAACAATATTGCTTGCTTGCTTGCCTGCTTGCTTTCTTTCTTTTCTTTCTTTCTTTCTTTCTTTTTCCTTCTTTCTTTCTTTCTTTCTTTCTTTCTTTCCTTGTTTCTTTCCTTCGTTTCTTTTCCTTCCTTCCTTCCTTCCTTCCTTCCTTCCTTCCTTCCTTCCTTCCTTCCTTCCTTCCTTCCTTCCTTCCTTCTTTTTTCCTCTCCTTTTATTTTTTCTTTCCCTTCTCACTCCCTCTCTCCTTCCCTCCTCCTCTCTCTACTCTCTCTTGCTTTTTATTTCACTTCCTTTGTTTCTGATAGAGTTTCATCTTTTTAATTTCTCCCCAAATACAGATCTACACTGACCTTCTTATCTGGTTTAAGTGGAATATAAATTACCTCGGGAATGGAAGCATCAACTCCCTAAACAGAAGTCATTCATCTGTTTGGAATCATGTCAGAAAACCTTGAGAAAATCCCTTTTCCTTCAGGAGCCAGGGATAGAGTGCCACTGTGAGGAGAAGACAGGGGACTAAATTTACACTAACTTCCTTGTCTCTCCCTCCTCCCTTCCTCAGGCTCCCAAGTACTAAGGATGAAAATCTTGCACCATCACATCTCTTTGGCTTCCTTTTCGAATCCCAACACTTCCTGCCCTCACACAACATGCTCTCTGGGTTACTCCCCATGCCATGGGGTCCCACCATTTGGTTACAGTCATTGAGAACACTTTTCCAAGAAGCCTGTGAGGATGTGAATCTTTAAAAATTCTCACAGCACTTTGAAGAAGAAAATATTACCAAATCACATGGAAGAGCCACCTGAAAAGAGGGTGCTTGTAACATGTTGGTTTAAGATCAGCAGAGTAGAAGGTGAGATCTTCAAAACTGAAATCAGATCTGATCCTCCAGGCCCAGTTGCCAGGGATCTTCCAGCTCCCTGAAGCCTTCTGCCCCTTCTCAAAGCAATCCCAATAAGCAGTGGTCGGATTTCTGGCATGGCATTCATGGAGAAGGAAGCCAAGCTCCTGCGGTTGAATGCTTCAAGCTTCTGTGAGCCACCCACACTATCAACACACACTGTCCCAGTGGCCGTGAAACCATCCTTCTCTTGGCAAAATCTTTCCCACTTGGGTAAGATTGAGCAAACTCATCCAAGCCAAGCAAATCTGAGCAGAACGTGGTCCTCTGTATGTACTGAAATCCAGATTTAGCATGAAGTGTTTTGGCAGAATGACAGCTGTGCTTGGCCCTGGTTAATGTCACAACCATATCTCAAATAGCCCATTCTCTTAATAAAACACAGTTTGACTCAAGGCTTTGAAATATCAGTTTGAAGGGAGTGGAAGAAAGAGAGACTCTGGTGGAGAGCCTTTCTCTGTGAGCACTCTTATTGAATGCATATGCTTATGTGCCTTTCTGAGAGATTGAAAGTGGCCATCTTCAGCTTCCTTGTTTACAACCACCATTACTCAGAGATTCTCAGAAATGTGAATATTTCTTGGAGCTGTTTATTTTATTTATTTTTTTTTTTATAATTGATGTGCTTTCTTTTCAATCCCATCTAGGTGTCTGGTGACCAAGTATGGGCTTTGCCTGAATTTGCATATTTATAAGGTTTATGGAGCAGGGCTGGGTGCCAGCAAAAAGAAACTCAGTTGTCACGAGTTTCTACTTCTCTTCTTACCTATAGTCTTAGTAACCCAGCTCAAGTTCTTCCTCCAAATGAGGGTAGAAGTTGGAGGGCTCACTTGATGGCCTCATCATCGACCTACTGAGGTAGACCTGGATGGAGGGAATGGGCGGGAAGGACTAGAATAAGGTCTAGAATAAGTTATTCCAAACTCCAGCTGTGCTCTCATACATGAGTGTTGCCTTCTCCTAGGCAAGCACAAGCAGGAGGTTAACTTTGTAGTTACACATAGCTATGTTTGAAGGCAGTCCCATCCCTCACTAGCTGGAAGCTGGAAAAGGTAGCTATCCTGAGCCTGCTGTTAATAAATAAAGACAAGGAAAACAAAAACTATAAAAAGAAAAGAAAAGAAAAAGGAATTCCTCATTGGAGAAAGTTGGGCAAAGAATATTCAGAACTCTATGGACTAATTTAGCAACTTCTTATGAATCTATTTCAAAATAAATGTTTCTAAAATGAGCATTAATAAAAAGAACAACAATAATTTTAATATCTCAAATGGTCTTTTGTGATGGTTAAATGGATGTATGTAGCTATAAATGTCTGTCAGATGGCTAACACTTCACTAGTATTGGCTGAACACATAGATGGGAGTATGGCTGCTAAGCACACATACAGGCTGTTTTAACTTAATTTCAAACAAGGCATGATGGATATTTTATCCACCAAACATCAGGACAGAAATTTTCTTCTTAAAGAGCTATGATTAGTATAAGAAGCTCCCAAGTAGGGTCATGATATCATATATTTATGAAGCTCTCAACCTTGAAGATACCCCCAAATAAGTTCTTTTAAAGAAATATTGATTTGTATTTCTTCTAGCAAAAGGACACACCTCAAGGTCCCTATTTTTCATATGGGAAAACTGACACGAAAGATGTGTGTGTGTGTGTGTGTGTGTGTGTGTGTGTGTGTGTGTGTGTGTGTCTGGGTATCACAAGTAGATAAAGTGGGCCAGAGACCAACACATATCTGTGTCACTCCAGTGCCTTTCCTGTTTTGCTTGTCTCATCTCATCTCAAGACTGAAAGGGCAACTTCAAAGTTAGAGCCCCATTTCCAGACAAATGTGGTTGCACAGGCCTGTGATTACATTATTCTTGAGGCAGAAGCAGGAAGATCGTGGGTTTTAGTTACATCAAAAAAGCAAACAGGGCTGGAGAGATGGCTTAGCAGTTAAGGCTCCTGCCTGCTAAGCCTAAGAACCCAGTTCCAATCTCCAGGTCCCAAGTTTAGCCAGATGCAAAATGACACAAGGGCGCATGCATCTGGATTTTGTTCACAGCAGCTGAGAGACTGCTGGCGCACTCATTCTCTATCTGTCTCCCTCTCCCTCTCTCTGTCTGTCTCTCTCTGTGTCTCTCTCCAAAAATAAAAAATAAAAAAGCAAACATAGGGCTGGAGAGATGGCTTAGTGGTTAAGTGCTTGCATGTGAAGCCTAAGGACTCTGGTTCAAGGCTCAATTCCCCAGCACCCACGTAAGCCAGATGCACATGGTGGCACATGGGTCTGGAGTTCATTTGCAGTGGCTAGAGGCCCTGGTCTGCCCATTCTCTCTCTCTTTCTCTCTCTCCTTTTCTTTGTCTCTAATAAGTAAATAAATAAAAATAAAAACTTTTAAAAAAGCAAACATAAAATTCAGAGCCCTAAAAGAAATTAGAAGGAATACATATAATTACAATTGAAATATTTCTTACCCATAATACTTGGGACCAGAGGTTTAGATGTTTTCAGATTTTGAGATTTTTTTCATGCACATCATCAGGTATTTAGAGATGGGACCCATGACTGAACAGGAAATTAATTTACATCTCATATGTTCCTTTTGCACATAAACTTAAAGTGATTTTGGGCAAAATTTTTAGTGTGTCTGTGATTTCACTGTGACCCATCACTTGAGGTCAAGAGTAAGTGTGGAATTTTCCACTTGTGGAATCATATTTGCACTCAAAATTTTTAGGTTTTGAAGCAATTTGGATATTTGTATTAAGGTTCCTTAACCAACACTGAGAAATAGTTAAACCCCATTTTCTAAGTAATTTTTTTTGACACAGGGTCTCATAAAACCCAGGCTGGCCTCAAACTTTCCATGTGGCTGAGACTAGTTTTGAATCCTCCAGCATCCACTTCTCAAATGGTAGTGTTATAGATGTGTACCATCATGCCTGGCTAAGGCCCCTTAAAAAAAAAACACATCTAAAAGGTTCTGGATTATGTGTACATAGTATGTTAAATGATAAAAACAAAATGGAGCTAAGTGTGGTGACTCATGTCTTTAATTCCAGCAATCACGAGGCAGAGGTAGGAGGATTGCTGTGAGTTCAAGGCTACCCTGACACTACATAGTGAATTCTAGGTCATTCTAGGCTATAGCAAGACCCTACCTTGAAAAACCAAAAATAAATACATACATAAATAAATACATAAACAAACAAATAAATAAAATATTTAGGAATATTAATTTTGTAAAGTACATTTCTTTATACACACAAATACAAAAAACAATGCTCCTAAGCTTTTCTATTACTAAGGGAACGAGTGATTGTTATTTTTAACCTTTGATTTTTCTGGATTTTCCAAACTTTCTCCAACTTTTAAAATAAAATTAGTTAATGATTAATTGTGGTATGTGTCTCCTTTCAAAACTAATTTAGTTGCTTATTTGCATAATTATGTCTGAAAGGCCTGTATTTCAATTGAGCTCTTTCCCAATAGCCAGAAAAGACACTTGAATCAGCCAAGCATATGTCTGTTAGGGAGATGGTATTGGGGGGAGGATAAGAGGATGGGAAACCAGAATGTGCTTTGAACTCACCTTGCCAGTAAGATTTTGGATACACTCATGATACTCCAATCTCTAAGTTGCTAAAATCCCTGACTCACCAAGTGCGTGCCATTTTGGGTGGATAAAGAGCATACTCAGAGTATTCGGAGATGAAAAGCATGTGCCAACATGAGATGTCTGATAGCCATTGCTGGGTTATTAAGAGCTTCTAATATCCTAACCTAGCCTGGACATTTCTAAGGGTAATATCAAAGGATTAAATAAAAAGGCAGGTAGAGGGGTCAGGGTGAGACAGTCACTATTCTCTATGCCTCTTCCTTCTATACAGGGCTCTTGGGAGATGTTTACTAAGCCAGGAATCTTTAAGTCCTATAAAGCATAAGAGACAGTGGGGTGTAGAAGGTATGAGGCCCTGTACTGTTACCCAAGGGTTCCATGGTGTAGAAAAGGAGTTGGGTCATTTAGGACAAGCAGAACACCATTGAGGTAAGTACTGCACATTAGGTTGCCAGATAAAATACAAGTTGCCTATTTCAATTTGAATTTTCAAATAAACAAGGATAAACTGTTACTCTAAGTACAGCCCAATATCACATGGGAAGGGAAATACTTAAACTAACAACATGGTTGCCATTTCTCTGAATTTCAAACTGAACTGGGCTTTCTGGGATTTCATCTGTTAAATCTAGCAAACATGCTTGTGGAATACACGGTCTTTCAATTACTTTGTTTTGATTCTCACTATGTTCCCCAGACCCTCTTTAAACTAACAATCCTCCTGCCTCAGTGTTCTGAGGGCTGGGATTATAGACATGCTCCAACACACCCAGTTCTCCAATTACTTGGATGGAGTGTGGAGTAGAAATAGGGTCCAATTCTGTTCTGCAAATAGCAGAAGAACGAGGGTGCAGGACAGACAAGATGCCAGCCCTTACAAGTTCTGCCATCTGTCATATGTCTGGCATCACCATGCCCTCCAAGATGGCCCTTTTAAGCAAATGAGAGGGTTGTTCCTTGAGAAACAAAGTGAGTGAAAAGCTTGCACATTTCAGAGCGAGGTCATTAATTCAACTCAATCAGTCAATCCAAAAGAGTATATCATTCAATATACAAACTGAGCATTCCTAACCATGGAGAGAAGGAGCAGGTGATCAGGCCTGAGAAACTCAGACAAGACTTAGCAAGTAGAAAGAGACTGAACTGGGAATCCTTCCTTATCAGGTCATTACGAGAAATAGGAAGACCCCTTCCCATGCTCTTTCACGTTTTTAATAAAAGTTGAATTCTTAAGGTATGAGAGGTAAGGGGGATGCTAGTACAGACAGGATATGATGATCTCTCTCTCTCTCTCTTTCTGTGGTGACAGGACTAGAAGGTAAACAAAAATAACACCAAAGAATGACTTAGTGCCTCAGATGTCTTTAAAGAAGCACATGGTTCTTGTCTTTCCATCCCCAAGTGGCCAACATATCTATGTGGTCAGTACCAGCTATGCACAGTTAAAATAAAGCAAACAAATATCCAAATATCCGATATCATTTCTGGGAGCTGGCCCATGGGTCTTTGCCGACATCTGCACAGCTTCACACAACCTCCTGGCCTCTAAAAATAGATATTCTGTGGTACATATAATTTTTATAATATGACTAATACAGGAATGCCCTTTGGGATAACTTTGTGTCTTCGTTTCTCTCTTTTCTCTCTATATTTATCTATGTCTTCACTGGCCTCTTTGTGTAAAAGTTATGTTGTAGCCATAGTCCAAGAACATGAGCTAGGGAATCAATTATCTAGCTTAGAAGAACTATCACTTGTACCAACAGAAGAGATACCTATATCTTCCAAAGGGGAGTATACCTATTTTTGTTTCTTTGTCTCTGTCACTTTTCCTAACCAAAAGCTCTTTGACTTGTCATAAACTGCAACATTTGAAGAAAAAGACATAGACATATATTTAGACAAATGATAGATAGAAAATAGATATGAGAGAGAGAGAGAGACAGAGAGAGGGAAAGAGAGAGGAGAGATGACCCAAAGTTGGTTGTTGAGAAGTACAACTTGGGAACAAGCAAAGACATTTTATTTCTAACTTTTGAGGTTGCATGTGAATGTGTTTTACTCCTTATAAAAAAAAAAAAACAAGAACTTCAATATCATATATTATTTTTCAGGTTGGGAGATGTCAGTGGTTAAAGACACTTGCTTGCAAATCTTACTGGCCCAGGTTTGATTCCCTAGTACTCACATAAACACAGATGCATAATGTGGCACATATATCTGGAGCTTACAGTGCAAAAGACCCTGGCACACCTATGTGTGTTCTCTCTCAAATAAATAAATAAATAAATAAATAAATAAATAAATAAATAAATAAAAAAATATTTCTGAAAAAATAAAATATAGATGCTAGACCCACTCTGATTCTACTTCTTGTAGTGTCTCTCTTCCTTAAACTGTGGTTTTATTGTGATAAAGAATTTAGGTAGATGGATTCCTAGATCTAGGAAACTGATAATCAAACTGATAACTATCAAAACAATGCCCTTGAATGCAATGTCATGGAGCTCAGGAGCACTTCCCCACATCCAAGTCTGATGCTTTGAATACAATGCCCTTCACCCATGATGTATAGAATGCTTTCAACTGCATCTACTTAAAGACTACTGACCAGTCACAGCTGCTTCCTTTTGAGAGGATTATCTGGAAAGCACCCAGATCAAGAGCAAATCCAGGAGGATTTGGAAAGAAACAAGGAACCTTGAGCCCAGGCTCACCCCTGGGCACAATGAGTAAGCTTCTTATTGGTCTCCATTTCAGTGGTTTGAAATTGGTTGGTGATGATGACAGTCACAATGACGAACACAGCTCCTTCACATTCTGGCCACAGAGACTAGAAGAACAGATCACAGAGATTCCATTCTTGCTCCAAAATTTGCTCAGGGACTTTTAGCCCCCACTGAAGCCCCACCCCCGCTGAGCTCCCTGAGAACAACATCAGGCCATTTCTTCAACTTGACATTTTTAGGCTCTGTACAGCTAACAAGTAGTTTGCAAGTCCCAGAAGATTCAATCATCAGTGGCTGGCTTCACATTCACAGCACATTGCTAACGCAAGTCTGCAAGGCCAAAGGTCAGGTTGCTGTCCACCTTGTTGAGTCACTACTCAGACAATCCAGTGGTTGACAGTGTCATATCATCATGTTAACATGTGGCTTCCTATTGTCCCGAGCAAGGGAGCAGAGCTCAGATAATTCTGTCCTGATTCTTAAGTGCCTCCACAGGGAAATAACATCAATTACTTCTGCTTCTATCTTATTGGCTACAGTAAATTACATGACCATGCTATATAGTCAAGAAGTATATGAAGACATCCTTAGATGCAGAAATGGAAGTAGATCTGGAGCTACTAGGAAGTGTTAATAGCATTTGTCACACATTTATGTGTGGTACTCATAATTCATGAAAATAGGATATCAATTTAAGCACCTCTTTTGTAGCTCAGCTGTAGCCCTATGTGAGTCTCCAGTAAAGCAAGGGTAGAGTGCCACATTCATTATCTGCATGTGTGTTTCTGTCCATTAAGGAGAGTATTTCCAGAATCATGAGTAAGTCCAATTCACTCTGGTCTGGTGGTGGCTTGAAAATAGAATGTCCACCATATTCTTGGGTGTTTGTGATGAAGCCTCATACTTAATCCCAAACGGGTGGAGCCTTCGGTAGGTAGAGTCTTGTTAGAAGAAGTGTATTGCTGAAGATGGGCCCTAGGGTGTAATAGCCCAGTCCTACTTGCTGAACTTAGTTTGCTCTCTATTTCCTTCTTGCTGATGTGAAGATGTGATGCCCAGCTGTCAGTTTCTGTCATGCTTTTCCCCACCAAAATGAAACTTCACTTCGAAACCATGACCCAGAAATAAACCTTTCTCTCTATAAGCTATTTCTGGTTGGGTATTTTGTCTAACAATGAGAAAATAACTGCTACAACACTCTGTTGAGTGGACAATTGGTGCTCTAAAATTACTAGGTAGATGAATGGATAGATGGGTAGATGGATAACAGTTAGATAATAGATAATAATAGATAGGTAATAGATGAAGGTAGATGAATAGTTGATACAAAGACAGGTAAATGATAGAGACTTAGATACCTGAGAGATAATCAGATAGGCAAATGAAGAGATAGATATAGGTAAATACTGGACAAATGACAAATGATAGATGGGTATATGAATAAATAGATTAATCAATGATAAATTGATGATAGATAGGCATAACGATAGGTGATGAATAGACAGGAAACAGATAAGTAGATAGATGATAGACAAATAGATGATTTACAGATATATAGATGACAGATAGCAGATAGATAGATAGATAGATAGATAGATAGATAGATAGATAGATAGATGATAGATAGATAGACCAATTACCACTGATACCTCCTCGTCCTAGTGCCTTACTCAACACAATGTATTAAGCATGACAGCTCTCATCAATACTATCTTGAGTAGACAGACAGCACAGTGTTTTGTAATACTTTGGCCCAGATGGACATCTTAGAGACTAGAATTCACTGCCAACCTTTTTCCAATTGATAATAGCAACAAAAGGTACATATATGATGGTGACATTGGTAAAGAGGCTTTTTGTGTATCCCCAGACATATATCCATTCATGAGCATGTGCACAGGTGTGTGTGTGTGTAGGTGTGTGCTCACCAAGGGGCTCACCATGTCTATACATCCCTAAGATCTTGGGAAGAGCTCACTCTCAGCTTGGCAAGTCAGCATCTTTCACTGAACAATAAAGTGGGTCATTTGGTGATTCCATTCATTGCTCAAATATGCTTTGAAACACCACAGTCAAACTTGGACATGTTGTTTCAAGTTTAGGGTCATAGTTTTCCTCTGAGGTCTCTTAAGTAGTGTATATCCAAATACAAGCCAATCTATGATAATATCATTATCAGTAGCCTTTAAGTTCTAGCAACCATTGGGTAGTAGCTTTAGCAGAAATTCTGATGAGTGTCTTATAATCAAGGTTATACATCTTTCAATATTCTAAAAGGAAGTCATTACTGCAAAACACCCATTACAGATGAGAATATTACCCCTCAAAAGAGTTACTTGGCATGCCAACATCTCACAGGAACAGGTTAAAGGACCTGATCTTTAAGCTCAGAATAATTCAATTCCCCCACCAGCCCTGGCTGTGGAAAGAGGTTTCTCTGGCTTGGACTCTGCTCTTTACTTTGATCCCATTCATCTTTCAAGTGGGAACAGGTTGCTGTTTGCTGCACATGGACTTGAGAACAGATGTCTCCCAGAAATTCTCAGGATGCCATGAAATCTGCCACCTTGAAATGTCCACCCAGCAGAATTCAAACCCAGAAGTCTTGGGTGCCAGAGAAACAGCTGACATCTCTTACCACCACCCCCAAGAGGTCAGGAGAGGAATGTGAAACTTGGGAGCTCAGAGTGACTATGACCATCCAGTGAACACTATGGCTCTCCCCTGATCTCCTGGCCTTATGCAGGTCTCCATGGAATGGATGTGGCACAGATACTATTTTACCCCATTTCACAGATGAACAGACTGAATCTCAGGGAAGTAAAGTGACTTTGCCCTACATTTCATGATCTGAATTTGAGTCTGAACATTCCAGAATGCCAATTGTGAATTATATTATGTAATCTACACAAAAAGAAGAAACAAGGGTATTGCTTTTCTTCTTAATTTGAAAAGGAAGATTGAGAAGGATGATTGTTGCAAGTGCTATTAAAATTCATCATAAAACTGCAAAGATCAAAACAAATAATGATGCAGTGAGGTTAAATAACACTGAATAATAAAGTAATAAGACAAAATAGTGTGGAAACAGATGTGTGTGTGTGTGTGTGGGCCAAGGCAAAATGAAAGATGTATCAAAATTATTGAAGAAAGGAAGATTTAGAACAAATGTTAGAAAACTGATTATGAAAAAATCAAGCCAGGCTTTCATAATATATGATAAAATAAATTTTAGATTTAAAGATAGAAGATTTAAAATATAGATATAAAATGATTAAAATGAAGAAAGGATGAAGTTTAACTGATGGATACCAGGAGAATCTTTCTAAACACCGAAGCAGATAAAGGTGATATTTTACTTGAATAGACTTAATTTACCAGGTAAATGTTATAGATGTAAAAATGCAAATACAATAAGGCAAGAAAGAAAGAAAACATCTTGGCACAAATAGACATGATGTTAACATAAAAAGCTGAGAAATTATCAAGAAAAGCATCAACAATCTTGGATAAAAAGGGGAAGTAAGTAGTGTAAAAGAACAAATAATCCATAGAAGAAAGAATGAAAATAGCCATAAAATAAGAACAATTAAAATTATAAATAAAAGTGAATATTTGAAAAGTAGAAATATAGAAACCTATTCAATTTATGTAAAGATATGAATATGTGATATCTCAACAAAAATAACATTGCATTTATATATGAAAAAGTTATATGGAATGAATAACCCTAATAAGGTAGCTATTGAAACATTGTCCTGCCTAGAATTTATAGTAGAATAAACTGATTCACTCTTCTTACAAAGAAATACTATTTCCTGTATTGAACTTTAATTTTTATTTTTTTTGAGAGCGACAGACAGACAGAGAGAGAAAGAGGCAGAGAGAAAATGGGCACACCAGGGCCTCTGGCCATTGCAAACGAACTCCAGATGCATGTGCCACCTTGTGCATCTGGCTTACTTGGGTCCTGGAGAATCGAGCCTTGAACAGGGGTCCTTAGGCTTCACATGCAAGTGCAAGTGGTTAACACTAAACCATCTCTCCACCCCCTGTATTGAACTTTAAAATCACACTTTGACAAGGCATTATACTTGTTAGAGCATTTACTATTTAAGATATTTCTTAAATATCAGATTATACTATACTATTCTACACACACACACACACACACACACACACACACACACATGATTAAATTAGATTCCATTGCTGAAACATGCTCCCATTGTTAGCTGTTACTGCTAAAAGGAGGACCAGAGAATCCAGGCATAGCATCATTGACAAAGGGTCTCTAAGAAGCCACCATGGCAACATATCACCACAAGAGGTGATTCAAGAATAAGATATGATGACTGGACAGCTCACTTGATGGATAGTGTGTGGTGAATGTGAAATGTCCCCCTGCAGGCTCATATGTTTGAACACTTGGTGGCACTATTTTGGGAGGCTGTGGGACCTTTGTGGTGAAAGGAATTGCTGGAGGAACTGGGTTGCTGAGGGCAGGCTTTGAGGGTTTTCACTCAGCCCCACTTTCACTTCTGGTCCCATGGTCTGCTTCCTGACTGGTTGCTATGATGTGAACAGTGGCTTTCTGCTCTTGCTGCTATGGCTGTATGCTGTTCTGCTGCCATGCCTTCCTGCCATGATGGAGTGAGTCCCCTGAAACATGAGCCAAAATGAAACCTTCCTCAGTTAAGTTGTTTCTTTCAGGTATTTGATCACAGTGACATTAATACAGGTGAGGCTCATTCAAATAAGCCCACAACCATGTTCTCAGGTTCATTCTACTTTCTTTCTGAGCACCCCTTTCTCCCCCTCCCTCTCTATATTAGCCCCCATGCTTAAAATCTATATTTAAAATGTCTTCTAACTACAGAAACACCTAGATGAGAGGAAGAGTATCAGTGCTCAGTTGCTGTGCTGTTCTGAAGACACTGAGCTCTGAGTGGATGGTGTGAGAAGCTGAACAACCCTCATAGCAATTTTTCAGTCACCCAGAGTCCAGGTGCAGACATTGTGCCAAATAGGAACAATGACTTGCATATCAAAGGCTCATTGGCCAGCTTAGAAGATGCTGGGTGGAGAACTGGGAAGCCCTGGTCGTTTCTCCTCCTCTGATATCATCCACTCTGCTCATCTTTAGTTGGTCTCTCAGAGAGCTACTATAGTGGTGGTACTAGATGTCTGATTCCCAGTGTGTACCACAGAGCTGGTCACGTGACCTTGTAAAGGTCTAACGAGGTGGAAGATGTGCTTTTACACAGCTTGACCTCCAAGTAACTCATTCTGCATTCAGATATGGGGGATCTGGACTTTGCTTCTTTTGCATGTGGGGAACAGAAGCTATCATGAGGTTGTTGGGAGAAGAGTGTGAAATGGTCCATGGGAGAGTTTAGCAGGGTCTACCACAGACCAAAGTCATGGTTAGCTAAAACTGCTACTGCTACCATGGATCTTTCTACCATTACTATCACCACCATCAATGTGACCAATGCAGCGTTTAGTACTGTTACACAACAACCACTGTATTGCTTCTATTATGTCTACCACTATGCTGTTACTACTTCTACTGCGATCATTACGGAATTACTGTTGGCACTATTACTATGACTATTGCTGGAGCTCATGCTACCACTACACCTAATACTGCAGCTGCTACTACCGCTGCTGCTATTATTGTGATTTTTACTTTCTTATCACTACAGCTGCTGCTACTACTTCTATTGTTCTCCGAGCAGCTCATAAGCATTTTTAGCAATCACACATTCCAGAATTGGAGCAAATAATCTCGACTTGAACTATTCTTATTATCTCCAAAGGCTCTCCTCTGAACTGTTATATTACACACTGGTCAGTGCAGAAAGGGTTGTGTGCCTGTAACCCAACTCCTATAATGCTGAGCGCTGAGTCTGTCAGGTCCCTATATAGACTCTGTGCGTTAGTCCTCCTCTCCTCCCCTCCCAAATAAATCACACCTACCTAAGGATCATTCTCCTTTTAAAAAGAAGAAATGAGAATTGTAGGATGAGGTGAAGTGTCCGAGTTCACAGAGCTGGTGAATGGTGTGGCCTTGATTCAGACATTTCTACCAGAGCTGTTGACGTCAGCTAAGCTGCTAGCGGTTGAAAACTAAAGAAGAGGTTTTGGCCCTGGCATCTGCTCAATTTCCTTGTGGCAGGAGATGGGTTTTGGAAGGAGAAGCTGAGCTGGTTCATCCCAGTTACTCCTGACTCCATGCACTGCAGTGACAATTTCCTCCAGTTACTAAGAATTTACTTCACAGATGGCCACTGTGAGGTGGAAACTTGCACAGAGATGGCTGTGAGTGTGTGTGTGGGGTGGTGGGATGGGGAGCAAATGGAAGTGGGGAGGAACCCAAAAGAGACGGAAGGCAAACAGGAAGTTGGTTCCAGGGCTTACAGGACCTCCTTCAAGCTGGGCTTGGTGCCCCTAAGGCCCCCTGGTGTATATTATTTTTGGAACTGGCCATGTGATGAGTAAGTGCCTGTTGGATTAGATAGAGTCAAGGCCAGCTTCCAGGCTGGGTCTCCCAAGCAAGTCTGTTGTCCGCCCCAGGCACCCGGCCAGTGGCAGCATTCCAAGTCACCTTAGGCCCCTACAGTCCTTCCACACCCAGACCTCTCAAGGCCCTGGATAACTAAAGGAAGCACGAAGAGAAAGGGGGAACTGCTCTTCCTTCCCCTCTAACCCCAGATCTGCCTGCTGCACATCCAAAGGCGAATCTGATGACCTTAGCAACCGCCCTGACCTGAGGATCTTGCAAGCTTGGAGTTTCTGGGGCCTGTGCTCTGCCCCAAACAGGGTTTCCTGGGCTGGGACGAGAGAGCTTCCTTCCCCTTTGGGTGGCCTTGGTCAGTCTTCATCGACTATGGCAACTAAATCCTGATATTCTTCAACAAAGGCATTACAAAGTAGTGGATTTCCACGCAATGAAGATCTTCAGTGGGCTTCATGTTGGAAGCCATGGAGCCTGTCCTGTGATAGAAACTTCCAGTGTGTGACATACCCAGATGTGTTCATGTGTACTTGTGGTTGTGTTTCTTACCCCATCTTCCTTAGCCAGGCATGCAATGAAGCACAGTGAAATGTTTGGGTTTTTAAGAGCAGAACTGTGGCATTGCAAATTTTACATTTTGCTAGACAGAATTATTCAGATGGCAACATCATGAGTCCTGACATCAATATAGCAAGAAGATGTTCCCCAGGTATTTAAAAAAGAACACTTGCATCTGCCAGGATCATTCCAGCATTTTGGAGACAGGCAAGAGTGGAGAGAGGATCGTTTGGAGTCGGTGAGAACTGAGGTACCATTCTAGCCTGGCAACAAACATGTGATGTGGCTCTGATCAGCCACCTTCTTGAGTCTCATGGAGAGAAGGACACAGTGCCTACACTGAGGGCTCACTGCCACATGTCGCTCACAGCTTACGGATGACGCCAATGTGATACTCCGACAATGTTCGGATGTTCTCAATGTAATGGTCCTCCCAATGCCCTTAGTTCCCTTCTCTCAACTTTTCAGTTTCCTGAAAGCAGGAATAAAAATGCAGCCAGTGGTACTACTCATTGTGAACGGCCATCTTCTGGGATAGCAAAATACAGCTCTGATATTCAGCCAAGTTTCAATGCCAGCTCCGGAGATGAGCAAGTTCCAGGCTCTTCCTTGAATCAAGATACTGAGCCAGGAGTTTTGTCTCTTGGACTAAAAGATGGGGAAAGTTTATAAAGACAACTTTTAAAAAGTAGATAGGGAACACTGGGAATGTAGCTCCGAGGTAAAACTTGCATGTATAAGGCTCTAGGTACAATCTTCAATATAGAAAATAAGAGTGGCTATGGAATGGAAGAGCACATGCAAAGAGACACGGCTATTTAGAGTGGCGCTGCTGCAGATGGTTGGGGAATCGCTGCACACAGCTACCAAAATGTAAATTCGTGGGCTGGAGAGATTGCTTAGCAGTTAAGGCACTTGCTTGTGAAGCCTAAGACCCATTTCAACTCCTCAGATCCCATGTAAGCCAGATGCACAAGGTAATGCATGCACAAAGCTGCACATGTGCACAAGATGGTGCATGCATCTGGAGTTTGATTACAGTGGTTGAAGGCTTCGACACACCAATCTCTCTCTCTCTCTCTCCTCTCTCTCCCTCTCTCACTTTCTTATTTTCAAAAAGGCCAGTCTTTTGGAATTGTCTCAAAACATAAAAAAAAGTAAAATAGTTAAAATCTAATACAACTCAGCACTCAGTTCATCTGTTATACTAGCCACATTTCAAGCTGGTAGCTACTATATTTGACAGCACAGATCTAGAACATTTTATTATCAGAGGAAGTTTCACTGGATAGCATTGATTCAGAGATTATGAGACTCTGAGTCATTTCAATTTTTTTCTTTATCAGTAGTCCATCATTATGTTTTTCTGTTTGTTTTTAGATTCATTTTATTTATTTATTTATTAGAGACAGAGAGAGAGGGAGAGAGACACACACAGAGAGAGTGTGTGTGTGAGAATGGGAGCACCAGAGCCTCCAACCACTGCAAAGGAACTCCAGATGCATGTGCCACTATGTGCATCTGGCTTATGTGGGACATGGAGAATCAAACCTGGGTTCTTAGGCTTTGCAGGCAAGAGCCTTAACTACTAAGCTATCGCTCCAGCCCCATTTTTCTTTCTTTTTAAAAATGTTTTTTCTATTTTAAAAAAAAAACATCAGGGGCTCTAGCAATGGCTTAGTAGTTAAGGCTCTTGCCTGCAAAGCTTAAGGAACCACATTTGATTCCCCAGTACCCACATAAGCCAGATATATATGGTGGTGCATGTATCTGGAGTTCATTAACAGTGGCTGTAGGTCCTGGTACATCCATTCTTTCTCCCTCTAAAATAAATAAATACTTAAAATATTTTAAAATATATGTTACTACCAACAGGTAAAGGAAAATATTAAAATGCACTTTACTTCATACATTAATATTGTGTGTTAATTATATTCATATGTGCACATTTATTAATATTATCATATTAGCATAACGTTAAAATGGCAACCCTGATCTCAGAGAACGAGAGGCTAACCTGGCACTATGTGAAACTGATGCTTTCACAGTAGTTTTTGTCCTGGCCCTGGCAGAGATGAACCCCATGAAGGCTCCCTTTGTTCTGTATACAATCAAACTATCTTGAGCCAGGGACCTCTGGCTTCTTCAGGGCAGGCCAGGGCCCTTCACCACTCCCCAGGAGGCCACTTGGCATGCATTCCTGCTGTTTGCTTCCCTTCATAACTCTCAGTATACTAAAGAGATGTTTTTACAGTTTTCCCTCCATGGTTTTAAATTCTACTCTTAAATAATATGAGGGGAGAAAGGAAGCTGGGATTACAAGAAGTACCAAAACACTGAATAATTTTGGACTTCACCAGCCAGAAAACCAAACTTCATAAAGATATATGTGTTTCTATGTGAAAGATGGGGAATGCGTTGCTTGGCATGTGTGAAGCCCTGGCTTTAACCCCTTCACTGAAAGAGAAAAAAAAAAAAAGGCAAAACAAGCTTGTTGGGGAATGCAGACTTTGATTGACTGCTTGTGAGGGCCTGATAGAAAATGACAATGCACAATTAATAAGAATTTCAAGCTGGGAACAGTGTGGAGCTCTGTCTGAGCATGTTACAGGCCTATGATATCAGTGCTCAGACCTTTATAATTTTATATAATTCACTGGTGAAAAAGGGGGGTTCCAGTAAAAAATGATGGAATGTCAAAATATACCAGTAATAGTTGGCATAAGCATACTTGTCAACTTCCCGCCAAGCATCTTATTTTTTTTTAAATTATGTGTGTATGTGGTGTGTGCAGCACATGTGTGCTTGCAAGTGCGTGTGCATATATGTGTATGTGGAGACCAGAGATCAACATCAGGTGTCTTCCTCAGTGACTCTACCTTATTATTTACTTATTTATTTATTTTAGACAGGTCCTCTCGCTGGACCTAGAGCTCACTGATTTGGCTAGACTGGCTGGCCAGGTAAGCCCCAGTGTTCCATTTTTTTCTGCTCCCCCCAGTGCTGAGATTAAAGGTGTGCACTGCCACACCCAGTATTTCTGGGACCCAAACTCAGACCATCACATGTGCATAGCAAGCACTGCACTCATGGAGCACAACATACTTTTTAACACTATCTTTGCTATCAAGACTTAAGTCTGAATGATTTCCACATAGCTGCCTTTAAAATTTGGTGTCCTTGTCAGAGCACCAGTGGCCTAGACAGGGCGACTGGGAAATGTTGGTCAAAGGACACAAAATTATAAACAGATGGGAGGAAAAAATTCAAATCAATCACACAACATGGTGTTTACAATTATGAGCAATGTATCATGCACTTGAAATTTTCCGGGAATGTTGATTTTTTTTAAGTGTTTTCACCAGAAAAAGTGATGGCAGTGAGGTAATGCATATGTTAATTAGTTTAGTATAACCATTTCACAGTGGAAAAGTTATCAAAACATCATGTTATGCTCCACAAACACATGCAATTTTTCTTTGACAATTAAAAATGTATAATGAGGGCTGGAGAGATGGCTTAGGGGTTAAGGCGCCTGCCTGCTAAGCCTAAGAACGCTGGTTCCAATCTCCAGCAGTTCCAATCTCCAGGTCCCACTTTTAGCCAGATGCAAAGTGACGCAAGGGCACAATGCCACACTTGCCCACAAGGGGGCGCACACATCTAGATTTCTTTCACAGCAGCTGAGAGACTGCTGGCGCGCCCATCTCTGTCTTCCTCTCCCTCTCTGTTTCTCTCTCCAAAAATAAAAATAAAATAAATTTTAAAAAAATGTATAAATGTTACCATGATCAAAGAGTTAAGGAGACTGAACTCACTGGTTAAAAGACAAAAACGAGCCTGGGCGTGGTGGCACACGCCTTTAATCCCAGCACTGGGGAGGCAGAGGTAGGAGGATCGCCGTGAGTTCAAGGCCACCCTGAGACTACATAGTGAATTCCAGGTCAGCCTGGGCCAGAGTTAGACCCTAACGCGAAAAAAAAAAAAAAAACAACAACAACAAAAAAAACCACAAATGTCCCACTCAGCTGAGCATGGTGTCCCAAGCCTATAATCCCTACACTCTAGAGGTGAAGATAAGAAGATCTTGAGTTCGAGGCCATCTCAGGCTATACAGTTAGCTTTGGCTACATAGTGAGTTGAAGCCCAGTAGAAGATATATAGTGAGATCTTGTCTCAAAAAACAACACTCTTATATTATAAGCCCATTTCTATGTCTACCCTATAAAATAATTTGCATCATCTTGTTTGGAATGTAATTGATTTATTACCCAAATGACAATCAGGGAGGAAACTGAACTTACTCCTTAGACTAATGGCATGAGCTTTCTAGTCATGTGCCCTAATCTATACTATTTCCTTTTGGGAGTGGGGTGCCATGGGATGAGAAAGAAGCCTGTTAAATTTGCAGGAAATGGGGCTAGAGAGATGGCTCAGTGGTTAAGGTACTTGCCTGCAAAGACTAACAATCTGGGTTCGATTCCCGCATGCCCACACAAAGCCAGATGCACAAAGTAGCACATGCATCTGTAGTTTATTTGCAGTGACTTGAGGCTCTGGTGCATCCATTCTCTCGCTTTCTCTTTCTCTCTCTTACTGCAAATAAATAAATAAAATAAATAAATAATAATAAGTAAAATCTAATAAAATTGGGCTGGAGAGATGGCTTAGCAGTTAAGGCACCTGCCTGCAAAGCCATAGGACCCAGGCTGGATTCCCTAGGACCCACATAAGCCTGATGCACAAGGCAGTGCATATGTCTGGAATTTGTTTGTAGCTGCTACAGGCCCTGGCACACCCATTCTCTCTCTCTCTCTCATAAGTAAAATATTTTTTAAAATCTAATAAAGTCTATCTAAACCTTAAAAATGCAGGAAATGGTGAGAAGTATTTAGTATTTGAAGCAGAGAAGTCTATGTTTGTAGAAACGTCTACCAATTAAAATGATTCAAGTACATATAGGAACATCATGGGGTTAAGAAAAGCAACTGGTTTCCTCGGGGTATGGTAACTGATTCTTAGAAAGATGGACTTAGCTGTGAACTGTCACCCTTGTATCATGGCTGCCTCAGGCAGAACAGGGTGGCGATTTGGGCAATGTCTCTAAGGATGACCACCAGGATGCTTATAGGTGTCCAAACACTAAACACTGTTGAAATTGGGAGGGGCACAGATCTTAGCTAGAAGTGTATGTGCTTCTCCTTAACTGCTCATCACTGCGGGACCTGGAACAAGTTAGCTCTCCCACAGCTTCCAGCTCCGTTAAATGGAAAAAGTGCCCAATGCACCTGCCTCAAGTGCTTGTGTGTGGATGAGAAAGAGAAGATCCGTGAAGCACTGAACCCACCCGTTGGCACCAGCAAGGTGACACTATGGAGGATGGATTTCTGTGAGGCATTTATGAATCTGAAACTTGACATGGAGTCATCTAAATATGGTGAACATAATTTTCTAAGCCAAATATTGGAGCATACAATTGGGAAATTGTGAGGACACATTTGCAGGAAACTTTTAATTCACATTTCTGTTGGGAAATGTAGGACTTGCAACTGACACACTCACCTGCTATGTGTACTGAGTGATTTCTTGGAAAGTTATTTTCTGAAATCACATGTATCTAGTACTGGGGGTGAAGGTAGGAGATCCAGAAGTGATGAGGATCCAGCATGGTGTGAGACAGAAGCATCTTCCTTTTCCAAGCATATACACTACTCATCTTACATACATAGCTACACTCATTAGCACACCTCTACACATACACACTCCATCCACACACACATACCTATACACTCCTATATAGACATGCCCACCCTATCCATACTCCTACACATTCAATCACCTACATACTTATGAACACACATATTATTCATTAAAGACTCATCTCATATTGTGCTAATACATACTCTAAGTATACAAGCGCATCTAATTTTATATACACATGCACACATAGAATATAGTTGATTTTGAAATTACATTTATATGTTCCATGGGAGGGAATTCAAGCCTGAAGTGCTGAAAACCTGATGAAAAGCCTTTGGCTAGGGAAGCCATAAGCCCAAATGTGGGAAACTGCTATTGTCATCCTGATAATAGGTATATTATGCCCATCCAGTTGTCCTCTAAATACTTATATTTATGCCCATATATTAATGTTACTCTCACTTTTGTTGTTTACTGAAGCTTCTCTTTCAAATGGTGACTCCTGGGAAGACTCAAGCTGTATAAAGTGCTGAGAAGTACATTGGAATGTTCAGCACTCAGTGAGGCATCTCTACTACAGCCTTCAAGGTCCAAGGACTATTGTGGAAGAGGTGGTGGAAAGAATGTAGAAAAAAGGAAGTGGAGGATGAGTGCTTTGAAATACTGCCTTCCAGACACAAAGTGGCCATGGTACTCATGACCTCATAGTGACTGCATAATAAGAGGGAAAACGATGACATCAAAATTGAAGAGAGATAGCTGGAAAGAAGACAGGATTCAGTGGAGGGGGAATTCTAAAAGGAGAAAGGGGGTGTGGAGAGTGGATTATGATCATAGTATATTGTCCATATGTACAGAGGATTTCAATAAAAAGTAAAAACACAAGCACACTCATTGTACTTTAAAAAAAATACTTATTTGTATTTATTTGAAGAAGAGATAGAGATACTGGGCATGTCAGGACCTCTTGCCACTGCAACCAAACTCCAGATGTATGTGCCACTCTGTGCATCCAGCTTTACATGGGTACTGGGGAATCAAAGCCTGGTTGTCAGGCTTTGTAAGTGAGAACCTTGAAGAGCTGAAAAATCTCTCTCACCACACACACACATATATATATGGAGAGAGAGAGAGAGAGAGAAGAAATCCTGAACATTAGCTTTGAGACCCATTCTGTACATTGCTATCTAGATGCCAAAGCCAGCTCCCTTGTGGAGTTAATGTGCCAGGACTCACTGTGAGAGGTTACTTATGATTATCAGATGGAACTTGAGTCTCATGAACTTTCATTGCAGGAAATTAGGTCTGTGTTATAAGAATGCTTTATGTTGGAGGCAGCTTATTGTGGGAATCCCAGAAACTGAAGACGACATTTCTATCTACAGGTGGCCTTTTTCTCTCCTTCTGCTCTGTCCCAGTCACACCAACTACTTTGATTTAAAATTTATACTTGTGTGAATGTATGTGAGGGGAGAGAATATATGGCATATACAATGTTATTTTTTTTTCTAATGCTTGGGCTCAGTAAAGAAACAGGTTCGTGGAAAACCGAGATCAGTTGTTTTAATAAACATATCATGGATTGATATAGTGGTTGTTTGCTTTTTAGCCTTGATTTATCTGTCACTTTCATTCCAAATTTGATTTATTGGTCAATTTCTTTTCAAGATTTGATTTATTGGTCAATTTCTCTTCACGATTTGATTAAAGCCCATTACATAGTCTTTTCAGATCTATTTCAAAATATCATATATATTTCTAAGTATGGATGCTTAAAGTCTTTATTCATAGATGTTCTTGATTGATGCCTGTTTCTTTCATTAATTTTTTTTTTGTATTTCAGGTAGTCTTTTATTCTGTAATCAGAATCAGCATAAACAAACTGTAAAATCCAATTGTGTTATGAATTACTCGTATCTTAGATTCAGAGAGAAAGAAGCTTAAACCTAATGAGGGAAAAAGAGCTGGTGCATGTGTGTGTCTGCATGCTTGCTTGGTCTTGAAGCTCTGGATGTTTTAATGCTTTTTACAACAATTCCTTGGAAAATAATTGTCACATATCCAGTGAGCATTTCTTAGTGTGTATATGCTCAGAGGTCCATGAGAAGGGAGACCTTTGTTTCATTCTGGCAAACACGTAAGTAGATCCTTGGGCTTCAGTTCTTTCTCTCTTACTACTTTCTAATAGACTTCCAGGAGGAGATACTGCCCTTCAGATACCCACCCAGCAGACTCAACAACACTTGACAAGAGAGTGCAGCTGAATCCCAGGAGGCTGTCATTCTGAGTGTCCAGTGCCATACCTTCTTGCCTGTGTTCTTGAAGTTTCTCTGGAGAAAAGGATGATCACTAACTGGCCATTTGACTGAACCTCTGCCTTGGTGAGATTGATAATAGCAAGTATAATTTTAGAAAATAAAATAATAATGCTTCCCCAACTCTAGTCTTGACTGAGTTTCACTATCCACAAGCAGGAATAGCATTGTCAACCTTGGAAGGTAGCTGCAGAGATTAAATGAACTAATGCATACAAAGGATGGATCCCAAAGTTGGAGAGATGGTCACTGCTGCTATCTGCCTCAAAATACCATGATGAATTATGAATGCAAATGAAAGATTATCATTTATAGAATGATCATGACATGCCAGGTATGGGGTACAATGTTGAAGGTGTATAATTTCCCTTAGAAGAAGTCAGGGCCATATAAAATTTCCCATTTCTGACTGGGTCAACTGATTCACAGTCAGAACAGTGAATGTCAGCCCCAGTCCAGGCTACAGCTATTCCACTCTTCACTATAACCTCTTGTACTTTAAGAAAACTGAAGCTGTTCTTTCTGTGAAAGCAGTTGGAGCTCTAAGTCACTCAACAATGGCAGGTCATTAGTGTCATAGTCAAGGTGAGGAACTTGTGTGGTTTCAGCAAGGACTGAACTTAATTGATTCTTTGCCTCAGCCTTGATATGGCCAACAAAAGCCAGCTTCAATTACACTGGCCACATCCTCAGTGTGGAAACCTCCCTCTGATTGGCACTCCTCTAAAAATGAACCCTTTGAGTTCTTTGGTCTGTCCAGAGCCAGAAGCCAACACAGTACATTTGGAAGCCTCTGAAGAGGTGCCTAGGTAAAGGCTGCTCCCAGCTTTGCTTTTGCCTGTTTTGTATAGATTGGGATTCTAAGGAAGCTATTCCTTTAACAAATTGTTTGTAGGGTAAAATACAATAGCCTTATCTTGGGATAAAGATCCATTAACTATGTATAATGAGCCATTCTACACACGCTACTCTTGAGTCGATGGAAGAGTACTGGATGTGGTGGGTAAAGATTCTGCTCCTGTTGTATGGGCCTTTGAATGGACTATTCTCTTCCATCTCCAGGCGCCTGGAGAATCCTTATCCTCTGTTGTGGGTTGTATCTGAAATGTCCCTCATAGGCTCATATGTTTGGATGCTTGGTACTCTGCTGGTAGTACTGTTTTAAGAGGCTATGGAACCTTTAGGGTTTAGAGAAAGTGGGTTACTGAACAGTGGGCCTTGAGGGTTAAAGTTTGACTTTCTCTTTGGCCAGGGCTCTCTGCTTCCTAATCCACCAAGATGTAATAAGTAGGGCCATATGCTCTTAAAACGATGGCAATGAACTCTGCCAACCTTACTATGCTGTGACTGACTGAGACCTCTCAAAATGTGAGCCAACATAAGTTCTCTTCCTTGCCTATGATGTTCAGCGGATGACTTTTTTTCCTCCAGACTGGTTATGCTCACAGTAGCTAGTTCCAAGGCTGGGAACAATCAGAACATATAAATATTAACTCCTGAGTGTACACATCTGTGGTCTAAAGCTACCACAACCCCAGTTAACAAGATTGCATTCTGTCTCATGAGTTGTCTGGGAGCAACAGCAGGAAGATGTGACCAGGGCTCTCAACTGCATAAGGCCAAGTTGAAGGAGAATGGAATGTTCAAATCAAGGTCTGAAGTACTCATCTGTGTGATCTTTGGGTAGCAAATTCCCTACATAGAAAATGAGTGGCTAACATTCAGAGCCTGGCAGAGTTGGAAGGATTAAGGGATATGAAGAAATAAGCACATAGCAGGTGCTCAAGAAAACACCTGCTGTCATGATGAATCCTTGTATTAGCAGAAGTTTGGGTTCTTTTGAGGCAGAAAAGTCTCTATTCCAGCCTCCTCCAGCTCTTCACATTGCAGCAGGTACTGACAAGCAGTGTCTTGAGTGGCATTCAAAGAACCAAGCTTTCTGAGTCCATAGCCTACACTGAGTTCACTAAGAAGAGAGGCTGACATGAGCTCACCTAGGAGGACCATAGAATCTTAGCCCACACCTTCTATGGAAACATTCTTTCAGGGGCCGCTCAGATAGACAGTTTGGAGTCTGCTGATGCTCATACAAGCACTGTGGTAGTTTGAATTAATGCCCCCCAATAGACTCCAATGTTTTATTAAAAGCTATAACTCTGATTTCTATCTGCCTGGCTTGAAGAGGTGTCACTTATGGCAGATCCTGGGGTGAAGCTCTGAGGTGTTAACAGGGGGTGGATGTGAATTCCAACTGAGGTATGCAGAATGCTTGAGTTCTGCCTGGGGTTCGCAGAGTGTGCTTGCTTTTGGTGCTGTTGGTTTTTTTCTCTCTGCATGGATTTGGTAAAGGGGGGTAGCTTCTTCTGCCATTATGGAATTTCCCCAGTATCTCTAAGTCTGAAAAAAATTCCATTTCTCCAGTAATCTGTTTGGTTTGGAGGTTCATCCCAGCAGTGTGGAGCAGACTATGACATTAATTGTACCAGAGAGTGGGTTGTTGCTGAGATGAATCTGACCATGTGGACTTTAGTCCTTTGGAACTTTTGTGCTGCAGGAATGGGTATAGACTTGGTACTTGCAACTGAAGATGACTTCCAAAGCATTAAGCCAAGTTTTATGGACTATTCTGGTGAGAGTTTGAAAATTTTAAGTGCAGAGAGAACTGTATTTGGAGGCTTTGCTCATGAACTTTCTCAGGAGAAGGAAAGACTACAGAGAACTTTGTTGGAACTGGGCTACTGACATAAAGACTGGTTGCATTTGGCTGCCCATGCCCAGAGAGTTTGATCAAAGTTAAATTTGTAATGGACTAATGTGCTTGGATAAAGATATGCAGCTGAGAGATATAAGATTTAAAATTGGAGAAATTCACGGAAGTTTTTACAGACACAGAGACTGGTTTTAGGTTACTGAAGCTGCTATTGTCAAATACACGAGAAATTCTAAGGAAGATGACCCAACTACTTTACAATGAAACACTGGAAAGGATGCCTAAGGAAAGACTAAATAATAGGGGAGCAAACTCTTTAGAAAGGAAGGAACCTGATTTTCAAGGTCATGATTTATTTCATCCCTGAATTAAGAATATGGCTGTGTTCTACACATCTAGCATTCATTTTGGGAGTATAAAAACTGGATTATGAATTGCACAGGGTTCCACGAGCCACTCCTGAGACGTGGCATGATAAAGGCATGATGACCTTGATAAAGAATTGAGTGAAGTCATTGAAAGGTAGGCTGTGCTTTGCAGGGAGACCTGAAGATGTTCTGAATATGGCAGAGCTGTGCAAGGGCTACCATGGAGTGCTTTTGGCTCAGGATAGAAGTTTTCCATATCTACTCAGGCCTGCTGGAGGAGTAGAATTGGAAAATCCACAGACTCATCACTGGTCACTTGTTATGGATATTGAACTTGAACTGCAGATGTTTGTCTGTTGGTTGCTGAGTTTACACTGGTCCAGTCTCTCCTTGTTATGCCTTATAGCAATGAAAATGTTTACTCTGTGCCTTTATATGTTGATTTTACAGGACTCACAGTTAACAGATAATCTTAAATCTCAGATGAGACTTGGGACTTTGGAACTATCTTAAGTTGGTAAAGATGATGGGGACCTTTGAGTTGGACTGAATACAATTTATTATGTTAGATGGTTATGAGGGACCAGGAATGGAATGTGGTGGTTTGAATTTGTGTTTTATTAAACTTTATTAAACTTTGATTTCTAGCCACTGGCTGGAGGAGGTATCACTGTGGGTGGATCCTGTGATCCAGCCCTAAGGTGTTACTGGGGGTGGATCTGAATTCCAACATAAGGTGTGCAGAGTTCTGCCTGGGGTTCCCAGTGTGAGCTTGCTTGTGTTGCTGATGGTGGTTTTTCTGTCTGTGTGGATTTGACAAAGGGGGCCAGCTTCTGCCATTGTGGAACTTCCCTTGGATCTGTAAGCCTACAACAAATCCCATTTCTCTCATAAACTGTATCTGGTTTGGAAGTTCATCCTAGCAGCATGGAGCTGAAAATGACAAGCACCTTCGTCACAGAGATACCTCAGCACATTGTGTTAGCAGTCTGTGCCTTACCTAGTGCCTGTGTGCTGGTACTCTGACGTTGCCCTGGAACAAGCTTTCAGGTACTTGCTCTGTTCCCTATAGCACCACAGCTTCCAAGGAAGCCCACAAGAGGGTGAGGGGTTCTATAGTTCTTTCCTCTGCCTTCTTAAAAATATATATATGTGCACCTTTGTGCGTGTTTACTTCTATTCCTGCCACAGCATATATGTGGAGCTCAGAGGACAACGTTGGGTGTTGGAGACAAAGTCACCTGTTGTTTGCAACTGCATTAGCCAGGATAGCTGGCCCATGAGCTCCCAAGGACTCTCCTGTCTTTAATTTCTATCTCCCCATATATGAACTGTTATTACAGAAACTCACACTAATGTGTTTTGCTTTACATTGGTTCTGGACATTCAGCTTGGGTCACCATGCTTGTGCAGTAAGCACATTTACCTACTGAGCCATCACTCCAGTCTTCTCTCCCTTCTTGAAACACCATGGTGGGATGTGCTTCTTCCCTTGATAGACAGGTCTACATTTCTTGACGCTTTTACCCCTGCTCCATAATAAACCACCTCAGTCAATAATTACAGGTGACATACTTTGTACTTACTATGTTCCAGGAACTGTGTGCATTGCAGTAGGATTTCCTCATTGTACAGATGAGGAAACTGAACACATGAACATCAAATGACAAAGATGTCCCATGTCTATATCTGCTGGGCTCTGGAGTTCCCCTTCATAGTCTCTATGTATCAGGAAAGTGGAAGAATGTGAGGCCACATCAAAGATGCCAACACACAGGGAGTCCGTCTCAAAGATATTTGAGGGCAGGTGAGGAAAGCTGCCAAGGTTATGGATCCCCTTCAGGATGGTCTTTCAGAAGGAACATGTGATTAGGCATAGCATAGGACAATGAAGGTGGATGAGGACACTTGCAAGCCAGTGAGGTCCCCTTTGTCTCCTTTGGGTGTGGTCCACTGTATGGAATCCTATGCTAGTCATTAGGGCAATTCCCAAGCCCAGGATTAGTTCTAAAGGGCAAGAATTTTTGAGAGATTCTCAGAAAAATGTCCTTTAGATGAGAACTCCCAAAAGACAGTGTTGTGCCCTCAAGTCTGAAAGCTGCAACAGACACATTCTCTGCCTCTTGGTTTGTTTCTTCTGGCATCTTCTCTGTCTTTCATTTCTCCTAGCACCTGCTACCAGGATACCAATTACCTCAGCAAAGCCTTTCATACTCCTGTCACAAGAGTCAGGGAGCCTCTCTCTCTGCCTTAAACAAAGAACTTCAGGTTAGCTGGCTTTATCAGAAGCTAGTTCTAGAAATGTGGGCACTTTAAGTTTGGGGAAAAGGACTTTTTTGTTGTTGTTGTTTTTTGAGGTAGGGTCTCACTCTAGCCCAGGCTGACCTGGAATTAACTATGTAGTCTCAGGGTGGCCTCAAACTCATGGTGATCATCCTACCTCTGCTTCCCGAGTGCTGGGATTAAAGGAATGAGCCATCATGCCTGGCCCTGAAAAGAACTTTTGACCAAGGAGATATAATTGATAAAACTTCTCCTTCTCTGGTCCTCCCTCTGATGTAATATCCTAAGGCCCTGTGTTGTAAAGAGCAACAAGCTAAACTATTTAGGAGATGGCCAACAGAGGACATATTGGTGACACCTTGGGTGGGTTTCCACATTCTTCTCTTTCACTGGTCTGGACCCTAATCCATGACCATGATGCCCTGGGAATTCCCTGCCCTGGACACTAACCCATGAAGCCCTGGGATTACACTTCCCTGCACCCTAACCCATGAAGCCTTGGGATCACACTTCCCTGCACCCTAACCCATGAAGCCCTGGGATTACACTTCCCTGCACCCTAACCCATGAAGCCCTGGAATTGTACTGCCCTACATCCTAACCCATGATGCCTTGTGATTTCATTGCCCTGCACCCTAGCCCATGGGACATTATTTTTAAAAAATATTTTATTTATTTATTTGACAGAGAAAGAGGGAGAGAGTGAGCGAGAGAGAGAGAGAATGGGCGCACAAGGGCCTCCAGCCACTGCAAACAAACTCCAGACACGTGCGTCCCCTTGTGCATCTGGCTAACGTGGGTCCTGGGCAATTGAACCTGGGTCTGTTGGCTTTGCAGGCTAATTCCTTAACCACTAAGCCATCCCTCCATCCCCCATGGGACATTATTAACTCAAGAATCAAAAAGAAATGTGCAATATCATGCCAATGTAAAGTATTTGTATCAAACAGATACAGATATTAATCTCAATGGCATAAAATGTAGTAAAATATTTCAGAAACGATATATTGTTGCTTGTTACCATAACGGTTAATCTCCTTGGCAACTTGACAGGATTTAGACTTACTGTGGAAACAGATCTCTGGACATGTCTGTGAGGGATTTTCTAGATTAGGTTCATTGAGGTTGGAAGCCCCACCGTAACTGTGGGTGGTATCATTCCATAGGCCAGGGACCCTGATTGTGTAATAAGAAGAAAGTGATCTGAGGACCAGAAATCATCACTGTCTTCATTCCTGACCTTGGATTCAGTGTTATCAGCTGCCTCACACATTTGCTGCCATAATTTCCCCCACCATCATGTACTGTACCCTCAAACTATGAGCCAAATGAACCCTTCCTTTCTTAAATAGCTTTTGCTAAGCATTTTGTTATAGCAATGAGAAAAGTAACTGAATTACCTTTTAATGGAACATATTTATTTGCAACTTTATATAACTTATCTTTAACAAGGCAATTTAACAATCAGTTTGCAGAATTCTTGAAAACTTGGCAATCAGATTATGCAAACCAGTACAAGCTGACTTCAGCACACCACCATCTCCAAGCATATCATACCATGTGTTCAACAGCATCCAATCCATTTCCTACTTTTTTTTTTATTTATTTGAGAGAGATGCAGAAATGGGCAGGTAGAAAGAGAGAGAATGGGTATTCCAGGGCTTCCAGCCACTGCAAATGAACTCCAGATGTGTGTGCCCCTTTGTGCATCTAGGTTACATGGGTCCTGGAGAATTGAACCTGGGTCCTTTGACTTTTCAGGCAAGCGCCTTAACTGCTAAGCCATCTCTCCAGCCCTCTACTTTATTTGTTAAACCATGCCACTGCATCTTTTTAAAATCTTCTCATATATTTCATACAGGTTAGGTTCCTATGTAGCCTTTATCACTGAGTGAAAACCCTCTCCTCAAAACAGGTCCTGAGTGTCCACAGGATTTGCCCTGATTTGGTTCAACTTGTTGGTTTTCATTTTTTGCTTTCCAAGGTCTTAGAGCATCATTACCTGGACTTGTAACCATCACCCTCAGAGAGGGATTTTAAGCTGCGGTGTCTCATGTGAGGTAACTTTAGTGTTTACTTTAACAAAGTTGAAGCCTGGGAATTGGTTGGTGACATTGGGTGGCCAATTCAGCCACAAATATGGGATGAAGGTTCAGGGTGGAGTAGGTCTTTGAGTATCCTTCTCAGGTATGTTATTTATTCACCATCCTAAGTCAAGTACAAGTGGCACCTTCATGTTTTAGCTATGTGATGTTGGCCAGGTTAAGCTAAGACTCCATTGTCTCGTGTGAAAAATGGGTATAATTAATAATGGCCACATCACAGGCCTTGATCGACATGAAGACTTAAAATAGTGCTAGGCACAAAGCAAGTGCTCAAAAAAATGTCAGCTATGTCAGGTTTTTCCATTACGGAGTCTCTGCTATCCCCACACATATAAGCTCTTTCTGGGCAACCCATAGGCAGTAAGATTTTTTTTTTTTTTTCAGTTCAATTCAATTGCTATTTCCAGATCTATCGATGCTTAGGCTGCTGGGGCAGAGCAAAGCTAGACTTTTCTGCCAAAGTAATTTCCCAAAGTTTCCATTTTTGGAGAAGAAAATTAGACAATGGCCAAGATCAGCAGTTTGAGAGAGGAGGAGGAGGAGAAAATGAGTTTCTTTTTGCCAATGGTCTTGTCACAGAATTTTCCAGGCTCTAAGGTAGAAAGAGGCAGTGGAAAATGCCCTAATATATGAGCATAAGAAATGGACTCACCGGGCAGCACCCAAAAAAATGAAGTCTGTGGTCATTATGGGCACTTGCTGTAGCCTACAATGTGTAACCTAGCCCGACTGGCTGCTCCTATAAGTAGCCTGACCAAGTGCCCTTAGTCATGTCAGAGCTTCTAAGGTTTAGTTTCCGTGTGTGCAAATCATAGATAATACCAGTGGCCAACTGTGATGTTTAAGCTGAGGCCTGATATATGATCCAAGAAGTGCAGTGAAGTTTTGGTGATACAATGGAGTGGCTCAGGCCAAATACATGGGCCCTTCCCACTCATCTCGGTATATCAGAATGAGATGCCTATCTTGGCACCTGAGCATCTCACTGGACGCACCTGCAGGAGATCAATGTACCTTATAAACAAGTGCCTTGCTCTTAGGCTGTTTGTCTGTGAGGTCTTTTTATTTGCACAATGGCTGTCAAGAAGGGCTAGACAGAGTATTAAAGGGAATTGAGTCAATTTATGCTTGTGTTAGGTTGGATAGGAAGCAAGGAAGGAAGGGAGAGAGGGAGTCAAGGACAGGAGTATAGGGAAGAAGACAGAGAAGAAAGGAAGAGAAAGAAAGAAAGAAAGAAAGAAAGAAAGAAAGAAAGAAAGAAAGAAAGAAAGAAAGAAAATGAAGGAAGGAAGGAAGGGAGGAAGCTAGTTGGAGTATGAATACACCCTCAAGGAAATATCATGGTTTAATTTTCTATTTCCTTCTCTTTGGATAACTAAATTGATTTGACTTATTTCATATGTCTGTACTTTAGCCTTTCTTTGGGTTAAAATTTAAAAAAAAACACACACCCAAACTAATTTTAATTGAAGATTTTCTCACTCAGGAGATAAAGGAAGGTTTGGGCCAAACTTTTGGGATAGTGGTTCTATGATGAGAAGAGTAAGAGCAGGGTACAGTGGTATGTCCCTGTAAAATCAGTCCCTAGGAAATTGAGACAAGAGGATCTTGAATTCCAGGCAAGCCCCAGCTACATACTAAGACCTGGTCTCAAAAAATAAATAATGGACTAAAGAGATGGCTCAGTGTTTAAGGCGCTTGACTGCAAAGCCTAAGGATGTGAGTTCAATTCCCCAGTACCCACATAAAGCAAGACACACAAAGTGGCACATGTATCTGGAGTTTATTTGCAGTGGCTGGAGACCCTAGTGTGCCCATTCTCTCTCTCTTTCCTTGAGAATAAATAAATAAAATATTTTAAACAACAATAACAAAATAAAATACCAAAAAGAATAAGGTGTGGAGATAGCTGTGCACCAGCCTTGCACAAAGAGCATGGATGAGGGGTTTCATTCAAAGTTGGAACATGGTCCTAGGCCCAGAGGTTATACCACTGTGTAGCCCAGAACTGCCCGGTACTCCTCAGTACCTAGCTAGGGTTAAATTGAGGAGTCTAGGGACTTTCACTGGTTCAGCAACAACAAAAATCCCCAAGAACTTCCCCTATTATTTTCATGTTTGTTACAGGAGGTCCTTATTCGAGAAGACTTTTGAAGTTGTAGAGATGACCACCTGGTAATTCTCCTGCTTCCTCTCTCAGAAGCCAGGCAGGTTAAACACAGAACTTGTTTGAACATCTTGACTGGACACATACTTTTCTCCCCTGAACTAACAGAAAGAGCACAGAAACACCTCTTCATGGTAATTCATGTTGACCTCAGCCAGTCCCTGCATGTTTGTTTTGGGGGCTGTTGATTTTGATTTAATTGCCATTTCTGAAACCACAGTATAACTCCTTGAACACAGGTGTCAAGACTGAAGACCTTGACGGGGATTTGCATGGGCTTAGCTGTTAACGAAGCTTGCCCCACCATGAGACCAGCCCATGGATACCCCTGGAGTCCAGATGCTAATGGTTTGTTCACACACAACACCCTCATTAGAAGGAACCGCTATTCAAAGCAGCTGGCAGTTTGGTTTATCGCTTAAATCACAGTGGCCGACCACATCACAAGATTCCAAAGGCTCCACTTAATCTTTCTTCTCAACAATGAGCATCTCTATGCACATCCTATGCTCTTGACAGACAGAGATTAGACTGAATCTCCCACAGAATACTCCAAGAGCAGATAACAGAAGTCATCGCATCCTTCCAGAACAAACATGCCCTCTCCCCTCCCTGCCTTACCTGTTTCCTGCCTCCCATTCAATATTAAAAACAGAAAACAAGTTATCAAGTGATTGAAACGCTGGAGACCTCCACTGTTTTATTGACTTGTCACTGCAGATAAATTTACTATAATTTACTTCCAGAGTAAATTACAAGATGTTCATAAAAAAAAAAAAAAAAAAACTGTTGTATATTACCATCCCTAATTAAGATGTTAAACACGATCCTTTTCTTAAATTGGAGGAACTGACAGAAGCAAAAGGTGCTAAGGGTGCCAAAATTCACTCTGCAGTTTTTGCTTCCCTTCCATCCCATCAGGTTACTGTTTGATGACCTGATGGGCAGAAGCAGTGGGCAGAGTGTGGGGGCTTGCTTGAGAATGCTTTTACTGAAACTCTGTTTTGATTTTGTATTTTGTATTAGTTACTTTCTTGTTGCTGTGAACAAATGCCTGACAGAAAATCATTAAATAAGGGAAGCATTTGTTTTGGCGAACCGTTTCCAGAGCAAACATCCTACCATGGCAGGGAAGGTATGGCAGCAGGAGCAGAAGTCCAGATGTTCACATTGCAGCCACAGTCAGGAAGCACAGAGAGAACAGGAAGTGGATCTGGGCTATAAAATCTCAAGGCCTGCCCCCAGTGATCCACGAAAGCCAATGGAGTGGGTTGAGGAGCTTGACCCCAGTGGCCTCCAAAGTTAAGCTTCACAATGGCTAACTATTCAACTATTTATTCATTTACTGGCGTTATGTATTCAAAAAATACTTGTTGAGTACTTGTGGTGGGCGAGGCACCAAGCTAGGTACTAGGGAGCCAGGAGTTGTCACAGTGGTATCACAACATAAGCCATTTTCTTCCAAGTTCACAACCACACTGTCTAGCTTTCTGCTTTCTTATGGCTTAGATATGATGTGTGTGCCCCACCACTGCCCCACACGCATAAAGGCTATGTGTTAAAGGCTTGGTTCCCCAAGTGATGGAGCCGATCATGGAGAGATGCTTGGATCATGAGGATTAATCCACTTAGAGATTCATAATTGAATGGTCTAATGGAGACGTGAAGAACGATAGATATAACCTGGTTAGCAGAGGTAAGTCACTAGAGATCTGACTTTAAAGGGGATAGCTATTCTCCAGGCCCTTCCTTTTCCATCTTTTCTCACCATAGGTGAGCAGCCCCTTCTAACACATGTTCCAGCACCATGCTACTCTGCTTCATCATGGAGCAACAGTAATGGTGACAGCTCTCTGTGGACAGACACACCTGAAACTGTGGGCCAAACTTAGCCCTTCCTTCTGTTAAATTGTCTCTCAGCTATTTGTCACAGACATGAGACAATGACTAACACGGGCTCCTGCCTGCCTTTGCCTCTCAGAAAAACATATCCCCTTCCCTTCCTTATCTCTCTAACTTCTCAAAATGTAATCCAGCTTGTTCTTTTTTCCTTTTTTACTCTGAAATCTATTGACATTTAAAGTGAAATACATATATACAATGACTTGGAACACATGCATCTTAATTTTTAAATTTAACTACAATTTCAGAATTCTACATTATTGTGTATGGGGTGTGTGTGTGTATGTGTGTTTGTGTAAATGAAGGGAGAAGCATGCCATGGAGTACATCTAGAGACCAGAGGATAAATTTGGGTGTCATTCCTTGCCTTTCACTTTGTTGGAAGCAGGATCTCTTATTTGAGTGTCCACTTCTGAATTCACACTAGGCTAACTGTTCCATAATCTTGAATTCACCTGTCTCTACCTCCCATATGGTAGAAGTTCTGGGATTATACTCTTTATTGCATCTGGCTTTTTGGTGGGGTCTAAGAATTCCAGCTCATTCTCTCTCTCTCTCTCTCTCTCTCTCTCTCTCTCTATATATATATATATATATATATATATATATATATATGTGTGTGTGTGTGTGTGTGTGTGTGTGTGTGTGTGTGTGTGTGATTTTTATCTATTTATTTGACAGAGAAAGAGGGAGAGGGATGGAGGGAGGGACAGGGACAGAGAGAGAAAGAGAGAGAGGGAGAGAGAGAGAGAATGGGCATGCCAGGCTTCCAGCCACTGCAAATGAACTCCAGATGTGTGTGCCCTCTTGTGCATCTGGCTAATATAGGTCCTGGAGAATCACACCTGGGTCTTTTGGCTTTGCAAGCAAATGCCTTAACTGCTAAGCCACCCCTCCAGCCCCCCCAGCTCATTCTTAATTGCACAAATAAAATATCACATCTCCAAATAGTTGGACCATATCGTGGCACAATAGTCTTTGGTCTTTATGGCACTCAGCACAATTGGAATGAGCTATTTGTTGAAAATCTATCTATGTCAGTGAATTGTGAGGCTGAAAGGTTACAAGGACAAGGACAAGGTGTGTTTTGACCCTATCTCTGCTATCAGCATCCCCTGCCTCACATGTGGTTTCTTACCAGATGGCATGACAGGTGAATAGGTAAAGGAATGGAACAGTGATTGAATGACAAGTGACCTTCTGCACCAGCCTCCAGGACCTCAGAGACAGAAATCTCATTTTATAAGTTCAAAGGTGCATTAACTAACTACAACACATGACCTTCCTACATGACCTACATCCTGAATGCTAACTATAACTGCAGAGTATTACTCATCCTCTTGTCTGACCATAGGCCTAAGAGGGTATATTCCTCAACATTTGTAGATAAGGGACTTTTGGCTGAAGGTTTAAGTTCTCCTCAGTTCATATTCTTTCTTTTCTTTCTTTCTTTCTTTCTTTCTTTCTTTCTTTATTTATTTATTTATTTATTTTTAATTTTTATTTTTTTGTTTTTCAAGGTAGGGTCTCGCTCTGGTCCAGGCTGACCTGGAATTAGCTATGTAGTCTTAGGGTGGCCTCGAACTCATCGCAATCCTCCTACCTCTGCCTCCCAAGTGCTGGGATTAAAGGCGTGAGCCACCATGCCCTGCTCTTTTTTAAAAATATTATTTTATTTATTTTGATTTTTGGAGAGAGAGACACACAGAGAGAGACAGACAGAGAGGGAGACAGATAGAGATGGGCGTGCCAGCAGTCTTTCAGCTGCTGTGAATGAAATCCAGATGTGTGCGCCCCCTTGTGGTCAAGTGCGGCATTGCGCCCTTGCGCCACTTTGCATCTGGCTAAACGTGGGACCTGGAGATTGGAACCGGGTTCTTAGGGTTAGCAGGCACCTTAATCGCTATGCCATCTCTCCAGCCCTCAGTTCGTATTCTTAAGGCTCAGTGCTTTGTAGAAAGTCCTGCTCACCACAAGCTGCTTGCCAGGGTGCTAACCCAGTACTAGCTCATCAACGAATGAGTAGAAGAACAAAACTAATGGCATCCTCTGCAGCACTGGAGTCTGTTTATGAGACCCCCCATATGTACACTCTAGAACTTTCCCTGGCCTCACACCTTTGGGATTTTCCCTTTATGTATAACCAAACACAACTGAAACAAACTTCAACCTTCAAGCTCATCTTTTAAGCTTGTCTGTGTCTAGCAAGTTAGAAATTCACCTTTCTTCTTTCTGTCCATCCAGGCAGCCAACATGAAGTCTCCCTTATGTATATGTCTTATGCTAGGGGATTCTACTACACAAGCAGATCATGGAGCTGCTTCAGGGTGGGTGTACCACACAGACTTCACTCAGTGTCCATAAACTGCAGGGTCCAGATGCTTGACACAGCTACATCTCCAGCTGATACTTAGTTTCAACCAGGTAACTCAGATCATTTCTAAACTCATGGGCTACTGCTCTAGATGGAGCCAAAACACTTAAAACATGAAGGAACTGAATTACTAATTTTGTTTGACTCTATTTTATGTTTACATTTAACAGCCAAAGCCGAGTCACGTTTTTCTTCTGTGATGCGCACCTTTGTTGTTTTGATCAAACTGTGTTTCCCATTAACTTTGTTGAACACACAGCATCCAAATTGAGATATGCATCTAATTTCAAAGACTTGATATAAAATAAATAATTGTGAAATATCTCATTAAATACATTTCTAGATTGCTTATGCATTGATAGGAGATTTTAGAAGTATTGGGTTTAAGATCACGCCATTCCAGCTGTTTCTTTTTACTTTTGTAAAAGCAGCTGTTAGAAAGTTTAAGACTGAAAATGGGGCTGAGTCATATTGCTTCTTAGACAATTCTAGATGCATTAGTAAATAAATAAATAGATGAAGCAAACACAATTACAAGTAGGGTTTAGCTGTGAGTGATCTCAGGGAGGTGCCACGTCTTGTCCCTTCCCACTCCTAGCAATGGTGACCTTGCACTCTTGGTGTGCTTTCACGTCTGGAATGTACCAGCACAGTCCTAGAAGCAGAATTACAGGTGATCAGTTAAGGTTGATTGTTGAAAAAGCCAACTCCCAACTATTAGTGTAGGGCTGAAGTTTGTAATGCCATATATTCCTTTCCTTTCCTTTCCTTTCCTTTCCTTTCCTTTCCTTTCCTTTCCTTTCCTTTTTCCTTTCCTTTCCTTTCCTGTCCTCCTTCCTTCCTCCCTTCACTTCTTTCTTTCCTTCTTTGTTCTTATTTCCTTCCTACCTTACTTCCTTCTTCTTTTTTTTTTTTGAGTTTAAGTGATGGTTTATGTATGACAAGATAGTTGCATTTTCCTGAAGTCACCAAACACACCTACCCACTCACAAAGCCCTTACTTCATTTCATTTTTCTTGAGATGGTATCTCATATAGCCCAGGCTGGCCTCAAACTTGTTATAGAACTAAGAATGACTCCTGATCGTCCTACTCCCCAGAAATAGGATTAAAGATGAGCTCCACCATGCCTGATATATGCTGTGCTAGGTTCTGAACCCAGGACTTTATGCACGCTAGTGAAGTATTCTACAATCTGAACTACATTCCTGGTCCTTTTCTACCTATTTCAAAGAGAGAGAGAGAGAGAGAGAGAGAGAGAGAGAGAGAGAGAGAAAGCAGGAGCCTTCCAAGGGCCATGGGATGTTTTTCATGTGAAACAAAGCCAGTTCTCAAGATTCTGTCCCCCAAGGTCACTGTAGCCCCACCAGGCAGTTAGGATTCCTGAGCAGTGGCTTTCCCTTCATTATGAACTCACCTTTTTTACTTCTGCAACTTTTTGGTTTGTTTCACAGCATGACTAGTGCACTTGTTTCTGCTATTTCCTAGAAGGTTCATTCTTCTTGGAGTAGCAAGAAAGAAAGAGAGATGAAATGTGGGGAAGGATAATGGGGAATAAGGTCAACAGTGTCAGTGTGGACCTGTGGCAAGAAGGAGGTGGCTATGGGCCTGCTGTGATGGATAATTTGGACATCACACATCCGAAGCCTAGGGACTTCCCTGGTGCAGGGAGACCTGAAGGAGATCTATGTGTACTTCTCCTTTTACCACTTAGCAACCCTGGGAGAGGGAACATTCAGTGCCAGCCAATGGCTTTCCCACACCCTCATGTCTTTTCTAATTTTTTTTTTTATCTTTTTTAATCTTTTTTTTCTGGAGAGGGTCAGAGAGAGGGGGGGGAGAGGGAGAGGGAGAGAGAGGGACAGATAGGGAATGGGTGGGCCAGCAGCCTCTCAGCAGCCATGAATGAACTCCAGACATGTGTGCCCCTTTGTGGGCAAGTGTGGCATTGCACCCTTGCATCACTTTGCATCTGGCTAAACGTGGGGCCTTGAGAAATGAACGGTCGTTCTTAGGCTTAGGAGGCAGGTACCTTAACCCCTAAGCCATCTCTCCAGCCCCATTATGTCTTTTGCTACTGAAAATTAATATGGTGCACAGGTATGTTGAGGCAAGTTGGTTGGGGGAAACCAGGCAGAGTCCCAGTCCTGGAGTATGGATGGGCACACTTAATCTAATAGAGCCTGTCATGGTTAATTGCATAATGACTAAAGACCACTGGCAGCTGCTCAAAGGTGACAGCATCTCTTCTAATGCTTCCTTGTACTCCCTAGGAAGTAAAGCACAACCATACTCCCTCTGGCTTTGGATGGGCTAATGTGGAAAGGTGGTGTGAGACCCCATGGACAGGTTATGCTCAAGGGACAAGGATGGCAGGCAGAGAGAGGACAAGAACTGATACCACCAAGCCATGGAAATACAGATCCTTAAATCACTAAGGTCAACAGTGTCTACAGATCACAAACTCCAGGATGTTCGTTGCAAAGTCAGAGTTCCTGTTACTAAAGATTCCAAACACCTGGTTTTCATACTCTATATTAGCTTGGCAAGCTTTGGGCTATGGGAACCAGATCCATCCAACTACCTGTGTTCATGGACCAAAAAGAAAAAGTGATTTTATTTGAACCCAGCCAGGTATTTTCACTCCTATAAGGTCAAGAGAAGAGTTGAACAGCTAAAAACCAAGGGCCCATAAAGCCTAACTTATTACTGCTTGATCATTTAAGGAAAACCTGGGCATCATTTCACTAGGCAGTTAGCCCCCCGCCTGTTTGCAGTATTATCCTGCAAATGTTCTAAGAACTATTCAGAATCCATCTGATGTACACAGTGTTTCCTGTATTTTATAGACGAGAAACTGCCAAGCAGGCAGGCAGGGAAACATGCTCCAGAGCCACTGGATCTGGCACATTCCAGACTGTGTACCATTCAGCCTATAGTGATCAACCCCAGAGCCCACACAGCCCCTCCTGACTCTTAGACCTGAGTTTGGATATTAAAAATAAACCAACAAAACCCAACCATCTCAGAGGCAATCTTGATGTTCATCCAATTGAAAGTCTCTGAAGGTCATCATTATGTTTAATACACATGCCCATTATCTGCAGAGACCTCATGAGTGCCAACACTCTGCCATGAGAGATACAACGGCAATTTCTAGGCCTCAGAAAAGGGCTCAGCTCTGGCTTTGTGATGCTTCTAAACTAATGTAGGAGAGATGTTTATGTATGAAATCACACAGGATGTCTATAGTTGCAAAGTGTGGTGGTTCATCTCTATTGTCACTTGATTCGATCAAGAATCAAGTAAGGGGCTAGGGAGATGACTTAGTGGTTAATGCCCTTGCCTACAAAGCCAAAAGACCTAGGTTCAAGTCCCCAGGACCCATGTAAGCCAGATGCACAAGGTGGTGCATGCATCTGGAGTTCGTTTGCAGTGGCTGGAGGCCATGGTGCGCCCATTCTCTCTCTCTCTTTCTCTCTCTCTCTCTCTCTCTGGTTCTCTCTCTCTCTCTCTCAAATAAATAAATAAAAATATTGAATAACATCACAACAACAAAAGAATCAAGTAAGAGACCCACCTCTTGGGCAGGTTTATGTGGGCTTTTCCAACAAAGATTACCAGAGGTGGGAAAACCTTCCCCAGAGCAGGCAGCCAATCTGGTAGCAGCCTATGTAAAAAGAGGTTCCAGGGCTCTGTGTGGTGGCACAAGAGTTTAATCCCAGCAGTCAGGAAGCAGAGATGGGAAAATTGCTGTGAGTTTGAGGCAGAGTGAATTCTAGGTCAGCCTGGGCTAGAGTGAGACCCTTTCTCAAAAAACCAAAGGGGAAACAAAAAGAGGTTCCAGAAAAAAGCAACTATTCTCCCTGCCTGCCTTTGCCCCTTGCTGGTGAGTGTATCTGCTCCATTACTAACATCTTTTGCTGACATTGAAACCCAGTTTCTTGGTCTTCAGTGGTTCTCCAGGAGTCCTCCAGACTTCAGTGCCAGATGGGAACTACTGATGCACTCAGATTCATGTACTAAGGTACTGGGTTGACAGATCCACCAGCCTGCAGATAGCCATTGTTGGAGTGTCCAGTCCATGTCATGTAAGCCAATCTGATATATCCCCATTAGGATACGAGACTAATACACAAACAGCCATAAAATCTGGGCTCAGAGATTCTGACTAGAGAGGACTGAACTGGGCAGGAAAGAGGCCAGCAAGAAAGGCCACATACCTCACTACATTGCCTCTAACCCTCAGCATCACATGGCTCAGATGGTCATGTGCAACCCTGGAACTTGATGGTGTATCATGGAAGGAAGAGATTGTAGAAGGATGAGACCAAGCTGTCTTGCCCACTTTGTGCTGTTGTCAGAACCTGGATATATGGGCAGCTGATCCCAACTAGGAATCCTGCTGGCACCTAACCCTAAACCATGCCACAGTAAGAGTCATTGTGTTCCCATATTCTGGGAAGAGAACAGAAGTTCAAGACTGAAGTACTACCCTGGGTAGTAGTAGAAATCTTGACTTTGGATATAGCTAGTCTGTGCCTTTAAACTTGGCAAATTTTAGACAGGGTCTCATGGAATCCTGACCCCCAGCTGGCCTCAAATTCACTGTATAGCTGGAGGACCTTGAACTCCTGATCCTTCTGATTGTGAGTGCTAGGATTATAGACCTGTGTCACCACACCTGGTTTATGAGGTATTAGGGATGGAACCCTGAGCCTCATCATGCTGAACAGGCACTCTATGAACTGAGCTACTGGAGACACTTTAAAAAATTTAATATATTTTTATTAGTTATGTCTATAGTATATATACAGCCATGATGGTACCACCATTAGCCTTCTCCCTGTCCTCCCCCCATGGGTAATGTGGGTCTAAAGAAGCCTTTATTTCTGACTCTCCTCCCAGCCCATCAAGGTAACCATCTCTCCAGGAGGTTTTCAAAAGGCCTCTCTTCTGCTATTGCACCCTTGGGGGCCCTGAAGAACACATGGGGCCCTCAATTCTAGAGAAATGAGTTTGGAAAGAAGTTTAATATTTCTTTGGGGTTTTTATGAAGCTCTTAAAGGTAATCCTTGGGATGTTATGGAATAGATAAATAACATTTAGGAAAGGCTACCTATTCCTATGATTAAAGTGCAAGTATTAGCTAGAGAGCTACCTAGTCAATATATTTGGTTACTTCTTTGGTATAAGATAATTAGAAATACACACATAAGTATGCATGCCTAAAATGTGTGCATTCCCCCTCTGTCTCTATGTCCCTCTTGATATCTCTCTCTCCTCTCTCTGTCCTGGGTGTAGAGCTGGAAAGCCGCACTACATGGCCAAGGTCACACAGCTAATCATTGACAGGGCCGAGGTGGACAGGACCCCGTGCAAGGCCAGCAGTGGGCTCCTGACCACCATGCTGAGCTCTGTTTCACATTAGCCTGGCTCCTACCTCCCAGAGGCTGCCTCTCCAGCTGGCATGCATGAAGCCACCAAGCTTAGTCTAGTGCACCCTGTCAAATGAGGTCCCCAGCACAGCTAACCAGGTAGAAATGAGACAGCTTTGTAGAGAACACCACTCAAAATAGATGTTAAGATGACACAGGGCCAGCTGGCAATGTGACTCAGTTGATAGTTTGCCTAGCACACATGAAACCCTGGGTTTGGTGCTCAGCAGTAAAATTGGGCATGGTGGTGCACACCTGTAGTCTCAGCACTATGATAATGGAGACAGGAGGGTCAGAGTTTCCACATCATCGTTGGGTATTTAGTGAGTTCCAAGTGAGCACAGGCTCAGGGTCAGTCTTGCCTTCCTCCCACCTCTAATATATATATTGAAGAGCTCAATATTCTGTATTCCTACTGAGTAAGTTCCATCCTTAGGGAAATGGGTCTTCTGATGATGCTCAGGGACGTTTGAGCAAAGTGCATTTTTGTTCCCCCAAATATAATACTCTTCCCACCAGCCAATGTCTCCTTGAGATTTCCATTTATTTTTATAAGATACCAAAGGTGAATTTTCCCCCACATTCAAGAGCTGGAAGTTAAGCTTAATGTATAAACCTTTATTTTCTAAGGAGGCAGGTTGGCCTTCTTGTATCGACAGACTCCAGAGCTGAGATTTATTACAGAATGGTAATCAGGCAAAAGAATAAATACACTACATCTTTAATTCATTAATCACCCCAGAAAGCAAAATGAACTACAGTAAAGAAGACAATATGTTTTCAGATTTGGGGGTGGGGGAAAGAGGGAGATGTTTTCTCAATAAAGGCTGGCTACTAAAATCCATTCTGCACACAGATTAGTGAAAGGATGGTTTGCCTCTGAGGCTGAAGTTCTGCTGTAAGCTTGGAGTTTTGCAGAGGAAGGCAGTCAGTGCCAGGTGGCTGTGGATGGCATCCTCTGCAGCATTCTTGTTATAACTCACATCTTGAACCACAGGATGGATAAAACAGTGGGTGTTGGAGATGGAACATCTTGTGTTCCAAGTCTTGCTCCACCTGGAAAACAGGGAGCTCTGGGGAACCTTCCAGATTCACTTATCACCTTAGGATACTTCTCCCTTCCGGGATGTGGGTCCAAGAGGTGTTTTGTCTTCTGAGCATTTTTGCTTCATTGAGTTCCCATGGAAGGTGGCCTATACCAAACATGTCAGCAATAATTAGACACCAGGTTTTTTTTTTTTCCCCCGTCATAGCAGTTGTGTATGGGAGACAGTGTCTTCTGGTTTCTATCTTGGGTCTGCCTGGCACACCAAGAGATGCTCTATTTCCACTGTTGCAACCTGAGAACTAGACATGAGATGCCTTTCGGCCTCTTTAACAGACCTACAAGGGGAGCAGTAGAAAGCTGGCATCTTAGTTTCTCCAGGCCAACCACCTTCAACATCAAGGTCTGAGTAAAGAGGCAATGAGAAACGATGGTCATGTGAGGGACTTCAAAATATGTCTCTTTTCATACATGAAACTCCTCTGCAGAGAGACAGCACTATGACTGAACCCAATACACACAAAAGAAAATAAGCCCATGACGAAAGACAAGTCAACCCCTCTCCCTGCCTGCAACAGTTCACTCTATGGTTGAAAGGTGATGAACTAACACCTATTATTAAGCACTTCCTGTATACAGAAGTGTTGCTGGAGATTCTCATCCATTCTTAACGACAATCTAGAAAGACAGTTTTCACTATCTCCACTTAACAGGCCCAAGGTGTTTAAACTGGGGATCTCTGCCTTAGCATGACTGACTTTGGGGCTGGACCATGTTTTGTGGTGAGAGCTGACTCGTACATTTAAGGTCCTGAACAGCATTTCTACTTTCCACCCACTGGAGATTGGTAGGATCCTCTCTGAAAATAATGATGTCCTAAACTGTCTCTAGACGTTGCTGAACGTGGCCCAGGAAGTGATATCACCCTCAGTTGTGTCCCCTTGACTTAAATAAATGAGGCCATGTGGGTAAGAATGGAAGATCTGGGAATGGTACCTTTTCTAACTGGCTCTGCCATTAGTTTATTTTCCAAATATCCCTTGATATAACGTAAGGCAGTGGGTCTCAGATACTCAAATGTGGTCTCTTTTTTTTTGGGGGGGGATCTATGAACTAGTTAGAAGTTGATATTCTCAAGTCCCAGCCCTGGACTCTGAATTGGACACAAGAGGGAAAGAGTCAAGGATGCAGGTGATGCGGAAACGCTGAAGAAAGCTAGCACCTCACCACAGACGACATTGCTCAGACTTAGTGTGTACTAGAGTCTCCTGGGGAGTTTTGGGGAAATGTTGGTGTCTGGGTACTACTCTGAGCTTCTTACTTAAGAGATCTGGACTGGGGCATGGGCACTGGGATTTTGAAACCTGTTCAGAGGATTCCCATGAGTGTCCAAAGTTGTGAACCATTGATCTGAAGGTGGTGGCCACTAGTTCTTAGAGAGGCACTGGTCAAAGTTAATCAAATAAGTTAATCAAAACCAGTTGAGGTTGCATGGGACCCATCCACTCTGATCTCAGACAGATTGAGCCAGGACTTTCTAGTACCCTCTCATTATTCCTTTTCAGGATTCTCTTCTGCTGATTTACCTACATTTCTAATGTTTTAGAAGTCTTTTTAGTTAGGTTGTGCTTCAGCTCAAGAGGTTAAGGTGACCACTAAAATTGGCAGGCTAACAATTTTCATTATATTGGACACATCCACACAGTAAAGTAGTCACTGCCATGGGGGCAATGAAATTAACTCTTCCTTTAACAGACTCTTACTGACCTTCAAGAACTTAGCTAACCCTATCCTTCCCTCTAGCCAGTGCCTTCCATCATTGCCCCTTAGCCCTTGCCAAGCCTGTCTACTCACCAGCCTGCCAGATTCCCAAGTCATTTGCTTATTAACCTGGCTCTGTTCCCTCGTCTCCTTTTCTCCCTAGCCTGGAGTAGTCATCCTACTTCCTCTGAGGTGCCCATATCCTCCCCTCTCTCTAGACCTTTTCTGAGGTCCTTCTTTGATATCTCTATCCCACAACAACCTCTCACTTCTCTACTTCTCTTTTTGTGTTTACCATCAGATCAGCAATATGAGGGACACATTTGTTACTTAGCTGAGTGGCAATTTTTTCCTATGGGCTTCTTATACAGTAGTGTGCTGCTAGCTGCTAAAAACAGGCTGATTCTCTTAGAGCTGCGAAGATGACTCAGTGGGTGATGTGCTTGATGCAATAGCATGTGGACCTGAGTTTGGATCCCCAGAACCCACCTAAAAAATAAGGTAGGAGGGGGCTGGAGAAATGGTTGAGCAGTTTAGGTACTTGATTGTGAAGCCTAAGAACACAGGTTCAATATCCCAGTACCCAGGTTAGGTTCAATTTCCCACATTCTTTCTCTCTCTCCCTCCCTCTTTCCTCTCTCTCTCCCTCTAATAAATAAATTAAAATTTTAAAAACAAGGTAGGAGTAGTGGAACATGCCTGTAATCCCAGTTCTGGGAAGGTAGAGATGGGAGAATTGCTAGAGCTTTATTGGCTAACTAGTCTAACTGAATTGGTGAGCTCCAGGCTCAATGAGAGATTTGTTTCAAAAAAAAAGTGAAGAATGACTGAGGAAAACACTTGATTTTGTCTTCTGATCACGCACACACACACACACACACACGTGCATGCTCACACATGTTCACATGCAACTGTATACACACATGCACCACATGCATCTGAGAATGTGTAGATGCAAGCAAGCACACACAGATGCATATACATGCAACAACAATACCCCCTCATGCACATACACACACAAAACTGTATGTCTGGGTAGACTGAGTGTGGAAAGAATATTTTATTCTATAGCTATTTTATTATCTCTTACAAATATACCCACCGTGGACAATTGTGTGCTGTCAATGGATGTGTAACAGAGAAGACATGCACACACTTGGCTCTTGCAAGCCCCTAGACCATGGACAGTCAATCTAGCAAAGACTCACTGGACATTAGTTCTGTGTAAAGGCCTGCACTGAAGGTTGAGCAGAGAAAGACAGGGTAGAATGTCGGGATCAAAGTCTAGTATGGCATTGAAAGAAATACTGCCTGTAACAGATGACATGCAAAGAACGAGCTGCCAATAGACTATGTGATTCCCTTGAGTTCTAACCAAAAAAGATGGTTCAGTGTTTTTGACTCAAAGAAGACATGGTTGTCACTGGTCACTTCTGCTGCCACCTGAGTGATAATGAGAGTAGCCAGCTGGCACGGGCCATTCCTAAATGCCATCTCAGCTGAGTCGTTTGCCCTGCATAAGAATTCCATGAGGCTGGAACTGGGGTCAGTCATCCCATTGGGTAAAATGCTTGCTGTGCAAGCTGACAACCTGAGTTTGGATCCCAGAAACCATGTAACAGCTGGATGCAGTATCAGGTGTGTATAATTCCAGCCCTTCTAGTAAAGAAGGATGGGAGGCAGAAACAGGAGAATTTTCGGGAGCTCACTGGCCTATTAGTCTGGCAGACTCAGCAGTAAACATTAAAGAGACTCTACACCGAACAAGGTGAAAGGCTGGGACTGATATCCAAAATTGTCCTGTCACCTACACACACACACACACACACACACACACACACACAGAGAGAGAGAGAGAGAGAGAGAGAGAGAGAAAACGTTTTTAAAATTCCAGGAGGCTGTTTGTAGCATCTCCATCTAAAACATGATGAGATGTGGCCTTTTTACAGGTCTTGTGACTTAGCCAATGTCATAAGGCTAAGAAGGTCCGATATTGGTGTCTGTGTAACTAGCGGCTCCTCACTGAAGTATGGTTAAGTGTTTCCAATAGGGAGGTGGTTTTATTTATTTATTTATTTGTTTGTTTGTTTGTTTGTTTAGTGATAGAGGTTGGCTGAGCTAATAGCTGTGGGGAGAGAAAGATTCCCCAAAGTTGCTCAAGAGGGGCTGAAGCTGCAGAGGAATGGGGACAAGGGAAGGGGGCCAGGAACTAGAAGACCAGCCCCTCCCTCAGCAGTTTCCCATCTCACTTTTATATAGTGATCCCACATAAACTTTCATTTTACAAACGGTTCCTCTGCTGAAACAAAACAAAATAAAACGAGTTTGAAAAGCTCTGATTCGTGCCAAATCCTTAAATTTATGGAGGCGGTAACTGAAGCCTGGGGAGCTGCTAGCGGTCATTTCCACCGCTCTATATTTCTTTTAAACTTGCGAGAGTGTGAAGAGTAAAACTACTCGGAGGAGATTTTCAGAAAATGCAGTACGGCCCATTCACCTTCAACCACCATGGAAAACTGTGAAGACAATATTTTAAGCATCTAGGCACCAGGTCCTCTGGATCAGGGATGGTTTAACGTCTTCTCCCTCTCTGCCCGCAGCTGGGTTCAAGCAGAATTGGTCTATTGATTTTTCAGGCTCAGCATTGCCAACTTGTCTCCATACCACGTCACACCCTTATTCACGGGGAAAATGCTCGACCCCATGTTGTTGTGGTACATCATTTCTCTGCAGGCAGTCTTGGCCCTTTTCAGGGACTTCCCCCCACATGCAACATGGTCAAAGAATTAAAGCTGCAAAGCTCCCCCTTTGCTCACCACCCTTCACCCAATTCTCTCATTTCCACCCAAGAGGACTATCACTGCATTACTGTATTTTAAGATATAACTCACAAATTAAAAACCAAAAGAAGAAACACATTTTCTGTCAATGGCTTAAGGGGATTCCATCTCTAAGCTGCTGCTAAAGCTTTCTTAGTCTTTTCTACATTTGTAGCATTTTGGAGCAATTTGTTGGAGTCAAAGAAAGCAGTGAAATTTCCACCACTGACTTCAAAGCCCCAAATCCTGTGTCAGTGGAGGGGAGTCTGGTAGCAACCCCAGAGGGGACGTTTTTCAAAGAGGCATGTGTAGGAACGTGCCAGGCATTTTTGCCCTGTGTCTGCAATTGATGTTAATGGCAGACATGTGACCAAATCCCCATGTAGTTCTTTGAAAAGTGCCCCTCCTTCTCCTCCCCACAACACTGTGGGCTGTGACAAGGCAGATGATATGAACAGGAGCAAGAATAGACAAACCACTGCCTCCACTTCATGAACACCCCTACGTTTCATTCAATGAACGTACCTAAGTCTGTTTAACTTGGGGAAATAGGTGGAGTCAGGTGAACCAAAGAAGGTCTGCCACTTGGAAAATGAATTCCAGACAGAAATAGTGGAAGAATAAGGAAACTTTCAACCCACCAGAGCACCAGCCACCTTCTTTCACTCCTGTGTTCTGTTTTGTAGCCTTTAGTTCACAGTTCTTCCCTGGCCTGACATTCTAGTTTTTTCTTGAACTCATTTCTACCTTCTGTCTTAGTGCATGCTTGGGACGATTCTTCCTTCCCAACACACATATATAAATACTCTGCTTATTCTATCTAAATCCCCAATACCAATTCCAAAAATACACTATTTGAATTATTAAATTAAATATTAAAATAATTGAAATGTAATTATGTTGATGACAAAGCAGTCAAAGAAAAAGATTACTTTTCAAGAGATCTTCAAGAGGGGACAGTAAGAAACAACCATGGTGCAGATGATATTTAACAAGCTGTCCAGGAAAGGAAATTTAGCCTATAAGAGTGACAAGGAGATGTCAGGACAGGAGTCTCTTGAGAAGACAGAAGAGAATATAGAGAACAACTTCTAATTTTGGTAGATGGCAAAGATGTTCTTTTTAACAATTTACAAACTATTATTTTGTTTTCTCTAGGTAGGGTCTCACTCTATCCCATTCTGACCTGGAATTCACTCTGCAGTCTCAGGGTGGCCTCAAACTCACAGAAATCCTCCTATTTCTGCCTCGTAAGTGCTGGGATTAAAGGCATGCACCACCACAACAATTTACAAATTACTAAGGGCTCTTACCACAAGTTGGTTTATGTGTTTGAGCACCTAACTGCTTATTCTGGGGTACCCTGTGCTTTCTCTCTGAGCTACAGCCACCTTATGTGACTCACTGAACCAGGGCTGTGTTGGAAACAAGAACAAATTAGGCATGAACTCCCTCGTCAGTGTATCAGAGCCCAAGAGGAGAAGAAAGTTACAATACAGTTGCCTTCCAAGGTAGAGTGACAAGTATCTTCAAATGCAGTTCTTTACGGTGTAAACTGCTATGCTCTGGAAGATAATCAATGTGTCTGACAGGGTGGGAGAGAACATTTTGGTTAATTCATGCCAGTGCCATTCTCCCGTGGACTTGTGTATACATACTGTAATGTCTACCACACACCTTAGTGACTGATGAAGCAATGACAAATATTATAAATATCTCATTGGTATCTGCCCAAAGTCGGTGCAAATAATTTGAGAGCACATCTATCTTTGTAACTCAATTACTGAATACATTATTTATTTTACTGTGCAGAAATTTTGTAAAAAAAAATGAATCTGTTCAAATTAACCATTCTACTAGCTCAAATCTGCTGTGTTTTCTTTGATTCACATGCTGGTCCATGAAGAGCTGACCTGAAAGCTGGCTGATTGTTTAACCTACAGAAGGTTTTGGATTCTAGGTCAATTGACCCATTTTCTGGACAAAAAAGAATGTAATCATGTAAGGAAATTAGGAAATGTGACCCTCTTGGGTCCCGTGACTACACAGTGGCTAAGTCAGGTTTAAAACCAAAGCTTCCAACTTTCTCCAGAAACATTATCTGGCTGCCTTGGCCTAACTTATCACGAATAGAGTTGATAAGTAAAGGACTGGGAAGGCCAGATGGCACTGGGAAACACAAAGAAGTTGTTCATCCATTCCCATTTTAAAATGGACCTGGAAAATGAAAAAAAAAAATGCTGATTTGTCAGATGGACAATAAAATGTGGGAACCTTGCCAGTGGCTTCTTTGCTTTCTGCACTTCTGAAGAAGCTTGTGTCCCCTGACTTCTTGGAATATACTGGAACTGCCTAAAATAAAAACTCTGATGTCTGAGCCCCACCCATCCTTTGAGGTTCCTATTTCATTACCTGAAGTAGGGCATCAATATTTTTTGAAATCTCCACCTCCCCACCCCTATGGAGTACCTAGGATTGACAACCAACACTCTAGCTTCAGAGACTTGATCATGTCCCAGTCCCTCACATTTCTGCCTCCAAAAGCCATATAGATGAATCTTGGTGCCAATTCTCATCTTTTATACTGGGAATTGACCATTGCACTAGCCCAGCCTACTCCCATTCTTAAAAAAATATAAACAGGAAGCATGACCATGAGGACCCAGCTCTAGCTACTGCTGATTAGATAATTTGTTCTCTTCTGAGAACTGGAACTCAGAGTCTCTTAAAAACACCTGGGATGGACTTAAGAGGAAAAGGCACAAGTGCAGAGAGATCTAGTAATACATATGGGATACATGTCTACACCAAAGCAGAGTCTGTAGGGAAAATGAAACCAATGTATTAAATAGGAGAAGAGGGCTGGAAATATGGCTTAGTGGTGCTCAAATCTGCTGTGTTTTCTTTGATTCACATGCTGGTCCATGAAGAGCTGACCTGAAAGCTGGCTGATTGTTTAACCTACAGAAGGTTTTGGATTCTAGGTCAATTGACCCATTTTCTGGACAAAAAAGAATGTAATCATGTAAGGAAATTAGGAAATGTGACCCTCTTGGGTCCCGTGACTACACAGTGGCTGAGTCAGGTTTAAAACCAAAGCTTCCAACTGCAGTCTACTTTCTCCAGAAACATTATCTGGCTGCCTTGGCCTAGCTTATCACGAATAGAGTTGATAAGTAAAGGACTGGGAAGGCCAGATGGCACTGGGAAACACAAAGAAGTTGTTCATCCATTCCCATTTTAAAATGGACCTGGAAAATGAAAAAAAAAATATGCTGATTTGTCAGATGGACAATAAAATGTGGGAACCTTGCCAGTGGCTTCTTTGCTTTCTGCACTTCTGAAGAAGCTTGTGTCCCCTGACTTCTTGGAATATACTGGAACTGCCTAAAATAAAAACTCTGATGTCTGAGCCCCACCCATCCTTTGAGGTTCCTATTTCATTACCTGAAGTAGGGCATCAATATTTTTTGAAATCTCCACCTCCCCACCTCTATGGAGTACCTAGGGTTGACAACCAATCCTCTAGCTTCAGAGACTTGATCATGTCCCAGTCCCTCACATTTCTGCCTCCAAAAGCCATATAGATGAATCTTGGTGCCAATTCTCATCTTTTATACTGGGAATTGACCATTGCACTAGCCCAGCCTACTCCCATTCTTAAAAAAATATAAACAGGAAGCATGACCATGAGGACCCAGCTCTAGCTACTGCTGATTAGATAATTTGTTCTCTTCTGAGAACTGGAACTCAGAGTCTCTTAAAAACACCTGGGATGGACTTAAGAGGAAAAGGCACAAGTGCAGAGAGATCTAGTAATACATATGGGATACATGTCTACACCAAAGCAGAGTCTGTAGGGAAAATGAAACCAATGTATTAAATAGGGAGAAGAGGGCTGGAAATATGGCTTAGTGGTTAAGATTCTTGCCTATGAAGCCTAAGGACTCATGTTTGACTCTCCAGGTCCCATGTAAGCCAGATGCACAGTGACACAAGTGCACGCTAAGTCACACAGGTGCACAAGGGGTGCATGCATCTCATGCATCTGCAGTTCAATTGCAATGGCTGAGGCCCTGGCATACCAATTTTCTCTCTCTCTCTTTCTCTCTCCATATATATGCCAGCCAACTGAAAGCTGGAAAAGGCTGCACTGCATGCAGCCATATGGGAGACAGAAGTCATCAGCAGTGAAACAGTGGACACTGGAAAATTCAAGTTTGGTCAGACAGGCCCATTGACCAAACAGGTGCAATAATGGCATGTCTGCTCTTGAGGAAACCAACTGCACCCTAATTGGACTGAAGACCCTCTCTATGGGAGGGAACACATGCCTGGTACTGAAAACCTAATCAAAAGTCTATGGCAGGGGAAGTCATGAGCCTTAGGGGGATAAAGCCTGCTCTTGTCTGGCTAAATGTATATATTATTCCCACAAAACTGCCCTGAAAGCACTACACTTAATGTTCATATTCATATATTAATGCTACTCTCACTTCTGGTTAGAGAAGCTTCTCTTTTCAGATAGAGATGAACACTGGGATGACCAAAAAGGCAACATAGTGCTGAGAAGAAGGGATGGAGGAATGTCCAGCACTGAAACATCTCTGTCACACCCTCCAAGGCTCAGGGTCCTTTGCAGAAGAGGAGGCGGAAAGAATGTAAGAGCCAAAGGAAGGGTATGACTTCTTACAATGCGACTGTCCAGACAGAAATTGACCTTGATATCCATGACCTTGCAGTGCCTAGCAATACCTTTGCAAGACCCTCATAATAGGAGAAAAAGATGATGACATCAAATTAAAAGAGACACTAATGGAGAGAGGGAGGGGATATGATGGAGAGTGGAATTTTGAAGGGGAATGGGGGGGAGGGAAATATCATGGTTTATTGTCTGTAAGTATAGAAGTTGTCAGTAAAAAAAAAAAAAAAAAAAAGGCCAGCCTGTTGGGCTTGCCTCAAAAAAAAAAAAAAATGAAACAAAAAGTGGGTGGGGGGAGATAGGAAAAGGGTCAGAGAGAATGAATCTCCATCACCAATTTTCACCCAAGCCAGTTTGTATTCATATTGTTACAGGCACCTTCATCCTTGTATTAATGGAATCCAAGCCTAAAGGCAGTTGGTATAGCCAAAGAATCGCTAGTCAGAACCTAGGGAACTAACCTATTCCTTGCAGTACCTCTGTCCTCCTCTCATGGCTTACCCAGTCACACATGGGTCGGCCAAGTTAGACAGTGCCTTTGGGTGTTCTATGGCAGCATAGATCCCAACCTGGATTCTTAAATCCCATGGGGAGTCCAGGAAAGCCAAGCATACTCCCATAACTCTTTCCATGATTATACATATTTGTAAGATTACTCCCATGACAGTTTTCTCTCTGAATACACATCTGTGGAATCACATCTTTGATCTTACTGGGCTGAGTAAAAGGAATACACAAAAATATAAACTAGCCATTTAGAACAGGGGTTCCTTGGGAAAAATTGACCCAAAGGTTCTTTGGCATTGAAATAATGAAATACCCCAAGACTTCAATGCTTTAGGTGATGGTTGATGAAAACCCAGGGCCCATGTTCACATAAGTCCAGAAAATACTGTATATTGCCTGTGTTGGACTAATATGGACACAACTCTATATGTTAGCATATACAGGCTCTGAGATAGATGAGCAAAAATTAATATTTAACACATGATTTCTCTAACTTATTTGAGCAGAGAGCTCTCCAAAGCACAGTGTTTTTATTTTTCATGGGTGATGGGATTTTTTTTTACAGTATGACACAGAATAACGATAAATTATTGCTCTATGTCATCATCAGTTTCTCAACTTTGAAATCCTTTATTTTAAAGAAGAAGAGCAAAGTGAAACATAATAATCACAGAGCCATTTTAACATAAACCAAGGCTTACAAGGTGTCAAGGTCAAATTTTCAACCCATATGACAGTGTCCATGGCCAAACATGGGAGAGTGTTTATCCCGGGCAGGTGCTTTACATACATTAACATATTTAATCCGGGTACTTTACATACATTATCATATTTAATCATTTATGCATGCCTTTGAGGGGCAATGCCTACCTCACAGATGCAGAAACTGTGTATTCTTGTTTATGCTACCTCAGATTTTGCTGACCAGTTTTTATTAAACTGGGATTTCACTGGAATGACTTAACACTTATTTATCTTCACTGGCCAGCAATTTCCTAACTGCCAGTTGTACACCTGACACTTTACACATTGTAGAGTATTAAGGAATTCTACCATCTATTATTTTTAAAAAGCTGTCGCAATGACAGTCTTTATTTTATTTTCTGAGTAGGAAAGGCTATTCCATTACCCAACAAAATCAAACCACAGGATCATTTGTTTTTAGAGCTGGAAGGGTCCTTGGGATCTGAATCGTGAGGAGTCATTGTTCTACTCCTTTAGATAGCAACCAGATTATGTGTCTTTCTTCTGAGTTTCACTCAACTGTATTCAGAAAAAGATAAGAAAAGAAAAAAAAGTACCTTGGCACCTACTGTACAAATTCAGGCTAAAAACTGGGCTTTGTGACCAAGGAAGGCTGAGGAGAGAGTGTGACCCTGGCAGACTTGCTATGTTAAAACATAGGCATAATCGTAATATAGGATCAAATGACACCTTAACTGCTTTGGGCTCTTGCTTTAAAGGGGATTAAAATATCTGTCGCTTTAGTTGTTTTAAGGATGAAAGCTGGCTTAGGGGCTAGAGAGGTGGATCAGTGGGCAGAGTATTTGACATGCAAGCTCTAATTGATGTGAGTTCAGATCCTCAGCACCCACATAAATGTCAGATGGGTAAGGTGGCCCACCTATAACCCCAGCACTTGAGAGGCAGAGACAGAGACAGAGGATCTCTGGGGAAAGCTAGCTACTTAGACTAGACTACCTAGACTAGCTCTGGGTTTGACTGAGTAACCTTCCCTCAGTAAATAAAGGGAAGAGTGATTACAAAGGGCACGCAACATCAGCCTCTGCCTTCCACACACTTATATACACATATGTACATGCACTTCCATACACAGGTATCCAACAGGCATCCAGATATGCATATACCCCCATATGTATACCACATATACTTATACATGCAAAAAGAAAAATCTGGCATAGGTCCTGACTCCTAGAGAATACCTGATCTATCAGAGTTTGTGCTTATCTTTCAAGGCTGTGAAGGGCAGAGTGGGGCCAAACATACCAGTGCTCATGTACCAAGAGGTCTGTTCTAAGTCCTAACAAATGCAGCCCCCTGTGAGCAGAACACATGCTAAATATCAATTTTCCTTTAAATATAATTTTTTTAAGATTCCCGTAATAGTCCCTGTAATTGCAGTGGTCTGGGGGTGGGGGGAAGAAGTTGATAGTGTGTTTTTTTTAATTAAATGTTTTAATATCTGCTCAAGAAAATACTGAAACCTAGATCATGACCACTAGTATCCATGCATGTCAGAGTACTGGCTCAGGGACCACCTTTTGGATAATTGCCCTTTTTTGGTCACCTTTAGAAAAGTTAAGTTCCTGAAAATTGCCCATTAAATCTCTCTAATATGTGAGATGCAAAGTATAAGCAAGCCCTGGCATTTTGGGTACAAATGTGTCTCTGTACCCTTGTAAAATATTTTTTTTCCAATTTAAAAAAAAAAAAAAAAACAAAAAACAAAAAACTGCCCATGTGCAATTAACAAGTGGCAAATAACAAGCAGAATGGATAAACTGTAAAAAAAACTGGTTACTGAAATAACCCAGCATTAGTTTAAAATGATACCCGATTTTACCAACACTCATTAAACACTGTGTTGTATGCCTCTAATGTGCTGTGTTTATTGTACTGGTAATTTATAGCACACAATGATTTGTGCTTTACTTTATTGCAGCATTTTGGGGTATATTTGTTGAGGTTTAAGTTAAGGGCTCATTTTTACTTCATCAAGTCACAGCAAGATCTCCCTGGTACTCATGAATCCCAAGACTAAATTCTCAGGATTTGAGTAAATGATGAAATTTACATTGAAACGTGTGACCAATTTCTTTACCTCCATTTTCACAAATTTATCATTTTCCAAATATGTAGACTTTATTGTATGCTGTCTTGTTTCTAGATAGAATTCTATAGCCTTATTCATTTCTCACATTCACACCTTCATCACTGGAGTTAGAAACATAGACAAGGAAATACATAATGAAGAAACTTTAGCATACCCCCCTCCAATAAATAACACTTGTGTTCAATGTGACCAAAAGGACACAGAGGTTGACACACAAAGCTTCTTTTTCAAAGGACTGTTCTTCTGGGTTTAAGCCCCTGGTCCCAAGAAATAGATGGATAATGTTTGCCCCATATAATCACGAATTATTTTTTCCTTTAAAAAATTAATTAAAAACACTAGATCGAATAAATATTTCAGGAGAGGAGCAGTAAAGTGGGAAAATACCATGTGTTTGGAGTTTTAGTACTCTCTGAGTACAGAAATTTATTTGCAGCAAGCAGAAAATAGACAGCAAGCATAAAAACACAGCCGAGTCCCCCTAGTAAAATTATTTATCAAGCTAACAAGGGAGGGACCCTTCCACTCACAACAAGCCAGTGAGGAAAAGACATGGCTTTATATTTTACCTTTGGGTTAGCAAACCAGTAAAAATGCCACTGACAAGCACTTCACATAAACATTTCTTTCTAAATGAGCTTCCTTGTTAGGAAGAAGGAGAGAAAAAAAAAAGCCTCCCAAGCCAAGGAGTACTATAGCTTACAGACGGAAAATTCTAGCACACAAATTCTGACTCTTCTGTGCACAAATAACATAACTGAGAAAAAATAAGGTAGAAGAAATTATGAATAGCATCTGAATCACAAATTAGAAGTTCATTAGTGCAAACATATTTAGGCCCTTATCATGATGTCTTCACACTTGAATGTTTTGGAAGCCTTGGTTTTGGAAGATACTTGTTCAAGAACTAGCTTTAACAGGCTCTGAAAGAAACCACATCCATATACATTCATGCAGACAGATGACATCGCCTCAACTGCACAAGCCTTGTTGCTAGAGATGCTTTTTTTTCCCCAAATACTTATGTATGAGCAAACCCCCAAAGTCAGTTTTGTACAGCTTAGCTTAATGACACAAAACTTTGATTGTAAATTACAAGTGTCCTTATTGTAACTTGTAATAGTAAAAAAAAAAAAAAAAAAAAGGTGGGCAAAAGGGAGTAGGAAAGAGGAGAGGAAAAAAGTGCAAGGTGGCCTCATTCCAATTAAATTTTAAAGAAATAGTAAACAAACCAGCCAAAAAAAACCCACACACACCTTGTCAGAGTGACTGCATCCTAACCATTCTTCAGATGACCCCTTGACTCCTGATGAATGGACAATAAACCCGCCTCGTAGAATCTCACCTTTCCCAAAGTGAGAATCTCACCCATCAATCGTGGCAATAATGGGAAAGTGTGTTTGTGTATGTGTGTGTGTGTGTGTTTGTTTTTGTGTTTGAAAAAACATGGTACTAGTGAAGAGGAGGGACACTGAATGACACTAAAATGTGGGGCATAGACAGACAGAAACACCTTGCAGGACCCACACGCTCACCATGCCTCCTCAGCATGATTATAAATGGCGAGTTTCTCATTACTCAAATGAAATAGGAGGAGAAAACTGAAACAAGTATTTCTTGATTTTTTTTTCCCTCTCTCTGGGACAGGGTGACATTTCAGGACGCCTCTGTGAAACCTCCTACTCTCAGGCAGGAGGCTCTCATTGTGCCCTGTACTTTTCTCCCAGGGTCAAGGCTGAAACTCCCCAGCTCTAATTCTGCAAGCCTGGTTTGGGAGCTACATCTGCAAGGCTGTGTGCTTTTTCTAACCATAGACCCCATTTTTGCCTTAGACTAGGATCCTTCAGAATGCTACCAAGCATACAGATCTGAAATTCCACCTGCCTAGGTTCCCCAGCTGTCCATGAAGAACAGAGTGTTTGGAACACACTGCCCACGCGTGTGTGTTTGTGTGTGTGTGTGTGTGTGTGTGTGTGTGTGTACATGTTCATGCACACATGTGCCCTATGATGCACAAGAGAAGGTCTGAGGACAACTTCAGGTATAGGTCCTCACTTTCTACCTTGTTTGAGGCAGAGTCTCTCATTTATTTACCATTGTGTTTGCTGGGCTAGCTTTGTCTGTAACTTTTCCAGGGATTCTTGTGTCTCCCTCCACATCTCACAAGGCAAGTGCTTTATGCACTGCATCATCTCCCCAGTCCATACAGTGCTTTTTACAGACAGCTTGATCACAGACAGCCAAACTTGATTAGACTTTGGAAGCAGCAAGAACAAATATTCTGGTGTGGTGGTTCCGCTGGATTTGTGGACCATTGAGCAGGGAGAGAGGCGAGAAGTTTAGGTAAAGACTTTGCAGAAACACTGGGTATAGAGCAAGTCTCTGAAAATGCCTGGAGAGAAGGAGAGCGCTCACACCCCAGTGCTGAGTGAGCGGTCCCAGCCCTGATGCTTATGGAGATCTAGAACTCATCCAACTCTCTATGCACCCCGAGAATGCAAACCCCACATCATCTTCTAAAAGCACCAGGTAAAATTGGTGGTAGCTCATGTATTTTGCCTTTTCATCCTACTAGGCAATGATAAGAAAATGTTTAGAGCTTTAAAGGGGAAAAAAAATAAAGAAAATGAAAACATGAAAGTCTGGCAAAAAAACAATAACAAAACAGCCTTTTAGCATCGGGACAGAACTTCCAGTTTGGGCTGCCCACAGGAGCACATGAGAGGAAGCTCAGTGCTCCGGTCGAAGAGGTCAGCTTCAAGACAGAGATTTCTGATCTCTCTTGGCTGCCCTCACCATGGAGAGGAGAGATACTCCGAATATCTTGTCCAGTGAGTTTGCATGCCTTCTAAAGTGCAGTTTGTAATTCTACACTATATGAATTGTAAAGTGCATGCCTTACGATTGTTTTCAAAGGATCCTAATCACCCTATTTGGAAGAGGACAAATGGAAAAGATGGGGGAGGAAGGAAGAAAAGGATAGATGGAAGAAAGGAAGGAAAGAAGGAAGGGGAGAGATGTAACAAAAGCAAACAGAATATTCTGTTCTATTCAAAATGTTTATACCAGTAAGAAACCTCACATCAGCTTTGACTCCTTCCTGTACATCAGGAATGAACCTCATTTCAAGATAAAAACAAACCAGAGGCACATCTCAGCAGCATAGATGCCAATCCTTTAATTAACTCCCATCCATAACAAAAGGTCTCTATTCTGATTAAGGATACTGAGGGGAAGTCAACCCTGATGCCTTAGAAACCCTTTAAATAATTTCAACCCCTAACTCAATTCAGCCGCCAGGAACAAGCAGGAGCCTAGGAAAAAGAAAAGAAACTTTGTGTGTAGAACCCAATTTAAAGGAAGACGACCTCAGGGTCAATTTCTTGGAGCATTGGAGATCAATTCAATTCTCACCTCCACAGTCTACCTGCCAGCAAATGAACTGGCTGTGCTTTTCAATAGGCTGGGATGACTGACGATGATGAGGGAGACGAAATTGTCAGATGCTGCATGTGAATAACCACATTATTAGACGCTGCTTGCCAAGGAGAATGAGGAAAACAAAATCCTGCCAACAAAATGCACCTTCCCCCTCTTTCTGGACTGTCATTCTCAACTCACTGATTGTGTTACAGAATGCACCCTTGCATTGTTAATTAGGTGTTAATATCTTCCAGAGGCTTACACAGGAGTCACTGTACAGTGTCTATCTTCACTCTGTTGACAATACCTGTAAATCCCACTGCTGGTTTACTTTTCCCACAAAGCACCGAAACTGCCCACTGTCCTTTCCCCAGTTTGGTGTTAGTACCATCTAAAAGGACATAAGTGCTAATAGCTTCAGTATATTCCTGGCAACCCTGGAAAGAGAGGCACAATGAATTACTACCCCCCGCCCCAACTTCCCCTTGTCCTAGCATTTTCCAAATATTACAAAATGGAAAGTAAAAACTAACAAACAAAAAGCCTCAAGCCTGGTACTTAGCTCACTGATTACCGATAATTTCATTAGGTGCCAGGAAAAAGAAAAAAATGTAAACACAAAAGTTGACAGTCATTTTTGGAGGGAGGAAATGAAAAGACTCGGCAAGTGGCAGGTGAAGGGAGTTTCAACATTGGCAAGGAAAGGTGCAGTAAATCTGAGCTTTTGGCAGGTGACTGGATGTGAGATTTTACAACGAAGGCTCTTTACAGAAGCATCATTTTGCTTTAAGGAATGACGGCTGTGTGCTGTGCAGAAACCCCCCCTCCCCCCGCAAATGAATAATGTCCCTTTCTTTAAGACAGCCCTTTTAGTAGTATCCCAGGGTGGATGGAAAATAATACACATTCCAATAGCTTTATGAGGCCAGTTAGCCTGCTGTAATTAATTATTAATTAATTAATTAATTAAATCAGCACTTTGGTAGGGGCTTATGGTCATGATTAGGGAGGAGTTTAAATAAACAAACAGCAACAACAAAAAGCAATTGAGTCCAGTATGGATAATTAAACATTTTAAACATTTAACATATTACTTAAATACGTTTTAAATGATTTTATTTAATTAGATTATTTAATGTCATTTTCTTCTCATTTTCTGTATCAAAGGATACTTTTTATATAATATGCTTGAAATATACCCATGGAAAATACACTAGAATGGTCCCCAAATGTCTAAGCAAGACAAAATTTTCCTTCTCATCTTGTTAGGTAAAGGACCGATTCTAAAGGCTCATTGTTTAGAAGCCCTAAGAAGCCTCCATTGAGGACAGGGTCAAGACCAATCACTTGGACTTGAATCAGAACTTGCAGCCTGGGTTTCACATGTCCTTTTCATGGAAACATGGATTAAAACTTTCTGGTGATTTCTTCAAAGGACACCCAAGAGAGCAACTTTGTCTTTGAACTGAACAGGTCACATGCTGTACTAAAGAATCCAAATAGACACTGGGAATCAGGAACCCACACTTGCATTTTATCTCTGGATAGCTATGAGCAATATGGAAAGACCAGTAATCAAAACAGAAGCAAGATTTCTAAGTCTAAGTCTTGCGGCTTAGTGTTGCCCCATATCATAAATTAGGGGGACACCTTCCTTATACTTGACAACTGTCTGAAGTCATTTGCATGGCACAAGTAAAGCCAGGGGAAACTGTTTTCATGCTATAAAGGCTAGGAGAGAAAATGGGTGGGGATGTGTTTAAGAGGCCCTGTTTCTACAAATTTCACCAATTCCTCCTATGAGTGACAGGAGCCACCTATAGACTTTCCCCTATGTATGTGTCCCATGTGCTCTGCCCCAAGGCAGCTTGAAAATATTCAGTTGCATCCAGGTCTGAGCCAATGTCAGGAACATCTGAACTGGGCAGAACATGGCCATGAGTGGACTATGATTCATCACCACTTTCCAAGTCCAAATTTCAGTGCATAAGAGGCAAGAGCATTTTGGAAGGAAGGCCTTCTTTACACTTTGGTGCACATCATGTGTCATTAGACTATCTCCTTAGTACAATCCAAACTTTGATACAGACTCAAAGCCTAGTTCTAAAGCCACCTGAGGTTGAGGGCCAAGCAATATCATCATTTGTTTCCATGGAGATAGTCACACCTCATCCAGTGATGCTATGGAACAAGTCCAGTAAAACAGCAAGACTGGGTGAAAGAGAGGCAAGCTATGCTTGAGGGTTAGGTGGTCTTCCTTGACAAGAATCACAGCCTAAATAAATGACGCATTTTGGGGAATTTGCATTTGTCAAGGGTCAAGGGGTGCACAGAAACAAAGAATTTAAGCTTTGTAACAATACCACTCGGGATGAATATTTTGTAATATGTCCACAAATCATCTTATATCTAGACTGTTTCTGAGAATAAATGAAAGATAATTAAATGGCTCCCCAACTGTTTTTGGATTTAATTTTTCAGAAGTTAACTTAGGAGCAAACTTCCAGAAATAAGTCAGTAAGCTATTCAGGGCTGAAATTAGCAAGGAAGCAACAACACCTACTGGTTCGCCATATTTGGGATTACACTACCGGAGTCCCTTAACCAAAGTGACTTTCTGAAAATAAACTAAGTAACTCTCCCAAGTGTACTAGGTATTGAGCTCTTCATATATCAGCTTATAATATCTAATATCACTGAGGAACTTCAAGGAATTATTCACCTCCTCCCCAAATTCCCCATCTGACCAAATGCCTTTCTCTTCCTTGCTCTTACCTGTCAATCATGTCCACAGCTGAAATTTGATTTCTCTCCCACCAGTAACCTTATATGAAATATTTCCAGGGGGTCAGGACCAAGTGTGAACCTTGCTTTTAGAGTTCATTAATTCTTTGCTCAAAATGAATGGTTTCAATGTCACACAATCTGCCAGTGGTCCTACATCACCATATTTAATAGGTGGTTTTCAAGTAACAATTTTTAGGACAGAGGAGTAAAGTATTGCAACTGCATGCATACGCGGACATACAATCTCAACCCAAAGGTTTATACATTGAGTTAAAAATCTACATATGAGAATTCCCACAGAAGACGCGAGTTTTGTATAAGGTTAGCAAAGAAACTATATTATGTATTCACAGTCCAGTTATTCAGAATGGGACTCTCCTCACAGCAGCATGGAGCAGTAAGTAATCAGATACTACTTTTGAATAAAGGGAAAAGGTGGATTCTGTTTTTTCCAATGCTCTTATTCACCAGATCCTTCAAGTGCCTTCTTTGCAAAGAGCAGCAATTTTGACAGTGTGACTTTTGCCCCCCTCAGTTTTGCTAGAAACCAGAAGAAGAAAGAAGAGAAGCATTTCATGCAAATTTCTCAGCAAGCAAAATTTTTAATGAAAAAAAAAAAAAACAACTTTGTTCCATTAGCCAATGAGAGGGAAGAGTATATAAAACCATGACACTAAATCTTTATTGCTGCAAGAGTGTTGGTCTAGCTCTCCAGATGAAGTGGGTTCATAATTACATTCACACTGGGATACTTGTAGTAGAAAACTCATTGAAATAGCTCAGTTTTATTTTTGTAGTAGATGAAAATCAGATCTTGGCCTCCCACTTGTCTCTCTCTCCCCTCTGCCTTCCACTGAAATGGAGGGCAGTTCCATTGCCACATTTTGAATGTAGAAGGAAGGGCATATTGTGTTATGAAAGAATATTAATTTTCCAAGAGTTAGTATACACTAAATTATAAGCAACTGTAAATTTGGAATGCTTACAAAGTCAGGCAGAGATAACTCCAATAAACAAGGGATGCCAGTTGCTCAAATCCATCAAAATTTTCTGAAACTCCCGTAGAAAGAGTACCTTTTTCAGAATGAACAGCATTGTGTGGGATGGAGCTGAAGAGCTAGGATCTATTCCATTTGGATTAATGGCTCATATGAGACAGACATCTATGTTACAAAGTCAGTGTAGAACAGGAATGCATGCTGGTGCTTACACAGATTGCTCGGGTCACACTTCTGCAGCACCAAGTATCACCATTTCTATCACCCAAATACTAAAACGACTGAAAACAGGAACTTTTCACACCTGAAGAATTAGCAGAGTTGCTGGCTTGCTTTCCCTTTCATGGCAAACTCATTCAAACAAGCACATGCAAATCCAAAATCAAGGGGTACCTGTTTGACTTCGGGCAACTGCATCTCTCACATCACTGATGTAGAAGATTCCCTTGGATACCTGATTCAGTAAATATATTAAAATAAACAAAGGGTAATTAATAACCAGGAAGGGTGTTTGAAGGACGATACGTTTAAGGCACCTTAACTATCTATGACAAGAGATAGACTAAAAGAAGGAGGATCTGGTCTCACTTGCTTTTGCCTCAGCTCCACTGTGCCAGAGGAGGTATCTGTACAGAAGGAAACTGCCAATAGCACAAAGGTGCTTTCTCTTAACTGTGGCTGAGGCTGAAGTAGCCATAAACCCATTGGCATGGCTGCCCAGATCAAGCACTGAAACTGTCCTCAAGTTTTGGGTTGATAGGGGGAGAATCTTAATCATTTCTGATGGGTATCTTTAGTGTCCACCCACTGCCCATTCCCTGGGGAAGCTGCTGCCCAGCTTTGAGGGCACTTGCCTTAACACATTTTCTTCCATATTCGCTCCACCTTCTCCATTGCTGGGGTCTATTTTGCTACCACTGCAAATGTTTTCTCAGCAAGTAAAATCATTCAGATACTACCCCTTTATTTATTAATTCCTTCTCTGTTTAAATGAGTAGCTGTGAGTACTCAGAACGATAATATGAAATTGAGCTTGCTTGAATAAAAAGACATTTTTGCTTCGGAGTAAATAAGAGAGCACAGTAATTCAAAGTACTTACCTTACTATAGCTCACAAAACCCTTATTACTACTAGCCGTACTAATACAAGTGGCAAAATAATAATCATTTACTGTACAGAGCCCAATATTTTCCAGACAGGCATTTAATAACAAAGCAGACCTGTCATTTCTTCCTATACTTAGTCACACATAGCAGTTCAGACTGTCAAAATATATTTAAAATCTAATTTAAAAAATTCAACACGGTTACGGGAAATCTGTGTACAATAACTGCAATAAACTAGTAAGTCAATCTAATTTTTTTCAGCAAGGATATTCAGTTATTTTTCTTTAATCTTCCATACTTCTATTTGGATTACCTTACAATTGGTGGGAACAAATAGACTGTTCATTCACATGCTGAATTCTGTGGGCTGCTGTAACTGAACACATAATCTTCCTTCACTTAAATTGTCACTCAGTGTAACTCCCTACTTCTTTCAAATGCTCTTTATCTAAATAGTAACACTATGCCCATATACTTGGATAAATGAATTTGTACCCTTGTGTCTGCCAGGGATGTCTGAAATACATTATGTGCCTTCCTTCATATCTCCTATTAGAAATACCTTTAACACCTTAATGTACAAACTTTTTATATTCAAACCTTCATCTCCTGCCAAATATATTATTTCTACAAGAAAAAAAGAGTAGAAAAGAAACAAAAACATATTGAAATTATAAGATTACAAAACTTGAGAGTGTACTGGTTATATGCATTATTTTCTATTTGAAGTTCAAATAGTTAATGTCTCAAAACACTAAAAATAAAAAATTCCCAGATTAGAAAACTTAAAAAAAAAAAAATCTCTAGACACAACAGATTTCGTAGCGATGTGAGTGAACAGAGTTTAAAACCTAAGAGATTGTGGGAAGAATTGTGCCATTCTTTTGAGGGGTGTTACAAACATATGTGAAGCTTTGGCAAGGAAGATTTACATGACATCATATACTTGTGAGGCATTTTTCAATTTTAGAAAAATATTACAAAGCAATAATTGGATGTAGGTTTTGCAAAATGTGCCCCCTTTCCTTCCTGGTCATTGATAGTCTCAGTTATTTTTGGAGAAAACGCATCAGCCTCATTAAATGCAATGTTTGGCATGTTGCCTGAAATCTCATAAAGTAGATGTCCTTTTTAGATCATTGGTGTCATTTTCCTCAAGATGACCTCTACTCTCTGGCTACCTGGGGAACCCATCCTTTATTCAGGCTTTTACTTTCAGAAGCCGAAGCAGGGAGGATATTGTTTGCACACCTGAACAGGGTCCAAAAGCCACTGCGGTTTCCCTGTTCTCGCTACCTTTGCCCAGACCAGTCACAGGGGAGGGGTGAGAGAGCCAGGGGGTCTCGAATAGGAGTGAGAGAGATTTTGGGGCTTGACCATGATGGTGTAATCTAAGCCAGATGTCTGACAGCAGATACTCTTACACTAACCACTGAAGAGGTTTTTATTTTAATAGCACAAGAGTATGTGCTGATGTATCTAAGCAATATTTCAAAAGGGCTCAATACCTTCACTGTGTGATGAATTAAAACGTGGAAGGTGGTCCCTGAAAACATGTCACAAGTTGTCAGCTTCTGTCCCACACTGGCCTTAGTCACAGAAATTCTGGAAGAGGGAATGAATGTTACCTGTCTTTATATGGGAGGATCAGTCTACAAAATGATTCAGGCCTAGCCCTTTTACTTACCTAAAAAGCCAAGTAGACAATAAACTCTGCCCCTATGATCAGTTTAAATTCATGAAGTAGAAACTGCAGTCCTATTTTTTTAGTGGTGTTATCACTGCAATGTGTCACTTAAAGGAGCAAATAAATAAACAAATGGCAGAGGCCAGAATATATTTAATTGCCTAAAAATGGAAAACACCATATCACCTTTGATCAGTGTCAATCTCAACTTGATTACACACAGGTTTTGTTATTGTTATTGTTGTTGCTCCTGTTTTATCAAAAACGATTTTTTAAAAATATGGCAGTGTAAAAGTATCTGCGATACTATCAGTTTCTGTTTCAACATATTCGTCTCGATAATGAGACACTAGGAGGCAAATTCTTTCTTTGTGAATTTGCAGTGACACTGCCTAAGGAAGCCTCCACCTCCCAAAACACACACAAGGGAGGGAGCCTTTGGACAAGAGACCCTAGGTAAAAAATAAAGTAAAATAAAATAAAATAAAATAATAAAATAAAATAAAATAAAAAGTCTCCGTGAAATTAGTCCTTTGAAAGTTTGTACTGTGGAGAGTTTCTGAAAGCCTGAGATTGTTCTCGAATTATGTTAAATCCGGGAATGCAAAATATCTCAGTTGGAAAAATCATAATAAAGTTTGCTTGGCTGGCTTTGTTTTGTAATGTTCATCAGAGTAGAGACCACGGACAGCCCAAACTTTACGGATGTTTCTACAGAGATTTAAAAACAACCTATCTGGGTTTCCTTCTAACCTCTTTTTGTTTTTCCCCCTTCTTTTTCTTCTACTACTGTCTAATCAAAGCATAAAAGGTTAAAAAACAATCTGAAAAATGGGACGGGAAATTAATGAGTAAAAAACCAGCCAATGATCTGAAGCGGATGATGTTATTTACAGAAGGTTGGGGGTGGGGGGCGGTAGGCTTGGAAGGGGGTTCCAGGTGAACCGCGGAGCCTTTTGGGTTGCGTCCTGTGCTCAGTCCTTCCAGCACTGGTCCTGCAGCTCCTGCAGCGAAGCACCGCGGGTCATTTCACGGCCTGGGAGGCCCGCTTAGGCCACAGTCGTCCTTAAGGGGCAACTTGAGGCAAACTTCACGACATATCCTTGCTTCCCGCAGGGGCGCTGGCGCCGGGTGGGCGCAGGGCCCAGGGACGTGCTGGGTGTGGCCTCCACTGGCGCCCCCAGGTGGCGCTGGGGTGCATATTAGATAACTCAGAGACCTGACAAACCTGTGGCTAGGCCTGGTCCCCTAGAGCTCTGACTCCTGGGTCTCTACTGTCAGTCTGGAATTTCAGCCAGTATTGCAGGACTTCCTGGTGACTTTAGAAAGTCTCTGTCTTCTCCTCCTTCTTCCCCATGTCAGCCACTCTGGCTCCAGCCAGTTCACACCAGCTTTTCACCAGTTCTAGAACCCCCTAAGGAAATCCAGCGTACTGTCCTCTCAGCTTTGCCTGCAAACTGGAACCCTCTATTGGACCGGGCCTGCAGGGCAGGTGGAATATATGCATAAATGGCTAGGGACAGGTGAGTGTTGAGTGGGTCTGGACTGTGTGTGGATGTCGGGAGAAGGGCCTCTGAGCTCCTGTTCTCTCCACTCCAAGCTGCAGCCGTAGAGCCATACCTTCTGGCGGAGCTCCCCAAAGCTCCACAGATGTCTCCCCACCGCTTCCCTTTGCATGTAAACTGGGCCAGGAGACTCCTGGGGTTTCTGGCTAGAGGGCAGCACCTGCTGGAGCTCCCTAATAATCATGGGAGGAGACGGTGCAGGTAGGTAATAAGGAGAGGAGGCTGAGTGCAACAGGAGCAGATAAGAGGGGGCCCAAACCTTGGTGCTATGGGCTTCATTATTTTTAGCAATCTGTGGGGAGCTCTCCTGGGGCCTGTCAACACTTTATTGGGCTTCTTACAACCAGATCCTTCCAAAGGAGAGGAGGGTATCCTGAGAATGACCTGAGATGACCCCACAGGCAATTGGCGGTCACAGGCCTTTGGTAATAATACTTTCCGCAGCCCCTGCAAGGGTCCCTCCCTCTGCTTTCTGAATCATTCTTGAGATTGACCTTCCGGGCCTAAGGTCTGCATTTCTTCTGCCCAGTCTCCCACAGGAGGTCAGAAACCCACTTCTCTCCCCTCAGAGGTGGACACCATCACAAAACAGGACAGCTGTGTCCTTGATTTGATTGTAGGTCACATATGTCCTTGACAACTGTTCTCATTGAAGATTTTCCTCCTTACTGCCTAATGGGACAAGGTGTAGTGGCCTTTTCTCTTCTCTAAAGCCCAAGAACCAACCAAGGAAAAGCCTTCCTTTGGAAGCTTAGCTTGGAAACATGCAAGGGTGGAATGGGAACACTTAGAATAGGGGTGGATAAGAACTGAGCACTCAGAACTGTCTCCTCTCCTTCTTTTCCCAAACCAAGCAAGCACCCCTCCCTCATGTTCTCTTCCTGCATTAATGCCCTTGCTGATGGTAACTAAAGACCCAACGGTGAATGTGTGCAGAAGGGGGGGTATGAGATTTCGCAACCCAAAGCCCTAATTATAGGGGGAAATCATTACTTAACAAAAGGAAGAGCAAGAAAATGAATTGTGTTGGACCCACTGAGAGGAGCTCAGCAGATGCGTGCTCTGATTGGAGTAAAGAACTGTGCATTTCCATCATAGCCTCCCTGTGGAAAATGTGACTAGAGAGCTTCTTAAACTGGTCCAACTCTGATGCCGATTCATATAAACATCTGATTTCTGAGTGCTGTTGATGTGCACGACCTCAACCTTGCAGGCCTATGGACACACATACACAGAAACACACACACATACACACACACAGGCTTTCAAATTTCAACAAAAACCTGTCATGATGTCATAAAACCTAGTGCAGCGACCCTATAAATATTGGGCAATCACTGGGGCATCACTAGGGTATATTATCTGACTGGTCCAAAATGCTACCATTTTCAAATCACCAACCGATAAGTGAATATATGTCCCCAGATTAATATACAAATGATTTTCTCAATATTCTCCATTTCAGTTTGAGCCCCAAGGTTGTTTTCTAAGAGTGTGTGTATTTTTCAAGAACCTCCTGGCTTTTATCCACAGTGGCTAGGACTCTGCTCACTGTGAAGCAGGTGAAATTGACTGTGGTAACACATTCCTGGGGCCTCTTGCCTTCAAAGTCCTCCTCTCTCACACCTCCTACAGATGATGCAGGGCGCAAAGTATGGTTCAGAGCAGTTTGATTATTTTTGCTATTATTGTTGTTGTTTTGTTTATCTTTTCCTAAAGTGTAAGATGCCCCAGGTTTGCAGAAGGACTGTATTTTTCTTGTGCCCCAACAACCACAAAACATCCTGGGAGACTGAAAGTTTATCACTCTGTCTCCTATTCTTTGCTAGAGAAAAATTGTCAGACAGAGCTGAGTCTGTTCAGGAGATGAGGTGGAGAGATGGCCAGAGAGAATTCCCCTTTTCTGGGGCATTTGATGCTTGTACTTTGAAGCTTTATATCCAAAGTAAGAAAAGCTGGGCTGGAGAGATGGCTTAGCGGTTAAACACTTGCCTATGAAGTCTAAGGACCCCGGTTCAAGGCTTGACTCTCCAGGACCCACGTGAGCCAGATGCACAAGGGGGTGCATGCATCTGGAGTTCGTTTGCAGTGGCTGGAGGCCCTGACGCACCCATTCTCTCCCTCTCTCTCTCTCTCTACCTGCCTATTTCTGTATCTCTCTCTCTCAAATAAATAAATAAAATGAAAAATATTTTAAAAAAAAAAAAAAAGCTGTAGCATGAGAAGATGTGCTAAGGCTTTTCCTCGGAGAAAAAATGCAAACATCAGTCCTGATTCTAATAGCAGAACCCAGGACTCCTCCCCATTCCCTGTGGCTACTCTCTTTCCTGGACTTGAGACATCTCTGAGGTTAAGGATAGGCTAAGAGCAAAAACCAACTTTGGAGTTTTCATGGAAGGCACACAGACTCTGTATTATTCACTTAGCCTCCTGAAGAAGAATGGAGAGAGGTAATCATCATAGCATTTGACTGTAAGAAACTCTCTTTCAAAGGCCCCTACGACCAAAATAACAAACCAAAACTAAGACACTTCCCCCAAGAAAGGGACTAAATCATCATCATTATTTTTTTAAAACAAATTAAAGTCCATCACAGTGGGAAGCCGTGTAAACCAGCACTGAAAACCGGTAATGCTGACTTCCTCCCATGAACTGTGAGTTTGTGTAAGAGCTCAGGTCCCGGAGCTGGAGCGTGAGCTTTTCTGGCACGGTGATCATCGCTGAAGGTTTGTCACTCACTGTGCATGTATTTTCATCATCTGTCCTATCTGAGTTAGGCATTAACTACTAGTAGGCCACAGGAGTAGAGACACTCAGGTGGCAATCAGACTTTTAAATATATTGATTGGCTTGCTAGGCTGCAGGAGGATTTAGAATACATGGATATGGAAATAAGTGTGCTTCAACCCAAACAGAGCAAGGTCAATGAATGCCCAGGGAAGCACTAGGCTGGGAACCATTTAAATGTGTCATGGGCAAGTCCACTCATTTCCATCAAGAAATGCTGGGAATGTGGCTAAAGACAACTGTGTGCCCTGCTCGTAAGGATTGCCACCATTTTTCTCTCTGTCCATACTTTTAGCAATAAAGCCTATGGGTTGGCAAAAGGAGGTCATATTTAAGAACAGAAGAATCTAGAATTGATTCTGGGGTGAGGGTTTAATGGAGGACAGCAGCGTGTGTTAGCATCATGAGTTCAGTAGTTCCCATTGGAGTAGTTTGTGTGGAAGGTGGCCCCAGTAGTGAGGAAATGTCTACATCACGGATTTATCTGCTGGACAGAAGTTAGGACCTATTTAATATCGATACATTAATATGTTGGATTCATTGTAAAAAATATTGCATGGACTTGGAAACATGAAATGTACAAAAAGCTAGGAAATTTAAAAGGAGGAGATTTTTATGTGTCCAGGAACAGAAAAGGATGAGGGGAACAAATGTACACAGCAAGTATATCGAACTAACTTTGTATTTTAGCACATGTTTTTCATATACAGCTCTGACTGATAAATGACAGCACTAATACCTAGTGCCTGGCGAAAATATAGGGTGCCCGCTCTGCCATAGCGGCTGCCAGCCATATCTGTTTGGGGAGAGGAGTCAAAAAAATTAACAGAATTATCTGCCAGTAAAACAATGGAAAAATGAAAATTTTACTGTAAAGAATGGGCAAAACACATACACATGCTTTAAAAATGTTAGCTGTCAACTTTGGGGAAAGTTTATATATATATGTTCATATATATACATATATAATTTCAGTAGATTTTTAAAATTAATGTTCCAGGTTGCAAGCAATTATACCTGTTTGGTTGCATGCACTGTACAAGGCAAAACACAGGGGGCCCTTTCGTATGGGTCTTCTATCTATAAGACCCTCAGACAAGAGCCTTAATTAATTGTTAATTAGTATGGAAGTTATACATTTAATAGCCTTCTTTTCTAACACAGTGATTTTTCTTTAAAAAGGAGACTACATGGAAGTCAGGATTAAGTTGTTCTCCAAAACTGCAAATAATAATGCTTTGTTTTAATGCACAGCTCTTACATAAACTTCATCTTATGAACACACTGGGTGTACATTGCTGGGGCTTCCAAAATGTGGCGTATCCCACTGATGGCTCCAACTTGCGAGTGGGCTCAGTTCTGTAATTGGAATGAAAGGAATTTTAACACTATTTATATAAAGATCCAAATGCAGTATAGAGAGGGTAGCTAGATTTCCTTATATGTTTTTGTTCTTTCTTTAAATTTATAAGCCTATTTGTAATGAAGGGCATCTCCGTAGGATTTAGTTGTTTGAAAATAATAATAATAATAATAAAAGTACTTATTTGTGCTTTTTACCCACTGTCTTCCAAAGATTTTTGTCATTTCTAAAAATGTCTTTTACTGTGAATTAACCTTCTCAAAGAAGCCAGCCATTCCAGCCTCATTTTTACCAGTAATTCTATGCTTTGTTTTCTAATGTCTAGGGGGATCAAACTACCTTCTAATATTGAACTACTTTATAGATTTTTAACAAGATGCTTAATTGTTACATAACTGTATTTCCTCCTCAACCCAGGTCCCTTCTTTGAGAAATAACTACCATGACTATGTTCTGAATTTCATTCATATTTTGAGGATATGTTTGCCTAAAATCTCCCTTCGGATACTGATTGTTTTGACCAAGTGACATGTGTATTTCTACTTCTTCAGAGGAGATATATATATATATATATATATATATATATATATATATATATATATATATATATATGAAATCTTATGCTGTGATCAGAGAAATAAAAACCTCAAGCTGAAGACAGATAACAGCAAACTTCTAGCACGTGGGAGTAGGTTTGCTAATGACTTCTGCTAAGCCAAATTAAGTGTGGATTTGGGAACCACATCCAAGCTGGCACATTTTAAAGAAAGGTCAAAATGTAAAGAGTAAACTATGTCCTGTTGAAAGAGGCTGGAAGGCCATGATAAACTGGCCAGAACTCACCAGCTTTAAGAACTACCTGTTTTCTTTAAAAATTCAGGCCTTTAGTCAGAGTTGCAATATTATCTTTTCTTTCTTTTTTCCAAGAAAAACTGAAAACAAAATAAAACCCCAGTCATTGTGTTTGCTATATTTTCAAACAGTGCTCACTTTGTTTGATGTTCTATTACTTTCCAGGGGAAGTTAACTAAAAGAGAATAGAGCATGTATTTATAACAGGGATTGCATGAATTTGTGTCACTTTTAAATAGGTCAGTGCTCAGGAGTTCTACTGAAGGTAGCTGAGATCTTTCCCCAGTAGCCCCCACCCATAGAATGTTTGGGAGTAAATAGGAATAAATCAAAGCATACTCTGTGAAGTCATCATTTCCTTCTTATATTTGGGGGGGCATCATGTGACTGAAGTCATTGCCCACTGTGTCTACGTAGAAGCAGAGAAACATGATTTGCTACAAGTTAAAACCAGATATTAACTGAGAGTTATGTAAGGAAAGGGTGGATTTTCTTTTTCCTATTTAAGGCAAATGACCTTCAATGTTAAGAAAAATAAATAAATAAAAGCAAATCCAAACAAACAACTTTGATTTGTGCAAAGTGCTTAGGTTTAGTCTTTGAGGCCTTGCTAAAGAAAAATCATAGTATGTAAGGGAAGTAGAAAAAATAATCAATTTTGGCCAAAAGGCAAGAATTGCTTATCTTTACCATTAAATGCATACATTCTCAAGCTACCTAGGATGGGTCATAATTGCTGGTCTTTCTTTTTCTAAATGGATCTGCTCCTCAGAAACTCAGGGCCATGTTTAGAAAGCCCAGTTTCTCTCTCCCTCTCTTTTTTTTAATTACTTAACTCATTGGAAAACTGAAAACTTCTGTGGAAAAAAATCTTTAGGTCATAATGTGTATCTATATTACAATTACTTGATGGAGCCAGTCTCCTCACTTCACAGAACAGCCTATAATTTTACCTTGAATCATTGGCTCCAATTTCTCCATTATTCCTTTTACTGGGGGGGAAAAAAAAAGGATGCATGTATATTTCTCAGCAGATATTGGGCCCAGTTAAACTGTACGCTAAGAAAGTCAGTACAGAATCAAAAAAAAATGCAGTTTATTATTGTAGATTATTCTTTCTCTTGATATAACCAGAATTGAAAATGAAAGAAAAGCACATAGGAACATCACGCGTGGTTAGTAACTCAAGATATAAAACAATTTTGCACAGCAAAATATGTAAAAGAAAAGTAACTGACAAGATTTTTTTATATTTATTGTGGTAGATTTACTTTTCATTTTTTTTTAAAGACAGGATGTCAGTCCCTGAAAACATTTACTGATTATTGCCTTTAAAACTGTGGATTTTTTTTTTAAGTTACAGAAAATCCAGTTCTGCACCACAATACAACTGTAAAAAAATCTGCATCGTCTTAAAACTGTGCAGTAATGCCATGTTTATAACTGCATAAATTTTATTAGCGTTCTAAACAGTTTTGCAATTTTTTTGTATTATATGCTTGCAGGTTATATCTTAGTGCAATTCAGTCCCAAATACTTTAATTTTGGAAAAAAAAACATACATTTTGAATGTAAAATACCCCTACAGATATAAACAGGGGTGTCTCCCCTTTTAATACTTTGGTTTTTCAATACAGTCAGTGGTATAGCAAAAACTACACATACCCAACTTATATTTAAGTTGCAAGCACATGCTTCATAAGCTACTTTTTTTAAACAGTCCCCTTGCAAACTCTACCCCCCTTAACATCACAACAGTAAACAATTTAGTGCATCAATCTTTTAAAAAATCTACAGCTACACAGACCTAACTCTTTCCAATTTATCTATAACATTCCTTTTTCTGTAGCATACATTTTAACTGGGCTAACAGATTATAAAAACTAGAATTAAATTATATACTAGAAACCCATAGCATTCCACATTTGACAATGACCAAAAGCCAAAAAGAAAACCATAATAATAATAATAATAATAAAAATAAAATAAAACAAACCAAAAATAATTGGGGCAGATTTCTTTTTCTTTTTTTAAAAATAAAATTTAGACTGCTTTCGGCAACAGCACAATTTAAGTCCCTAAAGCTGGACATCATTCTTATGAAAAAGAAAACATCAATGAGAACTGTGAGATATTTGCCATGTTAAATCTGTGACCGATTCTGGTATCTTTGACAAGGAATGCCTTCAGTGCATTTACAATAGGAGGCTGAAGTTGTGAGTAACTCAAAGCAGTTTGGAGCAGATGCAAACTTTCACGGGAAGAAGGCTTAGGGTTGCATTTATTTGTTTGTTCTGAACTCAAAAAGTCATGAGGCAATAAAACAAAAGTATGAATGCCATGCGCTAAGTCTTCGAACGTCCATTTCCAAGCCAAAAGAAAAAAAAGAAAAAAAAATAATTATACCATACATGTCCAGCATGCAGGCTTCTTTTTATTAATATAATGTCTCTTTTCCATAAAGTCTTTGAAACAGTCATAGTTCATGGTTGCTAAGACAAGTAGCAAGCATCGCAATGCACTGAGATGAGCATGAGTTGTTTGTCATGGCAGACTCAACTCTCAGATTTGGCATCCTAAGGCCAAAACTCACAAGTCACACCCAGAAGGTTGATGCAGGCTTGATTGTGGCAGGTTCATGAGGATTTTTCCTCTATTTTAGCATAACAATGCTAAAAACCCCCGTTGGAACTCAGCACGATGCTGCCA